>OX465295.1:189147169-189887698 GCA_949987735.1 Leucophora obtusa
AATTCGTTTAATAAAGAAAAAATTTAACAACCTGTTAAAATAGGGTCAAGCCTAATATAAGCGTTTCATAAAGTTTGGAAAATAAAAATCTCTATTGAAACCAAAAATTGAGTTTTCATTTATTTAAATGCTTTTCTAAGGATCGTCCACTCAAGAATATGTAATATTTTGAAACAAATTAAAAAATCCTATTAAAACCTTTTTTAATAAAATTTTCTGAAATTCATGCACAAATGAAATAAAAAATAAATTAAACAAAATACTGATGTGATGTAATCAAAACATATTCGTCATTCGAATACTTTCAGTTTTCGTAGTATTAACCTGTCTTGAAAATATTATTTTACACTATTACATAACCAAGATATGTATACAAATTATTCTTGCCATGTTTTGATTTATTATAAATTACGTTTATTGATGAATCTTCAAAATAATATTATCCATCTATGATTAATGAATCAGTGGTTTACTAACTTTATGAATCACTAACAATTTATTTGAAAGTGGAGACACATTAGAGATTAATCAGAACTGGGTCGACAACGACATGTGCTTTTTCATATATTTTGTATGGGAAGCAAAATGTCGCCATATCGTCCGGCGATTTGTCGTCTTAATTCGTATTTCGTACTTTGTTTACAAAAAAATTATTTTTTTGACAGAAGAAATATAATTGGAAATAAAAATGCATAATTTACTGCATAAAAAGCAAAATTAAATACAAAAAAATGTAAAACAACAAGAATTAATGGAAAACCAATTGAATTGGTGAAGAATTGTGGCGAAAAAAATACAACCATATTCTTGTTTTGCTTTAATTTTTTTCTAAATGTCAAAAAATGGCGACAAGCGATTGTCGCTGAATTTAAATTATTCGCGACGACTTTTGCTGTCGTCGGTCGATAATCGACACAGTTGTGATTAACCTCTTATATGAGGGTGTTGCCAGAATAAAACGAGAAATTAACAAAATGTTATTTAACAATTATGCATAACATTTTAAATAAACGTTTAGTACACTCAACCAAAAAAGTCTGTAATGGCTAATGAAAATTTTGCTGTTATTACGGGCCAGCGGTATTTTTTGCTAATATTAGCAACACATGTGTGCTGATCTGTAGTACAATAAAATTAGTAGAAAAAATTAGTAGCCGCTACTAAATTTTAGTAAAAGTTATGTAAACTGCAATTCAAAATCGATTTGCTAAAATCAGTTAAAAAACTTACTAAATATCATAATTTTAGTACAATGAAATTAGTATAAATAATTAGTTGCAGCTACTAAATTTCAGTAAATTGTTGTAAACTGTAATTTAAAATCAATACGCTGAAATTAGCAAAAAAGTGTACTAAAAAATAAAAAAACTGTAAAATCTTGAAAAAAAATAATTATTTTTTTTCTTCCGATTGTACCAAGCGTATAATTATTTTATCGTACTTGAAATTTGGAGTCAAAATCGCAAACGGTTCTCCGGTTATTAGCTTTTTATGCATTGGAGATACAATACAATTTTCTGAGTGTAATTTCCAAACTAAGAATATTTCAATAGTAACAAATATAAACTAAACAAGAATTGTAAAAAATCCAAAAAAAAATTGTTTAAATTAGTATATTTTTCTGTTAAATTTAGCAATCGGTTTTGAAAAATTAGTAAAATGTTTTGCTGAAATCAGCAGCGAAAATTAGTAAAAAAATCCGTAATTTGTAATAAGAGAATAGCAAAAATGATTACTAAAAAAAGAAATTGTACTAAAAATCAGTATAAAAATAGTAAAGTGCGATTGGAAACTGTTTACAACTTTTTTTACTAACTTTTTTATCTGAGTGTAAGGAAAATTAATATATTAGCAATTGTATTTCTTAACGTAAAATTAATAAAAATTTTTGCATTTGAGACTTACCCAGCAGAATCTTTCATTACCAAATAAGTGGTTATATAATAGAAATTCATAGCTCCGCACAACTTATTTTTTGGCGTCTAAACTCATTATTTTTGTTTGGCGTGGTCGTTTTTATAAGTAGTCACGCTTACCCGCTCGCTTACGAAAAAATGAGAAATAAGTAGTTATGAGATTTTGAATAATAAGTGGTTACACACCTGCTTACAAAAAGTTGAATTATAAGTAGTTATCCGATTGCTTACTTGATTCTTAAACATAAGGAGTTACACAAATACTATTAGCTTAAAGAAATACATTCAGAAAAATTTTAGTTTTCTAGTGTGTAATTTTAGGACTCGTCATAAAAATTTAAATATAGACGAGTAAAAAGGATAAAGTCGGGCATACCGACTATATAATACCCTACACCAGTCTGATTTAAAGCCAACTAATGTTTGGATCCGAAATTTAAATGGGTTAAAACGGACTTGTGTAAAAATTTTCTATAAAATCATAAAAGAGAAAATCGAAAATATATGGGCAATAGGTCCAAATACGGACCGATCCTATCTAGAATCAATAGGCTTTTTCCTTGGGACCAGTAAGTCAGCGAACCAAGTTTCATTGAAATATCTTCATTTTTGCGACCTGCAGCGTGTAAAAAAGACAATTTTGGGGGGTACCCTTATATGGGCACTAGGTCTAAACATGGACCGATTTCAACCACAATCAATAGGAGTCGTCCTTGGGCCGACGTAAGTCGGTGTGCCAAATTTCGTCAAAATATCTTAATATTTGCGACCTGTAGAGAGCGCACAAGAATGCATGGACAGACGGACAGACGGACACCGTTAAATCGAAATAAAAAAATTCAGAGCCGATCGGTATACTATAAGGTGGGTCCAGGACCAATATTTTTTGGTGTTACAAACATCAGCACAAACTTATAATACTCTCTCCACGTAGTGGTGTAGGGTATAATAAAACATATTTACATATAATAAATAAAAATGTATAAAATTTAACTGTGTAAACAGTACTTATTTAAACTATTAGGAGTTAGTCATTATTTTATATTTAAAAACAATTACTACAATAGGGAGTTATTAAGAAGTCATTATTTTATATTATAAAATAATGCAAAAGATAATGATATATCATTTTTGGTAATGCAGATAGTAATGAGGTGTCATTACCAATATTTTGCTGGGTAGTAAAAGAATTGGGTTAATTTACCCAATTGATTTTAAATTTTAGTTCACAAATATTTGACTATAATTTAGTAACTCAAATGTGAGATGTGGTGGACCAAAATTTGCCTTATGGAACTTTTGAAACTGATTTCAGCACTGCCAAACGTTTGTGTCTAAAATCTCGGGAAGAAAAATTGCAAAAAAATACACTAGGTCAAATTCAAACTTGGGTAGAGAATTTTCAGAACGCACGAAAAAGTTTTTTTTTGTATTTTTTCCATAATTAGCTCGTTAATAAGTCTTAGCAATTTCGGGACACCCTATTGGACAGTCAATTTTTATTAAAATTTATTTAAAGCTGAAAAATTTCTGAAAATATCTATTTTGTCGTAAATACAAATATTTCCAACTGGCTCTATTTATTATATTCTACAAAAACTCGACAAGTATTAAGTTAATGACCAAAAAGTTAAACAAAAATTTCAACTCTCGTTGCACATTTAAAAACAAAACTAAAAAAACGACTTAACGTCTCCTTGACTTCATTAACATGAAACAGAAATAAACATGAAAATTGCACCCAAAATAAAGCAACACGAGCAACGAACACCAGCTTGAAAAAGAAACTTCATACAATAAAAGGAGTTGTTTATAAGCGGCGACGACAATGAAATGATATTTAACCAAATGACCCCACCACCAACGCATCATTGTCATCATCATCACCATTGCTATAATACTTACTGCATACGCTCTATACATAGTTGCACAGAAATAAAATTGGAACAAGCGTGATTAGCATAAGATATCAGGCACTTAAATAAATGGCAATTTTTAACCAAACAAACGTACTCGAACCATATGTTTTTTGGTTGGTGTTTAAGATTTTAAAGAAACATAAGTTTAAACTTAACTAAAGATAACAATATAATATGTTTATTCTTCTTTTTTTAGGTACACTCAAAGAAGTTTGTCAGTTAGTACATGCCAATTGTTTGTGTGGTGGTCAATAGTTGTTGTTTAAACCCGTTATTTGTTATTTAAAAAAAATCCTAAGGAAATATGCTGTATTTTTAACAGTTGTTGTAAGCAATTATTTTTAATATTAAAATACTAAAACAATATTTTTGCAATAGTTTTGTTAGTTATTTAAAAAATAAACAATTACGTTGTATTTTTGAAAATACTTGTTTAAAAATACAGCTCATCCACAAATGCCTAGGAATTTATCAACTGTAGTATCGTTTGGAATTTTGACTTTACATTTTATTTAGGACACTTTAAGATATTTGCTTCATAGTCGAAAGGAAAATATTTTTGTTTTTAATTTTTATAAAAATATATTTTTACAATATCGCAAGAATTGAATATAAATGGTAGTTATTATTACCAATTTTGTCAGTTGTTTCCAAATTTTTCTATTCAAAATTTGTCAGTTATTAACAATGTTATTTCAACTGAATTTGTTAACCGTGTTTTTAACAGTTAAAAATAACTACGTATTTAGTATTAACAATAATTTTCAGTAGATTCTGCCGACAAACTTTTTTGAGAGCAGTTAAGGGGAGGAGGCTGACTCAGAGTAATACTGCTATAAGAAATATAAAGATAATTGTTAATGACTTTATATGTTTAGACGGTTATAAAGGCGTCCTAATTGTTGTTGTTATTTATTAACAACATATTATAACTTGTAGTAGTGGCTACTAACTATTACTACACAATACTATAGTACGCACATTAGGAGTATAACTTTTTTTGAGGTGAAAGATCCCAAAGTAAAATCTAATAGATAATATTGTCCTGATAACAAAAATAGTTTTTTTTTTAAATAAATTTGATAAAAAAAAACACCCGCATCTCAAATGATAAACATTTTTTATGTTTGTTAAAAAAAGGTTTGTGTCATCTTCCTTTAATTTGAAAATAATTTAAAAAGAAAGAGATATAAGTACCTATGCATAATAATTTGAAAACCTTATAACACATTTATAAAAATAATTTTGTATGGAAAATTAGTTTTATAAGTCACTTAAAAATTTTCAAAGTGATTATGCATATTACCCATACTTAATAGCCGCTTTTTCTAATCACTTGGATTTAATAAATACAAAAAGTAGTTCTAAAAGTGCTCAACAGATGGGGTTAGATTCTCCCTATTTTAAAAAGAATTTTCTGTCCTACACTTCTTTCACCCTAATTTTTAATACCGAATTCGGTGATGAAGGATTTTATTTTAACTTTTAAGTTTTAATTATATTTTATATTTTTTTCAGTTTTATCAGTTCAATTTATATTTTTACACAATTGAAAAATTCCATTGCAATATTTAATATTCACTAATTGGATTTAATTAAATTAAATAACAGTAGAGTGAAAAATTGCCATTTCTATTTTAGCTATTTCTCCATGTCCAAGATGGAAAATATGTATTTGTACTTTTTTTTCTCTTTTAATTTTCATTCGTATTTTTTTCTGATTTTAAATTAATAGGCTGTTTCATATATGTGTGCTTTTATTGTGGATTTATTAAATCTAGCTTTTTTTTTTGGATTTAATAAATCCCCTTTTTGCATGAAAAATTCTATATCCAGGCGATTAAAAAAAACGGTAAATATATATGCTCTCTAATCGAACGAAAAATATTCATATAAAAAAATTTCTTGTCAAAATGGTGGGAAATAATTTTTACTGATGTTTGCATTAGAAAATTAGAAAAAGCTCACTAATTACTCTTTTTAAACAAATAAAAAAAAAAAATCATTTACATAAAACTTTAATGCTTTTGGTGTGGGAACTTTTTTAACGATCGCGAAAAAGTAAAACCATGGTTCTTAATAATTTTCCATGTTTTACTTAATTTTGTCTTGGGAGAAATGATATTTGCAAAAAGTTATATCCCTAACCAACATACTGTAAAGTATATAGGCAATTCACTGGACACATACGCATACACTCTACCCAACAAATACTCACCAAAGGATTTATCAGTTCCAGAAGAAGTTCTATATTGGCATTCTTACCCATGACTTTTATTTGAAATTCTCACTCTTAGAACTAGTTCTAGGGAATAAAGAGAAATACTGGGAGAATTCACTCCTTAGATAGATCGATTTTAAAACTATTATAATTATTAGTCATGAATTTTTGCAAAACTCTATTTTATCCAAAAAAAAAAAGGATTTGACTAAATTATTTTTTGAATAAATGCTTGACGTAGATTCGTAAATACCCTTTAGAAAAATGTGTAACTCTACATAATCTAATCGATGTCGTATACGTTACATTATGTGTAGGGGAATGTCGTGTGCCTTAGATCGCGTATACCTTGGAACTTTTCCTTTTCCCCTTATTTGTTAATGTTTTATTGAAAAATCTTCTTCTATGAAGTTTTTATTTTGCTAATGATCATTTTAAACTATACAAAATTTCAGATAAGTCCATGTGAGATCATAAAATTATGTGCGTGTACTATACAAAGACAAAAGTAAAGTTTTAAAAAAACTTTAAACTAATTTTTTAAAAGTAATCAAGATATTTCAAGTTACAGGATTAAATCAATTTAAAGTTTGTCGTTTTCTAAATGGATTTTTTCGTGGAACTTTTTGAACATTTTCTCTCCTACGTATCCAACAAATTTCAATGCATGATTAATTGAAGCTCCATAGGCTAATTGTGCTTTTTGAATTTAATTCGCTACGAAATAACTTTTGATCTAAAATTTTTGCAATTTCTAATTTGGAACATTCTTTGGCTTTTCTAAAGAAATAAAAAAAATTTATTAAAAATTATTAAAGATGAATGAGGGGTATGTATAGTTGATCTTTTATTTTGGTAAATTAATGTTTTTCGTTCGATTCTAGATCAAATATAATATATCTCTTTCTGTTTAAATTATTTTTCAAATTAAAGAAAGATGATATAATTTTCGCAAGTAAATTACAAAGAATAAAAAATTTGAAAGAATTCGATAAGGCCAGCAGGACAGAATACGTATTTTCGGCTTTCGCTACAAAGCCATCATCAGTGTCGTTTTGCCTTGATGGGTTAAATATTGATAATGGTCTACTTATGTGAAAGCTGAAAGCAAATCTAATATGTTAACAACTGAACTTAGACTAACATCAACGAAATCTAACAATGCTATTTGTATCGTTTGTTATTATTACTCTTTTTTTCTTTTTTTTTGGTTTGATTCTTAAAGTATCTCAGCTGGTTCTATTCAACGCTGTGTATGATAAACACAGATTTTATGAATTACAACGAACCGTTAAATTTAAATTTTAAATGTATGTTATTTAAATTATATTTGCACCGTATCTTTGTTTTTATTATTTGCAATTTATAACAATACCAACACTAAAATTCCTGCATTTAAAGATTTTTCGCATCTATCTTAATTTCAGAGATATTAACACCGATTTTCAAAAGTGCCAAGTTACAAGACATTCGCCTCGTAAGTAGACATACAAGTTTTCAACCAGTGGTTATCCAGTGCTATGTACCTAGCCAATGCTACCATTGGTACAAAAATCAATTTACTGGTAGACCATGATTTTATAAAAATGCTGACGCTTCGTTAAAAAGGTTTGTAGTCAAAAGGTTCCGAGTTCAAATCCGGTTGCAAGCAAAAAGCTTTTTTTTTGATTTTTTTTAATTTAAAATTTTTTTTATTTTATAAAATCAATTTTTTTGTTTGTGGCATATTAGTTACAAAAAATTGTTTGCCAGTACTAGCATTTTGGCACAGCCAGTAGTTGTCCAGCTGTTATCACTCATTTATGTGTTTAGCCACCAAGTATTATATGTGTCGTTAGCTCAGTGGGTAGAGCAATCGTCTGCCAATCTGAAGGCCTGGGTTCAAATCACGGCAGGGCAAAAAAAAAATAAATATGAAATTTTTTTAAATTTTATTTTTGAAAATATATTTTCAGACCAGCTATTTATTAGTTTTGTCAGCGTTTTGCCAACGTTCAAAAATTTTGTTCCTGCAGTGCTTTTCTGGAGCTTTTTGAACAGCCGGTCCTTTTGTCTAATGATGTCATCATTATGGGAATGCGAAAGCACTTTTTGCCAGTACTTGTACCACCTGTCAAAGTGCTTTGCCTCCGCTTTCCCGTTTGTATTTTTCTGACTGGGTAGCTATTATACAACCGATTCTTTGGAACAAAAAATTTTCCTGAGTGGGTAAAGTAAGCCAGCCTATGTGTACACTGAAAATAATAAGTCTGTTGGCTGAACAGAAAAATTTGTAACTTTACCAAAATTTATTCCTGTTTTTTGGCTTAAAATAAAATTTGTTGTTTATAACAAATTTTTTTGTTAAATATAACAAACCTAAATTTAACCCTTTCAACCCGACATTCGAATACCAATGCTGCAATAAAATTTTTGGTGGCTGCAGGTTATTTAAGTATTAAGTAATGTATCGGCGAATGAAAATCTGAGAAACAATAATTGGGGGGCTGGGGGAGCGTTGGTAAACCATTGTACCACTCGGGATGTTAAGTGGTACAAATACGTACCAACCGTCTGTTAAAACAAACTAAATCAAAAAGAAGTATAGCAAATACTATATCATATTTTATTGAAAAAGAAAGAGAAGAGAAGGATCAATGTCCCTGATAACGTAACTAATAACGACTTTAATGGCATCTTTTTTCGATTGAAATCATTACACTGTGAGACAAATAGTAGGGGTCAGTGATCGGGAAGGGTTCAAACTACCGGGGAAAGTTATATCGGTAAAAAAGAAGTTATACGTGTCCCGGGGTTTCGCTGGGTCACCCCTAGGAATCGAGATATATCGATTTGACCTTTGGTGGTCTTTTTTTGACATAACTCGAGAACCACCAGTCCGATTTTGCTCAAACAATTTAAAAAAAATTAAAAATTACAATTCCTTTAATCTGTTCATATAACGTTTTTCTATATACTCAACAGTTTTGCCGGTAAAAATAAATGTATGAAGAAAAAAATATTTTTTGCCTAAAATATTAAAAAAAAGTAATAAACAAAAGGTTATTGATTTTTATGGTAGCGGTAACAAACATTTATTTTTACCGGCAAAACTGTTGAGTATATAGAAAAACGTTATATGAACAGATTAAAGGAATTGTAATTTTTAATTTTTTTAAAATTGTTTGAGCAAAATCGGAACAGTGGTTCTCGAGTTATGTAAAAAAAAGATATATCTCGATTCCTAGGGCTGACCCAGCGAAATCCATCATCCCATCCCGATTTTGACTGTCGCATAGTGTTATAAATGACCCTGGCATGCACAGCTGTCATCATTATTAAACGATAAAAAGTTTTTATCCACCACTGGTATGGTATGCTTCACAACCCAGCAACATTTAATTTAAAACTTTTAGAGACGTTTAAACTTTAAGTGGTACACATAGGCACCATCCGCATCGAAAGGGTTAAGTAACAAATACACAGTTTTATTTGAGATTATACTGTAAAATGTCGTAAATTTTGTAGATTTTTGAAATTAATTTAATTTAATTAACTTAAGGGCATGTAAGTAAGGGCACTGCAAAGGAGCAAACATTTTGTCCGTTTTGCTCTATTTCGCTTAGTTTTCGGGATATGGGCCATTTTGTGAAGCAGAAAATTTTTATTAGAAATTCCAAGAAAGTCCAAGGCTCCACCATGGTCCATTCTTGGATAGAGATAACCCCTTTCGCTAGTGCATTATTTAGTTAGGGTAGTCGAAATTTTTGTCAATTTTGCTCTATCTCTCTTAGTTTTAGAGATATGGGCATTTTAAAAAATCGGGAGGGAAATAAATAGCACCATCTTTGAAACTTCGGATATACTATATCCGAATAATAACAGAAACATGAAAGTATTATATTTTAACAATAAATTTTGTAAAATTAAACGAATGGGTTCTTAACAATTATTTTGAAAATTAACACTCAAAAGTAGTTAAAGTGCTGAGGATTTTATATTGGATTTATACCACCATAATATAAAATATATATATATATATATATATGTCCTTTATTTATTTAAATTACGTAGTAAAAAAAGAGATTACACATAACACTTAAATAAAAAGTTCACGAAGAACATATGGCGTCAACGAATTCTCTCCATTTATTTCTGTCTCCGGCAAGTGATTTAATTTGGTTCCAGGTTTTACGAGCTGTTTCATATTCTTTTTTGGTAAAGCGTATCCATGTATTACGTGGCCTTCCTTGTCTTCGTTGTCCCTGGGGATTCCACTCAAGCGCCGCTCTAGCAATTTCAGTTTGTTGTCGTCTTAGGATATGACCGATCCATGTCCATTTCCTTTTACGTATATCTAATTCGATTGGACAACAGTTTGCCTTTTGCCAAAGAGCTTCGTTTGAGATCCAATTCGGCCAGTATATTTGAAGGATTTTTCTCAAACATCGATTAATAAACGTTTGGATCTTTCCCAATGTCAGTTTTGTAAAGCTCCATGTGGTACAGCCATATAGCAATACAGATTTTACACTGCAATTAAATATGCGTAATATAAAATATAGGGTTTCGGAAAAAAGACGATAAAACCCGAAATAGCTTAAACTTAACAAGGATTACTATATGTGAATTTGACGACCGTACCACTATATACATTAGAGCGACTTACCTTATATGGACAGAAAAAAAGTGCCCTCCTCAAAATAAACCTTGGTTTGTTTTATGATGACTCCCAAAATATTTCGGGTCTAACAATGAGATCTCACGAGCTGCACCATGTAAAATGTATTTTTTTTAGTTTTTATAAGAAATTTGCATCTTAGCTGAAGAAAACATACCAAATACCAGATACCAAAACTTTTCTTTTTAAATAAAATATTTTATCGAAATACGCGTTTCTGTAATTTTTTTAAGAAAAGTCTAAATATAGGCTGAATCTAAAAAAAAATTTATAATACGTTTACAGCGCGTGTTGGGTTTTTTCTGTTAAGTTGCATTTTTATCCTTAGATCTACTAGAAACTGAATTTCAATTATTATTAAAAATTTATGAGTTTTTTTTTCGCGAAAAAAAAGTTTATCCGCCAAAAAACGCGTGATGGATTTTTTCTGTTAAGTTGCATTTTTATCTTACATCAACTACATACTAAATTCAAATCAAATTGCAGTAACTCAAAAATTTTAACAAAATTTGGTCCGTGTAAAATGTACGAAATTTGCAAAATTCCAAACTATCCACTTAGCGATGATTTACTTGTCAAAAGAAAAGTTTTGGTATCCATATTGCCGTATTTAGAACGTATTGTTTCCACCACATTGAATTTTTGATAAAACGCGAAAAATCGCGAATTTCAAAAAAATCTGAAACACGTGTTCACTTAATTCGTCTATAGATTATGATATGTAAGTTTGACATTTCAATCACAAATATCTCCATACAAAAGAGTCAAAAATTTATTTTTTTAGAATATCCTTGAAAATAGGACATATCAGGATATGCTTCAACATGTTATATATACCGCTGGACCCGCCTCTACAAAACCTTTCATATGATACCCATATGTATGTTGTCTTCAGCTAAGATGCAAATTTCTTACAAAAACTAAAAAGATACCTTTTTTAAAAATGGTCCAGCTCGTGAGATCTCATTGCTAGACCCGAAATATTTTGGGAATCATCATGAAACAAACACTTTTTTTACTTTATTTCGTGAGTCGGTCTAATATACATATGTTCCATACATGGGACTAATTAATTAGGTGAACTAATTAATTGGTGATTTCATTACCATTGCATTGATATCAATTGTAATGAAATTATTTTCATTACCATTTTTTTAATTAATGGTAATGATTCTAAAATTTAATTTCATTGATTAATGACAATGATTTTAAATTTCATTACCATTGATAATGAATAAATTAAAAAAATAATTGCCATTGACAGAAAAACGTAAAAATAGAGTAAAACTCGCTGAAATCGAAGATGGAATATGCTCATTCAGGCTATGATCATTTAAAATTAAATACTTCTTTCCATTCCATTGTTATTTGTATCGAGGTTAAGTTTAACGGAATGGAATGGATCCTCCTTAAAAAATTATGTTTTACAACTTCCCCGGCCAAACCCGTTGTTCGTTTTCATTTGCCTGAATTTTTTTTGTAAACAAATGGTTTTTAATCAATTGTAATTAGTTTTTTTATACATTAGTGTAATTTCATTACCATTAGTAATGATTTTTCTAATGAAAAATATTTCATTACCATTAAATGGTAATGAAATTTTTTTCATTGTCATTAGTATGAACTAATGGTAATGAAATTTCAATGGTAATGAAAAATTCCCATATATGATATGTTCATATAAGGAACCCTTAAATGAACACATTTATAATAGCAACAACTACAAACCAACAAAAGCGTACCAAAGAAAGGTACTAAAAAACGACACTTAAAAATCCCTATCCGAAAATATAATATTTGTATATAGTTTCCTTGAAAATCGGAAATATAGTCCATATAGGCGCTATGTCCAAAAATGGACCAATTCTATCATAAATTAATAGGTTCCTTGTGTCTTATTGACAAGAATTAAATTAATAGTCTTTGTCCTTGAGCCGATAGAGGTTGGTGCACTGAATTTCTTCAAAATATTTATATTTTTTTAATTTAAAAATAAACTACCTTTTACGTATACATAACATTAAATGAAGAATAATATCAATTATACGTAACAGTGTATTAATGGAATTCTTTCGTGGAGACTCTTTTCCATGGATGGTAACCGAAACGATGCGGTTATCGGTAAGGGTAACGCTATTTTAGATTATTTCGGTAATGGTATTTTAAAGGTAACGCTATTTCATTGATTTCGGTATCGGTATTTTAAGGATAACGGTTTTTTAGTTATTTCGGTAACGGTATTTTAAGGATAACGGGTTTTTTATTATTTCGGTAACGGTATTTTAAGGTTAGCGGTACTTCGGTTACTTCGGTAACGGTATTTTAAGGATATCGGTACTCAGTTTTTTCGATGCATCCATCAATTTTTTTTACGAAAAACAAACGAGTTTAAAAAGAGAAACAATTTACCAACTTAATGTACGAAAAATACTCAATAATCCAGTGCAATTGCCAAAAACAGAAAATGAAAAATATCGGCAGCGGTTTTTTAGGGGTAACGGTATTTCATTAATAGGTAAGGGTATTTTAAGGGTATCGATATTTAATTTATTTCGGTATCGGTATTTTAAGGGTAACGGTATTTCAGTTATTTCGGTAACGGTATTTTAAAAATAGCGGTATTTCGGTTATTTCGGTAACGGTATTTTAGGGGTAACGGAAGTCAGTTGAAAGGGTTTTGAATCGATAACGGTATTTTAGCGGTATTGGCTCATATGAATAAAAAATATATATTATTAATAGGGGGAAATACAGGGTTTTTTAAGCAATTACTTCACAAATCTAGTCTGCTTGGGAGTAGACTAGAAATTTAATTTTTTAATTTTCGTTTACATTTCATGCTATTCTACCAGCCAATTGCTAAATTTGGAGTTAAAAGCCATTCCTAAGCCCAAAGTAATTACTTCGAAGTAATTGCTAAGTTTTATTCATATGACCCATTGTCTGCTAACCCGCTCTTTTCTTTCTTCTTTTTGTTTTTTATACCCTACACCACTACGTGGAGAGGGTATTATAAGTTTGTGCTGATGTTTGTAACACCAAAAAATATTGGTCCTAGACCCACCTTATAGTATACCGATCGGCTGAGAATTTTTTTTATTTCGATTTAACGATGTCCGTCTGTCCGTCCGTCTGTCTGTCTGTCCATGCATTCTAGTGCGCACTCTACAGGTCGCAAATATTAAAATATTTCGATGAAATATTTTAATATTTGGATAGGACGACGCCTATTGATTTTGGTTGAAATCGGTCCATGTTTAGACCTAGTGCCCATATAAGGGTCCCCCCAAAATTATATTGTTTATACGCTGCAGGTCGCAAATATTAAGTTGGCCCAAAGACCAAGCTTATTGATTTTGGTTAACATCGGTCCATGTTTAGACCTAGTGCCCATATAAGGGTCCCCCCAAAATTGGCTTGGTTACAAACTGCAGGTCGCAAATATTAAGATATTTTAATGAAATTTGGTTCGGTAACTCACATGGTCCCGAGAACAAAGCCGATAGATTCTAGATAGAATCGGACCTATTTGGACCTATCGCCCACATGGGCGATTTTCTCTTCTTTTGTTATTTTGTAGAAAATTTTGACACAAGTCCGATTTAACCCATTCATATTTCGGATCCAAACATTAGTTGGCTTTTACCCAGACTGGTGTAGGGTATTGTATTGACTTTAACCTTTTTACTCGTTAAAATTAATGTTGTAAATTCATATTCATAGTAAATTGTATATTGGGTTTGGTATGTCACATACATACTTGCACTTATACTACAGTAAAACTGATTTTATGCACTGGCTACAATGACCTTATTCTAATATGGCATAAAGTTGTTAAGCAGTAGTTAAATGTTTATTTATTTGTAACTTATTGTACAATAGGGTGTCCCGAAGTTTTTGCACTTGCGAATTTCGTGATCGAGGGAGCACTCAAAGGCTGATTATTGGAAAAAATTAAGAAATAATTTTCCAAAGTTACCTATAGCTGACTACCAGTATTTGAATTTGGTCAAATTGGTAGTTTTTTTCACAAATTTTTCGAATTCTTCAACCGAAATTCGCTAGTGCAAAAAGTTTAAGGCACTCTATTGTACAAATCATTCATAGTTGCAAACATAGTTGTTTAAAAGTTGGAGGTGGCGATGACGTGTTGCATAGCTACTACTAAATATGAAACTACTACAATTGCTATGTTCATTGTGGCATTTTGTTACTGCTGACTGCTGCGGCGGTTGCTACTGTGCATTAAACTCGGGCTTGTTTAATGTCATTAAAAAAAGTCTCTTGTACTGACATCATAGTTTATATTAAAACTGACTTTGTTACAATTTTTATTTTTTTGTTTATATTTTGCAAATTGTGTTAATTTTTTTTCCTTTTAGTATTTGTTTAACAAAATTCATAAACATATGACGTCATAACATTTGTGTAATTTTTGTAATTTATGAGGGCGTTTAATAAAATTTATAATAAAATTTTCCCCTATTTCAGATAAGTTGACTATTAGGTTGTTTTTTTAGCATGGAAAATGGAAAATATTTTTATAAACTTTTTTTGTGTGTGTGTGTGTTTTTTTTCAAGTGGCAACAAAAATTATTATTGCGGCAGAATGCACATTTTCAAGTCTAAACTTTTACTATGTATCGTAGTTGAAAGTTTACAATTATTAGCATGTACACATTTATGTATTTAAAAATCGTTGTAATTATTTTTTAGCTAAATATGTGGCAGTATGAAAGGGAATAAGTTGTAGAGAATTTAGTATGTTGAATTAGATTTTAAGGCAAATTTAACCAATTATAATTAGGTTTACAAATTTTATGAAACCAAAAGCATTTAATTGTTTAATTAAACCAATTAAATTTTTAATCGATCCAATTGAAATATTAATTGAAAAAATTTATATATCAATTTTTTTAATTTGAACATTAACTGAAACAATTAATTGAAGCAATTAATTTTTAAATTCAATCAATTATCTTTCATTAAAGGAATTAAATGTGCTAAACCCAAACCTTATTTAACAAATTTATAAAAATAGTTTTTTGAATTCATATTCCTGTCTGGATTTCATTCCTGCATAAGGAAGTTATCAGGGGACGACGTTTTTATAATTTATAGAAATATTGGTTAAGTGAAACTCAGACCCCGAGGACTTCATTTACATTTCAATTACAATTACTTGTAATTTTGAATTGAAAATTTTCAATACAATTAAAAATAAATATGATTCAAATTAAATAAAAATCTCAACTACATGTAATTGTAATTAATAATGACTTGTAATTGAAAGTGATTTAAATTACAAATTTCAATTACATTTAGAATTAAAAAAATGTTTTTGTTAAAATTTCTCAAAACTGTGATGCGGTAGAATAATTTTGAAAACGGATTTAGAGTCAGAGAGTTAAAATCTTCATTAACTTGCAACCTTTGGTCCCAGAATTTTTAAACACAAATATTTTTTTTCAAGAGCTAATCTGGAAAAACGGATAGCACCACTGGATTCAGCGCACTCGAATTAGTTTTACCCACCGGGTCCCCCGATTGTTAGATTTTTCAACTAGCACAGTGTTATTAAAGGAACTTATTTTTGAGTGTTCATCTACAACTGCCAACGAAAGTGGAAAAAAGGTCGACCAGCAAAACCAATTGACGGATGTAGTGAAACATCTCGAAGGCACAAGCTGGAGAATATCAGTGAAGAAATTTCTCAAACAATTATTAAGAATTCATTTTTGCACCAAATTCAACCAACACAAAATAAGAAAAATAAAATTGAAATATTTGAAAAAATAGTAGAAGCGAGCCCAAGGCGCACAAAGAGGATTTTGAAATGCATTCTTACACCAATCGCCCAATTTTTGGATTTGAAGTTGACCAAAAATAAATATAAAGAATTGCGGAAGCGAACCAATGAAAAGAATTGTGGGATTTTTCCAGAGAATCGAGATTTAGTTTCTGTCAAAAAAGAATGCTTACTCTCACAATCTGCTATTAGTGTCACTTCAAGTTCAGCAGAAATCAGCAATATCTCCTTGAACATACTGCAGAACGATTGCTAAATATGCTTGATAATGATCATTTAAAAAAAAATTGGAAATGGCAGCATTACTTTAATTTCTAACTGGGGATGTGATGGATCCTCTGGTCAGAAACAATACAAGCAATTTAATGCCGAAAAGTCATCAGATGCTAATTTGTTTATGGTATCTTTCGTTCCATTGCGCTTAACAAAAATTTATAGCGGCTTAGAGCCGTCAACTAGTAGATCAACAGAAATTGATGTATGGAAAAATGAAATTCTCCTTCTTCAACAAAGTATTGTAGACCAATAAAATTTGCATTCAAAAAGGAAACCAAAGATGTCATAACTGAAGAAGTTCAAAAATAAAAGCTCAAATTAAAGAACTTCAACCAGTAATATTTAAATTTGAAGACCAAGACATTGAAGTAAATTTAAGAATGTGTCTCACAATGATTGATGGAAAAAATTACTTATATATGTGGTTTTCATTAACAATTTTGTTCAAAAATATTTCCCGGGATTCCCGGGAATCAAATTTTTTTATTCCCGTTTCCCGGGAAATAAAAAAGTCCGGGAAATCCCAAACCCTAATAACAACTCATATGTCTCTTAGTTTACTGCAAACATAATATACAATGCTAAACGATGAACTAACGAGATACTAATAATACTCAATATCTCAGTTGAATAAAGAAAACAAAATTTTAATAATTTAAAAATTAATTTTTTTTTTGCAAAAAAATAAAATAGAAAAAGAGTCAGAAGAGCCATTGATTGCCTTTGTTAACAAAAGCAAAAATAACAATAGAGTTGACAACATTGGTGAGAGTATGAGAAAGAAAAAATGGGAGAATAACAAAAACCGGCATTAAAATAAAATATATTCTATCTCACAACAGCTACGCCCAGCGATTTTTAAATGTCAAAATGTATGGAAAAAATCACTGCGCCCTTATTCTGGGCCTACACTTATGGATTTTTGGCCGCCTTCTCGTGAAGTGGCTCCAGCCGGACTAGTCATTTTGTATAAAATCTATACTTGAAAGGTAACAATAAATTTTACTTGACTTTAACAGATTCGATACATTTTTTTTTCTTTCCAGACTTGTGAAATTTTATTCCGTCGAATCAGGGAGTTTCATCCATAGTTCACTGGTGCTCAATTAAAACCCTTTAAAGGTTTGCCATCATTTTTGAATTTATGTGATACAAAAATAAGAAAATATGTTGGTATTTTATGATAGAAAAAAAATTTTTCCCTAGGGCAAAGTTTGAGCACTATGAAGTTTTTTCAATTGGAAAAATTGGGCAGAAACTGACTAATTGTCATTGGGCTTTAGATAAATCATTAGAAATTATGTACCTCAGATTTGTAAGAGTTTTCTATAAGAAAACTCCGAGATTCTGAAAACATTTTCTAAAGACAAATCTCAGAGTGTGGTGACTCGTTCCTTTTCTATGTAAAAATTATTAGATTCTGAGGACTTTTTAATACAGAAAAATCCTGACAACTTTTTCACAAAAAGCCTCAGATGTTCCTGAGGTCTTTTTCCTTCAGAAAAACCCTAAAATTCTAATGTCTTCTTCCTAAAGAAAAATGCTGTAATTCTTAGCACTTTTTTAACATTTTGAGATTTTTTCTTACCAGAAAAATACTCACATTCTGAGGATTTTCCCTATGGTAAAAAGTTTGCTGAATCTGAGGCATTTCCATAGTAAAATGTCCTCAAATTTGAGGGTTTTATATACGAAAAATCTTATGAACACAGCATTTAAGTCTTTTCCTATGGAAATAGTTTTTTCTATAATTATTTTAAATTTACGAACAAAAATAGTCAAATTACATATATTTTTTAAATTGCATTTTCAATATAAATTGGAAATTTTTTTTGTGTAATTAACTTACACAGCATATGTGTAATTTTTTTTGATTAAACAGTGGGGAGTAAATTCACCATATTTATGGCAGGAGTCCAGTTCACTACTATAAGTTAGGTAAGTTTAAACAAAAATTAATTAGAGTATAGCTAGTTAAACTTGACGAAAATAATAACAAAATAAATATTGTTTCGCCTGGAACTGAATGGTCGTCAAAGGGCAGTTAATTATCCCAAGAAAAAGGAGGGCCAAGGGTAGGTTGAGGGAGAAAATATTTATTATAAGATGTCAAGTAAAAAACCTCAAATTAAAAACCAAATGGCTTTGATTTTTGGAAAATATATGCTTGTGAAAGAGGTTAAGGACCAACTTTGGTTTATTTTACAAATTCAGGTGTACCGGAAAATATGGTATTTCGTTGCCAAACGCTGAAATAATTCGCCCTGCTGGAAGCATATTTGGTGGTAATGTATACATATATATTTGCATCGGAAAACTGTAAAAAATAAGAAGACTGTTAATGCTGATTGGAATACAACCATATGTTTGCCGAAAGTTGTAGGTGAAACAACAAAATATAATAATCGATATAATACTATATTACAACAACGCTCATAAGGCCACCATAACAATTTATTATTTATTTAAAACCAAAAAGTATTGAAATTATGACCCATTCTCCATACACTTCAGACCTGGTACAAAATGATTTTAATCTGTTCCCTTCTGTCAAACAAACTGTGTGGAATGCGATTTAAAATGTCTGAAGAAGTAATTAATCAGACCAAAAAAATGTTTCTGAGATAACAAGTTCAGAGCTGCAAATATACTTTTTTCTTTAAGTATACCATAAAACTTTTTATAATTATAGACATCAGCCTCAACTATAGTACCCTATTCCACTGATTTGTGTAGGGTATAATGATGAGTACAGTGTCTATCGGCTTCTATATCAACATTTAATGAAAATGCATTAAATTCTATAATAATTTACCTGTTAATTGCTCATTATATAATTATCATATTTCAGAAATTTCTTTATATAAAAGTTTACATCAACATTTACAGCAATAATGGAAGACCGAATGACCTTAAGCTCGTTATGTCTACTAGTAATTTGTAAGAGATTTGTCACATTGTCAGGAACACACTTACCTATAATAAAAGAGAAAAGAAAGATAATAATGAAAATTAATTATTTTGATTATTTATGACAATTATTTAATTTAAATAATAGATATGTATGAATGATAATAATGCTAATTGATTGTTGTAATAACAAATGCAACTACAAATATATTTTCGTTTTTTTTTTTTTTGTTAATATATTTTATATGAAGTGTTGATTTTGAAAAAGGCATAAGTCAATTAAAAAAATTTGTTTGTATCATCAGCTTGATAAAATTGAATATGAATGACTTTTGACAAATCATTAAGGCATATGGTGTCAATAAAATATCTTAAAATTATAACACTACAAGTAGTGTTATGTGTTTGTTTTTAATAGGTTTTCAGGAGAGCGAAGGAACTGATTTATATTATAATTTTAAGATATTTTATTGACACTATATGCCTTAATGATTCACGACCTCATTTACTAAAATCATTATTAAGGCATATTGTGTCAATAAAATAACTTAAAAGGATAATGTAAATCGGTTTTTGTGCTCACCTGAAACCGTGTTAAAAAACACATAATACTATTTGCAGGCAGGCCGACGATTTGTCAAAAGTCATTCATATTACAAAATACATATTGACGTTAATTTGAATGTGACTTATGTCACTTTCAAAATTACTAGTTCTTATTGTTTAATAATATTTGTAAAAGCATAATTTTTATAGGGTTTTTGATTTGTTCAATAATCGATAACTTTTCTAATTGTTAACAAATGGTCATACTTATTTTAATTTAAGTGACAGATGTTATTTAAGCAGTATATGCAAAGTAATGTTGTGCAAAATGCATATTATATGCAGAGTTAAATTTTTATTTACAATACAAATGCAATTATTTTAATAATTTGGTGTTTCTTTTTTTGTAATTCTTCAATCGACAATTGTAAATTATTTTTTAATATGTTTATTGTGTTTGACAAATATACAGACATATTATTTTTTAGATTTAAATTTAATTAATTGTTATTGCTATTATATTTACAATTTTTATATATTTAAATAACTAGAAAATTATACATTTTATTATTGAAAAAGCTTCTTCAAAATTATTAGCACTATGATATTTTATAAAATATTTACATATACTTGAAGTTGTTATAATATTTTTAGATTCAATAGGCAAAAAACAAATTCTAAAAATCTTTCTATTACTTTAAGATATTATTGTCAAATACTTCTGCAATTAATTTATTAAGCAAAATTGCTAACTTTACAATACTCAACAGCATAAAAATATTGTAGTTATAATAACTAAAGTGTACACTGCAATTGAATATGAAATAACTAAAATTGCAGTTGTTTTTAAATGCAGTTGTAGTTGAAATAACTGCAATATCAGTTAATTTTAAATGTAAATGAAGTGAACACGTTTTTAACTGCAATTGCAGTTAATTTTACCGACATAATACTCTTGGTGCAGCCAAATAATAACAAATCTCTCAATCCACTACTGTTCAATGTGCGCCAAATTTTGAGGCCAGATTTAAAACTTTGATATTGAAATATTAATTAAATTAAATTAAATTCGAAAATACTTAGGTAACAAAAATTTAATTTTAACCACATTTAAAAAAATTAAAAAATTTTATCTTTCATAACATAACTTTTTGATTAAAATCCACTTTAGCGCCCCCGTATCCCCCTTTGATTAATCTGAAAAGATTCTTAAACATCTTTTTGGCGTTAAGCATTCATATTTCGCTTTAAGAGTTGCAAATAAAAAAAATAATTAATGTTTTTAGTGAAACGCCCTAATATATATTCTTGTTGTTGCACAGAGGAATATTTGACCCAAAAACTGGCCAAAAAGGCAAAAATAAATTTAAAGAAATCTAAAAAACAAAGTACAGAGCTAGATAGGCAAGTAAATTCTGCATTATGTTGCAAATTTTCAAGATTTTAAGTTGAGATTTGTAGTTCCGGAACACTATTGAAATCAGAAAAGTTAAGAAAATTTCATCCGTTTTTATTGATTTTTTTCTGTTTTGAGAGATTCATATGGCTGAACTAATTAAGTTTTTTAATTGATTTTTTTTTCACTTAAGTACTTGATTAATAGCTATTTTTAGCAATTTTTAAAAAATTTTATCTTAAATATTTATGTTGCAAAACTTTGTTCAAAAATAAAAAAAAATGTTTTTTTTATAAGTTTTTTGTTGCAAAAACAAAAAGATTTTTGAAAGGCAAGGTGTGAGTGTACTAAAAATGTTATATACCAGAAAAAAATTTGAAATCTTTTTTTTTAAACAAAAGAAAAAAAAGTTTGCGCCATGATTTTGGATGAGTTTTTGAAAATTTAGTCTTTTTTCAATTTTTGGTCATCAGGAATTTTTTATCATATTTTTTTGTCAGTTATAAAGTTTTGTTTGAGGATTAATACTGCCTATTAACTTTATAATGGTTTTTTGCCTTGCAAATGTAATTCAATAAAAAATAATTTTAGCATTTATGGATTTTACTGAGCGATTGATTATATAAAGCTGATGGACAAGTCCGCCGTTCTGTAGGTATCTCTCTCAGGTCCTGTGGATGTGTTGATCATGTTTTCTTGACGGTATTTTAGGGAATATTTGAATATTGTCAAATTATTGGTGGCGTCTATACATTTGTTTTTTCGTGTGCTTTTATGTACATTTTTTTGGGGTGTAGGTTTCTGAAATTTTAATTTTATTTCTTCAACTAAATATTGTTTAATATTGTATTTGTGTGTTGAATAAAGGCTTCATTAGTCTAATCGTAAAGTAAAAAAACGTCTCTGTAATCAATTCAATGTGTTAAAATAATATAGAAATATATTTTTATCTTTTTTCTATGCATTGAAACTGTTGTCAAGTAAAATCGTAAAAAAGTTCTGTTGAAATTAGAAATTTTCTATTTTATTACTTGACATTTAATTCTATGCACAAGAAAATTAAAAAAAATACAATATTTTTATTTTTTATACTCTTTTTATTCATTATGAGAATGATACGTTACTTTTTTTTACGATACTTCCAAACTAAATGCTATTGTTTCTCCTCGCGAGTGTGTGGTATGGTGCTAGGGGGAGGCGGTTTGTTTTCATTGGTGTTGTTAAGTTGTAGCGATGAATGGAAAAACCGATAAGGGCTCTTTTTCCCCTAATTGTCTTTCCGCAGGATTACCGCATTGGCGGACTATTAGGAGAACATTGAACGTCTATGACCCAAGTAGGGAACTGGCCATCGAAAGAACCGTCTCTAGGCTCCTTACACTCAGATAAAAAAGTTTGTAAAAAAATTTGTAAGCAGTTTTCAATCACATTATACTATTTTGATACTGATTATTAGTACAATTTTTATTTTTAGAAATCATTTTTGATATTCTCTTATTACAAATTACGAATTTTTTTTTACTAATTTTCGATGCTAATTTCAGCAAAACATTTTACTAATTTTTCAAAACCGAGTGCTAAATTTAGCAGAAAAATATACTAATTTAAAAAGGTTTTTTTTTGATTTTTTACAATTCTTGTTTAGTTTATATTTGTTACTATTGATATATTCTTAGCTTAGAAATAACACCCAGAATATTTTATTGCATCTTCAATGCATAAAACACCAATAACTGGAGAACGGTTTGCAATTTGGACTCCAAATTTCAAGTACGATGAAGTAATTATACGCTTGTTACAATCGAAAGAAATTTTTTTTTTTTTTAGATTTTACAGTTATTTTTATTTTTTAGTACAATTTTTTGCTAATTTCAGCAGATTGATTTTAAATTACAGTTTACAGCAATTTACTGAAATTTAGTAGCTGCAACTAATTATTTATACTAATTTCATTGTACTAAAATTATGATATTTAGTAAGTTTTTTATCTGATTTTAGCAAATCGATTTTGAATTGCATTTTACATAAATTTTACTAAAATTTAGTAGCAGCTACTAATTTTTTCTACTAATTTTATTGTACTACAGATCAGCAGACATGTGTTGCTAAAATTAGCAAAAAATACCGCTGGTCTCAAAACAGTTAAATTTCCCGTAATAACAGCAACATTTTCAGTAGCCATTACAGACTTTTTTGGTTGAGTGTAGATGTACTGTAGGGTCTGCAATGAGGGAGTTATCTGCATGATATTAAAGAGTTCTTGCGATAGGGAAGTTCATTGAAATTTATGCAGAAAACTCTCTCCATATCAGCTTTTTCCCTATTTGAACAATTTTTTTTAATAAATCTCAAAAATCAATTTATTTATATGTATATATTTAAAAAAAAATTAAATTTTACGTAGAGATTTGTAATACAAAAAACACGAACTTTTAATTTTGGAAAAACCTTGATTAGTTCCGGAGAAACAGCATGTCGGGCCTTAACTAGGAAAAATATAAAAATTTCACACCGTTACATTGGCAGCCAAATATTATTGAACACCTTTAGCTCATTTAGACCAGGGGTATGGCATCACCATAAAAATACGTTATAAAAAATCGTTATCACTAGATGGCACTTTGTTCAAAAAATTGACAATTTTCTTTTTTTTTTATTTAAATTGAAATAATAAAAAAACAAAAAAGCAAAAAAACGGATATTTCAAATTTTATTGTTTAAATATATTTAGCGCTTGGATTTTCTTATATTTCGCAGTTTTCAGCAATTTTGGAGTTTTCAAATATAGGCTGGCTGATGCTAAACGGATACTAAATAGTTGCTCAGGTAATACTAAATTTCAGAGCCCTCTATCGGCGAGTAGTGTAAGTTTTGATTTCCTATCTCTATAATTAATAGTCTCTGATTTAGACATGGAAATTAATCTACTTAAAATTTTACACAGAGAAATCGGATTCATTGTGACAACCGAATTTTTTACACACCGATTGAATTATTTGGAGCCATCAATAAATTTGTTTGTGGCAATAAAAATTATGTGCACTCAACAGAATTTCAGTTGAAACAATATATTTGAATATTGTCGGAAACACATTCGATTGCAACAACCAAATAATTCGGCTGCTGCAACTAAACTATTAAGTTTGAAAGGAATTCTGTTGTCACAAGGAATCTGTTTTCTCTACGTATATATTAAATTTCGTTCAATTATTTATAGTATTGTAATCTGTAGTTTGATTACAAGGGTCGAGTATTTTACATGGACAGACAGACGGACATCGCTAAATCGATTCAAATCGTGTACTTATTATTTTAGGTAGTTACAGATATCAGCAAAAACACAATATAACCTAAACCTTAGGGTATAAAAATAAAAACAAGACACATATCTACATACATATGTTGTTAATTGTATTATACCCGCCATATACTCCTGCTAATAAAACTACAATAGCAATCATTTAATCAATCACTCAATCTAAATAAAACGCTAAAAAATACAAAAGGTGTACTTTTGCCACTATACACATTTTGTGTCTGTCTGCATTAGCGATGTTTCCTAAACTATGATTACAATAATCGTTGTTACAATTCTTCTGACAATGTAAATTGTTGTTAGGTTTAGTTTGGAAGCAGTAGCAGGCACATGAACTAACTGCTTTAGCTTAATAACATTTAATAGCAGTGCTTCCATAGTCAAAATCTTTAGATGCTATTATTCATCTGTCAATCTTCATTATTTTGGTGGTAAAATTGTTAAACTAATTGCCAATATACCTTAAAGGTCTTCCATAGTTTCCACTGCAAAACTCTAGAGACTCTTAGTCAAGTTCATTGTGTATTGCGGTTAAATTTAAGATTTAAATCAAAAGTGGCACACTTTAAATTTTCTTGTTTAAAGAAAAATCTTAAGGCTTTCAGTAAAGTAACCAATGTAAAGAAAAGCAAAGAAAAATTGGTGCATACTTGTTTAAAATGCCACGCGTTTGTAACGTCATCATTATCATGCTCCTCATCATCATCGTCATTGTCTACATCCAAGCAACTATTAAAACGTCAATCCAAACAACCTACCGACCGAACAAACAACCAAGCAACCATCTATCCATCCATCCAACCATCCATCCTGCTTCTAATACTTATCAATGACCATAGCATCTTGTTCGTTTATGTTTCAACTTAAGATTATAGCTTTTGCTACCGTAACATGAAAAAGTCAATATTTAAGTTGTAATTTTTCTTTTCTTTTTTTATTTTGTTGAACAGTGATTTTCATCTTCTTTAACAGTGTCCTCTTATCAGTGCTTCCAAAATATGAATTCAATGTGAAATTTGAAATTTTTTTTTTAAATACTCCTTTTAATTTATAGATTTTCCGTACATAAACAATTTAAAATCACATAAAAATTTGGAAATTTCCAATTTTACTGAAACTCAACATGTGAAAAAATTTCCCTCTATAATTCGAGTAGTAAACGGTAAAAATAAAAACAACAACTGCATTTTTGTAAAAGTTTAAATTTGTAGCTGTATAAATTTGTAATCTCAGCCCATGTGAAAATCGAAATATATATGAACACACATGATCATACATTGACTTGTATATGATCATGCATGGGCATACATATCAATATACGTACATGCATAGTTCAATGTATGACCATACATGCTCTCGTATATTTCCATACATCTTTGGATCCGAAATTTGAGGGTATATGACCGTTAGGCTGGGTCGATTTGTGGGGAGGCAAAAAAATCGCCCATGGCTCAGGGAAAATCGTATTCTAGGGATCAAAATAAGAAACTTTGCCGAAGGAACCATACCTCTAAAACGAATTCTACTACCCCTAACTGTTGACTTTTGTCCCGTAGGGTCAAGTTTTGAAAAATCCCACTTTGACCCATTTAGAGTGCCCCAATCGAGTCCAAATGTATGACCGACCCCCACTAACTTTGGAGGGCCGATCCACCCATGCCAGTGGTACACCCCCTGGAACTCCCCTGGGGGGTTCCCCATACAAACATTTTAAAAAATCACCATTTTTGGCACTTTATTTTATTATTTTTTATTTATTTTATTTATTTTTATTATTTTATTTATTTTTTCTCCTTAGAAATTTATTTAGTCAGAACATATGTAAATGAAAAAATTAATTTAACTTAGTAATAGAAAAGAAAAAATGCCCAGACTTGAAAGCAAAAAAGACTTCAAACAGTAATTTTTTTTATTTTCTTTTCTATTACTAAGTTAAATTAATTTTTTCATTTACATATGTTCTGACTAAATAAATTTCTAAAGAGAAAAAATAAATAAAATAATAAAAATAAATAAAATAAATAAAAAATAATAAAATAAAGTGCCAAAAATGGTGATTTTTTAAAATGTTTGTCTGGGGAACCCCCCAGGGGAGTTCCAGGGGGTGTACCACTGGCATGGGTGGATCGGCCCTCCAAAGTTAGTGGGGGTCGGTCATACATTTGGACTCGATTGGGGCACTCTAAATGGGTCAAAGTGGGATTTTTCAAAACTTGACCCTACGGGACAAAAGTCAACAGTTAGGGGTAGTAGAATTCGTTTTAGAGGTATGGTTCCTTCGGCAAAGTTTCTTATTTTGATCCCTAGAATACGATTTTCCCTGAGCCATGGGCGATTATTAAATCGACCCGCCCTAATGACCGTACATGTTCATATATGACCATATATGCTCACATATGATTCATGTATGCTCATATATGATCATATATGGCCATATACCTGCATATACCCTCAAATTTCGGATCCAAAGGTATATGGAAATATATGAGATCATGTATGGTCATACATTGAACTATGCTTGTAATTATATGACTATGTATGCCCATGCATTATCACATACGAGCCAATGTATGATCATGTATGCTCATATATATTTCGATTTTCAAATGGGAGTTGAAAATTTTATCGTATATGAACATATATGATCATATATGGGTTCACATATGATCATATATGGATATAGCTTATGATATATGTCCATACATAGTTCCATATACGATCATATATGGAAATTTGAGGGTATATGGTCATATATGATCATATATGTTCATATATGATCATATATGATAATATATGGTCATATATGATCGTATACGGTCATATACCCTCAAATTGCGGATCCGAACATATATGGGCATATATGATATCATATATGATCGTATATGGAACTATATATGGACATATATGATAAGCTACATCCATATATGATCATATACGAACCCATATATGATTACAAGAATACATGGACATTCTGAGACCATTTGATCCGTATATTATATAGGTGGGTCTGTGACCATTTTTTGGTACACACAGAGAAAAATTTTGCCATTTTCCAACTGAAATTCGGTTACATACACTCTAAAAAATGTTTGTAAATTTACTACTAAAAAATGGGTAAAATTTTGTTTAATTTTACGAAAATTCGGTAAATATAAACAAAAAATGCGTAAACTTTTTTCATACACACTTCCATACACAATAATACACACACAAAGTATTTTTAGACATTATGTGTTTATAAATAAACACATTGTGCCTAAAATTACTAGTGTTTTGTTAAATAAAATTTTTACGCACAAAGTTGGTAAATATACTATCCTATAATAGTAATAAATACTCTGACATTTCAAATTGAAAAAAATTAAAAAAAAATTATAAATTATAAAAAGAAAAAGAAAAAGCGAAAACGGATTATTTTTTGTGAATTACAACATTTCCACAAACACATTAGAGTCTGGAAATAGAAACATAAGCATGAAATTGTTTTTGGTGGTAGTTTAAACCTCATTTCAAAATTGAAAACGCCATAAGAGGGATACGGCCTACGCAGGAACAACTGGGTGCAGTGACTCCTGCTCAACAAAATGCCTTCTTTGCAAGGGAGGCAGTCAACTAACAACCGTCAACAATAACGGGAGAATACGCCGTAAGAGAGATGCGGCCTAGGTAAAACAACTGGGTGCAATGACTACTGCTCAACAAAGTCAGTATTCATTGAGTACTGCCTAACTTGTAAAGAAAGCATTTTGTTGATCAGGAGTCATTGCACTCAGTTGTTCCTGCGTAGGCCATACCTCTGCGTTTTCTCCCGTTATTGTTGACGGTTACTGCCTCCCTTTCAAAGAAGGCATTTTGTTTAGCAGGTTCCATTCAATAGTTATAATAAATTTTTATATGAATTTTATACAAATGCCTTAAGATCCCAAAACGATTAATTTGGACATAAACGATTATGAGAGAATGACTTGGATATTATTATTAATAAAATACGTACTAAAAATTAATTTGTTATTTTATTTAAAAAAAAATTTTTGGATGGTGCTTAAAGTTAGCACAACTGTTGTAAATGTACGCATTTTATTGGATTTTTACGCACTTTCTGTGGATTTTTGCGCATTTTAGTGGATTTTCACGCATTTTATGCGTACATTTACACGTGAAACGTGCTTTTTTACACACAAATTTAGTAAATTAACACACTAATTTCAAAATTTTATTTAATTTTTACGCACTTTCAATGTAAAATTACAAATTATTTGTGCACCAACTTAAACACAATGTGCGTATTTTTTTTCAATTACGTACATAGAGTAAATTTACCCAATTTATAGTAGGAGTTCAGTTTCCTACTATAAGTTGGGTAAATTTCAACAGAATTTAATTAGAGTGTATACTAAAATAGGTTGGTACAACTGAATATTGGTTGTTTCAAAAAAATTCGGTTTGTACAACTGAATTTTAGTTCCAATACCTAAAATATTTAGGAACCGCATTCCAATATGATTTCACCAACCGAATTTATTGGTTGTAGCAACCAAAATAAGCTTAGCAGTTCGGTTGGCAATTTGTTTTTCTGTGTGTAGTTTAAATTTTTCAAAAGTTTTTGTGAGTTAATGACAGCGTTAACAAAATGTGGACATTATTGGTATCAAAATTAATATTTTTAAGAGTCCGTCATCATGGTGCTTGATGAATTGATCTAGAAAAAGTGGAAGGAACGGGAATTTTATTTTAGGTTTGTGGAACAAATACTCTCAAAGATCTGGCTCTGTGTGATATAGAATTTAAGTATTTTGCTCGAAAAATAGTTGTACGGACTACTTTTCATTATTTTCCTCTTTCCTTTGTTATTACATATATACTTAGTACATAGTGGTAGTAATATTGAATTTGTAATTTGAAAATTATCTTTTGCTGCAATTCCGTTTTGAGATTAAACTTTTTTTTTTGCAGTTATGTGACTTGGGGATATTTTTCTTTTTGCTGTTGTTAAAGCATAATGTTGAACAAAAAAATAAAATAAAACACAATTGAATATCATTTTTCAATTAGAATAAAGGATTAGTTAGTCAAAAGGCCTGGACATTTTTTTTGTATAAAATATTTGAGGAAAACAATTGTAGGACATTTTATTTGAGATTTAAAAGGATTATTCAAATAAAATTGTGTCATTGCAAACGGGCCAAATATTAAGTTAAGAGAAATTAAGTGTTAAAAAGCAAGGATGTCAACTGAAACTAATACCGGCAATGGCTAAACTTATCGGAAGCTTCTGAAATAAAATAGTGCCATAAAGAAGGGGCCACAAAGTTTTTTAACCCTTTCGCTATATTGTATCCATATGGATACACTAATTTTAGATGCATTTGACAACCGCCACACTATCTAAATGATTTGGATTTTTATCTGATAATAGTTTCCTTAAGTATGAACCATCATTTACAATACAAATTTCCAAAAAATTATCATGCAATGGTTGCCATATTTTCTTCTGAAAAATAGCGATTTTAGCAGTTTTTTTTGTTGAAATTTTTGTTCTGTAATAAGCAAAATATATGTAAAAAATTTCTTAGTCTCGTTTTATTAAGAAATCTTTAGTTTATGAGAATATTGAAAAATTGTTTTGCCAATAAAATATGTTTTTTAAATTTGATCGATCGATATAAGGAAATGTGTCTATATAAAATTACTAATTTTCAGATATGTATCTCTTTTTTAATTTTGGTACGAAATTTGACATTTAAGCACCGTAAGTTGTTTGAGTTTCACGTGAAAAAACTTTTATACTACATATAAAAAAATAATTTTTCGCGACAAGGAGTTTCACGTGAAAATTGTGTAGACTTTGTTTTCAAGCAAATTTAATATACACGACTATTATTTTTCTTGTAAAAAAAGTGATGTTTTGTGTTTATTGTGATTTGGCTTTCTAATTACATTCATTTTACATTTTTAGAATTTAAATTACAATTTAAGGTCTTTAATGTTTGAGTGAAAATTTTCCACGTGAAAAACAACTTACGGTGCTTTATGCTTTAAAAATTATTCATTGTAATAAAAACATTTACACCAGGGTTGTCATACAAAATTAAAAAAAAAATGGCCTAAAACTTCGATTTCTTCGAGAAGTTCTCAAAATTGGGGCTTCAAATGTTTTCCTAAAATTCGATGCGGAAATACCACGAAATTTAACATTAGGAAAAATAATAACCAGTTTGGAACCAATTTTTAGCCTAAAGTTTTCCGTTAGAGAGCATGACAAGGCTGCTAAAATAAAGAAAAAAACTTCTTCTAAAATTGTTTAGCCAAACTAAATCTGAAGCGAAAATGTTAGGAGAAATTATGTATTGAATGCAAGGATAGTTTTAGGAAATTAACGGTAACGGTATTAAAATTGCAATTTTCAATTTAAAATAACACACAGAAAAAAAGTGGACACCAACAATGTAATTTGTAAAAACAAACACATTTTTTTAATTGGAATTTTGTTCCCATTCGTTAATCGCCTTACCACATAATACCTAAACCATAATAAATAATACAAATATTTTTAAAAAGTTTCCTATATTCCTGTATTCCAATTTTCAAACTAAAATCTTAAAGTTTATTTGAATCTTCCTATAATCAAATTCAAATTATATTAATTTTATTTGAATCTTCCTTTCAAATTAGATTTTTTTAAATTGAAATTAAGTACATACAAAATTTAAATCGGGTATGGTGTATACGTCTAGACGCTCAGAATTGATATGTTTTTAGTTTTAAGGTGCGCGTTTCAAATCGCTGACATGGAAAATATATTTTTTTATTATTTTTTTTATAGATTTATTAAGATGCGATACTAACAAATAGGCAAATTAAGAAAAAAATATTATGATGATGACAAATAGCTAGATAGTCAGCATGAGTTAGGAAGAAATGCTTGTGATGATGACAAATAGGCAGTTTGTCAGGACCATTTTAGAAAAAGTAAAAAAGTGCAGACATGTCTTTAAGACGTCTTTGCTAAATGTCTACGCCTGCTGACTTGTCACTTAAATGGCGCTGCTAACATTTTCTTTGAGACACATTTTCCAGCTAGGTAAATATTTGTTCCGTTTGTCATCCTTGAAAAAGGCAAAGTAATACCGTATTTAGGCAGCCACGACATCTTTGCCGTAGATTTTTATTTCGAGAAAAGATTATGAAATTATGTTTTAGAAAATCTCATTAGTTATACCTCCCCCCACTATCACTATCGGCTGCTTTAATCGATTGATTCACAACAACTGAATATGTCTGTGCACACAACACCTGTTGTTTATTTTTAACTCTGCGTTAAAATGAGAGTAGTCTTTAAAAATATTATAAAAACTTTATTTACATATTTGGATTCTCATTAGATCAGCATTGCTAACCTTTTGGTATTTAAATTAAATAACTTAAAGAAACAAAAAAATGTTAAATACAAAACAAATAAGAACATTAACGTTAGACATGCATAGATATAAAATATATTTTTTTAAAGTTACAGCCACATCGAAATTGATCTTTGACTTGCACTTTTCATCTGAAATTTTCGAGAAAAACACGTTACAAATGGAAATATTTTCGGTGAAATAGATCGGCAAATTTCTAATACTATTCAGAATAAAGGAATTGACAATTTATTTTGCCAAAATCAAAATTTACCAAATCTCTTCAAATTGTTTTATTATTTTTACATTTCTATTTTTTCAAAAAAGGTAGACTTAAGAAAAATCATGGTCACCTTAGTTTCATTTTCTTCTATCTTAAGTTGGGCATACACGTTCAATATTACACTGTGAGACAAATGGTACGGGTCAGTGATCGGGAAGGGTTCAAACTACCGGGGAAAGTTATATCGGTAAAAATAAGTTATACGTGTCCCGGCGTTTCGCTGGGTCAAGTCTAGGAATCGAGATATATCGATTTGAAGTAAGTAACTATCATATAGGGGAAATTGTCACCTTTGGTGTTCTTTTTTTTTGACATAACTCGAGAACCACTAGTCCGATTTTGCTCAAACAATTTTAAAAAAATTAAAAATTACAATTCCTTTAATCTGTTCATATAACGTTTTTCTATATACTCAACAGTTTTGCCGGTAAAAAATAAATGTATGAAGAAAAAAATATTTTTTGCCTAAAATATTAAAAAATAGTAATAAACAAAAGGTTATTTGATTTTTATGGTAGCGGTAACAAACATTTATTTTTACCGGCAAAACTGTTGAGTATATAGAAAAACGTTATATGAACAGATTAAAGGAATTGTAATTTTTAATTTTTTTAAAATTGTTTGAGCAAAATCGGACTAGTGGTTCTCGAGTTATGTCAAAAAAAAAGTTATATATAGATTCCTAGAGATGACCCAGCGAAACGCCGGGACACGTATAACTTGTTTTTGACCGATATAACATTTCCCGTTGGTTTCATCCCATCCCGATTTTGACTGTCGCATAGTGTTATTTTTACATTTCTATTTTTCCAAAAAAGGTAGACTTAAGAGAAATCATGGTCACCTTAGTTTCATTTTCTCCTATGGCAATATATCAAAACTGAAAGGACTGAAAATATTTTTGAAAATAGATTTGTCAAAACAGTTGATCATTTTTGAATTTTGTAAACTTTCTTTTAAATTAAAAGCAAAATGTTCAGATGAATAATAATTTCTCAATATTATTAATCACGTTCAATATTATTAATCAATGTTTATAAAATCAGCCACTTGATTGGCTGATCGATTCATTTTTAAAATAAACCCCAATTGAAACTGTATATGGCATGAGAGTACGAAACTGATATAAAACTCTATTGTCAGAATGAAATGTCACCTATGGTCATCGGAAACAAAGGAATTTTCCACAGCAATAACAACCGCATATTCCACAAAAATAACCAACAAGAAAACTTTTCCGATGTGTTTCCTCCGATCATAATACAATTCGGATATACAATAGAAAAGAATTCAATAAGAGGCATGCAATTTCAGCAGCCCTATCTAATGTTGGGGGTTTAAAAGAGGAAACATGTGTGAAATTGACAGTATTTACTAGAGATTGGCACGTGAGCAGAATTTTCCTCGTGATTACGGGTGAGTGCAAGAAAAGTCTTATTTGAAAGTGAGTGAGCATGAGTAGAAGAACTTTGTCAGTGAGTAAGCTTGAGCAAAATTTTTGTGTGAGAGAGCACTCACACAGTAGAATTTTACAATACCAAATTTGTTTATCGACTTTTTATAAATATTTTCCTTAATTTTTTGCCGAATTTTTATATTTTTGAAATACAAAATAAATGACAAAATTTCATATCTATAGCAATTTTCAAATTAAGATCTGTAATTTGCTTTAATTTTAGATATTTTTTCGGTAAGATTTTATTGCAAGACTTTGAGTGATTCAGGTGAATCACGCGTCATTGTAGGCAAAATCGGAATTTAATCACATGAGCGTGTGTGAGTATGAATAGAAAAAATATGCTCGTGAGTGATTGTGCGTGATTGGAATTTTACTTTCCTGAGCTTGAGTGAGTGTGAGTCAAAATGCACTTATGTGCCCATCTCTAGTATTTATATCGATTTGTACACAGCATTAAAGTACTCGAGATAACCAAAATTTTGATATCTGTATTGCTTATGTCGTCTCAGGGTTGCCACTTATTTAAAGTATTTTAAATATAGACAAAAAAAAAACTCTTCTCAACAAATCGCCATTAAACAGAACGAGAATTACATTATTTTATAACAGTGCTACGAAATCTTCCAATTTGCATTCGATCATATTAAATTAAGTTTCACGCTTAATTGTAGTTAATTAGCATATCTTGTGATAGCTCTTAAATACTTGAAACCTCTTGACGAGTTTCAGGTTGTGTTACTGCTAATTCGAAGCAATATTAGGTCATATGAATAAAACTTAGCAATTAGCATAGCCATCAACGAGCTTCACAAGGTTATGAAGTTGGTCATAGTTTTGTAGTAAATTACCAGTTATCTATACAATCTTGCGTTTTTCATACCATTAGAATATTAGCGTTAGAATATTTTAAGGCTAAGGGCATTTAAAATGATTTCGTTAGAGTATCTTGGTAACCCCACGTTATCCTAAATAATTTCGATATGGCATTTTAGGGTTCACGGTAGTTTAAGTTATTTAGTTAGTATTAATTTAAGGTTAACGATAGTCCTTTGAGAGGGTTTTAAATCATGAATGGTGTTTTAGGGTTAGTATTAGTGTTTCCAATTATTCGACGTAGGCGGTTAACCGGTTAATGCATTATTCGAAAAATGCCTAAAATTGATTAACCGGTTATTCGGGTCGGTTAATCGACAAAATTGGCGATTAATCGATTAATCGTTTAATACAAAATTAATGTATTTCCTTAAGTTTTTATCAATAAAAACACAAAGATCTGCCTGTTTTTGTTAAATATCAACGTGACATATAAACTCGCTATATTTGAAACAAGTTTCAATATTCTAAGGTTGAAAAGTTTTGGAATCTGAGGTTTTTTTTAATTAAAAATTTTCTTAGTAGACAAAGGTCTGCAAAAATTTTTCTAAAGCTTCTAAAATTTGATTGAAAATGGCAGAAAGAACTGCTGAAAGATTTTTGGTTTGGAAAATATTAGTAATTTAAGAACAATAGTCAACACTGCCGCAAAAAATTTAATATTGCATTTAAATAAATATTATATCTGAAGTTTTGAAGATTTTATTAAGATTCTTCCTTCTCCCCTGAAGAAATAAAAATCGAGACCTCGATATAAAAAAAATAGTTGAGTTGAATTTCAGTTAATGAAAATACTAATTTACGCTGCAAAAATCAGAATAACATTTTTCTGATTTTCTCAGTCTCCGTTTTCTAAGGGCCATTAATAATAAAAAAATAACCTAAAGTTTGAGCGACGTGTTGCGCAGATAGCATTTAGTCAGACGAGTTTTAATAAACATTTTCAGTAAGCTAATGAAGTTTTCTTTTCAAAGTGAATTATTTTTATGAAGCTCTTTGTAAAAAAAACTTTTTTTGGGTGTATAAAATTTTTAATAAATAATATGAAATTTTTCATAAAATTTAATCAAAAACTGCATTAGTTCAATGAAAACGAATTCCAGTGGAACTTAATTGAATCAATGTAAAAATTCATAAATAGCATGTACACAATTTTCTCAGTGTGCGGTTATAGATGTCAAATTGCATATAAATTTATATTTTTTAACTTTTATTTTCTGCTTTTTGGTTATTTTTTTAATTCGAATAAAAATTTAATTTCATTGAAACGGGTTCTGGTTACATGGTATTCTAGTAGAACATGTAGAATTGATGTGGTTTTAAACCGATTGTACACACTCTCTTGAGAGAAGTAAGAAAAGCTAGAGTTCTTACAGAATTAATATGTCAATTGTGTGACAGAGTTTTAAAACAAATGCAACCTTGTCTTAAGGGACATGAAAATATAATTTAGTTTTAATTTTTAAAAGATTTAAAACAGTAATGAAGCATTGTCTATTGTATTTCCTAAAACCTGCCAAACACGTCGCGTGTTTTGAAAGTTTTAAAAAACACTTACTTGGGCCTTTCGCGATGTTTTTTTAAAGCTCTTTTTTACAAATAGAAACTTCGATATTTTGTTAAAATATTTGCAAACAAATTTTATTAAAATTTATCAGTCTCTTAAAACAGATGACGTGTCTCGCTGGTGCAATGCCGACTTGCTTGGAGTTTCTCCAAAAAAGGTATTTAAAGGCTTAAGGTCCTCTTTCTCTCGATTTTTAAAGAGTTTGGTGGTATTTTTAGTTAGTATTTGTTTTTCTAAGCTTTTCTTGCAATTCTTTAGCCAAGGCTAAGAAAATTATGAAGTTTTGGGAAAAAAATAAAGGAAAAATTCCATATTAAAAATCTAACCGGTTAATCGACCTATTTTAACCGATTATTCGGGTCGAATAATTATTTGAGTTTTAAATTATTTGTTTCGACATTAACCGAAATAGAGGCGATTAATCGAGGAATCGGTTAATCGATTAACCGAATTGGAAACACTAGTTAATATTTTTGAATTGTAGAAAACTATGATTGTGCGTTAAGTTTCTATATGTTGTTGTATTTGTATAATTTTATTTTTACATTTTCTTCTTTCGAATGTAGAGAAAATATTAACTTTTAAAAAAGTGGATATTCTTTTTTTGCAAGGTTGTGATTGGGCCACTAATTTATTTAGTTTTACTCCTCTATCAGGTATCCGAATTACATTAGGTGTGTCGGAAACTCATCGGTATATTTACCTTATGTTAACAATTTAAAATGCAGGGCAATGTGGGTAATGTAAAAAACTTATGTAATCATTTGTGGTCTAACTATGTGCGTTATAATAATAAACTACAATTAATTTTACCTATCAGGAGATACATATCGAGAGCCTATATTCAAAATATATCAACTTAAATTTGGTCAAAATGAGTTTCCGATGGGAAATAGCTCCCCTATGCAATACCCATCTGTGATATAAATTTCAAAGCAAAAAGATAATTAGTTCTCGTTTTATATCAATTTTTGTTATTATGCTATCTCAAAGTACATTTTTTTGGTGAAAATAAATACTAACTACCATAGTAAATTTCCAACTTTTAAAAAAAAAATAATTTATTATAAATCTACCACACATCTTATTGCATTTGGCATGCTGAATACGAATCTGGAAAAGATTTTGATATCCAATGGCTTGTTTTCGAGATATGGTAATTTTTACCATATTAGTAAATAGTGGTTCCAAACAAAAAATTGATAATATACATGTAAGTTTTCAAATATTTATCGGATTGAAATATTATGTATGGGCGATTATAGTCAATGATATAAGCTTCCAAAATAGCACATTTTGAGTGACCCTGTTGTAATACAGCGTGAGTGTCTGCCAAATTTGACCACCTCGAGTAGTTTTTAAAATTTTCTATCTAATATGGAATAAAACACCTCATAAAATGCTTAAATAATAAACATTTTTCAAAAAAATCGTATTTTCATTTTTCGACAAAATATGCTAACTCAAAAAAAATATTTGTGTTGTGATATACTAAAATATGCTATCTTAAAAAAATACGCAAAAAAGTGCAAAATATGAAATTTTTTTTGCATAGGCATAAATTAGTAAGAATATTTAAACCACAAATTATACCAGATATGAATCAGCTGATTTGGGCAATATGGCCGACAGAAAATGAGCAAGACAAAACGCAAAAATTTAACAAAAGCGCAATAATCTAAAAAGAGAGATATATACAAAAAATGCGCAATACAAAATGTATGGAGATTTTATACTGTTATCTTCCTCTTGACTTGACTTCCATGTAAACAAAACCATACGGTTCGAGAATACTTTTTTGACACCTGCCATTAGTTTCACATCTGGTATTAATCGGTGATTTAAACCATCTTGTGGAAGCTACATTGTTTATTTTTACAATAATAAGCGAAATACCTAGTTTTTTAGCTCTCCTGAGAAGTTAACTTTTTTGAGTTGGAGCTCGATATGCGTTTCCAAATATTTCAAATGCCAAAGTACGCCATGCTCCCTACACCTTTTTCAACCATTTCGTTTATACTAGTACGAGAAAATTTAATAGTACTTTTGGCACAGGCGATATCAAATAATATTAACAACCCTAAAATCAAATATGACATTAAAAATTCACTCAAATCGTTTTATTTCAATCAGTGCATGTGCAAAACTAGCTTAACTACATCCACACATACACGTGAATTTTATGTACGTGTATGTGCATGTGCTTAAATAAAAAATGCACACATTTGTGTGTGAAGACTTAAACGTTTTATTTTAATATGAATATTTTAGCATTTTTAGTATGAGATTCTCATTTTTTCATAAATTTACATATTTTACGGTGATTTGAACAAAAAATTTGTATCAGTATATGTAAGTACGAGTATATTTGTTACTGTTGTTTTTTTGTTTGATTTTAAAACACACGCGCATCTAAATTTACACTAGTAAATAGCACCCAACCAAAAAAAAAATACATTTGCTACCAGCATTCTTATGTAGCGGAATTTTTGGCAAAAAATACAATAAAAATTAGGAACTTGATTTTTTTGCAAATGCTTTTAGACAAATGATAAAACTAGAATTTTGTTAATATAAATTGCTGACAAAAACCAAAGAGCATAATTTGCATTGGGTATGTAAACTGAAATGAAAAAAAAAAACACTGATTAACTAAATTATTTAGTTAATAACATACAGGGTCACCAAATATAATGGACTACTACTAAAAAATGGACAAATGGTATAAAGAGCACGTCAGGACAGTCCTAAATATATTTATTCTCACCTTGTTGGGCATTGATTCAGGGATACAACCTTATCGCTGCGTTTATGTCTTTTTTATATTTTTATTTTATATGTAGATTTGACATTTAAAAACGCACTGTGAATTCGCATTTAATTTGAAGATTAGTTAATCACTCTGCGTTTTCTCTCGCACTCTCATATATCGTACCCTAAATACAAAAGTGACACAACTCAAAATTCTTAAATTTTCAGGAGAGTCAAATTTTCAAAAATTCTTAAATTTTCAGGAGAGTAAAAATGATTGTAATATTTAAAAAACGTTTAGTTCCATTATGAAAAAATTCGGTTTGAAGGAGGTTGTAGTATTAATTTTTTAATTTTATATTATGTTTGTGGAAATAAATTAAAATTTTGAGTTATGACCCTTTAACTGAAAACTGAAAAGGCACATAATAAAAAAATACAGTCAGTTGAGCTCGCTTTTTTTCAATGTAACAAATATAATCACAGAAGCAACACAATTAACATAAAATCAGATATAACTAGATTTTTCCAGTTAAAGAAGATAGTGATGAAAAATACATTTTTGAAGTAGTTAGAGAGGTACAGTACAGTACATTTATGCAAAAAAGTCAATTTTGGAAAATTTTAAGTTGTGTCACTTTTGTATTTAGGTTGCGATATCTTTCCCATACTTTTTTCAGTATTGTCATATTTAAAAAAAAGTAATCCCATTATTCGGTGGTATTCAGAGATGGAAAAGTTAATAAAATTGTAATTTGTTTTGAAGAATCCATTTTTTTTCTTCAAGTTTATTATTGCATAAGGACTCATTAATTCTATAATTTTATTTAATTTAAAAATCTTAACTAAAGTTTTAATAAAATAACTGAAATAAATTAAAATCTCTTTTCTACACCGAAATGAAAGAGTTTTGTCAAAGGTCTAGTTCCTATGAAATAAAAATACAATGCCTTTAATATTTTCAATATTAAAGGCATATTGAAGGTACATTGCTATTTCGCACACAGCTTTATTTAAACCAACAAGCTTATATATATGTAGGTGCTACAGCTATATTATTTACAATGAATAGAGCAGGCGATAACACTCAGTATCGGATCGTTTCTTCTTTGAACTCGGCTTTTATCGTACTCTCTTTAGTTGTTTTGTCCACTACGGAATCTTCGGCAACTCTGGCGGTGGTTGCAAAGCTTCGGGTCAACCCTGGATGACAAGATATATCTGTGAAGAAGAGTATTAGCAACATATACTTTAACGAGATGAATAAGGGAGAACTCGACCATTATCAACAATACGAATTAACTACTGTATCGGCAGGCAGTTGATATCGAGACGAATGCGTGAGATCTCGGATACTAGCAAAAATACGTACAAACTACGGTACGAGCTAATGGAAACTATAACAAAACTACGGGGTAATTGCGGTGTCAGCATGCAACTAAGTAGCGGGAGGAATGCGGGAGATATCTGGTATTGGTTTAAAGAAAAAAATATGTAACGGCTATTGATAAAATAAATATACACAGAAAACAGATTCATTGTGATGATAAAGTTTTTCTGCCAACCGAATGCTTAGGTTGGAGCCACTGATTTATTTGTTTGTGGCAACAGAAGTTCGCTCAACACAACAAAATTTCGATTAAAGCAATACATCCGAGTTGTGCCAGGAACAAATTTGATTGCTACAACTAAATAATTCGATAGCTGCAACCAAATCATTCAGTTGGCAAGAAATACGGTTGTCACAATGAATCTGTTTTCCCTGTGTAGCAAAACGAATGCGAGGGATTTCGGTCTAATGTAAAATAAATAACGGGGTGAATGCGGGAGATCTCGGCTAATGCTCGAAAATAATATAAGTAGCGAATTTGGGGGATATCGCTCATTGCTCTAAATAATAAGATAAATTCGACAGGACTTGGTTGATGTCGCAATACTACGATCCAACTACGGGTAGGAACAGGAATTTTTTCGGCTTATTCATGTATACTTCTGCTACAGGGCGAAGTATAATAAGATTCCAACTGGATTCTAGCTTCCGGTCGGAAACAAGTATCGGATTATATGTTCGTGCTAGGCTTCGAAAGCGAATTCGAAGTATAGCCGGAATAATAATTCGATTTTTGCTCGCTCTGGCCTTCCCAACTTTTACACTATATGCCCAATAAGCACATATGTTTTAAAAATTCAAGTGCTTTAAATTTTGTTTGAAGTAAAGTATATTTCAAATTCTAGCACTTGTTTATTTAACAAATATATTTCAAACTTGAATTTTTATTTCCCTTTTGCTGGAGTATGCTATTGAAATAAAATGTAATAAAGGTTGAATTCAAGCCTTGAAACTGGAAAACAGGGCTGGAATTGAACTTGATTTCAACTTGAATTCCAGCGAAAATGTTTATAGGGATGTAATAAGTTTTATTAACTTCGCAGAAAAAGAAAAAAGAACATGCAAAAGCAGTAGAAAAAGCAATAAAAAGAAGTGATTTTAATATTTGGTTTTCATAGAAGTGGAAGTACTCCCTCTTCAACATATTTTTAGCACTTTTTGAACGAGTGTAAAGGAAAATCTATTTCATCATTTGAAAGTAAAAGAATTTGCAAAAAACATTTCGTTTTTTTTTATTTTATAAAAAATTTGTTCTTGCCGCTGCTCGTTATCGAACTTGCAACCTCAAGATTGCTAGTCTAGCCCTCTATCGCTGAGCTATTCTTTGAATATTGACTGGCATAAAAACGAAACTCCAATCTCCAGACAAGTACTTATTAAACAAGAGCAAAATGTGCACTACAATTCAATATATTTTTGAGTAATTTATTCACAGGTGCACAAAAAGCAAGTTTTGTCATCTTTATTTTATTTTTGAAAATCGGAAAATTAAAAAAAAATATTTAATTAAAGCAAATCAGTTATGAATATTAAAAAAATATATTTGTCACGCCAGGATTTGAAGTACGAATGATGGAAATAAACTGAATCCTGTATTTCTTCTTAGGATCACTTTTAGTGAAATAATGCCTTAGAAGCAATAAATAAGCGATGTTTTTTAGAATTACTTTTAAAAATGCTGTAAAAATATACTAAAAAAGCTTTATTCTTCCTTTAGAAAAAAGCTTTATTCTTCTTCTTAACCTCAAACCTACTAGATTAAATATTTTGTTGATATCGAAATGAAACCTCGGTTGCCATTCCCGATGGTGCTCAAATTATATGTGATGTTCTCTATACACTTGTACTATGTGTGTACAAATACATGGATAGAAATTAAGAATAAGTGTATTTTGTTTTCTAAAAATTTACAGATTATTTTAATTAATGAAATGAAAGTATTTAGATGTAGTAATGAGACCCCTGGGTTTTTCTTTACCTTATCACAATTATTTTTTATAGATAAATAAAAAAAAACAATTCAAAATCTACTGTGTTTTCTAAGCATTCTGATAGGTTGATATGTTTCTAGCCAATTAGAATGTTTGTATTGTTCCTGTCCACAAGCTGAACAAAAACGTTACCAGTTTTATTACTAAAGACAAAAAATATTTACTTTCTTTTAAATTCAAGAGATTTAGCAATCTCTAATCACCTAAGGCGAAGTTTTTCCACCATTCTGCCAAAACTAATGAGAACTAAAGTTTTGTTGCTGGTATTTAGTAAAATTTCTTTACCTTTTAACTTTAATACATTGATCCTGCACTGTGAAGCATTTGGTTAAATTAAACCGGATTGTGATGAGGTAGAGCAAAACCCAGTGAGGTTCGTTCTACCATACACAAGTACTTCCATTTGCACTTGGGTTGGTTTAGGCCATAAGAACTGGTGTGTAATACATCCAATTTCAGCTAAATTTTTAGTAAAACAAATTAAATCTTAACTTGATTTTATTCTAATTTTATGGTAATTTTTTGAAAAATAATATTCCGATCTTTGTGAAAGTATAAATATTAACAATAAAAATTTATTCCAAATTTATGAAATTAAATTTATTGCATCTTTTTTGTTCACCCTTTTATATTTTAGTATATAAATGCATTTAATGCTTCAATGATTTTTATACTCCAAACCATAACATTCAATATTTGATGGTCTAACATTAACAACTGCAGCATCATGAGCCACACTAATTAAGATACAGAACAATAACCATCAGTGTGTCAGCATAAAAATTAGTTTCATTGTTTGTTGCATATTTTAAGTCGCGTAGGGTTATTTCATTTATCAATAAGAATTACAAATAACATCAGTAAAATATATAATAAATTTGAAAAAACGACACTTTACTAGAAAAATAAAAATGCCCTCCTGGCAGTCCGTCTCCGATATACGCAATTTGATTGCACTTGTACGTAAAACATACGTCAGCGTGGCAACATTTGTGAAAAAGGTGACAAAGAGGAGATAAGAAGATAAAAAAAAAAAAAAAATAAAGTAGAATGTTTGTATGCCTGTTTGATCACTTCTTAGAGTAAATTATCATATAGAGACAATCTGACAATAAAATATAAACAATAATACAATTTAATGGAAAATCACTGATGAAGCCTGTCCATAAAAAAGGCAGAAACTAGATCTAGTCTGATTTGCAAATTAATAATGTGTCTATAACAGTGGTGCCCACAAAGAGAAATGAGAATGTATTAGTTATGTTACAAAAAAATGAGAATGTATTGGTAACTATTGCACTGAACACAATCACTTGGTTTTGTTTGTTGGATTGTTTTACTATTTATGTTCTTGTGTGTTAAATTTTAGCAATGAGCGAATGAAAAAAGAAATAAACATAAAAGCAATTAATAGGTAATAAAAAGATATTCTTTAAGAAAATTGGTACCTACATGAGTTATTTGCAATACCGTATTGGGTAAAAAAATAGACAAATAATGTTATAAATATTAATAAATTTAAAAACCAAAAAGAAAAAAAAAACTAAAATAATTATTTTATATTTATTCTTATTAAATACAACAAAGTTAAAAAACTCTGCGTTGTAATTGATTTTAATATAAACAATTATAATTCAGAGATTTTTAAACTTTATATATTTTAATTTCATAGGTTGTTCTAAAATATTTGCAGTGTGCTTATTTCATCAAACAAAGCTTATTTCATCAAACAGGTCGACATCAACCTACTCTGTTGAATGTCGACCTGCAACTATGTGTTTTTTGTTGTTTTTTACTTTCCTTGTTTTTTGTTTCGTTGGCGTTCGTGTTGTGTACGTGTAAAAAGCCGATTTATCTTCGTCGTTCTAACAAGTGTTTGGGCTTCACTGGTCTATAACTTTGAAAAAATGTTTATTCTTCTTCTTAACCTCAAACGTACTTAATTAAAATTAATAAAAATGCATATTAAGTACAATATTAATTGCATTTGGTTGGTCTATATGACGCGTTTAAAAAAACAACACTTTACTAAAAAAAACAAAAGAAAAAAAAATTATGTTTTTAAAATCCCAGGAAAATTTTCTGTTCCAAAGAATCGGTTGTAGAATAGCTACTTTTCATTCACAACCCCTTCTATTGCCGATTATTTTTGTTTGAAATTGTCCCAAAAGCAACCACTTTTATAGCTCCAAAGTGGAACCGGTTGCCCTAGAATCAGTTCTGGAACTAGTTCTAGAACCGATTCTACGTCAGTCACACCTACCATTTAGGATCCCAGGAAATGGTTCCGGAAGCAGTTCCATGGAATCGGTTGCAGTGGCACCAGTAGAATATGTATGGTTGGCTACCGATTGTAAAAACTTTTCCTGGGTGACCAGAACTGATTCTAGGGCAACCGGTTGCACTTTGGATCTATAAAAGTGGTTACTTTTGGGATAATTTCAAACAAAAATAATCGGTGTTAGAATCGACAGTAGAAGGGTTTGTAAATGAAAAGTAGCTATTCTTTGGAACAGAAAATTTTCCTGGTCATCCAATAGGGTATTTAGACTGCTAACATCTTGTTTAAATAAGAAAAATATACACAACTTAGGACAATTGTTCATTAATTAATCGCTTTTATTTCAATTAATTTCTAATCACAATTCATCGTTGTCAACTTAAGAAAATACAAACGTTAAAAATAATAAACAAAAAATTGACCAAGTAAAAAAATTTTAAAATAAAAAATATTGAAAAGTTTGAAAATTAACAATTATTTTAATTTTTGCATTAAAAAATACAAAAATGGTTTTTTCGGACTTTCTATATTTTCATATATTTAGTTAGAATATTCTTCCAAACAAATAAACATCTAATATGACAATATCATATTAGAATTTGGACTTGAGGTGGAAGAATATTCTAACTAAATATATGAAAATATAGAAAGTCCGAAAAAACAATTTCTGTATTTTTTAATGCAAAAATTAAAATAATTGTTGAAAATAAGCACACCACGGCTAAAATCTCATTCAAATATTTATTTTGTTTTGAGTTTAAAATTAGTTGTTTTTACAAAATATATTGACAACAGACATACATATAAATAGTACCCAAAGGGTACTTTTATGTAATTGTTGCTTTCAAAAAGGAGTTGATTTATAACTGGTTTTACCAAATCAGACAGTTCATATACGAAAGTACAAAATTCTCATCCCGTTGGTTTTTTGTACCTTATGTAATGTCTCGGTTTGAGTAGGAAATTTATCATTTTCTTATTGCGGACAACTGAAGAGTAGAGTGATGTCTACGAAACAATTGTATTGTCTATCATGAAAATGATCAACCCTTTTTGAAACAACAAATAAAAATCTAATATGACAATATCATATTAGAATTTGGACTTGAGGTCGAAGAATATTCTAACTAAATATATGAAAGTTTGAAAATTATTTAGACCAAAAACAAAATTGCAAAAATATGCATACATCGAAAATATAGATTATAATTTTTGAAACCAATTATGTGCAATTTTGGAAGTTTTCAAAACTAAAACAAACGAGGGCATGAGCTGCCACTTAAGCAACCAAAACAAAATTAAGGCAAATTTCGGTAAATAATTAACAAAAGGTTGTTACCGCTTTAGGGAATGAATAAGAAAATTTATTTTGACTACACTCTAATTAAATTCTGCTGAAATTTACCCAACTTATAGTAGGAAACTATACTCCTACTATAAATTTATGTGTGTAATTGAAAAAATACGCACTTGCTGTTTAATGGTTAGCGCCGTGGTGTAGTGGTTAGCGCGTTGGACTGTTACACGTGAGGTTGCTGGTTCGAGCCCCAACCAAGGCAACATCAATTTATGAAAAATAGTAATATGTATGAGTTTTTTTCTATCCCTTATACATATCGCAGCGTCTTCCTTCGGTGTTCCCATAGCACTTAACCCCACCGAAGTAAAATAATATAAAATTAAAAATGAATTAAAAAGCTTCAACAAAGTTCGCCAACTCACCGTCAGATGGCGGACAACAACTGTTCTAAAGTTCAACATCTCGCGCAATTACAGTATTGCCATATTTGAAGCCCTTCATCTTTCACCACCTTTCACTTCTTCTCTATCTCCTTTCCAAAGGAAGCAACACGTTAATTAATAGGAAGAATTTACTGAGTGTTGCTTCTCTTTATAAAAAAAAAAGTTGGTGAACAAATTACTTGTAATTTTACATTGAAAGTGCGTAAAAATTAAATGAAATTTTGGAAGTACTGTGTTAATTTACTAAACTTGTGAGTAAAAAAGCATGTTACACGTGTAAATGTACGCATAAAATGCATCGAAATAAAAAAAATGCGCAGAAATCCACAAAAAGTGCGTAAAAATCTCCCAAAAATGCGTATATTTAACACAGATGTGCTTAAAGTTAAACCACCCAAAAACATTTTCTTTTTTAATAAAGCAACAAAATAAATTTTGGTACATATTTTATTAATAATAATATCCGTGTCAATCTTGCATAACAGTTTATGTCGAAATTAATCATTTTGAGATCTTAAGGTATATGTATAAATTGGTATAATAACAATATACCAATATAATAATTAATTGTATTTGGTCTATACGACGCGTTTGAAAAAACAACACTTTACTATAAAAAATATTTACTATAAAAAATAAAAATGCCCTGTTGGCTGTCCGTCTCCAATATACACAAATTTCCTGCACTTGTACGTACAAACCATACGTCAATGTAGCAATATTTGCGAAAAGGTGACACGGAGGAAATAAGAAGATAAACAGAGAAAATCTAAAGTAGAATGTTTGTATATGTCTGTTTCACACCTCTGAAATTATTCATATAGAGACAATCTGACAATAAAAATATAAACAATAATACAATTTAATGGAAGATCACTGATGAAGCCTGTCCATAAAAAAGGCAGAAACTAGATCTAGTCTGATTTGCAAATTTAATGTGTTTATAACTTTTGAGGAAGGTTTATTCTTCTTCTTAACCTCAAACCTATTAAATAACAATTTGTTATATTTATTGAACTAGAATCAATTTTGAAAAGAGGTTTACACTGCTACATGCGTCAACAATAATTACCAAAAACAATTTCGTGCTCATGTTGCTATTTGCAGATAAAAATATGTTTGTAGAAATGTACACACAGAAAAGAGATTCATTGTGATAACCGAATTTTTTGCCAACCAAATGCTTTGGTTGGATCCACTGATTTATTTGTTAGTGGTAACAGGAATTCGGTTAACACAACAAAATTTAGATTGAAACAATGCATCCGAGTTGTGTCGGGAACACATTTGATTGGAACAACTTAATAATTCGATTGCTGCAACCAAACCATTCAGTTAGCAAGAAATTCGGTTGTCACCATGACTCTGTTTTCTCTGTGTAGTAATTCACAAAAAATTATCTATTTTAGCTTTTTAAATTTTTTAAAAATTTTTTTCCATTTAAAAATGACAGAGTATTTATTAGTGTTATAAGTTAGTATATTTACCAACTTTGTGCGTAAAATTTTTATTTAACAAAAGAATAGTAATAGGCATAATGTGTTTATTTCTAAACACATAATGCCTAAAAATACTTTGTGTATGTATTATTGTAGATGTGTAGAAAAAAGTTTACGCATTTTTTGTTTATAATTACCGAATTTTTGAAAAATTAAACAAAACTTTACCTATTTTATAGTAGTAAATTTACAAACATTTTTTAGAATGTAATGTTAGGTGCATTTAACACAAAGTCGGAAAAAAGTCTATATGGGCGCTATCCCAGCAAAACCTTCTATTACCCGGTAATGACTATGGTAAGAAGAAATAAGGGAAGGTAACCTCTTACTTTTCTATTACCAAAGCTATTATTTCAACAAGGGCATGTCCATCGAGGTAACTCCTTACCTAGTAATATAGTATTCTGAACTTACATGTTACGCTTACCTATTACCTTCAGGTTACAAAAAACCGTAAAATAATACGATTTTTTTCTTAAAATTTCAATTTGTTCTATATTGACTATTAAATTAAAAATTACATATTTTTAACGAAAAATTTTGGAAATTTTTTTATAAGTTTTGGTTATAAAAATAAGCATTTTATAATGATGCGGGTAACCTGCTACTTTTCTATTCCCTAAGCTATTATTTTAACAAGGGCATGTCCTTCGAGGTAACTCCTTACCTAGTAACATGTTATTCTCAACTTACGTGTAAGGAGTTTTCAATAACATTTTGTTTAAATTTTAATTTTTTAAACCGAATATCATTTTCAAATTCACGAATTTTTAACGAAAAATATAATTTCTAAAATTTTTTTAGAAAAACGAATTAAGTATTTATACCAATAAAACATTCAAACGTATGAATTTCGTATTACAAATAATGCAAGGGTAAGCGGTTTATATATTACCAGGTAATAAGCATGGTAGTACCCATATATTACCAAGGTTTTGCTGGGATGTCCAAAGATAGTCAAATTATATCCGAAATCAACACTCTTTTTGCTTGGGCCTATATAAGTTAGTGTGCTAAATTAAAATACCTTTATAAATATTTGCGATCTGTATCGTAAGAACAAGCATATTAGCCAATGTTTGGGAAACATTTGTTGGGCACTAGTTCTAGCATGGATCTATTCTAACCGAAATCATTATACTTTGGGCTTGTACTCACACGAATCAGGTTACAACATTTCATTTCAAGAGACAATTTTAAGGGGACCTTTACTTCGTTCTTGAGCAGACGTAATTTCATCAAAGTATCTTAATATTTGCAATCTGTAGCGCGCGCACAAGAATACATGGATAAACGGAGGGACTTCGTTAAATCGAATCTAAGTGATATTGGGTCAATCGGTTGCTAGAAGTTGGATCTAAGTCGAATATTTTTCGATATGAATACTATAACTTATTTTTTTTTAATTTTGTTTTTAAAATTTAGAAACTTTTTCAATGATAATATTTAAGTAGTAAAAATATTAAAATTAAAAATAAATCATGCATCTGTGGAATTTTGCGAACAGTTAAATTTAAATTTTATGGGCAACAACAACAAATGTGTTGGTTGAAGTGCCAGTTAGTTGCTAACAGAACATTGTGTTAATAGGGCTTAGGAAATTGAACAAAAACAAGTTAAAAAATTAAAGTCGCATATACCGACTAGTTACATACACCACAGTAAAGCATGGATAATATTTCGGATATTATCGAATTCCAGGAAGGAAATTTCAATTAACCATGCAATAAATAGAGTAACATTTATGATAATAGGTGTAGCCAATAGTGAATTGGGGTCAAATATTTTGGCAGTAACAAACATAAGCATATAGTTATTATGGGCCATTCGCAGGCGCTGATCTAAGGAAAGATTTATGGCAAGCGAGCTGAAGTAGAGAAAAAGAAATGTCCCATTAATAACTGCTTTTTTTAAAAAATAAACTTTGCATATTACTAGGGCAAGAAATTTCACATAAAAAAATTGCCAACCGAATTGCTAAGCTTATTTTGGTTGCTGCAACTAATAAATTTGGTTCGTGAAACCAGATTGGAATGTGACTCCTATATATTTTGGGTATTTTAACTAAAATTCAGTTGTATTAACCGAATTTTGTTGTGATAACCAATATTCAGTTGTACCAACCTATTTTAGTAGATGTAACAGAATTTCAGTTGGAAAATTGCAAATCTTTTCTCTGTGTGCATGATTTTTCCGATAGTCCAAAACTAATATGGACTAAATATTTATCTGAATTATTAAATTTAGAACCAAATGACGTCGATTTGTAGTTGCATATTTTTGTATATTTTCTGAAAAATTCATGTTTTTGCATATATTGACTTGAAATGCATATTTCGTGCCTTTTTAATGCATATTTTAAGCTTTTTAATGAATATTTGTGCGTATTTTTAATTTTTTATTAACATAAAAAAAAATTGATAGATTTTCATATCGTTAGCTGAAATGCAAAACCACGTAACTAACAAAAAATTCAAAATCGGTTTTTTGATCGATTATGATGCATATCAACGAGGTCCACGTCTTCTCCAATTTTTACTGTCATATAATAAAAATTAGACATATTATTAGCGAAAATCGAAAGCACGTAAGTATGTAGTTACTTGTTGCTTGAAAATTGTAACTAACACATATTTATTTCTATTGAATTTTATTTATTCATAGTAGGATTTGAATTTTTATATTTCACTAGCGGATAGTGCTACTACGCTCCCCTCCCCTAGTAGTCCTATTTTCTCATAATTATAGTGATTATAGTTTGAAATTTTTACTTTGTTAATTATAATAATTTTTTTTTTGGAGATCCCACAGTCAATATGATTCGTGTATTACACTAATAGAAAAAAGTCCGTAGAAAATTTAGTAAAAACTACTAAAAATTAGTTAAAAATGATGCTGCAGAAAAAAACTGCTAAATTAGCAGATTATTTTTGCTATATATTAGTAATATAGGAACAGCAAAACTAAAACTGTTAAATATACAGAATTTTCGTTATATATGAGCTAAATTTTTGTAAATGGAGATTAGCAAATTAACCTGCTAAAATCAGCAAAAAATTTTGCTAAATAATTAGTAGCCTAAAAAATCACCAAAAAATTTAAAATTTTCGAAGTTTTTTTTTCAATTTTTTTTTTAAATGCAAATAAAAATCGAGCCTTTTGAAAACAGCAGTTTACAATTTTTTAGCAAATATTTCTGCTGATTTTAGCAGAATAGACTGCTATTTGCATTCAACTAAATTTAGCTTAAAAATAGCAAAAATTTTGTAGATTTAACAGTTTATTTTTGCTATTTTTAGTCTACAAATATTTAGCAAAATTTTCTGCAGATTTTACAGTACAATTTGCTATTTTCAATTAACTAAAAGTTAGCCTAAATATAACTAAAATTCTGTAAATTTAGCAGTTTTAATTTTGCTGTTCTCATTTTACTAGTATTTAGTAAAAAAATCTGCTAATTTTAGCAGTTTTTTCTGCAGCATCATTTTTAACTAATTTTTAGTAACTTTTTCTGCTATTTTTACGGATTTATTTCTATGAGTGAAGCGTATGATCCCTCTGGAGTAATTTATTTTAAATTAAGTGCAACAGATGAGTTTAAGGAATTTCCACAAAGAATTGGAAACAAATTAAAAGCGTTTGAAACTTTGAAGTTGCATTTACAAAGAATAAAAATTTCAAGCAAAAAATGGCAACATCTTCAGGACCTTAAACCATTTCTTCCACCCGATTGTCATTATTATTACAATGAAATTCCATTTGAGAAGTAAAGGTTTAATTTTTTCCTTTATTTGTATTGTAGTTATTGTTGTTAATTATCTTTTGCTTTTGTAAATCATTTTTTATTTTCATATTTAAAAAAAATAATAAATATATAAAGCGATATATTAATTAACAAGAGAACAACCCAGCAAAATATTGGTAATGATACCTCATTGCTGTCTGCATTACCAATAATGATATATCATTATCTTTTGAATTATTTTGTAATATAAAATAATGACTTCCTAATAACGGCCGTTGTTGTCGTCGTTGCTTTTAAAATAATGACTTACGCTCAATAGTTTAAACAATTATTTTTTGCAAAGTTAAATTTTATACATTTATATTTATTACATGTAAATATGTTTTGTGTAAAATTTTTATGACGAGTTCTAAAATTACACACTAGCAAAAACTTTAATTTCTCTGAATGTATTTCCTGAAGCTAATAGTATTTGTGTAACTCCTTATTTTTAAGAATCAAGTAAGCAGTCGGATGAGCACTTATAATTCAACTTTTTGTAGGCATCTTTGTAACCACTTATTATTCAGAATCTCATAACTACTTACTTCTCATTTTTTCGTAAGCGAGCGGGTAAGCGTGACTACTTATAAAAACGACCACGCCAAACAAAAATAATTAGCTTAGACGCCAAAAAATAAGTTGTGCGGAGCTACGAATTTCTATTATTTAACCACTTATTTGGTAATGAAAGATTTTGCTGGGAACTTCTTTTATTCTACATTTTATGAATGCAAAACAAAATTTTCCTTGAAACTTAAAAAAAATTCATTGTAGTTACGTGTTTTTGTTTAAGAAAATACGAGTTCAAAAGCGCATAACTAACTTAACTCTTTGAAACATTAATAAATTATTACTTTTATTCCAGAAATGAATTAATCAGTCTATATTTAGAAAATCTGCGATATTTGATTACCAAAACTCCATTTATTTTTCAATATATAAAATTTTTTGTTTCTCCTGTAAAATAGTAAAAATGTTAGTTACGTGGTTTTGCATTTCAGCTAACGATATATTGATTGAAACAAAAAAGTGTGTTTTTTTATTTTGAAGAAAAGCTTTTTACAAAATTGGTTTAACCCATGGAAAAGCAATAAACTCAGTGTTTATTTGAAAAATAACTGAATTACATACTTTTTATGTTTTAAGGTGCTTCATTTTTGCAAAAATAAGTGTTTTAGTGCATATTTCGTATATTTTTAATGCAGACTTTTCTTTTTAGCTGAAATTTCGCATATTTTCGTTTTTAAAGTGCATGAAATTCCTTGCCCTACATATTACTTTTATAATGAACTTCAATCGGTTACTGTAAACATACTGTGAGTGTACGAGTATGATTGTTAGGTTTGTATGGAATCAACAACCGATTTAATCGACCCTAAGCCAGATAATAAATTTATTTATGTGGTGCTAAACAATAACAAAAATACAGTTATAAATGCATAGTTGATTTTCCAAATTTTATCTATCAATCATAAATTCTAAAAATTGTAGTTAAAATATGACCAGTTTTACTACCTTTTAGATGCCATAAATCTGAAAAACAAAAACTCTGTGCATTTGAACATACATAAATGATTATATCTTATTTTTTAGTTATTTTTAAATTTTTTTGGTAAAGAACGCCAGAACCACTTCTTGTGTTTGCGCATGCGTCCAGTTTTTACAGTTTTTAATGGTATTTTACTGCTAACTTCTTAGCTATTTTCTGCATTTGTTGTTGTATTCAATGTTATATAGCTATTTAATATTTTGTTGTTGCTGGCTAGTCTTGTACTTGTTTTAGTATGTAGCAGAATTTGCTGCTGTTGTTGTTGTTGTTGTTGTTAACTGCATTCATAGGAACAATGCAGCAAACAAAAAATAAAAAACCATGCAACCTGTTGATATAAAACATATAGAAGGCAGTTTTTGTTTTTGAGAAGCAGGTTTTAGGTTTTTTTGCTCAAATTTTTTTGTAGATTTTAATAGTAATGCTTACACGAGCGTGGAAATGTGTGCACTGTACCCTTATTTTTCTACAAAAAAAAAAAAAAAAAAAAAAAATTGCCAGCAACAAAAACAACAATATTGAATCTTTTCAACAAACAACTATCATATAAGGTTTTTTTTTTTGAAATTCAGTATAGGAAGCTGTTGTTGCTAGTATAAAGCAAGAAGTATAACGCGATTATTGCACTTGATGTTGTTGTTGGTTGCGTTGCTGGTGTTGCTGCAGTTAAGGTTTGTTGCTGTTGCCGTTGTTGTTGTTATTTTTATAAAGGCTTTGATACCGATAACCAAACCAGTTGCATTGTTGTAGTACCAACAACAAACGTCTGCATTAGGCATCACCTAACTGTTCTTTGGGTATTTTTTTGTTGTTTGTATTTAATCTCATGTTTGGCTCTAGTTGTTCCATGAAGTTGCAAGACAACAACTGCAGCAAAAAACAACATGTGCAACTAGAATAGACAACATCGTTAGGAAATTCTAAAATAGCAAGTGCTTTAACTTACACTGGCTGGCAACCTTATTTACAAAGGCAGTGTTGTTGTTTTTGCTACTGTTGTTTTTATATTTATTATTTTAATTCATATAAAAAAAAATAAAGCTACAAACAAAACATTTGATTTTGTACTGTTTACAAAGGTTTACATAAATGTTTATCCCAATTGGAAATGGAACTCTAGGCCAGTTTTATAGTTAGAACTAAAATCTCTTTTTGTCTTAAATATTTCCCAGGTTAGAAACTTTGTTTAAAAATTTCTGACTTAAGTAAAATTTAGAAAATATTCATTCTTATTTCTGACTATAAAACTGGCTGTGAGGAGTTTGAAAATTTGTAGAAATTATTATTTAAATATATTTGATGGAAAACACATATGTAAGTGTGCTTTTAAACGAAAAAAATTCAGTAATTGTCACTTTACTATGAAAATTTGACAATTTAACCGAATTTTGTCGTTAGAAAGTTGCAGAACTTCCTCATTTGATCCTATTAACCAGATATACGTTTTACATAAATTTCAATCACAAATGAGTATGGTTTTGTAATCGACTATTTTTCAAAACGTACCAACTTTAATTTTCCTACGTATGAGCAATATTTAAAGGAAATATAAAGTATACGATTTCTATAAACCAACAATAGGTTTGTTTTTTTCGAATTTTATATCTATATCTATAACTAGTTGTAAAAAAACGACTATCCGTACTTACCTGACTTTTCTTTTATTTTTTGTAAACAAAAACATTTTAAACCTTTGGGGTCGCCTTTGTACAAAAGCTGTTTTCGTACAAGGACTTCGCCGGAATGGGAAATGAAGCAATGATCTTGTATGCCCAGCTCTACATTTACTAACAAACGCATAATTCATTTGTTAGCTTTTGTTGTTTTTAATATTTTATAAAATAAAAAATATTAAAATTTCAAATATTTTTATGACAAATATTTTTGTTTACATTTGAAAGAGAAAAGCCAAGAATTTTTAAGACTTGGTAGCATTTTTATAACTACTTAATTTTTGAGATGCTAAATTTATACCTAAATTTGTATGGAATATTTATACAAAATTCGAAAAAAACCAACCTAATGTTAAAAAGTAATATAACCCAGCAACATTTTTTTGAACTGGTTGCCTTTGAATCTGTTCTAGAATAGGTGTTTTTATCACCGGTTCCGGGGAACAGGTTCTAGAACTGATTCCTGGAAGTCAAAATGGAAGACTTCACTGTCGCAGAACCAGTTCTATAACTGGTTCTAGAACCGGTTCCAAAGCAACCTGTTCTAGTTTGGACCAACAGAACCTGTTGCTTTTGGGACAAACTCAAACAAAAATCACCGATGATAGAACATAAAGTAGAACAGTACAAGTTGTTCTACAACCAGTTCTTTGCATCCGACAATTTTGCTGGGAAATACTGTGTAAATTCAGAAATGCTTTTAAAATTTATAGAAGGTTTGCAAAAACATTTTCCATATAAGATTTCATAAGCCTCCTATAACTTTATAAAAAATTTACCCTCTTTATAAGAAACCAATAATTAGGGATGGCCACTTTGATATTTTATATGGTATTTAAGTTTAACAAAAATACAACTTTTTCGAACTCGACTTGAGTTTCAAACTCGATTAGTAAATATAAATCCGAAATGGCAACGACTTTTGGCGTTTTTTTTTGTCTTTCTTCCGGTGCAGGCGCCAAATTTAGTTTATCGGTTAAGTTAAGAGTTACACTTTCCTAATTGGTACAATTCATTTAACAATGTTATATCAAAGAAAAAAAAAACAATAAAAATATTTTGTAAATTTTCTAACTTTTCAGCCTCCAAAATGCTGGAAAAACTAACCGTCTGGGAGTGAGCAAGAGTTAAACCCTGGTTGTTGTTCTACAGGTAGTAAATATAATTATAATTTGAGCATGAACTGATTCAAATTCCAAAAATGGGATTTTGTGCTTGTTCGTACTATCGCAAATATAAATGTATTTTAGTGAAATTTGGTGCACTGACTCACATTCAGTTCAAATCGGCCCATGTTCAGACCTAGTCTTCAAGGAAAGATCTCATTTCATAGACTTTCGCAAAAACTAAAAAAAAGAACAGTATTACCTGGAAATTACATTATTAACACTTCGCCCATTAAAATAGGGTCGGTTTTGCAAACTCTAATTCTACTCTACGTCACTCTACACGGAGAGAATAATATGCATGATATTAATGAATTTTTGCATAAAACCAATGAAGTTTCACTGGAACTTGTCCATTGAATCTTTTCGTTGAATTAGTGGAATTTTTCTTTAAATTTTGTCAAAACTTTAATTTTATTTATTAAAAATTTCATACACTCAATGAAAAAGCTTCATTAAAACTAGATTCATAAAATATATGAAGCTTTTTCATCAAATTTAATAAAATTTTCATTTACTTTGTGAAGAAAACTTCATGAGTTTACTGAAAATTTTCATTAAAATTCGTCCAGCAAAATACCCTCTGTGTATGGTGCAGGGTATTTAAGTTTTTGCTAATGTTCGACCGTCAGTCTGTCTGTCCATATAAAATGAACCACATTTATAATAAAAATACAGGTCGCAATTCTGAAAATAATTGAACGAACTTCGTAAGTGATATTACATTATCTACATGCTATTAATGCATTTTTGATCAAAACTATTGAAGTTTCAATGGAACTCGTACATCGAGACTTTTTCATAAAATGTTGTGAAAAATTTAATATTATTTACTAAAACTTTCATACACTAAATGAAAAAGTTTCATTAAAACTCTTCCACCAAAATTCTCTCAAAGCGATTTTAAGCAAATTCTTTCACAAGACCTGCCCAGAAAAAAAAGAGATGCCGAAGCAGTAGAAGTAGCACTACAATTGATGATCTAGATGTATTTCTTTTTTAACATAAACACTAATGATTTTAACATTGTGTTGTCCTAGGAGAGGAGTTCACCCACTTCAACATTTTTTCAGTACTTTTTGAATGAATGCAAAGGAAGCTTTTTTACACCAATTAAAAGTTAAAAAAAATTCTTCGCAATAAAAAATTATATTTTTTTATTTTACAAAAGTTTTTTTATTGCCGCCACCGGGTATCAAACTTACGACCTCATGATTGCCAAACCAAAAATCTGCTAGTTTCAGCAATTCTTTCTGCCATTTTCAATGAAATTGGAAAAGCTACTAACTTAAGCAAAATTTTTTCAGCTACTAAGAAAATGTTTAATATAAAAAACCTTAGATTCCAAAACTTTTCAACCTTAGAATATGGAAACTTGTTTTAAATATAGCGAGTTTATATTTCACGTTGATATTTAACAGAAACAGGCAGCTCTTTGTGTTTTTATTGATAAAAAATATTAAGGAAATAAATTCATTTTATATTAAATGATTAATCGTCAATTTTCTCGATTAACCGACCCGAATAACCGGCTAATCAATTTTAGGCATTTTTCAAATAATGCATCAACCGGTTAACAGCCTACGTCGAATAATTGGAAACACTAATGTCTACCCATAAATTAGGGAGACGTTTTTTACTAAAGCCGTGTTTTCGACTTAACTATATCCGTTAACTCATAAAAAAATTTAAAGTGCGTTAAAACGCGTTTAAGACGAAGACCAACATATGACTTTTCGTAGGCGCGTTAATTTTCAACACAGATAAATATCAACGTTGAAAACTCAATGTTTATACATTTTCACATCTAACGTAACTTATTCGCGTTACTTCCTAAAAGCTTTTGCTGACGTACGTTCGATTTTAACAAAACAATTATAAACATAACGTTTTTAAAATTGTTTTGTACTACAATCCGCTTAACGTAGATTTGCTTTAAATACTTAACGTTGATAGGCATGAGACAAAATACAGCTTAACTTAAAAAGTTAGTGTTTCTAAGTTAGTGATTCTAACGAGACGCCCACCCCTCTGGAAACACATTTCATCTTGAGCACATTTTTCTAATGAAAAAGCCTTAGTACTTTTTTTTTTGCAGGAGAAGCCTTGGATTTGGGGTAAATTTTTCAAAAAAATTGAATTATGAGGACTTTTTCCCAAAAAAGCGTATTTTCTATAATAAAAATTTTTTGAGCAATTCCTTTTATATAAATGTCTTCAGATTTCATAGAAAGTGCGGGATAATCTGTGGGCAAAAGTACTCAAAATTCGAGGTCTTTCCATAAATAAGAAACAGTTTTCGAAATCTGGAGTTTATTACTGGAGGTGTCCTTAGGTTCCGGATATTTTGCTACACGAAAAGTTCTCCGAATTGGAGAGTTAGGAAAATCCTAAAAATCTTAGCGATTTTCTATAGAGAAAGTTCCAGAAATCTGATGGGTTTTTCTATGGAAAAACGTCTCTAGAAACGGAAAGTTAGATAATGGAAAGATTTTAAAGTTAATTATGCAAATTTTTTCATCTAATAATGTTTTAAAAATCTCGTGTAATTTTGATATGTAAATTTTAGACTTTGGAGACTTATCGTCAAGTTTTATAAAAAAAAAGTAAAAAAACAAACAAAATATTTCTACACTAATAGAAAAAAGTCTGCAAAAAAATTAGTTAAAACTACTAAAAATCAGCTAAAAATGATGTTACAGAAAAATAACTGATTATTTTTCCTATAACTGGTGGTAAAAGAATATCCCAAGTAAAAAAAATGATATGGAGCCATATAAAGTTATATTTAATTATATATAATCTTCTATGTAATTAGATATAATTATATCCGAAAAATGAGAACGTCTTATTGTATCATATTGTATCGAATTGTATACAATTGTATACAATTTGGTACAATTTGATACAATTCGATACAATATGATACAATTGTATCCGAATTTTGTCCTCATCCAATTACATAAAATTATATCTTTTTGTATAAAATTATATAAAATGTTATAAAAGTGGACACAGTTTGATACAATTATACCTAAATATTAACCCTATAATATTTAGGTATAATATACAAAATTATATTTTTAAATAAAAAAAGATATACAATATCTGGAGATCATACCTGAGGGATTTCAATTACAATTACTTGTAATTGAAATTACAAGCAATTGTAATTGAAAATTTTCAATTACAAATTACAAATTACTAGTAATTGTAATTGAAAGTGATTTCAATTACATTTAGAATTAAAAAGTGTTTTTTGTTAAAATTTTGTATAAAAATCTGACTGGGATAGGTTGCATAGGCATGGATGCGTATAAAAAGAATACGTCATGTTGGGATTACCCCTAACTTGTGCTTTTTGTCATTATTTATTTTCCCAAAAAATGTAATTGACATTTTTCAAATTACAAATTACTTGTAATTGTTCTTTTTTGAATTACAATTACAAATAATTTGTAATTTTAATTGAGTTTTTTTGAATTACAAATTTTGAATTACAATTACAAATAATTTGTAATTGTAATTGAGTTTTTTTCAATTACAATTACATGTAATTGTGTAAATGAATGTGTAATTAATTACAAAATATAATGATTAACCCCCAGGTCTACTGGATATCCTATAATTTCGATAAATCTTCCATTACTTTTATCCAGATTTACCATGACAGTGCATTAAACATGAACAAATTTTTCTTTGTTTTTAGTAATTTTAAAATAAGGTTAACAACACTGAAATTTTTAACTTAATAGGATTGTGATATACAACCAAGATATAAGAGATCAGTCAAGTGTGCGTTATAGTCAGTGTTGCCAATTTAGCATATTTAATTCTAGATTTAGCATTTTTTTAATTCATTTAGCATGAAAAAAATTTATCTAGCATATTGCATTTTTTCAGCATTTTTCCAACAAAATTTAGCATATTTTTAGCATTTTTTACAGTTTTATTTTCTGTTTTTTTTAGAATATTCTACATTAATTTGAATTTTTGCTATAAAAATATTATTGATGTTGTTTCCGATATAAAAACGCAACAAACAGTATTAACTGCCTGTTTTTATAAAAAGAATCTGTCGAATTCGTTAAAACATTTGTGTAAAAAATACAAACTTAAAAAGATTTAACTTTAACATTTTTTAGTCCCATTTGTTCTACATAGAAGTCCTATCAAAAATTTTTAAAGAAAAACGTTTTTAAATTAGTGTTTTTCACACAAATTTGTTAACGAATTCCTCAGATTCTTTTTATAAAAACACCCAGTAAATCTACCTTTTTCCACGGTTCTCGTTTAACAACTGAACTGGGATTGTTATAGTTTTGTAATAACATGTTAAAAGTGGTACTTTTAATTAATTATTTTTATTTTTTTAAACTATTTTAATAAAATTTTATGTTTTCTTTGTGTTATTTATTATATTCTCTACATTATCGTGTTTTTTAATCACCTGGATTTAGAATTTTTCATACAAAAAATGGATTTATTAAATCAAAAAAAAAGCTGTATTTAAAAAAATCCACAATAAAAGCACAAATATATGAAATAGCCTATTAATTTAATGTCAGAAAAAAAATACGAATAAAAATTAAAAGAGAAACAAAAAAATTGAAAAACTAACAAATAAAAGGTTTTTATTAAATTTTTTTTATGAAATATGTTTAGAAAAAAAACTACACCTCACCAAATACATATTTTTCATCTTGGACATGGAGAAATAGCTCAAATAGAAATGGCAATTTTTCACTCTACAGTAAGTAATTTAATTAAATCCAATTAGTGAATATTAAATATTGCAATGGAATTTTTCAATTGTGTAAAAATATAAATTGAAGTGATAAAACTGAAAAGGCAGACTGTTTATCGCTGTTTTATATAAAATATAATTATAAATTAAAAGTTAAAGTAAAATCCTTCATCTTCGAATTCGGTATTAAAAATTAGGGTGAAAGAAGTGTCGGACAGAAAATTTTTTTAAAATAGGAAGAATCTAACCCCATCTGTTGAGCACTTTTAGAAACACTAGGATTTATTAAATCCAAGTGATTAGAAAAAACGGCTATTATATAGTTAAACAACATTTATTATTTATATTGAAATATAAGCATTAAAAAATCACTATTAACAGTTTCAAAATCACAGTTTATTCTAACCCTCATGAATAATCTTTATTCTAAACCTTGTTTTTGAATAATTATCTCTCATTTTACAATTTAAGTTTAAATGTAATATGAAAAAGAAATATTTTTTTTTCTTTTAGAGTCAGTACTAGGAACTATTTTTATACGTACACATTAATTACACTGTGCAGTCGAAAATTTTAACAAGCTGGGAACACTACTGGTAAAGCTAATTCGAGTACGCTGAATTTAATGGTGAAAGCAGTTTTTCAAAGTTAGCGCTCGCGAATTCGCAATTGAAAATTTTGACGAGTACCAAAAAAAATTTTTTTTATACTTCTGGGATCATATTTATTTATAAATTTATCAAATTTGATTAAATATGTACAACATTAAGGAAGCTGTAAATTTTTTTCACGAAATTTTTTTTATAGATTTTTTTTCCCAAAATTTTTTTTCAGCAACAACATTGGGTTTAGAAAATTATTTAATAGAGTTAAGAAAAAAAATTTCTTTCGAAAAATAGCGAAAAATTGTATTTAACAGAGTTGGATTGATTGAAATTAAAAAATGATCCCAAAAGTATAAAATATATTGCTTTATGGTACTTTAATATTAAAGTTTTAAATCAGCATGCCCGGCTTTAACTTTTTTACTCGTTTTACTTTTTTTGTTGTTATGGTGAAGGAGTGATTTTGCACAAAAATACTTAAATTTTTGGTAAAAAAAATAATAATAATTTAAAGAATAGAGTTTAAAATAGAATCAGTAGAATTGATAAGGTTCGTTCTTTGCAATTTTTATTGATTTTTTTTTAGGTTTCGGTCATAGAGGGTAATGTGGATAGCGTTTGTGATAAATAGCGTTTTCCTATCTTTTAAGAATTTCAGTGAATTTTGATTTTTTTTTAGTGTAACACCTGTACACTTTTTCATTTAATCATACCAAAAATCTTACAACGTAAACCAACACCACAAAAAGTATTAACCCTGATCGAGAAAATTATTTTTTTAAAGAATTTCATGCAGGTAAGCCCAAAGATGCAGAAATTTGAAAACGGCAAACAGAGCGTGCAATAAAAACCATTAAATTAATTTGGAGTAGATATATTAAGGCAGAATTACCACCTATTTTAGAAATAAAACATTTTGGAGTTCTTTTGTTTATCCGCCTTTAACTTTTTGAGATAACATATTTTCAGTGACACAGTTGGAAAATCAAATAATAATAAATTTATTTTAAAGAATTTTTGAACTTTTTTTACAAGAATTAACTTTTGAGTTGTTTTTAATCTATCTTTTATATAATTTTAGTTAATAAAATGAACTGAATTCATAATTAGAGATGACTTATTTTCAGTATTTAACAAATTGAAACAATTTTTTATAAAATTTTTTTAGCATATTTTTTCTAGCATATTTTTTTAGTTTTTAGCATTTTTTAGCATTTTTATGTAAAAAATCTAGCATTTTTTCCTAATTAAATTTTGGCAACACTGGTTATAGTATAGAGAATTCCATATTAAAGCTTCAGTATTGTTAATTTTATGGGCGCGTTAGCCATTTTAACTCACGCTCCTAAACAAAAACAAATTACTCAAGCACGAGCATTTCGTGTCTTACTCACGCAGACATGAGTATATTAAAAACTTACTCACAATCAGAAAATTCTTACGCAAAACAGTAAAAATTACTAAAAAACATATGATGCAAAAAATAAACTCACACACGAATCATGCACGGGTTATATATTCTTACTCACGCTCACGTACGAATTATATATTCTCACTCTAACGGGCGAATTACTTTGGTATAGTAATTATTACTCACGATCACTTGTGAATAACTTCACTCACGATCGTGTTATGCGCCAATCCCTAGTAATTACAAAATCTAAAACTAGTTCAAAATCATTTTTAATATGGAATCACATTTAATACAATACGGTTTTAAAAGGACCTTATACATATATTTTTATATAAAATCACTTTGAAAAAGTTGCTAATGTGGGATAATATATAACACTATGCGACAGTCAAAATCGGGATGGGATGAAACCAACGGGAAATGTTATATCGGTCAAAAACAAGTTATACGTGTCCCGGCGTTTCGCTAGGTCACCCCTAGGACTCGAGATATATCTTTTTTTTTTTGACATAACTCGAGAACCACTAGTCCGATTTTGCTCAAACAATTTTAGAAAAATTAAAAATTACAATTCCTTTAATCTGTTCATATAACGTTTTTCTATATACTCAACAGTTTTGCCGGTAAAAATAAATGTTTGTTACCCCTACCATAAAAATCAATAACCTTTTGTTTATTACTTTTTTTTAATATTTTAGGCAAAAAATATTTTTTTCTTCATACATTTATTTTTACCGGCAAAACTGTTGAGTATATAGAAAAACGTTATATGAACAGATTAAAGGAATTGTAATTTTTAATTTTTCTAAAATTGTTTGAGCAAAATCGGACTAGTGGTTCTCGAGTTATGTCAAAAAAAAGACCACCAAAGGTCAAATCGATATATCTCGATTCCTAGGGGTGACCCAGCGAAATGCCGGGACACGTATAACTTCTTTTTTACCGATATAACTTTCCCCGGTAGTTTGAACCCTTCTCGATCACTGACCCCTACCATTTGTCTCACAGTGTAATTATAGATGATTTTATAAAGAATGTTATATCGTTATATATAAAAGAAATCATGAAATATTGTAGATATGAAACCATACTAAGTTATATATGGGTTCATATGCGTCAATATATAATCATATATAACACCTATTATATAATATTTCTTAAATGGCTCCATATATAGTTTTATATTATTATGTATAGTGTTATACTAAATTATATATAAACGTATATGTAATTATATCTTTTATACATTAATTTGTGTACTTATATATAGCACATACACTTATATGCAGGCCAGTATGTAATAATATAAAATCACATATGTCTCAATATTAAAACCTTTGAGGCAAAAATATTTAATATATGACTATATAAAAGTCTATATGCTTCAATTTAAAAGCATATGTGGCCATATCTAACTATAAGTTACTATATGTAATTACATAAAATAATATATGATTATATCAAAACTTTTTTACTCGGGATGTTATAGAAGAGAACTAGAGAAACCCGGTGTTAGATTTTACTTGGTTAATACTCAAAAAGGTTTATTTTTATTCCGGAAAATATTAAAAAAAATTTTAATTTAAAGAATTTTATGAAAACCTTATACAATACTTTACATTTTTTTCTACAAATTTCAAATGATTTCAATCGAATCACAAACGAAAACGTTACAAAATCAGATCGTATGCCTAAATTAAGCTTAGATTTAGTTTAGCTAGTTCACCATCAGCATTAATTATTAAATTTATTTCCAAGGAATTAACAACTTTCCTAATGGGTATGTACATACAATGGATATAATATGTGGTTGTGTGTAATGTCCCTCCAGTTTTATTGATGATGTTTACCTACCTTTAGATAAATACCACACAGCACATAACAAATAAATTGTTGTCCCAAAAATTGAACGTATAACAACCGTATTCTGTATTACTTCATCCAAACACAGTAAAGCCCGATTGCGATAAATTCTTTAGAATCTGAAAAATTAGTTCGTTACATGCGAATTTTGTTATAACCGGGATTAATCAACACCATTTGCAAGATTTTTTATTTATTAACAAAATTCTTCCGTTCTATGAGTTACCAACGTTTTTGTAATTTGAGTTTTGTTTACCGAAAATGTTAATAAAATATCAAAACCAAAAATAAATCCTCATAACGAAAAATTTTTCCAAACTTAGAATTCGCTTTAAACGAGTTTTACTGTGTGTATAAAAGTCTACCAATCAACCATCAAACTAACCACTCGTATTGACCATTTGGTTGGTGGCTTAGACTATTTTTTTCATGTTTTAAAATTGTTTAGGTTTTTTATATATTTATTCTGATCAGCCAGTTATTTGGATTGTTTGGTTTGAATTTTTGCCTTCTAGGGGCAATTGGTAATTTATTTTTTTTTTGTTTAATACATAAACATTTTCAGTGTATTAATAGTGCAGAATATATTTTTGTTTGCTTTTTGTGTCTTATGTCATATTCTTTTTTTATTTTAGTTTTTAAAGTTTTATATTTTTCTTTGTTTTAGGTTTATTTTATATGTAGTGTGTATGTGTGTGTTGGCCTGATAAAAATCTTTCTAAAAGGCACTCTTTTCTTTTTTGAATATTTGTTAGAAACCTTTGTGTACACATTGTGCGGTAAATATGGTTAAATTACATTCCAAGTATACAATCAACAAAGTTTCCATTTTTTGTGCTAAAAGAAGAAATATTTAATCCATTGGGTTTTCTTGAAAGAATATTTTTGACCATATTGGGTTTAAAGCCAGTTTTTTTCTTATAAAGAATTTTGTTGCATCATTCAAATCTTAATATTACATTATTTGTTTTACGGTTATAAAAGAGTTTTTTAATATCAATGGCTCTTGGACTGAGCCAGGTTAGCATTCAGAACATTTATTTCAAGATTTCGTCGAAAAAAAGCTTTTTCGAAAGTTTTAAAAAACATTTTGATCTTTCGCGATGTCTTTTAAAGTTAAAAATAAAAATTTATATATTAATGAGGGGAATTTTTAGTTGATCTGTTATTCCGGTAAATGCATGTTTTTTAGTTTGACTCTAGATCATAAATTAATATCACTTTCTGTTTAAATTATTTTCAAATTAAAGAAAGATGATACCATTTTCGCAAGTAAATTACAAAGAATAAAAATTTTTGAAAGAATTCGATAAGGCCAGAGATGAGAAACTTTTCCTTTCAATGTGAAAACAAATTAATAGCGAACGAAAATGTTTGAGGTGAAAAAGAATTTTTTGTTAAAAAAAACTTTTGTTGGGAAAAGTTTTTTTTTTTTGGAGAAAAAAATTTGTGGTGAAAAATTTTTTTCTCATGAAAACCATTTAAGGTAAATATAAAATATTATTTATCTCTAGGTATATGGTGAAAAAATATAACAAAATATTTTATTTATCAGACGCTACCATGAAATTTTACACTCATAAAAAAAGTTAGTACAAAAGTTTTTAAACGTTTTCTGAGTCAACTGAACTAATTTGTGTTTTTCCCTTCTCTTTAAATTTAGGATTAACCTATTTTTTTGTAATTCCAATTACGCTACATAATTTAACCACAACAGTTATTGTTTCAAAGTGCTTATGTTTTTGTGTCGCCGCTATCGGTATAATCGCAATGTTTTTTCCTTAAAATTTTCTGATTATGTACATTAAAACAATTAAAATTTAGTTAAAAAGGACTACCTACTTTCCGTTTAAAACAATTATATCTTGTCATTTATTTTTAATTGTTAATTAATTACACAGCTCTACAAAATAAGACCATATTTATAAGTCGCAACTTTGAAGTAGATTTAGGATAATTAGGGGGTGATGATTTCGAATCTGTAACCAGTTTATTCAAATTGTAGCTCTAGAAAGAAAACCCTTCAAATAATTTAGGCTTGATTCCATCCCCTATTTTTCAAACTTAAGTGTGTATGAGTATCTTAATAACCACACAGAGAATTTTTCTGGATGAGTTTTAATGAAATTTTGCAGTCAACCAATGAAGTTTTCTTCACAAATTAAATGAAAAAGTTCTTAAATTCAATGAAAAAGCTTCATATATTTTATGAAACTAGTTTTAATGAAACTTTTTCATGGAGTGTATGAAACTTTTAATAAATAAAATGAAATTTTTGACAATACCTTATGAATAATTCCATTAATTCAATGAAAAGTTTTAATGGACGAGTTATAGTGCAATTTCATTAGTTTTATGCAAAAATTCATTAGTATCATGCAGATAATTCTCTCAGTGCATTGTAAATATAGTAGCTCAAAGTTAAAATTTAAAAATTTTTAAGTTTTGTTTTTTTAAATAAAATTTAAATATAAGACGAAGTCCGATTTTAAATATCAAAGCCAATTCGGAAAAAAAAACGTACAAAATTTGTGTATATGTCCTTTTGCATGAAAACAAACAAAACAAATGAAGCTAATGATGACAACTTTGTGTTTTGCACCAGATCTTGCGATTTTTATGGTTAAAAAACGACTAAAGTAGGATATTTGTGTCACAAAAAAAGTTGAAAACACATTTATTTTATGTGTTTTTTTCCTAGAATTGAAAAATAAAGCAAAACACAAGAGGCAGCTAACGGTGATATTTTTTATGAAAATAATATAAAACTGCCAAAAATATGAGACATTTATTTCAAATGCGCTGGTACAAAAAGGGCACTAAAAAAGCCAATTACGTACATAATTTTGTAAAATAGAAACGAAACCAAAATGTTGTGCAGTTATAGCAAATGTGCACTTAAGAAAAAGGCAGTTAAATCAAAACTACTGTATGCACTTTTAGAGCCTTGTGTTATTTGCAATCTTTTGTTATTAAAATAATATCTGCAAAATATTAAATTATTTGCATAACGCCTGTTTTTTGGACAGGGTACACAAATATGCGTTCTCAATTTTGTTTTTACTGACTCTATCTTGTCTTCTCCATATATAAAAGAATAATATGACTGACTCAACATCAGGAAATTGAAATTTGGTAAGTAGACGTTCTTAGAAATTCGTACCGGAAGGTGCAAAAAGGAGCCTGCCCAACCCACTTTGGCTAGAAACCTGAATTTTAAAATGTTAGAATTAGCTAAATTGCCCATAAGTAGAATTGTGTCGTTCGTGAACGAACTAGTTCACCATTATTCATTATTTTCGTTTAATCGTTCATTTCGTTCTTTTTTTTTGTTATATTGTAGAAAATTTTTATCCCTTATTAATTTTATTACAGAATTAAATGTTTTTCTTAATAATTTAAAATTTTTATTATAATAGTAAATTTCCGACACTATTAGTCTATGCACAATAAAATTAATATAAACATGTAACATGTAGTCAGAGCTTTGAAGAATTAATTCCTTAATTCAATTTTTCAATTCTGAATTAAAAATTCGATGAATTAATTCACTAAGCAATATATATTGAATGGAATTAATTCATATTTGCTTTCGTTCGATTTATTTTGTTACGAATTAATTCAATTGCAATAGTTCTTTTTATTAAATCAAATGAATTAATTCAATGGTGAATTAATTCCTTACTGAATTAATTCACTACTGAATTCGTTCAATTTCATTTTCGTTCAGTGAATTAAAAAAAATAAAATTACGTTCAGTGAATTAAAAAAAAAATAAAATTACGTTCAGTGAATTAAAAAAAAAAATAATAAGTTCACTGAATTGAAAAAAAAATAAAATAAGTTCACTGAATTGAAAAAAAATAAAATAAGTTCACTGAATTCAAAGCCTGTTTTCTGCCGTTCAGTAGAAAAAAACAATAATCTAAAAATAAATTTTTTAAATAAGCAATTTTACAGCGTGTGCTAGTAAAAATAAACAAAATAGAAACCGGATGCTGTTTATCAACCTACATGATTCAAAAATAAAGCCTTTACCTATTGAAAAAAAATAAAATAAGTTCACTGAATTCAAAGCCTGTTTTCTGCCGTTCAGTAGAAGAAAACAATAATCTACAAATAAAATTTTTAAATAAGCAATTTTACAGCGTGTGCTAGTAAAAATGAACAAATTAGAAACCGGATGCTGTTTATCAACCTACATGATTCAAAAATAAAGCCTTTTACTATTAAAAATAAAAACTTTACAGATATAGATAAATTTGTAAAAAAATATAACTATTAATTTTTCAAACTAGTTATATAGTTATATTTTTTTTTCCAAATTTATCTATATCTGTAAAGTTTTTATTTTTAATAGTAAAAGGCTTTATTTTTGAATCATGTAGGTTGATAAACAGCATCCGGTTTCTAATTTGTTCATTTTTACTAGCACACGCTGTAAAATTGCTTATTTAAAAATTTTATTTGTAGATTATTGTTTTCTTCTACTGAACGGCAGAAAACAGGCTTTGAATTCAGTGAACTTATTTTATTTTTTTTCAATTCAGTGAACTTATTTTATTTTTTTTCAATTCAGTGAACTTATTATTTTTTTTTTTAATTCACTGAACGTAATTTTATTTTTTTTAATTCACTGAACGAAAATGAAATTGAACGAATTCAGTAGTGAATTAATTCAGTAAGGAATTAATTCACTTTTTTTCCGTTCGATTTATAAAATTGAACGCGTTCACCGGTGAATTAATTCATTTGATTTAATAAAAAGAACTATTGCAATTGAATTAATTCCTTGAATTTGTTGTTTGATGAACGCATTCAGTTGAACGAATTCAGTGAATTACTTAAGAAAAGGAATTCATTCAATTATAGAGAAAATTGAATTCGATTGGTAGTGAATTCATGTAAAAAGGAATTAATTCTTCAAAGCTCTGCATGTAGTTAGCCAATAAATTGTCAAACGAACGACACCGTTCACGAATCACTGTTCAGACACAGCTCATGACATAAAATAATGATAACAAAAAAGAACTATTGAACGATTTGGACGAACTAGTTCAATGAATTTTATTGATCGATATGACCGAGTCACCAAAAAGAACGATAAAGCCCAACTCTACCGATAAGGTGCTTTTTGGAATTTTGGAGAGGAACGTAATGAAGAAGTGTTCCCTTTAACGTTCTCCCAAACCCCTCAAGATAGGAAGTTGAAATTTAATCTAAAGGTGATTCCTCTATCGTAAACAACCGCTAGGGTGGGATTTTTAGAAATTTCTACAGGGAGTGGCAAAAAGGAAAAAAGACTACTACTTGTCGGCCTGTTGTAACTAGGAAGCTACAATTCAGTGTGTAGGTTCCTCCTCCGGCGTAGACATCCGCTAAAAAGGAAATTCCTACCCGAAGGGGCAGAAAGGAGAAAAATCTAAAGACGGTCTATCCAAATGATGACCTAAATTTTAAATGTGCTCCCTGGAGTATGTGCTAATCGACCGATGAGTTAGGTACCTTTTGGAATTTTTGGCGGGAACGTGGCTTTACCCACCTGCGCAAACCTGAAATTTAAAGAATGATTATAATGGGAATACTAAAATTGGGAAACGGGTGGGATTGAAGCTCTCGACAAGTGTAACTATATAGAATTGAAACAATGCACAAGTTTAAAGAAATATAATGGAATGGGGAACGATTGACACTGAAACATTGGACCAGTGGAAGGAAGGGAAATGGAACGGAAATCTAGGAACTTGTAACAGAAAGGAGAACGAGTGGAAATGGATCAATAAAATTGGAACACGTAATGTAATGGAAAGGGTGGAATTAAAAAAAAACCAGGAAAATGTTTTACAATCGGTTGGCAATTCTACAGCTGGTTACACTAAAACTGATTCCATGGAACTTGTTCCGGAACCCTTTCTACGGATCTTATATGTAAGATATAACTGACGGAATATAACAGAACCGGTTGCCAGAACTGATTCTATGGCAACCAGTTCTATTTTGGGGCTACAGAGGCATTTACTTTTGGGAAAATTTCAAACAAAAATCATCGGTATTAGAATTGACAGTATAAGGGGTTATATAGGAAAAGTTGCTACTCTACATCCGATATTTTGGAACAAAAAATTTCCTGGGACTGCAAGAGGGGAAAGAAATATAATGGAAACGCTTGACAATGGAACACTGGAAAATGTGGACAAAATTGCATGGAACGGAACGGGCACGAAATTAAAGGGATCGAACTTGGGCATTAGCAATAATTATCGATTTGAAATTAAAATTAAAAATTAAATAAATAAATTAAAATCGTTACCATTAAGTTAACAAATGACAATCAAAATAATTTCATTATAACTGATACGAATGCAATATTAATCAAATCAATAATTGTACTTAATTGATTGGTAAAGGAAACTTTTAGTGAAAGGGCATAAGTTTTCTTCTAAATATATTCCGATACTTAAACCTACCAGTAGCGAACCAAAGTGCAGAAACTGTAAAAACATATCATTATTTTTTGGACTACCAGTAATGACACCGACTAACTTTCTGCATTATTTTAAAGTATATAATAATGAATTACTAATAGTTGCTTTTCAATTATTTCAGAACAAAAAATAATTTAGCACATTTAATTCCTTTAATGCAATTAATGTATATCCCGATAAAAAATAAATTAAAAAAAAAAGAAAAAAATATTAATTGGAGACAAATAATTGTGGTTAAGAAAAAAAAAAATAAAACTTGAACTCAAATTATGATTTTTAAGAAATATCTAATAAAACTTATAACTATTATGTCCTTGCTTTTAGAGCAATTATGCTTTTGGAGGAATACTTTAGTGATTTTTTGGATGTTGTTTAGAAGTAAATCTAAAAAAATATACTAACGGATACTTTGTAAGCAATGAAAGAAGGGACTTTTTGAAGTTGTTCAAAATGACTTCTAAAACTGCATTGAAAATACACTAACGGATGCTTGTGAAGCAGTGAAAGAAGTAGTGTGTAAAGCATTACTTCCAATTTTTTTTGCTGGGTTATTGTGTGTAAATATATTAGTCTAGATATACGTGTAGAAAAGGTAATAATAGCGCATCGCATGGATTTTCGTGGATGATTTTCGGCAGCGGCTCAATGAAAAAAAAATCACTGGTTGTAGTAAAATAATTCATAGAACTTTATGATATTTTTCCCATAATAATTATTTTACCTTAATGTTGAATTGAAAAAAAAAATTAAATTTGGTTATCTGTCATTAAGAAAATTTTATCACAACTGCTCAAATATGCTATCATACTTATCTTGCTTAAATTCCCAAAAGTGACTTTTGGTCAAATTCTGGTCCTTAGTCCTTCAGTACAAACTCAACATTATAATGTACCACAGGGATAAGAAATGATCCCTTTTAAAATTCAATCGAATTTAAATTTTTTAGATGTCAGCTTTTAGTTGGTTGTGGAGAATGAAATTTTTGTTTCGGTCAAAATCAAATTGTTTTCCTTAAGAATTATGAATGTAAAATTATTTCTTGTGAGAAAATTTGATAGTAAATGCGAGAAAAATGATATCATTGCCCATAGGCTTGCGGAGTTCATGAATTCCAATCCTTTTCGCATGACCTTAATAGCACACGTATGCCTTTTAACTTTGAAAGCCTTTACCATTTAAATTATGTATATTATTAAAATTAGTTGAATTGCATTACATATATTAATTTTGAAATGATTCGGAAATCATAAGTACAACCCTAGCCTTTGCTGGGCATTAAGAAAGATAACGTCAAGTCATAGTTATGTACACATGTAAGTTAATTCATACAGAATTTCTTAAAAAAATCAATATAATGCTGGTTGTTAATCATTTAAATAATCTAGTAATAAATTATATTGAATAAGTTACAGGTATAAATAATTAGTAATACAAAATAGAAAACACCACTGACATATTAACACACATATTATTCATAGCAGTAGTGGGTACTACTTACTCTGCCAGTATTTTTAAAAATAAAAAAAAAATAAACGATGAAGCTCTCAAATGCTAATTAGTTTGGTTGTAAAATAGAGTTTACAACAAATTATAAACATTTTATTAATATTTTTTCTGTTTAACTGGATTTTATTTTTCGTAGTCACTCAAACAACCTTTTTTGTTATTGTGTTGTTTTTTTTTGCCATAATGAAGGTCTTTCATGCTAAAAAAAAATAAAAATAAACGAAAATTTACATTTTGTTTTTAAGCTTTGAACACATTCGCAGAAGCTTACATATGACAGAGCTTTAAAGGAATTTGTTGATTAACTTTATTGGTGTTGACATTAACCCTTTCACTACCGACTTTTTGTTTGCGGCTGTATCGTTATTTTGATTTCAGATTCTTGTTAAAAGTCCTCAAATTAGAAAAAAATATGTAACATCCCGGATAAAAATCTTAATATGGTGTCATATATAATTATATCTTATTTGATAAGTCCCCATATACAACCACATACAGCTTGATCCGAAAAATGGGTCATCTACATGTGTCTAATTATATGAAATTAGATATAATTTGATACAGTTTGATCCGAGATTTGTCCATATCCAGGGCATCATATTATATCTAATTCGATATAAAAATATCTGATTTTATATAATTTTCTCTGATAGTAGGGATACTTTTTATGCATACCATAGTTTGCATAGTTTGAACAATTTTAAAGGCCCAAATTTTATAATATAAAATAAAAATTTAGTTGGATGAATGCATCTAAATCGTAACATGATTTTACATGTAAAAAAATCACGTGAAAATTATTTGGCTATGGAGTAATTAACTCTTAATTTGCAGACTACTAAATTTGATGTTGAACCATATATTAATTTCTACGGGATTACATAGAAAGTTATATAAAATTACAAGAATATATTTTTATTATGACGACACATACAGTGTTATATAACTTAGTATGGAACCATATATAATCATATCGGTCACTACATATATTTTGATTAGTTTTATATGGCTTATGTAGTTATATATGGAGTCAGATTTGGGGATATGTAATAACATCATTTGCCATACAAAAAATTCGTTCAAAAAATAATATCATATGTAGTTGTATATAATGATAAGTGTCTTAATGTGACTCCATTCATTGTCAGATATAACCCAATCACATTATATATGACAATATATAACTATTTTTACTCGGGATAATAAATATCGCGACTATATTGCCATGTTGAACTGCTTATACATATAATGATTTTTATTTGAAGTCCAACTACCTAATAAACTTATTTGTGAAAAGTATCAAGTTTTTTTCCACTATTAAATTTTATATATGCTTAAAGATAAAGATGTGTACACTGTAGTGTACATGGGTAGTGAAAGAGTTAAAATTTATAAAATACACTTTATACACTCAGGACTAAAGCTTGAATTTTAGTTTAAAAAATGTTCTTATTAACAAGAAGGGTTTAAGTCTAAAATTGATCATATCATAAAGTACTTTCATAAAATGGATTTTCGTAACGTCTTCTTCGGGAGCGAACTTTGAATTTTAGTTTTAACAAAGAAATTTTATGATGATCAAGAAGGTTTTGAGTCGAAACTTGATACATGTACCATATATTATGGAATTTGAAATACCGATTTAATAATTGATCAAAAATCTAGATTTGTTTTCATAAAACTACATATTACGAGGGCAGTTCGAAATGTTCTTAACTAGATTTTTAAAATTATTTTATTTTTCAATATAATCTCCTGAAACTTCAATACACGTAATCCAACGTTTTTCTAACAATTCTATCCCTTGATTAAAATAATTCTACTAAAGCTCCTCAAAATAATCGTTTACAGCTGCGATTTCATCTTCATTCGAGGTAAAACGTTTGCCAGCAAAGAATTTTTTTTAGATTTGGGAAGAGGTAGAAGTCAGAGGGAGCTAAATCAGAAAAATGAAACATTTTCATTCGAATGCGATTTTGGTAAACTGTTAACAAATGCGTCACGCATCTTGCAGAAAGCTTTTTCATCTGTAATTCTTGATGCAAAGTAAAATATACTCGATAATTTGAGATGCCTATGGAATTCTCTATTTCACGCACTTTCACTCATCGATCGTTCAATATCATATCATGGACTTTAGTTATGATTTCTGGCATTATTGCAGACTTTGGACATCCACTTCGTGGTTCATCTTCAATGCTTTAACGACCACGTTTAAATTCAGCAACCCAATTTTTTACCGTTGCATATGAAGGAGCACTTTCACCTAACATATTCATCATATCATTATGAATTTCTTGTCCCTATAAACCGTTCTTATGTAAATATTTAATCATGAAACACCTTTTTTGAACACCTGTTACTATACGAATGAGTTGACAGATCGAAATGAAATTTAACATGTGTTCATATGACGGATGGAAGTTTCCATTATACAAAGCTTTTTGCTGTTTATACCGCCATGTCTATGTCAGGCTAAGAACATTTCGTACTGCTCTCGTAAAACCAAGAGTAATTAATAAAATAAAACATTTCATTAAATTACTAAAGATGTTTATAACATAATATGTAATCCACTCAAAATAGTTTGTAGTTTAAATTAACTGAAAATGTAATTTAAAATAAATGAAAAATCACTTGAAAACCGGTCTACTAACTTTTAATTTAAATCAAATCTACTAACTTTTCATTTAAGTCATTTATTTTTAAATATTAATAAATTAACTACAGAGTCCTTAAAAAAATAATAATTTTTAATTTATTTCGTTTTTTTAACTTAGAAAAAATTAACTACAAAATATTAACTGTAACAGAAAATTCGTATTTATAAATAATTTATTCTTTAAATAAAAGACAAAAGCAGTTGCAAAATGTATTTCTTTGCATTTTAACTGTATAATTATTTAAAAATAAATGTTCGGATATCTTTTTAAATAAACAACATTCAGTAAATGTAATAATATTTTCAGTGTAAGGCTGCATTCACACCTAATTCTTAAACACGTGTTTAGCTAAAACACGTATTTTAGCTCTTTATTCTACTACAACAGTTCTTTATTCTTTTACACTCGTTTTAGCTAAACACGTGTTTAAGATTTAGGTGTGAATGCCGTTTAAGAATCTTTAAATATAAAAAGTTTAATTTACTTATTAAAATGGTTTCATTCTAAAAAACTTTCATAAAAACTCCTGAAATGTTTCAGTAATCAATTTTGCGTTGAGTTTAAGAGAATTTTTTTAAACTTAAAGAAATTTTTATTGTCTTCCAAAAAAGGTCCACTAATGTGGTTCATTCAGATTTAAATGACATTTAGATTTATGATAGAGATGACAGAAAAAATAAGAATTTTTACCTTTTTACCGTCTCAATTACATATTTAATTGTTAAAAATTGAAGTCAAAAATGTCGCCGTTATTCGTTTTTTGATATTTTTTTATCTTTGCTCTAAGGAAATGTATACAAATTAAGTATCAAAGATGTATTAAATGGCGAACTTAAAATATTAAAGAGGTTCGAAAAAAAAGTTTCGAACAACCTTGGAACTCATTTTTACCCCCTTAACATTAATTTGGAGCGATATGTTTAGAATTGAAAGTTAAATTTTTTCCCCTCTATTACATATCTAAATTTTAACGAAATCTGCAGGAATCCTTCCTGTTATCGGTCATTTAAAATGAGTAAATCAATTCAAAAATATTTTCCAAAAGTTTTACTTGAGTTGTTTGCCGATTTTAAATTGAATATTGTGAATATAATAAAAATGAAACAAACATTTTTTTCAAACTTTTATTAACCGATTTATGTACTCAGTAAATCAAATTTAATAAATTTATTCTTTACAGCTCTGCTTATAAGCATTTGAAAAAATACAACTCAAGTATAGTTTTGTAAATTTTGTGGTTTTAGATTAGTTTTGTAAGTTTATACAAAATTTACTATATTGGTTATAGGTACGCAACTAAAGTGTTGTTGTTACCGGTTGTCGGCTAAAAAAAAATACTTGTAAACTTTGAAAGTTTGTTTTTTTTTGCATAAAATGTGTGTCAGCAAGGTAAAGGGCAACGAATACATTTATATAATAATAAATAAACTTGTAAATATTGGTTAGATTTTTGCACAATTTGTTGTTGTTTATATTAACAAAAAAAAAAAAAAAAAAGAAACGTATAAGTAACATACACTGAGGGACAAAAGTTGTTGACATTTACAACTCGTTTTGTTTTGATTGGCAAAGTTTTGTTAACTAGTGTTTGGGGTTATGATTTACTTGTATATGAGGGAGGCAAATATAATGGAAAATATTGAATATCATCGGTAAGCGTAAAGTGCAATTTTGTTGCACTACATCTAATTATTAAATTTAGTTTAAATTGATTTTTTAATTCTTTCTGAACGAAAATATTTTAAAACACTTTCACAATTTAGCTTCCGAAACCTGTTCCTAGTAACCAGAATAGTTGCATTGTTTTTTAGATTCTCAAGGGAAATAAATTAGCTTCGCTTTGATTTATAATCTCCATATTTTGGCCAAAATGTTATTTCGAGTAAATGGAAAAAACAATTATTTAATTCAACTAAGATATGGAAACACATTACACTTTTAAAGTTCCATCCAAAACTTTTCAAAGAAGCTTAATACTACGTTCACAGTACGATTGTTAAACACGTTTATGTAAAAGATAAACATATCAGTTCACACTTAAAAATGAAGTGTTTAAGTTAAACATCTCGACAATTGTTAAGTGTAAAAAAAAAACAAAAATTTGACAAAATTTCCCAAAAAGTAGTTTTTTCTTTGGCCGGAGGCAATAATTAATAATTTTTGGCATTATCCAACGTTATAATTGCTTTAAAAATTTAAATAACATTATCCGCCCCAGTCGGAAACAAGATTTTTCAATTTTTAGTAAAGGGACAACTTCATGGCTGTTTTTGGATTTTTCGTTCACCGGAGGCAAAGTTTAATTAATTGTTTTGTTCATCTATCACTTTAATAAGAAAAAAAAAACACATTTTAACTAGTTTTTATTTAAATTTAGTTTATTTTATTCAATTTTAATTTTTTTATTTTTCTTGTTGTTTCTTCTTCTGCTTCAAACTTGTCATTCAACACCAATTGATATCAATTTTATCGTGTTTAACAACGTGTTTAAAAATTAAACACGATAATTTATCGTGTTTAAGGGTAGGAAAAATGTACTGTAAAACATCTCACTTAAACATGTTTAACGCTTAAACACGTCAAATCGAGTTAAACACGTATATGTGAACGCCGTATATGCTTAAGTTTTACAAAACTTAATTTTGGGTAGTTTTGTAAATGAAACTAAGATTTTTTACTACATATTTAAGTTATTTTTGTTAGACAAAGCCATTTTTGTAAGCAGACAAGCTCAAGCACGATTATTTATTTAATTGCAAAAATATTGTAATATTGGTAACGATATACTTTTTTTCTAATTACAAAGAGATAAATACATTGCGCACAAGTTTTGTGTGTTTTTCATGCTGTACATTAGACGATACCACCGTTCAGGCAAAAAAGAAGTGCGCGGTATATCCTCAAATATAAAGTAAGGCAAGTCCAAAAAAAAAATTTTTCCCGAACGTAAATTTTCGCCTTTTTCAAGTTTTCGTTATAGCTTCGGCATTTAAAGTCGGATTTTAAAGTGTGATATATCGATTTTTTTTGCCTCGAGGAGGCAATGAAAAAGAATTTAAAAAGGCGACCCCTACGTTCGGCAACCAAAAAAATAAAAAAAAATTCTGCTGGGTTTATTGAAAAACTTTTGTTTCATTAGAAAATGTTTAATGATTTTTTGCGAGCTTTAATTTTCTGACATTGGGGTGGTACATTAGGGTGGTACCAATTGAGATCTGGTGGATAAAAACTAGAACGGTATACTTGAGGTCAATGGTACTAAGAGCTTAACATTCGTCCCCTCGAGAGAAAAACATCGATGTATCATACTTTAAGATCCAACTGTAAATGACAAAGATATAACGAAAAAAATGGCGACCCCTACGTTCGGCAAAAACAAAAATTTTTTTGAAACCTCCTTGCAAAAATAATTTAGATTGTACGGTGTACGGCGAACTTTTGAGGTACGGTCTACTGTACATACACTAGGGTGGATCGATTTGAATGGAGGCAAAAAAATCGCTCAAGTGACAAGGAAAATCGTATTCTAGGGATCAAAATAAGAAACTTTGCCCGAGGAATCATAACTCTAAAACAAATTCTGAATCCCCGACTTTTGACCCATAGGGTTAAATTTTGAAAAATCCCATTTTGACCCATTTAGAGTGCCCCAATCGAGTCTAAATATAAAGGGTTCTTCAACAGGGACAAAAGTAGAAAGACAGGGACAGCAAACGACGCCATATTTCTTGCCGGTCTTTTGATATTTCTCTTCAGTAAGGTTTGCCATTTCATGATGGAAAGGTATACGAGCCAACAAAGAGTGGAAAATAATTAATATTTACTACCGACAATCGGAGTCAGTGGCCTCAACATTAAGAGCGCTACGTCCAATTTGTGGTCGTCATAATGAATGGCTTCGTCAATAAACAAAATATGCGTTATTGGTCAGACAGCAATCCACACGTACTCCATGAGTCATCATTGCATCCCGAAAAAATTACGGTTTGGTGCGGTTTATGGGCTGGAGGCGTCATTGGGCCGTACTTCTTCCGTGATTATCAAGACCGGCAAGTTACTGTAATGGGAATCGCTACCGTTCAATCATTACCGAATATTTTTGGTCCCAATTGGATGATATGGACTTGGAGGACATGTGGTTCGAACAGGACGGCGCCACAAGCCACAGTGGGGCTACGTCAAATATATGGTCTATGCCAACAAGCCAGCGACGATTGATGAACTTCGTACGAATATCGGCCGATTTATGCTTGAAAACCGTCGAAAATTGGGTTCAGCGTCTGGACTTCTGCAAGCGTGCCATGCAAAAGAGATCGATTTCCATACATAATGGCATCGAACGTACTTTCACAGGAATAAAGAATTTCATTGATATCCAAAACCGTTTTTGTTTTATTTAAAAAAACTTTTGTAGCGCTCTTATTAAAGAACCCTTTATGACCGACCCCTACTAACTTTGGAGGGCCGACCCACCCATGCCAGTGGCACACCCCCATACAAACATTTAAAAAAATCACCATTTTTGGCACTTTACATGAAAAAATGTTTGTATGGGGAACCACCCAGGGGGGTATTATATTACAAATTACATATTACAAAAATATTGTAATATTGGTAACGATATACTTTTTTTCTAATTACAAAGAGATAAATACATTGCGCACAAGTTTTGTGTGTTTTTCATGCTGTACATTAGACGATACCACCGTTCAGGCAAAAAAGAAGTGCGCGGTATATCCTCAAATATAAAGTAAGGCAAGTCCAAAAAAAAAAATTTTCCCGAACGTAAATTTTCGCCTTTTTCAAGTTTTCGTTATAGCTTCGGCATTTAAAGTCGGATTTTAAAGTGTGATATATCGATTTTTTTTGCCTCGAGGAGGCAATGAAAAAGAATTTAAAAAGGCGACCCCTACGTTCGGCAACCAAAAAAATAAAAAAAAATTCTGCTGGGTTTATTGAAAAACTTTTGTTTCATTAGAAAATGTTTAATGATTTTTTGCGAGCTTTAATTTTCTGACATTGGGGTGGTACATTAGGGTGGTACCAATTGAGATCTGGTGGATAAAAACTAGAACGGTATACTTGAGGTCAATGGTACTAAGAGCTTAACATTCGTCCCCTCGAGAGAAAAACATCGATGTATCATACTTTAAGATCCAACTGTAAATGACAAAGATATAACGAAAAAAATGGCGACCCCTACGTTCGGCAAAAACAAAAATTTTTTTGAAACCTCCTTGCAAAAATAATTTAGATTGTACGGTGTACGGCGAACTTTTGAGGTACGGTCTACTGTACATACACTAGGGTGGATCGATTTGAATGGAGGCAAAAAAATCGCTCAAGTGACAAGGAAAATCGTATTCTAGGGATCAAAATAAGAAACTTTGCCCGAGGAATCATAACTCTAAAACAAATTCTGAATCCCCGACTTTTGACCCATAGGGTTAAATTTTGAAAAATCCCATTTTGACCCATTTAGAGTGCCCCAATCGAGTCTAAATATAAAGGGTTCTTCAACAGGGACAAAAGTAGAAAGACAGGGACAGCAAACGACGCCATATTTCTTGCCGGTCTTTTGATATTTCTCTTCAGTAAGGTTTGCCATTTCATGATGGAAAGGTATACGAGCCAACAAAGAGTGGAAAATAATTAATATTTACTACCGACAATCGGAGTCAGTGGCCTCAACATTAAGAGCGCTACGTCCAATTTGTGGTCGTCATAATGAATGGCTTCGTCAATAAACAAAATATGCGTTATTGGTCAGACAGCAATCCACACGTACTCCATGAGTCATCATTGCATCCCGAAAAAATTACGGTTTGGTGCGGTTTATGGGCTGGAGGCGTCATTGGGCCGTACTTCTTCCGTGATTATCAAGACCGGCAAGTTACTGTAATGGGAATCGCTACCGTTCAATCATAACCGAATATTTTTGGTCCCAATTGGATGATATGGACTTGGAGGACATGTGGTTCGAACAGGACGGCGCCACAAGCCACAGTGGGGCTACGTCAAATATATGGTCTATGCCAACAAGCCAGCGACGATTGATGAACTTCGTACGAATATCGGCCGATTTATGCTTGAAAACCGTCGAAAATTGGGTTCAGCGTCTGGACTTCTGCAAGCGTGCCATGCAAACGAGATCGATTTCCATACATAATGGCATCGAACGTACTTTCACAGGAATAAAGAATTTCATTGATATCCAAAACCGTTTTTGTTTTATTTAAAAAAACTTTTGTAGCGCTCTTATTAAAGAACCCTTTATGACCGACCCCTACTAACTTTGGAGGGCCGACCCACCCATGCCAGTGGCACACCCCCATACAAACATTTAAAAAAATCACCATTTTTGGCACTTTACATGAAAAAATGTTTGTATGGGGAACCACCCAGGGGGGTGCCAGGGGGTGTTTCACTGGAATGGGTGGGTTGGCCCTCCAAAGTCAGTGGCGATCGGTCATACATTTGGACTCGATTGGGGCATGCTAAATGGGTCAAAGTGGGATTTTAAAACTAAAATTTTCAGTGATTCTCTTTAAATTTTTTATAACACAAGCTTTTGGGGTTTATTAGGAAATGTATACAAACAATTCTAAGCAACATTGGAGGTGTTTTTGCTTTCCTGTAAAATGTTCTTTTGCCAAAACCAAACAAGTTTAATAGTTTTTATGAAGTTTAACGTTAAACCTGAAAAATCTGACTTAACTCTGACAAAATCCTCAAGTAATCGTAAGTAATTATTTCTGCAAATATTCAGGATTTCAGTGAAATTTGTAGTGCATAAACCGGATACTACGATATATGATTTTCTATATGTTCTTATCAGTTCAGCTTTAATATTATACCACTATATAATATCTGATCAGGTCGGATCGCGCCATTATTCGGATACATTTATATCTGATATTATCAAATGGTATCTGAATTGATGCAAATTTATGTAATTATATGGGCCCATTTCTCGGATAAAATTATATAAAGACACATGTTAAATTACATATGTCGATATTAAGCGCCATATAAATTTTTTTTAATCGGGTAATAATATATGTTTAATAGTAAATTAGGGCAACCGTAAAATAAAAAAAAGTCAGTAAAATTAGCATAAAATTTTGTTGTATCAGAAAATTTTTAATCAGCAGTGTGCATGCAAAAACGTTGCTAATTTCAACAAAAGTAGTTTGCTGAAAATCAGCGAGCTGATTTATATTATAACAACTTTGGTCTTAAAAAAGCGAAAGGGAACACAAAAGAAATTACCAAAACTTCTAAAAAATGTATGTTTCACATAATGAATACTAATAAACATATTGTTTGTACATTCACTTTTTATCTTTATCTTCAATAAATTAAAATAATTGTTTAAATATTTTATTTTGTCTATAATTTAAATCATATTTTAACTTATTATTGTGTTATATATTTATGTATATGCAATCTTTTGGCGTCCTTTTGTTTTATGTATGAAAAACAGATACAAAAATCTTTCGCAGTTATGTTAATTTTACATATATCTTAGAAGAGTTGTGTTTAAATGTCATTTTCTTTGTCCAAACTAAATCTAATGTCTAATCTGTGACATCTTTATCTTGTCTGTCTGGTGGGTAACAAAATAATTAAGTAAAACATTAGTTGAAAATTAGTTTAGTGCTAAAAAATATAAACTTTTGCTAAACATAGAATTTAAGCAAAAAAAGTTGCTGAAAACTAGCATTCTTGATATACAAGATGTTTTACTAATTTCTCTACTAACTTATTTTTTTTGTGAGTGTATTCATTTTTAAATTTATATTCATATTTTTAATGTTTGCTCTTCTGAAGAGTTATTTTATTATAGTTTTATTAATTTTTTTAAATATAATGGAGATTTATTGATTGAAAAATCACATGTCTGTCTTAACATTAGAAATTATTTATTTCTAATTTTTTGATGAAATTGTATTTAGTTCTTTTGGCGAATGTCCCACAAATTTCGGACAGTTTCGCCGATTTGGGTTACTTAAAAAATTATTACAAAAATAATAGAAAACATGCAAATAATTCGAAAAACAAATCACAAAAATTGAAGTTAAGATAAGTAGGGCTTCAATTTAAAAGCAATTTTTGGAAAATAATTATTGGTTAAGAAATTAACCATAATGAGTCCAAAACTAGATTTTCAAAAATAATAAAAAAAAAAAAATCTAGAATATTGCTTTATATTTGGAATAATGACAAATGGTAGCATTGTTTTAAAATAATCGAAAAAGTAACTAGTTATTAGTTAGTTATTATTTTATAGATTAAAATAATATAGAGAGTAAGTCGAAAATAGCAGTATTGTTGATCAAAGGGGAATATAAGAAAAATGTAAAAATAGTTTTTTGTGGTTTTCAAATATTTAGGTAGCAATGGCAAATTTTTATCGATATTGCAAATGTTAGGGACGACTTCCAAAAGATATGTAGTCATTAATTTACCCCATTGAGCTCTTGCTGAATTGTCCTGCTGACATTTTTATATTTATATGAAAATGTCCGCAAGTCAGCAGTAAGACGTCTTAATAGCATTTCCATCTGGTTACTAAATTTTGGCCAAGTTAAAATCTTTTATGGTTTCAATTTCAATTGCAGTTTTTGGCATAAATTTGTATATCTTTTTGGGATCAGTTTTGTCCATCACTGTATTGTGTTTGTCTATAGTTTTAAATATGTAAAACTAAGTAGATTGTAAAACTAAGTAGATGTTATTGCTATTGTGGTAGGTGATGGTTTACATACACAACTTTGTTGTATTTGAAAGTTTATTTTTTTTTTGTATTTTGTTGTTGTTGTTTTTGAGGTAAACTAAAAAAAAATTAGGTTTTTATTTTGTTTTAAACCATTTTTGCTTACAAGCATGTATTTGATTCGAGGTTTATTTTTTACACCAAAATTTCATTTTTTACTGCTTTTTTTTTTGCAACAGTTTCTATTGTTGTGTGTTTTTCTATTCAGTCTATGTCTAGAGTTTTAAAAGTATCTTGGAGTGTTAGCGTTTGTAATTTATTATGACCTTCAAATTGAAAAATAAGACAAAACAGCATTATTTATATAAATTTTTTACTATTTCATTATTGTTTATGATTATGAGTCAAAATTAAATTTAAAACAAAAAACAGAAATCAAGTTTACCTTATTATAAAAACGTTTGTTTTTGAAAATAAGTTCTATTATTGCACATTTTTCACCTAGACTTTTTCTATGAACAAAAATTTCTTTGCAAAAAATAAAACTTTAAACTTTTAAACTTGACTTTATTTTGTTTGCTAAACTTTATAATAAAGGTCAAGTGTTTTTGTTATTATTTAAAAGTGAAGAAATAGAAAACAATGAAATTGTTTTATATAGAATAAAAATGTTCTAGTTCTATTACTTTTTAAAGAAACACCATTTGAAGATCTTATAGAAGGAGATTTATTTTTAAAAATACTAGCCATACTATTCTGTTTCTACCAAGACTAAATAATACGAAATTTCTCCAACATACCAATTTGATCAGTGTTAATGTACAATGTTTATCTTAGTATTATTTAACAAATAGTTGTAAATTTTGGAAATGAAGCACTAGCAAAGCACTTTTAGCCAATGTTGAGAAAGTTTTTAAAAATGGATGCTTCAATTGACAAATTGATTAACTCCACTTTCTGAATTTTATAAAACTTTAATTTCAAAACACTTTATAGACTCCTAACTGTATAATATTCAAAATAAATTTCTCTGATAATAAATATTAACACTAAAAAATTACAAAATTTATAATTTAACAGGAATTTTAAAAACCAATTAATTTTTATTTATGGAGTTAATCGTTTTGGCAACTGAATCATTCATATATACAATTTTTATTTCATAAGTTTAGTTTAGTATATCAAGTACCGGTAAAGCACTTTTTCATAGTTGGAATGTGATGTAAATAAGTGCTTTGCCAGTGCTTTTTATATTTAGTATTACATAAACGGTTGTAAGTTATGTAAATCAAGTTGTGACAAGCACAAATAAAACTTTGACAGTACTTTTATTATTTTTAAGGCTTTAAATTTTGCAACACACTTTTTACTAACCAGTAACTTGTGTGTTTCGTGAACGAACTAGTTCAATTGATCGAAAGAGCTAGTTCACTTCTAATCGCCCTTTTAGCTCAATCGTTCGGGAATAATTTTATTCCTTTTTAATTAAATAAACAACATTTTTTACACTAAACATTTTTTTTCTTCTGAAAATTCTTAATTTGTCTGATATTATTGTCTAAAATCTTTGTTAACTGAAAGACGAGCAATATGAGCTACACAAATTGCCAAACGAACGATCAGTAAATTTTTTTTATGAACGATTGAACGAAATTGCCAGAGTGATTGAACTAGAAGAGCGAACTAGTTCTGTACAACAAATTGAACTATAAAGAGCGGCCACCAAAATAAACTAGAATGCCCAGGTCTACTAATCTGGGAATTCATAGTGTACTAACCTTGCTAGATTAATCTAAATCAGTTACTTGCCACTGCTTTATATTTTACCATTGCCATATTTCAGCTTTTGACAAATTCCAATTTTTCCCGTTGACAAATTCTGGCTAAATTTTAATCCTATTCTGATTGAAATTCTCATTTAAAAATCTACACAAATTGCCGTATCTTGTGAATAATAAAGAATAAAGTATATATTTTATTATTTTTAACTTAAATAATTTTCAAGGTTTATTTTTCGCCTAAATTGGAAATGCTATAGAATGTTGTAAAAATAAACTTGAGAAATTTATTTTATTTTATATCTTTTCATATTTAGTTGTAGTTATTTGCCATTTGTTTTTGTTGAACATAGATATTTAGTTACTAATAAAAACTTTTTCATGCCTTTACATCCCTAAGAAAATTTGTAAAATTCAAATTTCTATGGCTCAAACTTTATTCAAATAATCGTATTCTCTACACTCACAAAAGTTTTGCAGAAATGCATACAGCTTACAAGAATAATAAAAAGAGCTTTTGTGATAGTTCCCACCCAGCAAAATCTTTCAATACCAAATAAGTGGTTATATAATAGAAATTCATAGCTCCGCACAACTTATTTTTTGGCGTCTAAACCCATTATTTTTGTTTGGCGTGGTCGTTTTTATAAGTAGTCACGCTTACCCGCTCGCTTACGAAAAAATGAGAAATAAGTAGTTATGATATTTTGAGTAATAAGTGGTTACACACATGCTTACAAAAAGTTGAATTATAAGTGGTTATCCGATTACTTACTTGATTCTTAAAAATAAGGAGTTAAGCAAATACTATTAGCTTAAGGAAATACATTCAGAAAAATTTAAGTTTTTTCTAGTGTGTAAAATTTAAACATAAAACATATTTACATATAATAAATAAAAATGTATAAAATTTAACTGTGTAAAAAGTACTTATTTAAACTATTACGAGTAAGTCATTATTTTATATTTAGAAACAATGAATACAATAGGCCGTTATTAGGAAGTCATTATTTTATATTATAAAATAATGCAAAAGGTAATGATATATCATTTTTGTTAATGCAGATAGTAATGAGGTGTCATTACCAATATTTTGCTGGGCACTTGTAAATGTTGTAAAGACGTCTTCGTGACGGCTTAGCGAAATGTCACTGTCCTTGTTGACTTGCTGATAAGCTGCAAGCAAATCTAACCAACACAATTCATCGGGAGGTTAATGTGGCTTTATATAGCCAGCAAAAAAAATTGGAAGTAAAGCTTTATAAACTACTTCTTTCACTACTTCACAAGTATCCGTTAATGTATTTTTACTGCTTTTTTAGAAGTAATTTTGAACAACTTGAAGAAATCACTTCTTTCATTGTTTCCAAAGTATCCGTTAGTATATTTTTACAACTTTTTAGAATTACTTGTTAACAACATCCACAAATTCACTTAAGTATTGCTTCGTAAGCATAATTGATCCAAAAGTGATTTTGGTATCATTTGGTATTTCTAAACAGATGATCGGGGGTTTGATCTCTGGAGGGAGCAATATTTTTGTAGTTTTTATTAAATTTTAAAAAATTTTTTTTTTAATATTTACAATTAATTTATTTAAATTCAATATTTTTTTTTAATTTCTCAATTTTTAAAAATATATTAAATAAAAATATTGAAAAATTACTTTGTATGCGCTTAAATAGTACTGAAAACAGTGCACCTTCTGCACCTGTTTAAAAAGTTCTTTTATTTAAGAGAATAAAGCACAATATCTCGCAATGACAAAGTGGTGTTTTTATGCCAGTCAACTTTCATATCAAAGAATAGCTCAGCGGTAGAGAGCTATACTAGCAATCATGAGGTCGCAAGTTCGATACCCGGTGGCGGCAATGGAAAAACTTTCGTAAACTAAAAAATTTAATTTTTATGGGAAGGATTTTTTTTTAACTTTTAAGTGGTTAAAAAGAACTTCCTTTTCACTCATTCAACAAGTACTGAAAAATGTTGTAGTTGGAGTACTCCTCTTCTATAATAACTCAATGTTAAAATCATTAGTGTTTGTCTTAAAAAATAAGTACGTCTAGATCATCAATTGTAGTGCTTTTTCTACTGCTTCGGCATGTCTTTTTTTGCTGGGATAGCCATATGTAACTACATCATGTAATCCATATGACAATGACATCCAATATAATTGTATTGGATTTTTATCAGTTTGTACCTACATAAGTGCATCAGTTTATAACATATCTAATAAAATATCATATAAATCTGTCAAAACTCTATCCAAATTATGGCCCGATTATTGATACAATCATAAAAAGTCAAAAGTCGGATACAATTATATATGATTAATATAAAGTCGTATTAATTTATGTCAAAATTTTACTTTAGATACAAACTGATACAGTCTGGCCAAATTCGTATATGTATTTTGACCATATCATAAAGATTATATCCTCAAAATTTTACCAAAATCCCCCAACGTCATTCGTTTCCCGCCGAGATTAAAAGTGATACTGTGTTTTTCAGGTAAATGTATACACTCATAGAAAGAAATCTGTAAAATGGCAGAAAGAGCAACTAAAAATTATTTAAAAATGATCTTGCACAAAAAACTGTTAAATTAGCAGATTTTTTTTTTGCTAATTACTTGTAAAATAAGAACAGCAAAAATAAAACTGTTACATTTACAGAATTTTAGTTATATATAAGTTAACTTTTAGTTAATTGGAAATGAAACATTGTACTATAAAACCTGCAGAAAATTTTGCTAAATATTAGTAGACTAATAACAGCAACAACAAACTGTTATATCTACAAAACTTTAGCTATTTTTAAGGTAAATTTAGTTGAATGTAAATAGCAATCTATGCTGTAAAATCAGCAAAAATATTTGCTGAAAAAATTGTAAATTGCTGTTTTTAAAAGGCTCGACTTTTATTAGCATTAAAAAAAAATCGAAAAAAACTTCGAAAATTAAAATTTTTTGTGACTTTTTAGGCTACTAATTATTTAGCGAAATTTTTTGCTGATTTTAGCAGGTCAATTTGTTATTTTCTATTAACAACAATTGAACTCAAATATAACTAAAATTTTGTATATTTAACGGTTTTATTTTTGCTGTTCGTATCTTAATAATCTGCTAATTTAGCAGTTTTTTTTGCAACGTTATTTTTAGCGGATTTTTAGTAGTTTTATCTAAATTTTTTGCAAACTTTTATTTTGTTGCTTTTTACGTATTTTTATAAAACTTGATAACTCTCCAAAGTCTAAAATGTATGGCCCTTACTACATATAAAAGAGTATTTTAAATTTAAAGTCGACTTTATATTTAATCATACACTCAGAAAAGTTCTGCAGTTACTACATGACAGTTATTTGTGTAGTAATGCGGTTGTAGTTATTTTAACTACAATTGTAGTTAATTTAATTAGAGCAAAATTTTTTAATGTTTTTGACAGTTATTTTTTTAAACAAACTTCAAAAACTACTACAATGTAGTAACATTTATTTTGCATTTATACAGTTATTTTGATTTTTTTTACAAATACTTCAATTTTAAAGTATGAGTGTGTACGAAGCAGACAAGAGTGTGTGTACCAAGCGCTTGTTTAGAAATTTATAGTGAAAGAATATGAGAAGAACATGTTTCTCTTGTCTTAGTCATAAAACAACGCCAAAGAGTGAGGACGCGTAATACGGAAAAGGTTATATATTTTATTGAATTACTAAAATAATAAGGTAAATTTTATAATATAAAATATAACTTTTTTTACGGGAATATTAAAATACTCGTATATTGGATTTATTTTCTTTCAGTTCATCCCTTTCTACGTGGAGAGAAAAAGGAAGCCAAACAATATTTCATCCCGCACAGCAAAGTAGGAAAATAAACTCTAACGAACCGTACTTTTAGGGTTGCGTACCGCACATCACGAACACAGTACACAAGCATATTGGTTGCGTAGAAAACACATAAGCTATTCCCTCCAATTAGTGTTTGTGTTTATAGCCACAACCCGAATTCGGTACGCCACGGGGTGTGAATATGTGTTGAAAGTACAGTACATAATCGTAGCGTTTGCGTTCATCAGACAATCGTAGTGTACCGCATTCGGTTTGTGTACCTTAGCCGTACCCTACCCTACATGTTGTGTACAGTTTATTTTCCTACTCTGCCTCACAGACGGACATCTAGAACAATATAGTGAACAATAAAAGTGATATTAAGTGTAAATTTTGATTTCTCAATTTTAAATTTATTATGGAATAAAATTAAGTCAAGAGTATTTAAATAAATTTGTTTTTATTAAATTAACAATTTTTATTTGCAGTTATTTGTACAGTTTTAAAAGTACGTTGTTTTCATTGCATTTGTAGTTGTTTTACTACATTTGTCAGTTGATTTTTAACAGTTAACAATAACTTCACATTGCAGTTGATTTAAATGCAAATGTAGTCTACACCTTTTTAACTGCAAATGCAGTTATTTTAACTGTCATACAAAAATATTTATATTTTCAAATATTTTAATTGGTTGAAAATAAATTAACCAATCAAAATGGTCCAAAAATAAACTAAGTCATGGCATACTGCCACCCAATATTTTAACTAAAGTCGTCTTTAACTAAAATATACATTTGAAAAATTTAGCGTATATTTTTAATGAAACAAAATTGGGATCAAAATGACCCAAGATTTTTAAAACACTATTAGATGAAAAAATTTGCATAATTAACTTAAAAATCTTTTCATTATTAAACTTTCCGTTTTTAGGGACGTTTTTCCATAGAAAAACAATCATGATTTCTGGAACTTTCTCTATATAAAATAGCCAAGATTTTTAGGATTTTCCTAACACTCTAATTCGGAGAACTTTTCGTGTAGGAAAATATCCAGAATCTGAGGATATCTCCAGTAATAAACTCCAGATTTCGAAAACAGTTTCTTATTTATGGAAAGACCTCGAATTTAGAGGATTATCCCTCACTTTCTATGAAATCTGAAGACATTTACATAAAGGGAATTCCTCAAGATTTTTTTTTATAGAAAATAGGCTTTTTTTGGGAAAAAGTCCTCATTATAACATTTCTTTATTTTTATAATAATTATATTTTTTTTTATTTGTGGGCTGCAAAAATGGTAAAATTACACATGTAGTTTAAAAATTTCTATATATCGTCACCTAAAATGCAAAATGGCGTAACAACACTTTTTATTTTTTTACACGAGAACCAAACAAAAACGCTGTAGAATTAAAGATATTCTATATTTTCTTCTCTTGTTTAAAACACGATTATAGACTTATTTCTACATATAAGTTTAAAATTTTATAGGGAAATGTAATTTAGTCTAGTGCATCATAATCAATACACGCTGAAAAAAGGCCTGTCCCAAACATATTTTTGCTGGTAGTATATATATATTTGGAGAAATTGTTAAACATATTCGCCGTGTTTTTACAAGAAACAATATATATTTGCATGCAAATATATTTGCCTGTAAATATATAATGTTTGGATGAAATGAAATGACGCTATCGACAAGTATTATATTATTGGCAGCAAACATATAATATGTGTGTCATAAACAAATTATGTTTCCATGCAAATACTATATATAAATAATATATTTAGTTATAATGCAATTATTAATATATGCCAAACAATAGGCGTATTTATTATACTCTCCAAATTTCTCTATATTTTAATGGAAAAACATAAAAAGTAAAATTAATACATCTACTGTTTGGCGATTATTTAATAACTAAATATATTATAAATCACATTGAATTTTACATCTAATACATTCATTGAATAAAATACCCAGGTAGAAATTATGTGTGGTAACAAAAAAGAAGCAGTGGCAAAGCACAAGTAGACCGCGGTCTTACAAAGAGAAGTACTGGCAAACCACTAAATTTGGACGCTTTACCAACGCTTGAAAAGGGGGACTTCCGCGCTTGTTTTCCTAAAACATTATTTTGTTTTTAAAAGAAGCTCCAAAGAAGAGTGGACATTTAGATAATTTTTGACTCCACAATACAATAACTCCAAGAATCATCTATTTTTAGAGTAATTTAAAATTCTTCAGTGATGAGGGCACATAATTTGGTGGCAGGGAAAACACTTGATTTTTGTGTGTTCTTGGTGCTATTTCGATACTTTGCAAACCATTAAATAGATCGGTGTTATCAGGAAAGCATTTTAATTTTTTTATTTGTGCGTGTTCAAAGCATTTGATTTTTATGTTTATGGGTGCTTTCCCAGGGCTTGGTAAAGCGTTGGCACCACCGTGGAACGGTGTTATCATTTGGATATTGGGAAAGCGCTGCTAACAAGTACTCATACCACCCATTTCGGTGCTTTGCCAGTGCTGGCCCCTTTGTAATTTTCTACCTGGGTAACTACAATATCTTTATTTATTTTTTTATTTATTTTTATTAACAAATATTAATTAAAAACTCTTATAATAAGTTAATACTTTAATATACACAATTAAATATTTTTTTTTCTTTTTAACTAAATTTTACGTTTTATTTATACTAATTTATTTTATTTTTTCACATCTTTCACAATAAAATTAATAAATAAAGGAAAAATATCAATAAATTTTCTGACTAGATGCGGTCTAGCTAAACTAAACGATTATTACCAACTACAAATGGCTACATACAACTTTATATGTATCAAGAATGGAAATTCGCCGTTTTTCCAAATATATGGTAATTGTATCCACAAATATAATTATTACCGGGAAATATATGTATAGTAACTATAAAAACAATATAATTGGAAGCACACTGCAAATACATATATGGTAGTTTGTAAACATACATTGATTACCTCCAAACATATACAAAAACGTCTTTTTCCTCCGTGTAAGAAAATCTGCTTAAATTTTTTTGTTGTTACGCCCTTTTGCATTTTAGGTGACGATATGTATATATGAATTTACAAATTTTAATATATTTAGTTTGAATACAAGTTAGAATTTACAAATTTTAAGTGCAATTACCTAACGCATAATGTGAGTAATTTTTTTTAATTACTTACTGGGAGTAAATTTCTCATAGTTATAGGCAGGAGTTCAGCATCCCACTATAAGTTCGGTAAATTTAAACAAAAATTAAATTCAAATCACCTAATATTTGGTAAATAATTTTTTAAGTGGAGTAGAATCATCCTAGAATTGAAAACGTTTCTTTATAATTTGAAAGTTTCTTTTTTAGATTTTTTGTAATGTGAATAAAAATTAAACCGTCTGAAATCAGCAGACTACTATTTTTGTTGGCTTTGGTAGGGTAATTGTTATTTACATTCAACTAGACTAACTCGAATATAAGTTAAATTTAAAAAGCTATTAATATTCAGCAAATTCGCTTCTGTTCAGCAGAATAAATTGTCATTTGTAATTCACTAAAATATAACTTAAATTTTGTAGAAATACAAAATTTTTTATCTTTTTTTCTAATATCAGTAATTTTTCTGCATTTTTAATTAACGTTTAGTAGAATTTTGTGCTATTTTCACAGGTTTATTCCTTTCAGTTGTGTTTTTTTAACAATTTTGCAAAATTTTTATTACAACTTTCAATAAATTAATTAGCTGTGTTACATTACTTTTTAATAGAGTTTAAATTTGAAAATGTTAGGGCATCAAGGGAGTTTTTAAGGTGCTAAAACTTCAACTCGACTCATTAAACTAAATGCTGTATGTCACCTTTTTAGGAAAAAGGTGAGCCTCCGCGTGGTGATCTCCGGACAACGTCAAATTTACATACATTTGACGGCGAAAATGAGCGGCGCAATGATGGAGATTGTTTGAGGCTATGTAACAGTTTTTCACCATTGGATTATAATGTTGATAAAACTAATTTAAGTTAAAATTATTTTCAATATTTAATCTATATGACAAATATAAGATGTTAATTATAAACATTTTTTACATGTATTTGTCTGTAAGATAATAATGTATCAGTAGACTGAATAAATAAATAAATAAATAATAATGAAATTGGATTGTTAACGTTTTTACTAGCAATTGTAGATGTGTTTATTGTACTTTTTAGTTGCCGTTGTTTTTTGAGTGCAGTTTGTCTGTCCAGTTTTACTATTCCTTTTGCACATTAGTTCATTAGGAGCATAACTGTAAAGGCAGAACAATTACATGTTACTATGATACTTTACTGAAATTAGAAATAGTTTCTTTGGTTTATTTTGAAGAAAGAACGGTACCCACCGAGGTTATTTTCTAAAATATCCATGCTAACAATTTCTTAAAATGTTCTTGAACAAATGCGGACACAATTGTATTCAAATGAAAGTTAAGTTTATATACATAACAAAACTCTTCTAACATTTTAAATCTAAAATGACCAATTTCCAGAAATAGGGAGAAATAGATAAAATCGGAATATACAAAAACCAAAATAGATACACTTTCAATATTAATATAATATTAAATTTTTTTTGCCAAATTCCGAATCAGCATAGTGATATGAGCCCAGCCAACATTCTTCTGAGCGCTCAGAAATTATGACTCATAAAAGACTCTAAAATACGAACATTTTCAGAGTGCTCAAATTTTAGAGTCATAAATGAAACATAATAGACTCTTATTAATGAGTGTATTCAAAAATTTTTTCAATACACTTCAATAAATGGTTCATAAATGGCTCAGAAAATTCAAAATTCACCAGCAATGCTCATAATTTAGAGTCTTTTATGAGTTCTAAAAGTGCGCTCACAAAGAGGCTTCATCGGTGAAGGACAACTCCCTCATATATCTATGATTTCAGAAGGGCTAAGGGCTCTTTTATGAGTCTTTCCGGATCACTGGGAGGTGATAATAATATATTTATTTGATGATCAGTTATTGAAAGAAAAAATCACATTGCAAAAAATGTTTCTTTTAAACGTTGGTTGTTTGAGAAATTTTGTCATTAATTTTTTCTAGCATCTTCCTTTCAGAAGTTGTAGAAGGAAATTAATTAGATTTGCAAATTTCTTATAAGATCAAAATTTGAAGACCTGTTCTTGTCTTCGAATCTGGTTGTTAATTTCTCAATGACAATTTTGAACATTTCTTGTTCAAAATTTTTATGTAAATGGGCAGTAGAATATCGCATTGGAAGATTAAAAATTGTTTTAAAATTTTCATTTTGAATAACCTGTGGTTTTATAAGATACGTTTTAGCACATCTCGTTGATCAGATTTGGTATTTATATGGAAAAGGTGCTATTTTAATGATAATATTACGTTACTTAATGCACCGTGTTTCATAATATGCAGTCTATAGCTACACTAATAGAAAAAAGTCCGTAAAAAATTTAGTTAAAACCACTTGAAAATTAGCTAAAAATTAGCAGATTATATTTGCTATATATTAGTAATATAAGAACAGCAAAAATAAAACTGTTACATGTACAGAATTTTAGTTATATGTATTTGAGTTAAATTTTTGTAAATGGAAAATAGCAAATTAACCTGTATTTTTAACTAATTTTTAGTAACTTTTTCTGCTATTTTTACAGATTTATTTCTATGAGTAAAGCTGTCTTTAATTAAATATAGATATATGAAGCACATTTAAAGTCGAAAAAAGTCTGTCCCAATTCACGTGTAAGCCCGTTTGTTAACGACCGCGAAGAAGAAATATTATATTTCTTTATTTTTGTCCGACACCCAGACTGATATGCAATATAATTTCCAGATATTTCCAACAAATACAAAAAGTTATATACCTAATTTGTATTCTCTCTATGTGTCTTCCTTTTTTTTGTATCCATAACAAATATTATTTTCTAGTCAATACAATAATATCTACATTATCTCGTACTCTAAAACCCTTATGTTTCCACATTTTATGGTTAGGTGTTAAAAAATTTACTTCGGCCACTTGACACAAATGTTCTTTAGTTTCACATAAATATGGATAGTAAAAATTATATCCTATGATGCTATTAAAGGATTATAGTGTATATCTCTATGCAATTTTAGTTTTGTTGTCCCTTTAATGTAGAACTGTAAAATATCTGGAAATGTTTTATGTTTTGTTATGGAATATTTAAAAAAATATATATTTATGATTTAATTTAGTGTAACTGTGACCATACAAATTGTGTAATTATTACTGTAGCAAATTCATTTTAGTAAATTTTGCTTAGAATTTTTCAATTTTGACTTTCGCAAAGCACATGCTAAGTAAATGGTTTTCTTACTTTCATTATAAATGACCATTTAGTTTTAGGAATATATTCTCTGTAACAAATTAATGGTAACTAACTAAATGTTTATGAAATACGGAATTAAAAAAAAAACAGTACTTAACTACCTTTTTTAATATGTAGAAACATTAAAAATTTTATATGCATACTATATTTTAATTCACTTTACACTGAGAGGATGAACAATGATGAACAATGCTTGAAAAGAACAATCTCCATACACTTGAAAAAATTTCGGTTCTCTAGCCCTGAACCCTGGCCGAAATATGGTGCATAAGCTTGTTGTGCTCCAATGATCAAATCTATTGAACATGATTGAAATCAGTCTACATTTTGACCCAGTGGAGTTGGAAATGATTTATCTGAGCTTGAACATATTAAGCTTAACTACTATTACCAAACCAAAGTAGTTTTCAACAATTTTTTGACATTTGGCTTTCTAATTGATAGATTGCGGATTTCTAGTGAATGTAAAATTGTAAAATTTGAATTTTAAAGTTTTTGGACTTAAAAAAAGAGCGATATTTTTTTACTGTTGTGAATACATACTGGCCTTAAAGGCCATATCATATTTAATGGTTTCGAAATTATAAAACCATTTACCAAGTGGAAATTTTGAATAAAAAAATTTTTTTTCACCAATACAATTAACATTATTCTTTAAATTTTGAAGAAGGTTTTATTAAAAAAAATATATTCAACAATTATTTTAATTTTTGCATTAAAAATACAAAAATTGTTTTTTCGGACTTTCAATATTTTCATATATTTACTTAGAATATTCTTCTACCTCAAGTCCAAATTCTAATATGATATTGTCATATTAGATTTTATTTGTTGTTTCAAAAAAGTTGATTATTTTCCTGATAGACAATACAATTGTTTCGTAGCCATCACGCTAACTCGTCAGTTGTCCGCAATAAGAAAATGATAGTTTACTAAACGAACCGAGACATTACATAAGGTACAAGAAATCAACGGGACGAGAATTTTGTACTTTCGTATATGAACTGTCTGATTTGGTAAAACCAGCCATCCAACTTCAACTCCTTTTAAAAATAAAAAAAATATATTTTTAATTTGTTCTTTTATTCGATTAATCGTCATAAATTTTTCGAATTATTCGTTAATCGGAAATCATAATTTTTAAATTGTTCGTTCATATTTTTCTTTTGTTTTTTTTTTTAATCTAGTTACAAACCTGGTTTTGATGTTTTTAATGTATTTTTATAGAATTATGTTCATATACCCCACACTATGTGGTACAGTCAGCTGCAGATCCAGGGGGAGGGGAAAATAGGACTCCCCGAAAATAAAGTTCTTTAATACGAAAATGTATAAAAGAAGTGAAAAATTAATAGAAATAATCGAGGCTTTTGCTACACTCAAGAAAATAAGTTTGTAGAAAAATTAGTAAAACATCTTGTATAAGTGTACTAGTTTTCAGCAACTTTTTTTTTGCTGAAATTGTGTTTTCAGCAAAAATTTTAGTTATATTTTTTTAGCACTAATTTATAGTGCGGACAACAACCAGACAGGCAAGATGTAGATGTCGTATATTAGACATTTTATGTAGTGCGGAGAATGGAAATGATAATTAAACACCGCTCTTCTAAGACACATAATAAATACAGTGAAAGATTTTTATATCTGTGTTTCATACATAAAACAATAGGACGCGAAGAGATTTCATATTCGTAAAAACATAACACAATAAGATAAAATATGATTTAATTTATAGACAAAATATAATATTTAAATTTTATGAAGATAAAGATAAAAAGTGTGTGAGGACGACCGTTGCGGGAAAGGCTGACTTTTATTGATGGGGATTATATTAGGGTCAGACTGAATCGTTCTTTGGGTGTACTGTTCCAGTTGGGTAATATATATTTGATCTATTTATTGCTTTTACGTGTACTAATAAATTTTTTTTTGTGTAATTATGAAAACACGTTTCTATGGCAACATTTGTTTGAAATAAATTTTAATGTTTCGAAATTCAAGAAAATTTTATTTCAAATGAATATTTGTGTGAGCTGGAATATATTGGGGAAAATATTTGTGAAATTTTTTTATTTATTGGTGATTAATCAAGATAATTTAACTGATTTTCCTCGTTATTGGAATAATTTATTTGGTGGAAAGAAATAATTGGTGAGATTTTTCTAATAATTGATTTTATGGATATTTTATATATATCGGCGTGTGTGCATTTTTCGTTATAGGAATCTTTGATTGGAAGTTGGCTAGAAAAAAACTATAAGAATCGTAGATCAGGTTGCGGATATTGGGTTTTAAATATAGTGTTGTTGAAGTAACTAAATATTCCTGAATCAGCAGGGTACATATACATACATAAATTTCGTGGAAGGACAACTTATTTAACGTAAAAAGGGGGTCAAATAGATCTACCATCGTCCATGTATATTGGGCATAAAGGTTTTTTTTTAACATTTTGGTCATAAAGCCTTGTGGTCAAATTAAAATTTTTTTTAATTCAACATAAAACTACTCTGGTTACACAGTCACCAATAGGACAGATCAAGTTCTACTAAATTGTTTTAATTCGCAGTAATCGAATAGTAATTGTCAACTTTCATTATAATTTTAAATTTTTAATAATTTAATCATTATTTTTTTTATTGGTCTTAATCCTTTAATCGCGTCCAATAATTTTTCATTGTTTAAATTGTTTTAATTCACTGACATTTCAAATCATTTTTATATTTCATTCGTTTGTCATTTAAATTTTTTTATAATTTTAAATAATTTTTTTCTTTAATTAATCATTTTAAATTAATTTAAATATTAACTAAATTTTTTTTGATTATAATTAAAATTTTCTGATAATCGTAATTGACAGTCACCTATAAGTAATACACTCCACTCACATACTACATCTTTAATATACATTTAACCTTTTATATAAAAATTTTTTTACAATACGCAATGAGTCTGCTGTCATCCGGCGCCTGTTGACATCGTGGGACAGAAAATGTAAGTTGTTGTTATTGTATATTTTATTCAAATATTTTTTTTTACACTTTTAAACACATAATCATTTTTTTTTGTAAATATATCATGAATATCTCTTAAATATTAAATTTTTTTATTAGTTAATTAATTTTTATATGTTTATTGGTATTTTGCAACTAGGGTTGCTAAACATTAAATTAATTATTTTATTCGGTATTCATGATATGTTTTCCTGGGATTTATCCTATCAGGTTTAAATTAATAATACATTTAAATTAATATAAATATATAATTAAAAGCTGGCCAATTTTCTTGTTATTTCTATATTTATCTTTCATAACTTGGATAATTTCTTTACCTTCAATATACTTTATCTCTGCCAGATTAATAGTTTATTTCAGTTAAAATCTTAAACTTTTATATAACACTTTTGAATTTATACTAAAGAATTTATCCAAATGGTGACCGAGGGTTACTTTTATGCAGATTATAAAATAAATTTCCCCCATTAATTATTTCTAAATATTTTTTTATATTATATTTGTTTAATTTTAATAAACTCCTGATTATAATGGATTTATACATGAAATTTTAAAATTTTGTTTATTTCGAAAAGTAAAGTTAAAGGTATGGGGTAGGTAGGTAAGGGAGTTTTTTTTTATAATTTTTTTTGGGCTGACAACAATCGCAAACTATTGTCAGTATGGTGGGTGGGCCAAGGATATGTGTAGCAAATTCCATCGAACGTTACACACAAATCATCAACACTTCTTCTTCTTCTTTCGTTTAAATTTTAATTTTTTTTTGTGAATGTTTTGTGAATGCTACCTATAATAAAATCTTTTTGTAATCGGTTCAAATGAAATTTTATTTGGGAACTAAACACCCCCCCCCCCCCCAACGACGAGCACGGCCGAACTAATAGGTAGCCCCGTTCCCAAGATATTAGACCTCCATTGGAGAATCGTTACAAGTGAATGTAAAAAAAAAACAAAACGTTTATTAATATTGATTATGTCAACTACAAAGACAGATATTTTTTCCAGTAGTTTGGGTAATTTTTTTGTGTCCCCTTTCACTTTTTTAAGAAAAAGGTTTTGAAAATTAATGTTTTTTTTGTCAGATTTCAGATTGAACTACAGAGAATTAAAACTTAAAAAATTGGATAAGGCAAGCAGGAGCGTTTTATAATATAAAAGCCGTAGTTTTTATCCTTTATTGTTATGTAGAATTGTCTACTAATGTAGAAGTCTGGAGATTTTAAAATTTTAAGAAATTTCATAAATAATGTTGGAAAAAATCACAAAAATTCAATTTTTAGACTTAAATTTTCAGCAAATAAATTAACTAAAGTACAATCTCTCTGCAAATTGTTTGATTTTTTTTCACTCTTCTAATATTTACCATAAAGTTTTGTTAATTTGAGCAAGGCTTTTTTCATTTGTAATCGACTTAGCAAAATTTTTGTTGATATTAATATTTTTTTGGTAAAAATCAGCTACTTAAATACTTTTGCTGAAATTACCAACTTTTTTGCAAAAACGCTCCTGAATAAGAAATTGCTGACACAGCAACATTTCTTGCTGATTTTACTGATTTTTTTTTTGAGTGTAGATTCGCGAGTATTAAGCGGAGAATACACGAGGGAACATTCGTGAAAAATTCCCATTTTCTTGTTAGTGTGTGTGTGTGCGTGTTTACATCGTGCAATTCGTGTTTACAAAATTTTTTGATATTTTTTGTTCCCTACTCAATGTTCCTTCATGTATTCTCCGCTTTATATTTAACCAAAACTCTCTTTTTATTCATCTATTATTATATATTTCATTGTACCGTTAATTAAAATTCCCCTCCCTGCATTTCATCCACTTCCTGAAATATGACTCTAATCGTACTGTGGTGTGTCTAATTGATTGAGTAGACTAATTAATTGATGATTTTATTAGCATTGCGTTGATATCAGTAATAATTAAATACATTTTCGTTATCATTTCTTTAATTAATCGCAATTATTTTAAGAGTCTTATTTAGTGATCGAAGGCAATCAATTTAAAAAAACAATTACAATAATTTTCATAAATGAAAAACGTCAAAATGCACAGACATCGCTGAAATCAGAGATGTAAAATGCTCGGCCGGGCTCATGCTCATTTCAAATGCATAGCTAATAATTTTCATTCCATTCTCGAACGGAAAATGAGTGAAATTGGAACACTAAACCTAGAGTACGAAATGGAATTAAGCAGGGAACAAAATTTGTAATACCGGAGTCTTATAAATTATATTGTACCATAAATTACTAAAACAAAACAAATTAGTTGCCTTGTGATAATTTTTTAAAACGGCCTGGAACAATATTTTTGTTTTATTGGAATATTAACGCACTTCGACAACACAAAGTAATGAAATTTTTTGACAATAACATTAGTCAACTTATAATAATAAAATTTAAATTCCAATGAAAGAACTGCAAGTATGTCTTCAGTTGGCATTGTTCAATGTGTAAACCGACCATTTATAATTGATGCAAAAATCATTTTGAACATATTTAGAAAACAGGAAAATAAATTAAAGTTGGACATGTCGAGCATACACAGCACGATTTGGGTCATATTCGGGAAGGCAAATTAAATTCCGTGCAGGAAATTGCAATTCACGGTTCAATAAATGTAGTGAAATATATAATTAGATCTTATAAAATGCGAAACGTGGTCACGAGTTTTTGATGGTAAGAAACGTCAACACAAAGTTATTATAGGATATAAAGACCACACAGTATGGGGTATAATTCTATAAAAACGCACTTAACAAGTTCAAATCCCAATTTCTCTAATATTGGCATGGGTCGGGTGTCCGCACTATATGCTCTTTGTTCCACTTTCCGTATTTGTACTTTACGTTAACATCAGCTCGATAGTTTCCGAGATAAATGTAAAAAAATGGTGAATTTTTCGGGGTTTTCGGTTTTTTGGCATATAAAATTTAGTTTATCACTTAGGTCTCGAGTTCTGCATTCCGAATTGTTACGATTTATGCAAAATTTTATATGAATGAATAAATTAATTCTTCAGGTCCAAAAGATTTTTGAGAATTTTTTCAGAAAAAGAAAAATAGAAAAAGTATGTTTCATAACCTAATTTTTTGAATAAAATCCATTTTAGCAACCAGCTATCCCCTGCAAAAATCTGAAAAAATTCTCAAAAATGTTTTTAGCTGTAAGCATTTACATATATTACACTTTTAGGGTTTCAAAATTAAAAACAATTTTTTTGGTAAAACGCCCTACACTCCGAGAATTATCTGTATGATATTAATGAATTTCTGCCCAAAACCAAGGAAGTTTCACTTTAATTCGTTCATTGAAACATTTCATTGAATTAATGGAATTTTTCATAAAATGTTGTGAAAAATTTCATTTTATTTATTAAAAGTTTCAAACACTCAATGAAAAAGTTTATTTGAAACTAGATTAATAAAATATATGAAGCTTTTTCAAAAAATTGAAGAAATTGTTCATTTACTTTGTGAAGAATATTTCACTGGTTTACTGATTACAAAGGCAGTTTATTTTAAATCAACAGACGAACGGAAGGACGTATGTCAGCACAAACTCAATATACCCTGTAACAAGAAAGGTAAAAGACTAGGAGATACAATCGCTATCGGATCGCACATCGGAGCGGACATCGGACAAAACAATTGCGTCAATGAGGGTATGATGCTATGGTGTGGAATATAAGGGAATTTTGAAAGAAAATAATTAAAAATGTAAATAAAGAGGTGAAACATCTCTAAATTATGAGTAAAAGTAAGACAAATATTGATTATATCAGTAAAAACGTAAAAAAGTGCAATAATTTAGTAAATTTTACAATTTGTAATAATGAAATTTAAACATTAATTTTGCTTTTATTTTATTTTCGATATTTCCATATTTTTTTATTATCTTTTTTTACTTCTAATATTTTTTTTTTTAATTTTTATGGTAATTTTGAGTTTCCGACAATTTAATTCCACTTTTTACTTATTTTTCGGTCGACTATCTGACAACACCAATTCGCTATCCGACAGCGATTGTACCTCCTAACCCCACTGGTATTACCAATGTCATTTAAAATAAATTGTATTTGGCATTGACTTCCTAGGAAAAATTTTTTACAATCGGTTGCTAATCAGACTAATTCTGTAATTTTTTAAACTAGAAGAGATTCCATGGAACTAGTTTCGGAGCCCGTTCTACGGATCTTTTATGTATGGTATTGTTGATAGAATATCAGTTTTAGAACTACATATTTCCAGAAGTTCTTTAACTAGTTCCGGAACTGATTCTAAGGAAACTGGTTCAAATTTTGGGTCTATAAAAACGATTGCTTTTGGCGTTAATATAAAGTAATATCAATTACTCACTCACAAGTATGCAAAACATAAACCATAAATATTGAAAATTGTTCAAATCGGTCTATATTTTAAACTTAAGAAAAGTATTGCCCTGAAATTTGGGTATGGGAGACATGATACAAAATAAAAGAAGTTATCCCGTTTTTAGTAGTGCAATCTCATACTAAGAGAGTAAAAAGGGGAACTGTGATATTCAGTTTTTAGTAAGTGATTTTTTTTAATCGATGGGCGCACCCACATGGATAACTTTCTCGCAAGGTGCCATAAATAGGGCTTATTGGAATTGGGTTTATTTGGATTGTGAATGGAATTCGCCCTCACAAATCATTCTTCCAAATTAAAAAAAAAACATCGGATCACCTTTGACTTTAGTTCTCAGTGTTGCCAGTTTAGGATATTTTTTTTCCGCTTACGGAAAGTTTTAGGGAAAAAAGTTTTGTTAGGGGAAAGGAAATAATATTTAGCGATCTTTTAAAAGAATTCGGGAAAATAAAAATTTTAAAAAATTCAAAAATATTTGCGTTTTTAAATTAAGTTTTGAATAAAAATTTTTAAAGATAATAGCCGCTTTTTCTAATCACTTGCATTTAATAAATCCAAAAAGTATTTCTAAAAGTGCTCAACAGATGGGGTTAGATTCTCCCAATTTTAAAAAGAATTTTCTTTCCGACACTTCTTTCACCCTAGTTTTTAATACCGAATTCGATGATGACGGATATTACTTTAATTTTTAATTTTTAATTATATTAAAAATAGCGATTAACAGTCTGCCTTTTCAGTTTTATCACCTCAATTTATATTTTTACACAATTGAAAAATTTCATTGCAATATTTAATATTCGCTGATTGGATTTAATTAAATTACTTACAGTAGAGTGAAAAATTGCCATTTCTATTTTAGCTATGTCATAAATCGATCTCAGTTCTGACTGTAAAACAGGCTAACTGAATTTAAGGCTTTTGCTTAGTTCAACAAGACTTTAAAAAATTTTTATTTTTCAAAATAATGAAAACAAAAAAATTTTTGTTTTGGTCAAAATATGAAAATATGTAGGTAAAAAAACTAATTTACATATTTTTTATGTTTATTTTTTTAAAAACAATATTTTTTAGAGCCTATTTTTTATGTTCTTAATATACATTTTTCTCTTTTAGATGCATTTTGTAGACGCATATTTTCGATTTTTTTCTTGCCCTATTTATGTCTGTTAAATTTTTCAATAAAAAAATATTTTCTTCTTCTTGTAAATGAGCTCTAAGAAAAATGGAGGAATTTTTTTTAAATTTAAGGAAATTTTCGGTGAGTTTAGAGGAAATCTAAATATTTACTCGGCAACACTGCCACCTTTCCGATGTTTGTTTAAATGAACTTTTCGAAATATCACTCGGTTTTTTTATATAGTCCCCTCGTATCACTGCGTAGAGTATCTTTGAATTTTTGTAAGTGTAAAGTTTAACACATACTTTTAAATTAATATCCTTTAAACTTACCAGTGTAGAGTAAGCTATTCAAGTTGGTATTAAATTTTAAAATGGTGGAAGGAAATTTAGTTTCCTCTCATAATCTTTTCTACAAAATGTTAGGGTTTTGTAACTCTATTCGATATTTTTTGTTTTTTGTTTAATAAACAAAACTCATAAGTGTAGTAGGTACTGGTTGTATTTTTGAATTTTAAAAATATTGTTATGGTTTCAAAGAGATTTGCTAAAAACTAAATTTTATTTTAACAAAAAAAGTTTTTGGTATTTGTTTGAATTTATACAAGTCAAGTGGTTACTTTTTAAAGTTTTATAAAATTTGTTGGAATTTCTGCAGTAATAAAGAACAAAAAGAGAACTTTTATATATAAATACATGTAGGGTCGTATGCATAATCACTTTTTAAATTTATAAATTACTTATAAAACAAATTTTCCATACAAAATTCATTTTATAAACATGTTATAAGGTTTTCAAATTATTATGCATAACCACTCTTTACATTTACATTTTTTAACCCACGAAAAACAGGAGAAATGAAAGTTTAGTATTGTGGAAAAGTTTTCCAAGGGAATTTAAGAAAACTTTTTTGAATATTATTTTTGGTAAAATTGATTTTTATTATCAACAATGACTTTATTTTAATGAATCTTATTAAATGACAAGAAAGTTTAATTTATGAGTTAAATAAAGCTTCTAAAAAACACAAATAAAAAAGTTAAAGTTGGCCGTGTCGACAAAATAATACGCTACAGAAGTCTGGTCTAAAGTCAATTAGAATTTGTATCCGAAATTTGAATTGGTTGCAATAGACTTAATTCAAAAATTTTCTATAAATTAATAATGTTAGGGATATTTATGTGCAGTAGGTCCAAATATGCACCTTTTCTATCTAAAATTAAATAAACAAAGAAAATTTAAAGTAGAATGTTTGTATGTCTGTTTGATCACTTCTGAGAGCAAAAAACAATAACAGAAAGCTGAATAGGAAAGAAAAACTATGAATTAGCCACACTATGAGCAAGGCCTTACGTGGGTTAGATGGCTAAGCTGTCGAAATCTAGTATAGTTACGTTTGTAATGTGGGAATGCATGGGTTCGATTCCTACAGCCGACAGGTTGTTGAAAAAATTATCATATAGAGACAATCTGACAATAAAATATAAACAATAATACAATTTAATGGCAAATCACTGTTGACGCCAAAAGAAAAAGGCAGAAACTAGATCTAGTCTGATTTGCAGAATAATAATGTGTTTATAACTTTGAAAAAATGTTTATTCTTCTTCTTAACCTCAAAACTACATAATTAATGGTTTTTTTTCTTTGGTCCAAGTGAGTCAGGGAACCAAACTTCATTAAAATATCATTACATTTCGGTCCGGTAGCGTACGAGCGAGTATGAGGCAAATTTTTGCAGGACCTTTATGTAGGTCTGGGTCTAACCCAGAACTGATTTAAATTGAAATAAACAGGCTTTGTTCTTGGTCCGATGTAACTTGGTGCAACAAATTTCATTTAATATTAGTGACCTGTAGCGAGTGCCCAAGAAAATATGAACAGACAAACAGACCGATAGGCCGACAAACAGACAGACAGGCAGAGAGAGAGACAGATAGACATGCAGACAGTTACATAAACAGGCAGAGAGATATCAGTGGCGGCTCCAGCTCAAGTCTTTGGGGGGGGGGGGGGGAGGCGGGGTTAAATTTTGGAAAAAAAAAATTTTTTTTAAAATTTTCACAAAAAATATTTTTTAACCCCTTTTGATTTGGCCATACACTACTTGTTGGACGTTTTTGAACTCCGCAGCGCAAGGTTAACGATTTTATAAGCGACGCTTTAGGTATAAAAGACAATATAAAGTCCAACGGAAAATTCTAAGTTATATTTTTCATCAAAAACTTTAATATTTGGTACGTATTTCACATCCAACAAGGATGGGTTAGTAATGCCTAAAAAAGTTTATATTAAATAACATATAAAATCAACAATTGAAATTTCCGCACTCTATTTCAATTGTATGAAACTTGCTATAACTTGGAATACTTTGTATAGCTAAAATTGGTGTTCAATTTGGGGAAAATTATCAAATTTGCTATAGACTTTCCGTACATATTTGGGTCTAACTTTTGTATTATTTTAGCTATGTGACTGGTTGATATATCACTTTAAAGCTTCTGAAAGCGTGCCTGAAGTTGGTCTGCAACTCATTCTTTAATTTGATAATTTCTGATTTATTAAAAAAAATTTTAGTTTTTGAGAATTTTTCCACAATTAATTAATACATGTTGGTATCCTTTTATAATTGAAGCCATGATTGAGCCACGTGAATAGTTACTATTTTGAAATGAACTTTAACCATTTATCGTTATTAAAGGCCTAAAGCAATTTTATCTTAATACGCGGTTCGGGATACTTTATCGTAGCCTTTTAATATTTTTGTATTAGTTCTTAGTTTTTTATCAACGACACTGTCAAATATCAGTTTGGTACTCCTTTTGGTTACTGAGTTATAGTATAGTATTAAATAAAAAAAAAAAAACAATTCGATTTTTCAGCATTTGTATGAAAAAAGACCCAATAAGAGTGCCAGTATAAGATTTCGTAAAGGCTAAAATAAAGTAATGAGGAACAACATAAGCGTGTTCGTTTACTTACTACAAGTTACTACTTTTACTACAGCTGCAAAATTTCAATATAAAAAGTAAACAAAATTTTCCAATTGTAGTAAAAGTAGTAAGAATTTCGACTAATCGAACACACTGCATATATTTTTTCAGAATTTTTAAAGAATCCATTTTTCGATATACATATGACGATTTAAATCGCGGATTTCATTAAATTAAACTTTGAAAATTTTACGAAAAACGTCGCCGGAGTCTGAAAAGTCCTCAAAATTTGATTGAGACGATTACAAGGATTTAACTCAGAGATTACTTTTTAACAACAATACAAAAAGTTAATATTTCCTGAAAAGTTTTGAAATTATTTTCATTATTTTTTTATTCACTTTATTTATTAGAAGCTGATTTTTTATACTTCAGTTAAAAATTTTAACTAAAAACTTCTAATATTTAAAAAATTTTTGTTTTTAATTATTTTTTCGGAATGTTTCGCAGACCTCCTAGGATGCGATTAAGGACGCTCAGGGGTTCGTGATCAACATTTGGAATACTTTGTATAACTAAATTTTCATATCGGTTTTGGTATAGCTGTGGGAGTCAGATGTCGTTATTAACAAAAAGAATTTCTGCTTTTTTGAATTTTGCTTTGACGCTACACCAACATTCCGTATTTTAAAGTTAAAACACTTTGCAGGTTGGGAGGAAGTACAGGATCTAACGCTAGTCAATTACTTGCCGGCAATCAAAAATTGAGGATTTCAAAAGAAATTATTTCAGGAACATAACTATATACTCTACGATATCAACATGTATACTCAGGATTTCCGAAAGACAGACTGGAATAAGTTCAATACGATCCTTTGGAAAGACCTAAAAAAAACACTCCACCATATCTTTCCGAATGAAATTTGGAGAATTTCAAGTGAAATTAATTGTGAATTCTATTTGGAATTTGTCAAATTTGATCTTAAATCTGAACAAAAATAACGGTAATTAATTGTTTTCTTACAATATTGAGCAAATTTTAAGAGAAATTTCGATTTTTTATTTCGAAATGAGAAAATTCTAAAATATAGTAGCATTTACCACTTCAAATTTTGAAAATTCCATTAGAAGTTCAGTTCTGCAATTTTAATGAAAAAAATTCAAAATAAAATTTAGTCTTTTTCCTAAAAGCACCGTAAGTGGTTTTTCATGTGGAAAAATTTTACTCGAACATTAATTTTACTCTAATTTTAATTTAAATTATAAAAATGAACAATTTTTCAATTTTATATCAAAGACACAATCGCAATATACAAAAAATGTGATTTTTCCCCAAGAAAAATAATAGTCTTGTACATTAAATTTGCGTGAAAACAATCTCTACTCAGTTTTCACGTGAAATTCATTGTCGTGGAAAATTATCATTTTTTTATATGGAGGAGTATAACAATTTTTTCACGTGAAATCCGAACAACTTACGGTGCTTTACTATCAAACAGTATTTTACTTTTAAAGTCGACTTTATATTTAAACGGCTTTGTTCATTTTGTGTATGAAAATCCTAAAGAAATATTTACATTTTCAAATATTTTAATTGGTTGAAAATACCCAAGAAACATTTTTACGGACTCTCCGGCACGTACGGATTCATGAATCCGGCTTTTACGGCACGTTAACTGTCCGTAATGTTCGTATCCGTCAATGCTTGTACGTATACGGAACATTAACGGAGCGTATAAATGGATTTTCGAACACAATACGTTTTAACTCCGTATTGGTGTATCCATTTCCGTACCTTTAAATACGGATTTCATCGGTTTGTTTATAAAATAAAAAATTTTTGTTAAGTCGGTGAAAATATTATTATAATTGGAATATATGGAGAATATCCAATATAGGGAATTCTTTCTATCACATCATTAATCAAACAACATCAAGTAACAAGGTAAGATTTATGAAACTTAATGTTTCACAATGTTTTGTGTATAACATGTGGGAATTTGCATCGTGTACACAGTCAATTAAACCATAACTAATTTATTGTCTCTTTTCCATATAGATGTTGGATTTTACTCCGGGTCGCTAAGCGCTGGATAGATAGGTAGACGGAGATGGATGTGCTAAATATTGTAATTATAAATAATAATTATTAATGAATTTATAAAAAAGAAAAAAAAGTACTTTGTATTGAAAATAATAAACATATGCTCTATTTTTTTGAAAAAATCGGTAGGATATGGACAAGGAAATACTCCGTTATTACATGACATAACGGTCCGGAAACGGTCCGGCATTGACGGATTTTCAGCGGACTAGTCCGTTTTTTACATGACATAACAGTCCGTAAACGGTCCGTCATTGACGGACTTTAAACGGACTTGTCCGTTTTTAACACGACATACCGGTCCGTAAACGGTCCGTCATTGACGGATTTTCAACGGATTCGAATCAGTTTCGATGTTCCTTATGTTCCGTTTTCTGGTCCGTATACGGATCCAGAAAACGGTACGTATACGGAGTTGGATTCCGTTTATGACGGACCGAAAACGGTGGGTAAACGGAACGAATTGTTTGTTGGGTAAATTAACCAATCAGAATGCTCCAAAAATAAACTAGGTCAAAGCATGCTGCCACCCAAAATTTTAACTAAAGTCAACAAAAATATATATTTGGAAAATTTAAATAGTAAGGGCGTTTAAATTGATCTACATACAATTTTGAAAATCTAATTTGAAATTTAGATCTTTTAACTACATTTCTCCACAAACTTAAATTTTTTTATAATCAAAATTATCAGTTTTTTAATGAATTTGTTAAAATATCTATTGAGATTTTTTAAATGACGACTGGTTAAATGAAAATAAGGAAAAAATTGTATATTTCATATTATTATTCATAACAAATTTGTATTTCTTTCACTTTATCCTTTTTTCTCCTCTTTTTTCTCTCCTTTTTCCCTCTTTTTCCTATTTTCTCTTCTTTTTCTCTCCTTTTTCCCTCTTTTTCCTTTTTTCCCCGCTTTTTTGATTTCGCTGAGGGGGGGGGGGAACTTCCCTATTCCCCCCCCCCCCCTGGAGCCGCGCATACATAAGGCCTACTTTTAGTGAGATGTGCATTAATTTTCATACTGAGAGAATTCTCTTAATTTTTATTTATTTATTTTTTTTATTAATTTTTAATTATTAATTTTGGACTATGAAATTTTTTTATAAATCATATTAATTTTTTCGAAACATTGATAAAAATATTCATTAATTGAATTAAGTTTATTGTAAAATTCTATGAAACTTTTTAATTTTATGAATTCTTTCATTAGATATATTTTGGTACAATTGCTACGCTTTTTGCATTTGCTACTTTTTATTTATCCACTCCAGCTTAGCAACTGCAACAACTAACTATAATAAATAAAAATAATGAAATTGATTCATACATTTTATGAAGCTCTTCATTGGCTGAATGATTTATTCATTGGATGACTGGGCTATTCATTTTATGAAGAGTTTCATTAATTTTATGAACTATGAAAAGTTTCAATGGACGAGTTAATTCTCTCAGTGTAGAGTGAAATTTTGTTGAAAATCGAGTTTGTCTCTACGTTTATGTTCCTTCCTACTTTTATTTAATTTTAAGTATTGCACATAAAATTAAAAGAAAAACTTGGTGATTAATTTTGTGAAAATTTTTTTCAGAAAGCTTATTTGTATAAAAATATGTATGAATATATCTAGTTCTCATTAAAGATTAATTTTGACTAAAATCAGTGGGTTTCTATCCATCCTGTCTCGCTCAGTGCTCGCTCTACTTTTTTGTTTGCGTTTTTTGTAAAAAGGGCTTCTTAACATATGCAGTTTTCTCTTTGACAGGCTTTGGTACGAGTTTACTAATTATCGAGAGAACTGCGAGTTTCTCTGTAAAGTATTAACTCTCTGGGGTTTTCATATAAACTCGTAAATTGCTTGTAAACCTTGTATAAATACAAACCATATCTTTTTATGTATGGAATTTGACATTAAACATATAAATATACCAGGTTTACACCGTTGAAGAGTAGAATACGAGTTTATATGAAAACCCCTATTGTAAACTACTTATTTGTGAATTTCTTTTTTTCGGTTTTTAAACTGTATTTAAAAAAAAAATTACTTATTAATCCTAGTATTTTGTTCAAACTTTTGCAAAAAGGTTGTCAAACTCCATATAAAAAAATTATTTTTTTTAACAATTTCGATTAATAGATTGATCATATTTAATTATTCGTTATTCGAAATTTGCCATTTTCAATTATTCGAACAATTATTTGAGCAAAAATTTTCTTTCAAATTGATTGAACACCCTATTAGAAACTCAGTATACCCTGACCACGTAGTGCTGATTTGAAGAATTAGTTAATTAATATTACACAAATTTTTTTCAACATATTAGGGAGTTAAAATACATATCAAAAGATATTTAGAAAAAAACTATATAAAACGAAACACATTTTATTAAAAAATTTAGTTCACATACAACATTAATTATCGAGTAAATGTCTTAAAATATTAAAAGTGACACCAAAATCACAAAACAGCAAATCAACTTATTTCAACATACAAAAATAGCTGTTAATTGCACATGAAATCTTTTTGTAAAAATGGTTTAATTAAAATATAAATTCACACATAAAATCTTTTGATTTTTCAATTTTAAATACAAAGCAATTATTAAAATTTACAAATTTAAAATATTAAAAAAATATAAAATTTAATGGAAAACATATTTTTTACACTGACTGTAATTCAAATGACATAATATGGATCGTCACTCAAAATGTAGAAAGCCCTAACTTTGCGTCGCAGCAAAATGCTTCATTAACATGTAATAAGATTTGGCTTTTGGAATCTTAAGTGTTCACTAATTAAGTTTTAATTAGCATCGCAGGGTAATCATTACACCCATGTTATGGTAAAAGTAGTATCAATAAATCTATAAATAGATGTTAAAGATCAATTTAAAAAAAACAATGAAACAATGAAAGCTGACATACATGAACCTTCTGATTGTCAGAAAAAACCTCGAATGAAATAGTTATGTGTGGGGTATAATTATCGGTAATTCATTATGTTCTCCTTAGAAGTACTTTAAATGGTTTGGAGATGGCACAACGAAGTATTGCATGTGGTAAAGATACGTCATTGCGAAGGTTTTGTTGGGACGATTTCAGCGGCTAAAATTTGGGGGCGAGCATCGCAGCAGGTAAAGGGAAATGGAATAAGAGACAAAAAATGTAACCAAAAATTGGAAGTGCAATACTTACACTTTGGTGAAATAACACATTAGGTCTGTTTGTTTACATTTCTAGTAAAAACTAGTAAACTTAGAAAGTGCCGAAAAAATACCAAAACTGATTTTCTTTTCAAGTGAAATGAAAGAAAATGGTGTCAGAAGTAGTAAATAGAAGCCACTGAATTAAAAAATTAGCATATTTCAGGGTAAAAACCAATTTGTGAGAAAACACTAGTAAAAATAATAAAACTAGTATGTAAACAAACAGGCATATTATTTTAACATGAGAGTGTCATTGCAGTTAAGTGGTGGCCTAAAGCTTACCGGTATAGACTAAAATAAGTTATTACGTAGAGAGTACTGAAATAAGTTGTTACTTCTAATAGTAAATTCACTAGTTATCAATAGCGGCTAAAATAAATACACACTTGTAGGGAGTAAAATAAATACACATTAGTACGTAATTCATTGGTTAACAATAGAACAAAAGGTCCAACCCATTACCAAGGCTCTGCTGTGATGTACCAAAAACGGCAACACAGTGTCTTGTACACGGTGGTGAATAATTTGTCCTAACCAGACATCAATTAAAAAAAAAAACAATTTAAACAAATATATAACAACGGCCATTAGCTGACAAGTCCTAAATATATTTTTCAATAAATTCAGATAATTATTTGCAATTATTCCTCCAATTATCGAAGTCAATTTGCATTCCAAACTTAAGTTATACATTTTTATGTAAAAAATTGTCAATTGTTGCCACTCCCTCTTTATCCGATAGCCATAACCAAATTAAGTCAAAACCAATTTAAGTTACCTCACTCCCCTAATTTGGTTATCACAAATGAATTCGGTTGGATTATCCGAATTAAGAGGTTGGAAAAAATTCTGTTGTCACAATCGAATTCGTATAAGAGTGAAGTCTCTAAAATACAATTAAATTACCATTTTACTATCCGCTCAAAAAATAAACTGAATGTGTTGTTAAGAATTTTTACAATTACGTGAACGATATGTATTTCCATGTATATTATTTTACTCTTTTGCCTTGCCAATTGTTTATGCTGGACCAAGTGCTAACGATGAGAAATGGCAAGAGGCCGAAAAGATCTTAATGTAAATTGACCACACTAAAAATAATTCGAGAATTAAAGAAATACTAATACAGCGATGACTCCCATTGGTGGGTAAAGTCAGACCCAAACAACTGGTTACAGAACACGTTATATTGCATTTGTACACCCAGAAAAAAGATTCGGTGCTGAGTTATTGTAGCCAATCGAATGGTTCGATTGTGATAGCGAAGTTTTCAACTGTGACAATACAAAACCAATTGAGGCAGGACTAATTTGAATGTGACAATGGAATATCAGTTGTATCATTTATATGAAAATATATGAAAAGTTATTGCTATATAAATTCTTCAGTTGCCAAATTGATTAACTCCACTTTCTGAATTTTAGAAAACTTTAATTTCAAAACACTTTATTGACTCCTAACTGTATAATGCTCAAAACCAGGCACCAGAAAACGTTTTTTTTTTGTTTTTATCAAAAATAAATATCACTAAAGTTCAAAATGTTTTTATTTCTCAATCGAAAACAAAAAATTTCAAATGTACTTTAAAACAAAAATATCCCTCAAGTTGAAATTCCAAAAATATCTTTAGGTATAAATATCAAAGATAAAAAAATTGATAAAAAAATAAAACTTTTTAAAACGTTTTAAAAAACGTTTTTTTTTTGTTTTTCATCTTTGTACTAAGTACAAAAATATGAATAGAATTTTAAAATTTTTGTTTTATTTTTATGGTGGAGATACTATTCTAGTTTTTGGTTTCAAATCTGTAGAAAATCATATAATACCCTGGAGAGAACTGTTGAGTGGTATATACATACAAACATATATTGCAAATATTTTTTTTTTGCTAAAATGTTTGCCAATTGACCAACATTTTGCACTAATATTATTATTTTCGGAATGAAATCGCTGTATAAGTTTCCTAATTAAATTTTTGCACCATGAAACCTTTTTCGCATTCCGCCATTAATTCGCAATTTTTTAAGTGCAGATTTTTAAAATTTATAACCTAGGGACCATAATACCCATATCTCATACCAAAGTTTGGTAATTAGTTCGCAAAAAAAATTGCCAAAAAAATTTGCAAAAAAAAAAATTTTTCCATTAATGTATTTTCTTGCAGAATATAAATTGCTGATTAGGTTTCTTAACTATTTTTTTGTATCATAAAGGCTTTTTTCGCATTCCGCCAATATTTTGCAATTTTTTGAGTGCGGTTTTTTAAAATTTTTAGCCTTAGGACAATAATTCCCATATCTTATGCCGAAGTTTGGTGGTTAGTATGCAAAAAGTTTCGCGAAAAAAAATTTAGCAAAAAGGAAAATTTTTCCATCAACATACTCATTTGAAGAATGTAAATCGCTGACTGAGTTTTTTAATTTATTTTTTGTACCATAAAGCTTTTTTTCGCGTTCCGCCATTATTTTGCAAATTTTTAAGCGCGGTTTTTTTTTAACTCACAACCTAGGGACTATAATACCTATATCCTATACCAAAATTATCTGGTTAGATTGCAAAAACAAAAAAAATTGGGGAAAAAAAATTTTCAAAAAAGGAATAGTTTTGCATCAATATACATATGTATATGTATGTAACATATGTATAGCAGAATGTTAATCGCTGATTAAGTTTAAAAAATTTTGGGTGCGGTTTTTTAAAATTCATTAATTTGGGACTATGATACCCATGTCTTATGCCAAAGTTTGGTAGTTCTTACGCAAAAAATTTCGCGAAAAATAAATTTTGCAAAAAGGAAAATTTCTGCATCAACATATTCGTTTGCAGAATGTAAAACGAGTCTGCTTTCGACTGCGATCTAGTACAAACGTACAAAATTCTGAGTTCTCTAAAGTTTATAGTGTTAAACAAAAATAAAAACAATTGTCTTGTTACAAGATCATAAAAATATTCATTAAAATTTAAAAAGAAAAACAACATCAGTAAAAAAAAAGAACATAAAATTCTTTTGAACAATAACAATTTACATTGCTATCATCATGGATGATAGCAATGATAGTAGTGAAGATGATGATATAAGTTGGCAGGTTGTAACTTCGACCAAAGCACAAAAACGTCATCTAAGTGAATCCCCAAAAATAGTTTTGAATAAAAGAAGAAATATAAACAATAATCAAAACTTGTTTTCTCAAAACAAAAATAGTTCCTTAACAATAAGTAATAACAATGCACGATCACTAGATACACATAACACTAACAATATTGCACATAGCCGTATGCAAAAGAATGTCAACAACAACGCTAGTACATCGAAAAATACCAATAATGCTGGTACTTCTCAACACACAGCTTTTACAAACAATAAAGCAAGTCATAATAGATTTTCTGTTTTTGTTAATAATAATGAAGAATGTGATGATGAAAGCGAACCAGATGAAGAACAAGTCTCAAAAATTAATACACCAAAGCCCCCACCAATAATTATACCAAATGTTGCCGATATTAGCGCAATGATAAAAAGTTTTTCAAAAATAATTAGCTCTTCATCGTTTAATTACAAAACTATAAGAGATGGTCAAATACGGTTACTGGTTAAGGATGTTCAACCTTATAGAACACTTGTTTCATTCTTAAATGAGAAAAAAATTTTATTCCATACATATCAGTTGAAACAAGAAAGAGCCTATAGAGCTGTAATAAAAAACCTGCACCCTTCTACACAAAAAGAAGAAATCAAATACGCCATAGAATCTTATGGCCACAACGTTCGAAATGTTTCAAATATACATAGTAGAATATCGAAAGAACCCCTTCCAATGTTCTATATTGATTTAGAACCAAACCCAAATAACAAAAGTATATTTGAAATCACCAAAATTAATAATGCTATTGTCAACATTGTCCCACCAAAGAAAACAAATGATATTGTACAATGCCATCGATGACAAGAATATGGCCACACAAAAACCTACTGCAGGAAACAAGTTAACTGCGTCAAATGTGGATTAGGTCATTTAACGGCCAATTGCACTAAAGATAGTGATACCCCTCCTCGATGTGTAAATTGTTTAAAAAGCCACCCAGCTAGCTATAAAGGCTGTGAAATTTACAAGCAACTTTTAAAAAGAAAATTAAAAAACAATATCGTTAATAGACGTAATTATGCTGGGTTTAATTTTAATAACGAAGATTATCCCCATTTAAACAACAATGCAGATAATGCAAACTTTAGTGAAAATATTAATAACAACTTTTCTTATTCTGATGCTTTAAGAAATAACCAACATACTTCTCAGCAAAATTCTTTTGAAAAGCTTGAAACCTTAATACAAAATCAAATTGAGTTAACAAACAAGCTTTTAAGCATGATGACAGTATTAGTAGCAAAACTATGCAACTAAATTTTAATATTGCAATATGGAATGCTAACGGGCTTTCCAATCACACACAGGAACTGGAGTTATTTCTTAAATTACATTATATTGATATTTTATTAGTGTCAGAAACGCATTTTACAAGCAGAACTTTTTTTAAAATAAAAGGATATGAACTGATAACGGCAAACCATCCAGATGATAGAGCTCATGCTGGTGCTGCAATACTGATTAAATCAACAATAAAATTTGAAACTGTTGATGAAATAAGTAAATCTTATCTGCAAGCTGCTTGTATCAAAGTTAAATGCGATTCACACAGCATAACTTTCTCTGCCATCTATTTTCCCCCTAGATTTTCAGTTAAATGCCAAGAATTTCAAAGCTTTTTTAATAGTTTGGGGCCAAGATTTTTCGCTGCGGGTGACTACAATGCTAAACATCCATGGTGGGGGTCAAGATTAATAAATCCTAAGGGAAGCGAACTGCATAAGTGCATAATTAACAATAAATACTCAGTTTTATCAACAGGCAACCCAACGTATTGGCCAACGGATCCAAGAAAGGTTCCTGATCTGCTTGATTTTGCCGTCTACTCTGGAATTTCTAGTCAATTGTTAAATATAACTGATGTGGATGAACTCAGTTCTGACCACACTCCCGTTATAGTTTGTTTTAATCTAATCTTGCAGTCAAAGTCACAAAAACAAAAAATTCTTACGGCCAAAACTGATATTAAATCGTTTGAAACTTGGATTGAAAGAAATGTGAATCTTAACATCCCAATAACATCCCCAACAGAATTAGATGACGCTGTTGAAACCTTTAATCATTTAATTCATGAAGCTGGTTTTCTCTCAACTCCAAATTTACCAACAAACCGTAACCAAAACCAAGTTTTTATAACGTCAGAAATCAGAGACATGTTAAGAAATAAAAGAAGACTTAGAAAAGTTTGGCAAAACAGCAGAAATCCAAATGATAAGCGGATCTTTAATAAAGCGGCTAAAGATCTTAAAATAGCTCTATTTAAAATGAAAAATCTACAGCTTGGAAACTTTCTTAGTAATCTAAATCCGATAAATAGTAGGAACGATGAGTTTAGCTTGTGGAAGGCAACAAGATACATAAAAAGACCTACTAAAAGGAATATACCAATAAAAGATTTAAACGGTGTATGGTGTAAAACAAATAAATCTAAGGCTGAAACATTTGCTCTTCATCTTCAAACGACGTTCCAGCCTCATACATATAACAACCCTTATGCTGCTGAAATACTTGAGTATTTAGATAGCCCTTGTCCGGTCGATTGGCCTATTAAACATATTCCTCCTCGTGAAGTAGAAGAAGAGATAAAAAATCTTAATTGTAAAAAATCTCCTGGTTACGACAGCATAGATGGCAAAGTAGTCAAAGCCCTGCCCAAGAAGGGTATACTATTTCTCACATTGTTGTATAACTCTATATTGAGATTAAATTACTTTCCCTCACAATGGAAGTGTGCAGAGATTGTAATGGTAAATAAACCAAACAAACAAGAGAACATTGTAACATCCTACAGACCAATAAGTTTACTGGTTGTATTCTCCAAAATATTCGAAAGAATATTATTGAAACGATTATTACCATTTTTAGAAAAATTTAATATTATACCTGAATATCAATTTGGTTTTAGACACAAGCATGGTACTCCAGAGCAATGCCATCGTATCGTTGCTTTTATAAGAGATACATTGGAAACTAAAAAATATTGCTCAGGTGTATTTCTGGATGTACAACAAGCGTTTGATAAAGTGGGTTATACTACAAATTAAAAAAACTACTTCCAACTCCATTTTACTTACTGCTAAAGTCATATTTAACTGACAGACAGTTTTACGTTAAAGTTAATGGTGAATTCTCCGAAATCTATGATATTAAAGCAGGCGTTCCACAAGGCAGTGTCTTAGGACCAATTCTTTACACTATTTTCACATCAGATATGCCAGTAACCGAAAACGCAACTTAATACAATAGAAGCTTGGTTAAACAAATGGAATATTAAAGTCAATACTGAAAAATCGTTACATATCACTTTCTCGTTAAGACATGGAAATTGTAGCAATGTGTATATGAATAATATAGAAATTCCTCAAAGTGACTCCGTTAAATACTTAGGATTGCATATCGACAGAAGATTGACATGGAAAACGCATATCAAAGTAAAAAAGCAGCAATTAAATATCAAAACAAAACGACTCTTCTGGTTATTGGGCCCAAATTCGCAGTTAAACTTGGAAAATAAAGTTTTAATTTATAAAACCATTCTAAAGCCTGTCTGGATATATGGAATACAGCTTTGGGGAACAGCCAGTAATTCGAACATTGAAATCTTACAAAGATATCAGTCAAAAACACTAAGGTCAATTGTAAATGCTCCATGGTTTATATCAAATAAATCTATTCATGACGATCTCCTCATTCCAAAGATTATAGATGAAGTCAGAAGATACAGTGAGAACTATTTAGAAAGGTTAAGTAACCACATTAATCCGTTAGCCATAGCTCTACTCGATGACACAGAGGAAGTAAGAAGACTTAAAAGGTTCCATATCCTGGATCTGCCCTTCCGCAGCTAATCAGTTATTCTCAAGAATATATGTACAAGTTTGTAAATATTGTTTAAAAGTTATACTATCTTTTTGATTATATGTATATTGTTGTTCTCAATGGAGTTCAACAATTAATGTTATTTTTATTGTTATAAGATTTACTTATTGTCCTTAAATGAATATATTGTAAATAAAGAGAAGAGATAAACAAAAAAAAAAAAAAAGAATGTAAATCGCTGAGTTTTTTTAATTTATTTTTTGTACCACAAAGCTTTTTTTCGCGTTCCGCGATTTTTTTGCCATTTTTTAAGTGCGGATTTTTAAAATTCATAATCTTGGGACTATAAGACCAATATTCTCATATCAAAGTTTAGTGGTTAGTTTGCAAAAAAAAATTCACGAAAAAAATTTTCCGAAAAGAAAATTTTTTGCATCAGTGTATTTGTTTGCAGAATGTAAATTTCTGATAAGAATTTTTAATTCATTTGTTGTAACATAAAGTTTTTTTCGCGTTCCGACATTAGTTTGCAATTTTTTAAGTGGGGTTCTTTAAAATCCATAATCTAGAGACTATAATACATATATCCTATACCAAAATTAGCTAGTTAGATTGCAAAAACAAAAAATCACGACAAAAATTTTTGCAAAAAGGAATAGTTTTGCATCAATATATTTGCTTGCAGAATGTTAATCGCTGATTAAATATCAAAATTAAAATTTTGTACCATAAAGCCTTTTTTCGCATTCCGCCATTATTTTTAAATTTTTTAAGTGCAGTTTTTGTGGTTAGTTGCTCACAAATCCTATGGTTTTAATGACCACAGTTTGTCTTTTGCACAAAATTATTCAGCCTATCATGCTTTGTAGAAGTCTTTTCGGCTGAAATTTTTATTACTTTTTAATAACTATTGGATGCAGAAATGTGTCTGTGAATGTTGTTTTAAGAATTTTTACAAAATTTATATGTAATTGTAATCAGAAAAAACTAAAAAAAACGTTTTAAAACGTTTTATTTTGTTTTTTCCTCAATACAAAAAAAAACGTTTTTTTTTTGTTTTTTTCCTCAGTACAAAATAAAAATAATTCTCAACTTTCCTGAAAATATCAGTACGGATATTTTTTAAATTTTGTTTTCGAAAAGAAAACAAAAAATAAAAAAATTGATGAAAACAAAATATCCATCAAGAAAAATAAATTCATTTGTACACAAGTGATTTTTTTTTATTGAGGAAAAAACAAAATAAAACGTTTTAAAAGTATTAATATCGGGTGCCTGCTCAAAACAAATTTCTCTAATAATAAATAAATAACACTACTAAATTTCAAACCCTCAATTCATAAACACTTTGTAAAGATATAGGAAGTTTACAAAACAAATTTTTCATACAAAATTTGTTCCTATAACTTTGTAAAGCGTTTATGAATTTTGGGGCAAATTTATAATTTAACAGGAATTTTACAAAACATTATTTTCCTTTAGGGAGTTAATCGATTTGACAACTGAAGCATTCATATGTTAACTACATATGTGACGCGCAAAATAGAAAGGGACCTAAGGGTAAAAACCGGTTTTGTTCAGGAGAGCCATTTTAAAGATTTAAATACGTGTATCTTCGGTGTACCATCACTGAGGGTGTGGTATTGGTCTCATTTGAAAGCGACACATCTCATGACGTCAGGAACGTGTTGGTCAACCTTGAAAACGCGCATAGGTCGTCCCTACCTCTTGTTTTGTGTAGTTGGTTTTTACTGTTTTCTACCTAGCGCGCTGTTTCCATGAGTTTGATATCAATTTTGCTCGCGGTTTTTCGAATCCAGCTTTATTTTCTGAAATTATTAATTGTGAATTATAATAAATACTCATTTATATTTCTTTTCAATCGTGAATATCACTCTGTTAGTACGAAAATTTTTTTAGAATCGTCGACTTCACTTTCATAAAACGCGCAGGGAACACTTTTGGGGCATGGGATCGGTCTCATTCGATGCTCAGATGTTGTCCACATCAAAAAAAAAAATATATATTTTTTTACCCTTAGGTCCCTTTCTCTATGCGCTGTCACATATATTGTTCATTTTTAACTGAGAAGTTAAAAATAAATTGGCCAATATCATAAGGGGTATAATAAAAACTACAATATCTATTTATACATACAGTTTCATGTTTTGATGATTCTGTTAATAATTCTTACGCAAAAAACTATATACCATTAGAAAGCCCTTAAGTCTCCAAGGCCTACGTTGAAAAAATTTTGCATGTGTTTGTAACATTTCTTATTTAAAATTAATAATGATTTTGGTATTTAAAACATCTAAAAAAAAGTGAACTGCACTAAAAATGTAATTAAATGTGGAAAAATGTATATTAATATTTTTCATTACAAAAAAAAAATAAATATAAATGTACATATATACAATTTATGCCATTTTTTCAATTCATTTCAATTACAAGAGGCAATTGTAAGCCCTCACTTAATAATTATGCAAATTAACACTGAAAACAAGGATGCTTTATGAATATGAATTATTATTGTTGTTAAAAAGTTGGTACAAAAATCTACTAAAAATGGTAGATGAATCCATTTATGCATATGAATAATATGCAATAAATACGTACACACACCAATAAAAAATATAAATTTACACATATAAATAAATATTCTGTACAATGGCTACAATTTGACAATAAAATAATTTGACAGAATGAGTACAAAATATGGAGGAGGTTAAAACTAACTGAACTGACTCGTTATAAATACAACGATTGCAATATAATTTTTTTTTTTTACAGAGAACAGTACTAAATAAATTTGTAAATGTCTCTGTAATATACAGCATGTACCAGAAAACTATATCCACCGATTTTTTATTTGGAATTTAATGGTATGAATATCGAAATAGAGGTCACTAAATATCTAAATCTGATTCTATTTTATACCATTAAATACCTAACTAATCCAAAAAATTGCACTGTCTTAAGCTTTTCCCTTAAATTTAGCTAGTGCACAAAAAGTCTGAAAGGACTCATATCATATCCAAAAACCGTTTCATTGCACACAAATTGATTATACTAATAAATATTATAAAACTTTAAGAAAATTAAGACAAAATTAATCGTATTATAGAAATTAATTTGCGAATGATTTATAGATTCCACAATGGTAAAACTTTAAATTTTATAACAAATTTGGGTAAAGAGAGAAAATATATTGCAGATGTGAAAACCATATTCGAAGAATTTCTTACATTTTTTTTGGTTCTTGATTGCGACAATCATATAAATAAATCGTTATGACAATTATACTCATATCATATTATAATCCCTATAGTATTCTCCCAGTATTCTGTTGAAGCGGGATTAACTACACAGTACAACAAAATAAGAAAAATTTGATGAATCGGTTCTACAACACATCATTTATAGGGATACCGATCCCGAAATCCCGATCCCGAAAATCCCGGGATTTTCGGGATTTAGGAATCCCGAAATCCCGGGATTGGTCTTGAAAAAATCCCGGGATTTCCGATTTCATTATTTGCCATATTGTATCTCTTTTTGTATTTTTTTTATTGTTATATTCGACCTAAATCACATAAATGTAATAGGCCTATTTTTTAATCACTGGATTTATTTTTAGATTTATCTTATATTGTTAAAAAAATTAATGCTTTGTTTTTTAATTTGAAAAATTTAAAATTTTTATTAAATTCTTATACTTATTCGCCAATATAATGTGCAGGAAAATCATTAAATTTTGTAAAAATGTGAACACAGGAATTGAAATAAGCTAAATCCAAAATGGATTTAAAAAATAAATAAATCCGTTTTGGATTTAACTTAATTTTATTCCAGAAATTCCATTTTCGCAAAATTTAATTTTTTTCTTTCACATTATATAAGGGAATAAGTGTTATATCTGGATAAAAATATAAAATTTTAAAAATTGAAAAACAAAATGTGGATTTTTTAACAAAATAAAATAAATCCAAAAATAAATCCAGTGATAAAAAAAAATGCCAAATATCTTATTAAATGTTATTAAAGAACTAATTTTTCCCATTCATAAATGAATGCTTCACTTGCCAAATCGATTAACTCCATTTTCTGAACTTTATAAAATTTTAATTTCAAACCCCTTTATTGACTAACTGTGAAATATTCAAAACAAAATTCTCTGATAAGAAATATTAACACTACTAAATTACAAAATCTATAATTTAACGGGAATTTTAAAAAACAGTATATAATATTTTTGCATTTTTCTCACTAATACTCATTTATTTTTCTATATGGAGTTAATCGATTTGGCAATTGAATCATTCAAATAATAGATTACAGATTAAATAAATCTGAATAAAATTATTAATAATTTAAAAACTTTTATTCAGCTGTGAAACTTTTGAAAATTATAATTCAGGTTTATTTAATCTCTTAACGGACATGTTTTTATTTATTTTATCGATGATTTGCTAAAATCATAACTTCATGCAAAATAATTTTGCCGACTAAAAACAGCAAAGTCTTGTTAAATTAGAAAAATCTAACAATCTGTCTTTCTGAAGTCAGAGGAGGTATGTGCTTAATATTTCATGTTAGTTGATTTAAAAAAACTAATAGTCACTAAATATTTCTGATGATTTAAACAGAGTAGTTTGTATTTGCATTCAATTAATTGTAGCCAAATATAACTAAAAATTTGCAGTGTTTTAGTAAAAACTTTTAGTTAAAAAGTTTCTTCAGAGGTAAATTGTAATTTATAATTTGCTTAAATTTAACTCATAAGTATAGTTTTAATCGCGGAACTATTTTGCTTATTTTTAGTAGCTTTTTCTGCTATTTTTACATACTTATTTCTATGAGTGTAGTTTCTGTTTAAAGCCAGATTCACAATGCTGTAGTACTCCACTCTGAGTGGATTTTGTTCCTTTCTTTTTTGCATTTACATATTTTTTATCTCTATTTTACACACTGCACTCTGCAGCGTAGAGTACTCAAGCATTGTGAATCCGGCTTAATTTTTTTATTTCTTCATACTTCAAGAAATAATAAGTACATTTAAAATGAATTATTTTAATTTGTAGGATTTATTTCAGCTATTTATTTTTAAACTTAAAAATATGATGAAATAAAAAAAATCCCGAAACCCCGAAAAATCCCGAAATCCCGAAAAATCCCGGGATCCCGATAAATCCCGGGATCCCGAAAAATCCCGGGATCCCGGGATTTCAATTTTCAAAATCCCGATTCCCGGGATTTGTAAAAACCAGTCCCGTTCGGCATCCCTAATCATTTATAATAGACTTTATATATATGTATGTATAGTTAAAAAAAAAAATTTTTTTTTTTCTTTCAATTGTAAAAAATGTATAATTACTTCAACATACTTGAAATTTGCAATGAAATTTTTTGAAATTTATTTCCAAACTAAGAATATATCAATAATAATAAATATAAACTAAACAAGAATTCTAAAAAACCAACGAATTCTTGTAAATAAAACTTCCTTAAAGTATTCACTTGTTGTTAAATTAGTATATTTGTTTGCTAAGTTTAACACTCGGTTTTGAAAAATCAGTAAAATGTTTTACTGAAATCAGCAACAAAAATTAGTAAAAAATACGTAATTTGTAATAAGAGAAAATCAAAAATTATTACTAAAAAAAATTGTACTAAAATCAGTACAAAAATAGTAAAGTGCGATTGATAACTGTTTACAAATTTTTTTACTAACTTTTTTATCTGAGTGTACTTTATTTTTTATCTGAGTGTAAATTATTTTGTGATTGTAAATACATATAAAATTATTTTGAAATAAAAAAGGTATAAAATTTGTTCGGATCAACATCAAATGTTGATGAAAAACTTGTGATTCTTTTGATAAAATGAATTTAGTGGAATATGAATTTACGTCATGTGTTTAGATTTTGCAAATCCGATTAAGGGAGTTTATTAGATTTGCAAAATAAGAAAATAAGTAAAGTTTTCATTTTAATTGCAATTATATCTTAGATCCTTTACCTAATCAAAATAAGTTGATATTTTTCTAAAAGCCTAAAGTATATACTTTTAAACCATACTAAAATTTATCCGTGGTTTAATCAGATATATGAATAAATAAGAAAATTTAACGAAAAAACTGATTTTTTGCTAAAATTAAATTTGCAAATATTTCAAAAACTAGACCTAATTTTGAAATTTGGTGTTCACATTCGTGATATTCATCCTAAATTCTATCAGAATTAATATGTCTCATGCGCGATGCATTTATAATTTTGTAATGTGTTATCGTAATTTGTTCCTAATGATCATATTTTAAATATGTAGAACATTTCGTTGTCCTTTAAGATAATGTTATGAACATAAGAAATAAATTATAATCATTTTGTGACACAGACTACAAAAGCTGCAAATTGGTTTTTAAATTTTACCTTGATACAAAACTAAAATCTATCACACTCCTGATTTTAGGCGATTTTCAACAATATTTTTTCTACGTGAGTACAAAAAATTTAATTTTAATTTAAATTTAATTAATTTAAATAAATTACTTATGTAATCTCGTGTTAATTTATTATTTATATATGTTAAACAATAAATAATAATTTTATTTATGGAATCCGGCCTATTCTTCTTCCTCAAACAATGTCACTATAAAAATGTATAAAAATATAATATTCGGAATGTGATACCTTAAGGATTATATTATGATAAAAAAAATGTTGAGTCATAATGTCATAATTATTTATTTATATGAATCATAAACCAAAAAATTTATGAAGTTCTTCGAATATGGTTATCTTGTCCATATTTTTTTGCTACTCTAGTCTTTAGCTCTTTCACTACCCTTGTACACTACAGTGTACACATCTTCAAAAGAATATATAAAATTTAATAGTGCAAGAAAAACTTTATACTTTTTGCGAATAAGTTCATTAGGATCTTGGACTTTAAATAAAAATCATTATATGTATAAGCAGTTCAACATGGCAATATGGTCGCGATATTTGTTAATGAAGTCTAACTTATATGTTTTATATTTTTTTCTAATTTGAGGACTCTTAAGAAGAATCTGAAGTCAAAATACGATACATCCGCAAACAAAAAGTCGGTAGTGAAAGGGTTAAAGTTCATGAGTTTTAACCAAGTTTTTTTTATAAAATTTCAAGTTTTTCGAAGGGTTAGCAACGGACTCATAAGGTTAGTGATAAGTATTACGTTATTTCAAATGTAGATTTCGTTAGGGTATTTTATAGTTATCGATATTTTAAGTTATTTTCTATTCTTATGTCTTTTTGGTTAATATTGTTACGAAATTTGATTGGTCTAGTTCTAGTATTTTAGATTAAAAATATCCCGAGAAACGGGATTTGCTAAACCTGTCAATCTGGCAACGCTACATTTAAGTACACCACAGTATGCTATAATGTGGTATAAAGTGTTATACTGTGAATTGGCTAAGAATAAAGTGGGTGCTTCTAGAACCTTCTAGTTTGTTCTACAATCACAGGTAACAATCTGGGTGCCTCTAGAACCTTCTAGTTTGTTCTACAAACAATCTGGGTGTCTCGGGAACATTCGAGCTCATTCTACAATCGCAGACATTACACTATAAAAGGGCTGCAGCTTAGGTTTAGTGAGGCAGTCCCGCAGTAGCGTTTGTACAGTTCAGTTGAGCTCTATTAAATCATTGTGAAATTGTTTGTAAAGTAATAAAGTGTTAAATAAATAATAAATAGTAAACAATAAGTGTGTGGTGTTTTAGTTATTTTTAATTGCACCAGCCAGGTTTATTTAAAGGAAATAAACGTACGTTTTTGAAGGGAAAACGTAACAGTTGGTGTCTGAAGTTTGACTGGTTATTTTGATTGCAATAGAAAAAAATCCGGTTTATCTAAAGGAGATAAACCAACGTTTTTTTAAAAGGTAAAAACGTAACAATATTATTTTATTTGATTCCTTTTACAACTTCTTTTCACAAAATCTGAAACAAAAATGACACTAACAAAGCGATAATTCTTATAAAAAATATATTGATCATCTTATACTTAGTTGGCGAAACTATACAAAGATTTTGGCATTATACCTCTGAATTTGAATAATTAATTAGAAGAGAAGGATATGATTATCAAGATAATATATTGTTACGTTTTTACCTTTGAAAAACGTTGGTTTATTTCCTTTAATTAATCTGGGTTCTTTTCTATTGCAATCAGAATAACAAATTCCACTGCTGACATCAGTTAAAACATTTTACCTTCATAAACGTACATTTATCTCCTTTAGATAAACCGGGTTGGTGTTCTTTGCAAATAAAATAACACACACTCTTTATTGCGTAACTCATTATACAATGATAATACGCAATTAACAAACTCTAATACACAACTAATTGTAAAGCGCAACTGCGCGCTTTTCCTTCCTTCGTAACTTTTGGTCTTTTATAGTTTAACGGTCATCGTTGTAGAACATGGTGGAATATTCCATACGTGTATCAAAATTTTAACACTTATGTTATTTATAGCACTTCACATTATAGCATATGCTGTGGTGTATACTTAAATGTAGTGTTACCAGATTGCCGGTTTTCTCGAGATATTTTTTACTAAAATTTCAGAACCTTCCATATTCAATTTCGTAACAATATGATTGTGTACGAGAGCATAATATGATCACCAACAAGGGATTGTAACTATAAAATGATCTTAGGCGACCATATCATTATTACCTGTTAACTTATCTCAAAATAAACTGAGTTTAGTGCTTAACCATAGTTATGAATGTCAAATTTATATGAAAATATCTGTGGTTAAAATTTAACCATGGTTAAGTTGGAAATAAGTTACTCGCCCTTATACAATAATAATTTGATTGAGCTATGACAGTAGGGGACATAGTTTTGTAGCGGGGATCATATCGCCACCAAGCATTTTCTCTGCGTGCAGTGTAATCATAACTGTATAAAAGGTATTTGTAAAAGCTTGCTACTCTGATTAACTGCAAAATATTTCCTTACTTTAATTTAATCAATTTAAGCTTCCAATTTAACTTTTAGACCCACATTTCAATATTTAACGCATTATCGGACATATTTGTTTAATTACGCACTGTAAAACAAAAAATGTGAGGGAATATTTTACTTGATTCTTCTCCATATTTTTTTATACACTACACTACTACCAGGACAAGGTATAATGAATTTGTGTTGATGTTTGCAACAATAAAAAGCATTGGACCTAGACCCACCGATCGACTCGGTCGATTTAACGATGTCTGTTTGTCTGCTTGCCTGTCTTTTCATATATTATTGTATCTTATATCATGCCAAGGATAAAGGGAATTGATTTTGGTTAAAAATTGGCATCTATGTTTGTTTGCAAGCTACAGGTCGTAAATAATAATATATGTTACCAAAATTTCCTTCATGACCCATGTGGGCTCAAGGAAAACTCCTATTTATTTGGGATGAATTTGGTCCATCTTTGGACAAAGCGGACTTGATTTCGGATTTTAAATTATTTCATACAATTTCATTATAAATAAGCCAAAATCAAAATTGCTTAACTATTCTTTACCAATTAATAGGAAAATGTTGACACATGCTCATCTCAACTCATTAAAGATACAAAGATCAGTCTAGTGCAGTGTATCATATAGTCTGGTGAAGGGTATCATATAGTCGGCATATCCGACTTTGATTTTTTCGCGTTTATAATGTCAGCGGATGGACAAACGGATGGTGTTGCTGTCTACCATGGACAAAGTGTTGGAGATAGATGCAAGTCCCTCCCCTCCCTCACAAAAAAAAAAATAAATTTAACAAATTATTTATGTTTCACTTTTGCTATATGATAATGTGTTCTTGTAACTAAATTGTAAAGTGAACGAGTGCAAAAAGAAAAATAATAAGTAAAACATTTACTTTTTAATTAAATGCTATAAGTGTCAAGCAAAAACTACAAAAAAATATTAAAAATGACAAAATTAAAAGAGGCCAAATTAGACATATAGACCAAAGACAACGAAGACGGCCATTAGAGAGAATAACAAATGTACCCAGTCAACTTAAGGCACCATCGCTAGCCAAGTTAAATAAAATGTATAAAAATAAAAACTTTGGCTACAAAAGAAAAGAAAATATTAAAAATAAAACATAAATGGACACCTTACAACCAAAACAATCAAGTAGCATTTCAAAAACAAACTGGAGACACAAATAATCTTGTGTCGTTTTGAATCATTAAAATGTTAATTATGTATACACTGAGCAGTGTTTTAACGGAATGCAAATTTATGATTTTAATAAATTTTTCAAATAATAAATGTTTTCAAATATCGATAATTATCCCCCCTCTTCCGAGTTCCACTTAAGAATAGAAAATTCTTAAACCCTTAATGCGCAGATGTTAAGTAGATTTTGGCTCTGTAAAATAACATAACTACTTTTTTGCCTTCAATAATTTATTGTACTACGAACTATTTGCAAACGAAAAGGACGTATTAAGAAACAAAATATTTAGCAAACCTTCAAAATATGTATATTAAAGCTCTATTATACATTACTGATAACAATAAAGCTACCCTTAGATAAAAAAGTTAGTAAACAAATTTGTAAACAGTCTCCAAACGCACTTTATTATTTTTATACTGATTTTTAGTACATTTTTTTAGTAATCATTTTTGCTATCCTCTTATTACAAATTACTGATTTTTTTACGTATTTTTGCTAATTTTGTTTATTGTTTTTTTTTTTAGATTTTACAGTTTGTTTATTTTTTAGTACACTGTTTTGCTAATTTCAGCAAATTGATTTTAAATTGCAGTTTACAATAATTTACAGAAATTTAGTAGCGGCAACTAATTATTTATACTAATTTCATTATACTAAAATTATTGATATTTATTAAATTTTGTATCTGATTTTAGTAAATCAATTTTGAATTGCAGTTTACAACAATTTTGATAAAATTTAGTAGCGCCTCCTAATTTTTTCTACTAATTTTGTTGTACTACAAATCAGCAGACATGTATTGCTAAAATTAAAAAAAAAATACCGCTGGGCTCAAAACAGTTAAATTTCCCGTAATAACAGCAAAATTTTCGTTGCCATTACAGACTTTTTTGGTTGAGTGAGTTCGCAGTCCCTATTTGTTAAATAATTTATTATTTTTGCTCCTTGGACTTACATAGACAGAAAAAATTATTGCCAATGACATTTCAATTAAAATTTTCTTTGATTTCAAATTAATTTTCAATTAAATATTTAATCACATCAATTAAAATTTTAATTGAAAATGAGTATGGTGTCGAAAAAATTTTTAGTTTACTATACACAACATATTAAACTACTATTTGACAACATATTAAAAAACTCTTAGGTCCGATTACCCAGTTAGCTAACTAGGACTTTAACTGCCGGATAAATTGTAACTGGACATTCAGTAATCGGACCTTAATATGCGTTGCATAAAGTCATGTGCCATTTTCGTCTTTTTTATTTTCTTCACTATGCAAATTGCAAAAGCACCTCACAGCACGACTGCTCTCAACTAATAGAGAAAAAACAGTAAACGTCGATACACACGATGGAACACTGAGTTTAAAACACAAAATATCAAAGAATTTTGGTATTTGAGGCACAAGAGTTCACTGTTTAGTTTATATTTAGTTTATTTAAAAAGTTATCCGTACATTTATTTTTAAATGATTATTCAGTTAAAATACAAAGAAATATATTTTTTAACCGGTTTTGTCGTTTATTTAAAAAATAAATTACATATAAATACGGATTTTCTGTTACAGTTAATATTTTCATTTAAAATGTTTTGTTAAAAAAAGAATTCCTTTTCGATTTCTAGGTCAGTTAGAAAAATGAAATAAACTAAATATAATTTATTCTTACGGATTTTTTAGTTAATTTTTTGAAATTTAAAAAAACGAAATAAATGAAAAATCATTATTTTTTAAGGATTTTGTAGTTTATTTATTAACATTTAAAAATAAATGAAAAGTTCTTTTGATTTAAATGAAAAGTCAGTAGACCGGTTTTCAAGTGATTTTTCATTTATTTTAAATTACATTTTCAGTTAATTTAAACTACAAACTATTTTGAGTGTTTTAACACGAATTTCAACATGAAACATTGATATCTTAAAGCGGAGAATACACGAGGGAACATTCATAAAAAAATTCCCATTTTTTTGTGAATGTGTGTGTGTGTTTGTTTGTGTGTGAGTGCTTGTTGACATCGTGCTATTCGTGTTTACAAAATTTTTTGATATTTTTTCTTCCCTACTCAATGCTCCTTCGTGTATTCTCCGCTTAATATCTATATTTAATTGATATTCACTGAATTTCAATTAAAGATTTCTGAATTGCAAAAAGTGTAACGAATGTTTTCAGAACTTGTGTGAAATTAGTTTAATGATTAAACGACGCGGTATAGGGGAGAGTCGTGTACCTTGGTACTTTTGAAAATCCTGTGTCAATAGCTCTAAGATTAAGATAGATGCGAAAAATCTTTTAATTATGTTGGTGTTGTTATAAATAATAAAAACTTTTATAATTCTTATGCATTTTAAGAAATTTCAATTGTTTTAGAAAAGCGAAAAAGTATTCCAAATTACAAATTGGCGTGTACCTTGGAACTCGTAAAAAAACTTTATATTGATTTAAGCCCGTAACTTGAAATATCTTGATTATTTAAAAAAAATTAGTTTAAATTTTTTTTCAAAAATTTCCTTTAGTCGATCCAAGGTACACGCACCCAAGTTTAGGGTCTCCTATAGACTTATCTGAAACTTTGAGTAATTTAAAATTATCATTAGGCAGAATAAAACACTTCATAAGTAGAAGAAGACTTTACAGTAAAATATTAACAAATAGGAGAAAAATGCAAAGTTCCAAGGTACACGACTTTCCCCTATATCGAAAATCAATCAACAGCTATGTCGGGATTTTTCCGAAAAGTATTGTAGCAAAAAAACAAAATATCCAATACATTGTGGAACAATGTGTGCTTTGGCGACGAGAGCAAATTCAAAATTTTATGTAAGAAAAACCATTTAAAATTTAGTGATGCAAAAATTGTGACATTTCCCAGCAAAATGTAATTTCCACAGTGTAGTACGGTGGTGGTTCGTTTATGGTAGGGGATGTATTGTGCCTGTGTGGTAGTAACTTAGTTTTCATGCTGCACAGCTTATCTCACAATTTTAAAGGATAATTTGCCACCCAGTGTCGAAAAATTAAACTTGGATCAAACTTGTATCTTTCAACAAGACAATGATCCTAGTACACCGCAAAAATAGTAAAAGAATTACTACTTTACCGTACACCGAAACTGCTGGATCATCGGCTCCAGTCACCCGACCTAAATTCCATTAAACATTTGTGTCAGCATCTGCAACAACAATTACAAAAAAAAAACAATTACCAGCAGGGACTACCTCAAATCAGTTGTAATGGAGGAATGGTAAAAGAACCCAACCCGAAGTAACGAACTAGAAACCTACACTGATAATAATCCATGCATAAAATTACGAAAAAATGTCAAAATAACAAAAGAATTCGTAAAATATACAAAAAATGGTTTATTTTACGAAAGTTTTTGTTGTTTTGACATGAATTTCGTATTTTTATGCATGGATTATTATGTGTGTAGTAGAATTGATGTTCAGAAAAAAAAGTTTTATAATCTTAAATATAAAATAATAATATTATATATTTAGTTAGAATATTCTTCTACCTCAAGTCCAAATTCTAATATGATATTGTCATATTAGATTTTTATTTGTTGTTTCAAAAAGGGGTTGATCATTTTCATGATATGCATATAGAAAGTCCGAAAAAACAATTTTTGTATTTTTTAATGCTAAAATTAAGATAATTGTTGAAAATATTATATATTTATAATTCAATTCTTTTACAGCTCTTCTTTGTAAGTTTGTAGATATGCTGAGAATATTCTACTTTGCTCTTACTATTACTATTTTGTTAATTGCTAACAATTGGGCTCTACCAAAAATATGTATGTAGAATATACATTCTCCCTCCTTCCATACTTGAGACAAACAACAACAACAAAACACCAGAACACCCGGGCATCGGCACCAGCACCGGCCCCAGCACCGACAGTAAGAACAACAAAACCACAATTGCTGTGACACTCACAATCATTTAAATATTATGACCAAGTCTTTAACTCATTGCATGCAGTTAACGAATAAAAAAAAAAAAAAACAGTACAGAACAAGAAAACATCCTCTTACACAAACATACTGTCAAAATTACAAATAGACTAAAGAGTAGACAAATGAACGGAAGGATGGTCATCTAGGTTGGTCGATTGTTCAGGCTGGGAGACAGGCAAATTTTGTAAATTTGCAACAAACGCCCACAGTTGAAATATGTGGTAACCCAAAAAACAAAAGTGAAATTTATTTATTGTAAAAGCATTTTCATTTTCATTATAAAATGAAAATGTTGTTGATGATGATGTTGTTGTTTTCTGAAAATAGTATGCACAATATCCAAACGCATATGCATCGTGTTATTTCCACACTTACACTTGTACACGCACTTAAACTCATACACACTGTGGCCATTAAACCGCGAAGGACTTTTTCATTTGATAACACATACCCTGTCAATTGGCCTGTAGAAGAATTTTACAGCAAATGCATTTGGCATAGTGATAAGAGATAGATAAGTTTTGAAAGAAACATTTTAAAAATGTTATAAAGTAATATAAAATTTTGAATTCATTTCAAATTAATTCAAACTAATTTTATAGTTTTTATTGATTTCTTAACTATTATGTTTGCTGCAGTAGCTGTGGAACGTACATATGTTCGTAAAGTAATGAAAAGGTTCGGTAGACTTCCTTTCTTACACATTTCTGTTGAAACACTTAATAGTTTTATAAGTCCAACATTTTTTAAACGTCTTTTCATTATACATTTTCCAGCCACACCACTGTGTACTTTATTTCTATATCAATATTTATATAATTTTTTAAAAATTTTATTTGATGGTTAATTTCATTGCACTGGATTGTACATTTTTATTTGTGCAAACATATTTAAATGTTTTGTTGTAAAAATATTTTTATTTAAAATATTTTTTACTTTTAGCACCGGAAGTTCTCTCACAACGATATTTTTCATACAAACTTTATGCAATTATTACACACACAAACAAACATAGGCAGACAGACAGACAGACAGAAGGCCACACATATAAAACATAAATTTTGTAGGCAAACAAAACATAGGTGTGTGTGTGCACACATATGTGATTGTGTGTAAATGCACGTGTATGAATTTGTGTGTGTGTACAAGTGGTTTTATGTGAACACTTGTCATCATAAATTATTATTTTCATAAAATAAAAAAAAATAACAAACAATCACAACAACATTGTATAAATATATTTGCACACATTGTTTTAACTTAAAACTTCTTATGGTCCAATTTGTCCCATATGGGTTTTTTTGTGCAAGCAGTACTAGTAGAAAAGCTTAAAATTAAACACCATAATAATATATTTCTAATTGCATTTTATTTATTACAAAACCGATTTTAAAAGTTTAACCATCCCAATCATAGATTGTATAGGTAACTTACTCTTTGGTATTTGGTGTCAGTGAACGTATCTCACTATAACTACATATATAAAAAATATTTGAATGTGTGTGAAAAAATTTGGTTGTTGACAAAAGAAGAAGAAGAAGATGAGTAAGATATCTATGTAATGGGATGTGAACGAATTTGTAAGAGCAGATTTTTCCCTTGCAATGCATATTTTTAATGAAATATATTACGCTGCTTACGAATCTGGCATTCGATAAATCGCCGTTTTTAAATTTGTGTTCAATATTCCATTTTTTGATAGTTTTTTTTTAGGAAAGTTTTGAAAGCTGGGCAGAAAAATCATGCCGATTCTATAAACATTATTAATCTTCATTAAATTTTTTTTCATTCCCATATAATCATGATGGTAGTTGTTTAAGAATATTTGACTGGGGCTGGGAAGATTGTATACCCCACACCCTCTCCACACCAACATGTGGAGAGGGTATAACAGATTTGTACTGATGTATGTTTCGATCCATCCATCCATCATTAATCCACCTTGTACTTTAATAGAAAAATGTACTGCCTTCTGAGTAAGCGTTTTTAGTGAAAGATAAAAAGTGTCTACTTTTATTGCGTCCTCTATATCTTCTGCAACTGTAAGCACTCTCAGAACAATTCCGTTATGGAAACCGAATTTTTTGCCAACCGAATTAATTCGGTTGCCCCAACCGAATTCAGTTGTGTCAATCGAATTCAACTGAATTCGGTTGAGGCAACCGAATTAAGAGGTTGCAGAAACCGAACGAATTCGGTTGGCAAAAATTCGGTTGTCATAACGGAATTGTTTTGAGAGTGTGCCAGGAAATATCAATTTAAATTAATAATTTCTTTTATTTAAAATTGTTGTAAAACAATATGCAAATTCTATTTGGAATTTATGATATTTGATGTTAAAATCGAACAAAATAACACTCATTGTAACAGTCTTCAGATGAATTAAAAATCCACGATAAAAATATCTATTGATATTCACATTTTTATTGTAAATTCAGAAAATGTCAATTGATATTCAAAATATACATTTAAATTTAGAAAACATTAACAAACTATCACTTAAAATTGAAAAATACCAATTAAAATTCTGACAACCATTAATTGCAATTCAGAACATGCGAACTAATAAATTTGTAGTTCACTTCAACACAAAGAAAACAGATTCGTTCTTACAACCGAATTTTTATGGCAACTGAATATCAATAGAATAGTCATTTGATAATGGTAACAGAATTTCTATTGCCTCAACAATATTTCGGTAGTGACAACTGGAAGCATTCACAACCGAAGCATTCGATTGGGAATAAATTCGGTTGTAAGCACGAATCTGTTTTCTGCGTGAATTCATGATTTCTAAATTTCAATTAATATTTTATAAATTTCAGTTGATAGTTTGAGAGTTTCAGTTCATATTTTCTTAATTCCAACTGTCAGTTTCTGAATTACAATTTAAAAAAGATCAGATCTGACCATACCTTAGAAGATCTGCTCAGATCTAGATAGATCTGGCGCATCAGATTCAACTTAATTTTGACTTTTAAATTAAAATTATGAACTTATAAAAATACCTAATTTTCCAGATTATTATTATACTACATCCCAGCATAAAAAAATTGTAATTTATAGGAAACTTCTGTCATTGCTTCCAAAGTATCCATTATTGCATCTTACTGCTTATTTAGGAGTAATTCTGAACACTTGAAAAAATCACTTCTTGTATTGCTTCACTATTTGTTAGTATAAAAGCAACTCTGAACATTATCCAAAAACTCAATTATTGCTTCTAAAGCATTTTTGCTTTAGAAGTGATTCAAAGAATTGAGTTGTTTGAATTGAGTATTTTTTCATTTTTATAAATAAATAAAATAAAAATTATGAAAAAATGTTTTTTATGCACTTCTAAAAAGTATTGAAAAAATTTTGAAGTTAAAGTACTATTTATGCTCCTACGACAACTCAATATTTAAATCATTAGTGTTTCTGTTAAAAAGTAACTACAATACATCTCGATCATTAATTGTAGTGCTTTTTTCCTATTGCTTTTGCACTACTAAGCAAAAAGTTATAAAAAGCGGCTATCGACCAAAAACATAAAAAACGCTTTTTCGCAATTGATACATATTTGCCACATTGGATTTCGGCACACCAAAGTTTATTGGAAAAATGTATTGCAGCATAAGGCTTTTTAGGTTGTTGTATAGTGTCATATGATAAGATAACATTAACTTTCATTTGAAGAAATTCGAAAATACTAAAAATTTTGATAAGCAAGTATTATAGATAAGTACACACTTCCATTATACCTATATATATATATATATTCCTTCCCGTCGTTCCAAGTTGGAGCATAGGGCCATTACACACATTATAATAGAAATACTAGACAATATAGCACCAATTATAAAAAATATTAACATAATACAACAAAAAAAAATTCTAATCTGTGCAAAAAAACGCACTTGAAGATAATAAATTTTGTTTAAACTCAAATGTTAATTCAATTTGCTGTTACTTCTGTACATAATTTTTATTTCGATAGATTGATTTTATTATCTGCTACAGGCACGTAGCTCGAGCCCCCATTGTCGAATTGTCGAAATCTATTCTATTTTCCTAATTCTAACACAATGCACTAGCATAAGTAGGGGGCATCGCTTGAGTGTTAGTCTACGGTAAAAAAAATTTTAAATGGTGAATAAAAATGTGAGGACACTCGGAAATTTTCACATAAAATAAAACATTTTGCACAAACAAACAATCGGAATAAAAACCAATAGAATTTGGCATTGCAGTTCATTTCAATCAATTTTATTTTTGAACTAGTGTATTCTTCTAGTTCACTAGTTCATTCGATAAATTTTTTCAGTTGTTCATTCACTAATATAAAAGCGTTAAAAAATTTTTGCTGAAAAAACAGCTGAATCCAGCAGAATCTGTTTAAGAAATAAACAGATACAAACAGCAAGAAAAAATCTACTAAATTTACAAAATTTCAGCTATATTTTAGTTAATCGAAAATGATAATTTACTCTTACAATGACAATTTACTCTGCTAAATTAAGTTTTGAATATATAACAATTTCTTTACTGCTTTTTCTCTATTAATATTCAGCAATATTTTTTTAGCCAAATAAAAAGTTGAGTTAAACGAAATTTAACTCAAGTATTACTAAAACAGTTGCATTTTTGCTGTACTTATCTTACTAATATTTAGCAAAAACGATTTACTAATTTCAAAAGCTTTCTGTGCAGGGCCCCTTTTAACTAATTTTGCTATTTTTTCAGGATTTTTATATCAGTATAAGATTATATTATGTCAGTGGTATGTATGATAATTCCGAATAAAATTAAAGAACCGAAAAAGTTGAAATTTTATTTATTCGTGAACGCGAGAGAGTTCCTAACTCTAAATATACACTCAACCAAAAAAGTCTGTAATGGCTACTGAAAATTTTGCTGTTATTACGGGAAATTTAACTGTTTTGAGGCCAGCGGTATTTTTTGCTAATTTTAGCAACACATGTCTGCTGATCTATAGTACAATAAAATTAGTAGAAAAAATTAGAAGCCGCTGCTAAATTTTAGTAAAATTTATGTAAAATGCAATTCAAAATCGAGTTCCTAAAATCAGTTAAAAAACTTACTAAATATCATAATTTTAGTACAATGAAATTAGTATAAATAATTAGTTGCATCTACTAAATTTCAGTAAATTGCTGTAAACTGTAATTTAAAATTAATCTGCTGAAATTAACAAAAAATTGTACTAAAAAATAAAAAAAAACTGTAAAATCTAAAAAACAATTTTTTTCTTTCGATTGTAACAAGCTTATAAATACTTCATCGTACTTGAAATTTGGAGTCAAAATTGCAAACGGTTCTCCAGTTATTGCCGTTTTATGCATTGGAGATGCAATAAAATTTGCTGGGTGTTATTTCTAAACTAAGAATATATCAATAGTAACAAATATAAACTAAACAAGAATTGTAAAAAAACAAAAAAATAAATATTTTTAAATTAGTATATTTTTCTGCTAAATATAGCACTCGGTTTTGAAAAATTAGTAAAATGTTTTTCTGAAATCAGAGGCGAAAATTAGTAAAAAAATCCATAATTTGTAATAAGAGAATATCAAAAATGATTACTAAAAGTAAAAATTGTACTAAAAATCAGTATAAAAATAGTATAGTGCGATTGGAAACTGTTTACAAATTTTTTTTACAAACTTTTTTATCTGAGTGTATGCAACATTTTTGGGCTTTCGCGCCACAGAGATATTTCAAGAGGTATTAAAATAAAAAACCGAGCTAACTTTGCAAAATCCTCTGGAATTTTACTTTCATTTTGCGTTGGAACCATCGGATTTGAAATTATTGTTGCGCTTTGAAATTAGTCTAAGATCATATTGGAATGGCGCACTCCATTGGAAATCAAAATAATAATGATGTAATTTACTTTTAATATTCAACCTTTCCGATAATCTATAAAATTGAAACAAGTGTAAAAGGTGCACTCCCATTCATTGTTTTCAGTACTATTTTTACAGGTGCATAAAAAGCAAATTCTCACCATTTTTTTATATACCTATACATTAGAGTTCGTCAGAAATATATAAAATTTCTTTGATTTTGGGATATCATAATTTTTTTTTAAAGTTTTCGCATCAAAAAAAAAGAATGGCGTTTTTTTTTATTTCAACTCCTTCCACTGGCGCAAGTCGGCCAAAAACGCTGATTTGGAGATCCATGTTCTGCAGAGCAAAAAGGGCTGCATTTCTCGGAAATCTGATTTTACCATTCGATTCCACAGCCAAAATTAATATAAACAACTTTTTCTTGCGTTTTTTGAATACAGCAGATAGTCAATAGAGTGGTCCAAAAATCCATTTTTTTTTCAAAAATTTCAAAAAAGTTACTTTTTTATTACACAAAATGAAAATGTATTCCCTGCTGAGAACATTGGTACAAAAATTGTTGATATACCGCGAGCCGTTAAACAGTTATTTAGTAATCAAATATGTTTAATAAAAAAAATCTTTGTAATAAACATTACAAAAATTACAAATTATTTTGTCTTTACTAAAAAATAAATTTAAAATGCGGCAGCGAGTATTGAAAGCTGTATTTTAATTAGTTCAATTACTTTTTCATTGAATTAAAAAAAATCCAAATTTGATTAGCTAATAACTTTTAAACGGTTCGCGGTATATCCAAAATTTTTGTACCCATGTACTCAGCCGGAAATACATTTTCATTGTGTGTAATAAGAAAGTGACTTTTCATAAGTTTTTGAAAAAATTGGATTTTCGAACCATTTTTTATTTTATATTTTTAAAAACTAAAAATTAAAATTAATTATAAATATTAAAAAAAAAAAAATTAATAGAATAAGAAAAAAATAAAAAATATTGGTCCCACCGGTAATCGAACCCGCGACCCTCTGTTTGGAAATGCCAAATGATACGAAAATCACTTTTAACGATCACTTTTAGAGCAATTACTCGTTAGAAGCAATACTTAAGTGATTTTTGGATGTTGTTCAGAAGTAATTCTAAGAAAGCTGTAAAAATACACTAACGTATACTTTAGAAGCAATGAAAGAAGTGATTTGTTGATGTTGTTCAGAGTAATTTCTAAAAGAGTAGTAAAATTACACTAACAGATACTTGTGAAACAGTGGAAGAAGTGGTTTGTAAAGCATTACATCCAATTTTTTTTGCTGGGACCTTTTAAAATTAGTATCGAACAAGGAAACCGTACAAAAAAATTAAAAATTTTTTCAAAAAGTAATAAAATGATAAGACTTTGAGATGCAGTATTTAAATTGTTTAATCCATTTTTTACCAACATATCTCTAAAGACACGTTTACCTATCCTTCTACGAAAATTTGTCAGAAAATTCGCACGGAATCTATGCTTGACAGAAAATGGGTAAAACAATATACTCCATATCACAAACGGATTACATAAAATTTTAAATATTGACAAAAAACTGAAATTTTTGGGTTCTTACAGATATTTTTATAAAATTTTCTGCCTCGGTCTACTATTAACTTTTCTTTTTACTACTAAAATAAAATTGTAAAAGGAACAGCTGGTGCAGTGATAAACAAATAACTCCATTGTGAATTTTAATTAAGCAAAGAAATACACAAAATAAAACTTCTATATATGTATATAAAAATTAACTAAACGAAGTCAAAAAAACTTAAATGCAAAAAAACAAGTGTTTCTGTGCGATTTTTGAGACTAAAACTATACGCATTTTAATTTTTTTTCTTTTAAATAATTTTGGGTTAGAAAAGTGATTTTGTGCGTTCCCGTACTTTTGGGTAATTTTGTCTTTTAGATAGAGGATTTTGTGATTACTCTCATTTTATTGCACTTTACACAAAAAGTAAAGGAGCACACTTAACTTAAAATAACGAGTTTTTTAATGTTTTATAAGCTTCCCCAGTAAACAAAAAAAAAAAACGGGAAAAATTAAACAAAAAATTTTTGAAAATAAAAATAAAAACAAAATGTGCATTTTTTAACAAAATAGAATAAATCCAAAAATAAAATCAATGATTAAAAAAAAGGCCTAATATATTGTAAAATACTGAAATTTCGTAACATTCATTCTGTGCATTCGTTTTGTTTTTTAAAAAAATAAACCAGATAAAATATAAATTTTGTTAGTTGTTTTGAATAATTTGTGGTAATTTTATTAACAGTCAAAAACAAAAGAAAATGAAAGTTGAATTTAATGAAATGTTAGTAATCCAGTTTTCAATTTAAAATTTATTTGTTTTAAATTTTATTTGCAGCGGTCTTTGAGAACGAAATATTTTAAGTCTAGAGATGCCACGGCAATGTTTTGGCAGTATTCAGGGAGAAATCTGCTAATTTCAGCAGATTGTTCTGCGCAGTCAAATCTAACAATTTTTTTTTTTTTAAAAGAGAAGCAACATTCAGGAAATTCTTCCTATTAATTAACGTGTTGCTTCCTTTGGAAAGGAGATAGTGGAGAAGTGAAAGATGAAGGGCTTCAAATATGGCAACACTGTAATTACGCGAGATGATGAATCTTAGAACAGTTGTTGCGCGCCATCTAATGAAGAGTTGGCGAACTTTGTTGAAACTTTTTAGTTCATAGCCCTGTTATATTATTTTACTTCGGTGAGGTTAAGTGCTATGGGAACACCGAAGGAGGACGCTGCGATATGTGTGGGAGATATAAAAACTCATACATATTAGTATTTTTCATAAATTGATGTTGCCTTGATTGGGGATCGAAACCGCAAACTAACGTGTAACAGTCCAAAGGTCTAACCATTACACCACAGCTTTACTGCTATTTTTACAGATTTATTTCTATGAGTATAGTATAGCAATAGAAATCAAATAGTATGTAGAAACGGTAATAAGGATCAGTTGGAAACCCCCTAAATAAATTTTACTTTGGGTACACTGATGGAAATAAGCATGTAAAAATAACAGCAAAAGCTACTTAAAATTAGATTAACATGACCTTTTTTCTTTTTCTTTTTTTGCTCAAATAAAAATACCGAATTTTATTTGGGTTAACTTGTAGTTAATTAAAAATGAAAAAATGTACTGCAAAATCTGGAAGAAGTAATAGTTTTAACTAAAATAGTGAACATATATATTTCTAACAGAATTTTTTGCCAACTGAATGGTTTGGTTGGTGCAACCGCTATATTTGTTTGTGGTAACAAAAATTGGGTTAAAAAAGCAACAATTACATTATAATTGCTATGTCAGGAACATATTTGATTGCCACAAACAAATAATTTCGTTGCTGCAACCAAACTATTCAGTTGGCAAGGAAATCACAATGAATTTATTTTCTCTCTGTGTATTTATATGGTGGAATTTTATTTTTGTAAGAAATACAAGCAAATCCACTAAAATCGAAAGTGTTAATACTACTACATTATTCGTTAGTTTCTTTAAATATACAAACCATTTAATAATTACTTACTGTCAGAAAGGTGTGTGTAATTTTCTGCTTTTTTCGCTGGTATACATTTTTGTTAAATGTTTTAGAATTTTGTGCTGCCTTTGTCTTAAAAAAAAACATTCCACAATTTTGTTGATACTATTTTTATTTGTACTTGTTCATACTTATTAAACAAAATGTTTTTTTTTTTAATATTTATTTTAGATTTTTTTTGCTAATATTATTATTAATTTGACCTAAATTTGTTACAACCATATAGCCTGCTAATTTATCTCAATATAATTAAAATAATTTTGTGCCTAAATTTTTATGAAAATATCAGTGGATAACGTATAATTTTTGATGAATTTTTCGATAAATTACCCGCCCTGATTGCTTCAATTTAGTTAACATAGTTAAAATAAGAAACGTGTATTTATATTGTGCGTTCAAAATTTCCCATTTGGAATTTAAAGGAAATAATTTTGATTTTATGCCTAAATTAGTATTGGCTGGCTAAACCTATTATCAGTGTTACCATATATTTTTTGAGAAACACTGTAAAAAAAACCGTTTCTGTAGAGAAAAACTGTTTTCGAAAAAATTTTAAAAATCAGAAGAAATTCAGGGATCCCGAAGTATCCTGGGACTAAAATATTATCCCAGGGTCTCAATTTTCAAAATATCAAGATTTGAATAATTTAATTGCGTTTGACATTTTGTTTAAGAATTTGGGTCTCCTGGGCCCGAATCTGAAGTTAAAAAAGTTCATCGAATCATCCTTCCGAGATGTCAACCTTTTTTTATTAACCCTTGATTTAGGATAGAATACTTTAGTGGTCAATGTTGTACTTCAAAATATTCTTTATGGATTTGCATTCCAGATAAAATTACCTTTCATTAGATTGAGTACTGTTATGTCGGGAATTGTTTGACGGTATGTAAAAACCCCGTAAAAAATTACGTTTTTTGGAATTGTCCTTGATCATAATTGAAAAAATAGCAGTAAATGGTTATCCAGAATTGACAAATACTTATTACAAAAAATCAATTTCGGCCGTTTGTAATGAGACATTGTTTTAAAAAAATGTTCAAAAAATATAAATTTCTAAATTATCCTTCATTTAAAAATGATCTCAAAAGTTCGGCTAAAAAATGTCCGTCGGATCTATGACGTGTCAAATATGGTTTAGCCAATTTTATTCCATGCTAATTGTTGATAAAATTTGTTATAAAAATGTTTCGTTTTTCCAGTAAGCATATTTTGTAGTATTATATTGCCATTTTTTAATTTATTTGTTTCGATTACCTAATTTTTTGAAATATGAAAATTTTATTGTAATTTTTGGGTCATATGCATAATTACTTTCTAAGTTTGGCTTATAAAGCAAATATTTTATACAAAATTCATTTTATTAACGTGTTATAAGGATTTCCAATTATTATACATAAGCACTTTTATATTTTAATTCTTAAATTTTAGTTAAAAAAAATAAAAAAAATTGTAAATAAAACAAATGTGCCGATTTAATATGAAGAAACTGCAAAAAAATCCATGAATTAAAAAAAAACAGTTTTTTAGTTAAGTGTTTGTAACCGTCGCATAGGACAATCGTAATTAATATTAGAATTAATTACTAAAAATTTTTTTAGAGTTGATTTGTAGGAAGAAGAAGAAGAAACTGTTTTTACATGAAAAAACTGGAAACCTGTTAGGCATCCCAAAAAACTGTAAAAACAGTTAAAACTGGCTATATGGCAACACTGCCTCTTATATATGTATCATTATCGATTTAAATCGAGAACGAAAAGTTTTTTTTGCGTTTTTATTAAAATATTTTCATCTGTCAAAATGATCCAACATTTTAATAAGTATTAAACCATTTTTAAAATGCATGATTTGACCCCTAGTGCACATAACGGCTAATTTCGATTTTGTGTTTTTTTTAAATATATCAATTTCATATGTCAGAGACTAAAGCACCGTAAGTTGTATGAGTTTCACTTGCAAGAAACTGTTATACTCCATATGAAAAATAAAATACATTTTCACGACAATGAGTTTCGCATGAAAATTGTGTATACTTTGATTTCACGCTAATTTAATGTACAAGACTATTATTTTTCGGCAGCGTCTGGGACTCCATGTTAGGGGCGGCTGCAAGCGGGTGTCTTGAAATTCCTTGTTTTTTATTAGGAAATAAATAGAGGGGGTTGCTTGCTGGCCAGATTAGCCGAAGCGTAGAAATCAAACTATCAACGAAACAACAAAGTTCGGGTGAAATTTTTCACATGAAAAACAACTCACGGTGCTTAATCAGGTAAAGCTTCATCAAAAACCATAATAGCTGACAAAATATTTCGCTACATTTACATGAAAAACGCAAAATATCCAAAAAATTTACTTTTGACTTTGGCCGATTTTAGTAAAATTCTCAGAATATTATCCTTTGATATGGATCAAAATTCTGTTAATTTTCTTTATTAAATCTTAGTAACTGTCCACAATTTTTACCCTAACCAGCAAAAATCGCATTTTTCTCCAAATGCCCTGAAATTAAAAAGCATTCATCGCAAAATTATAAGAGTGACATTTTTATAATTTACCATTTTGATTTCCCATTATGTACTTATCAACTCTATATATGTAGTGCGGTCTTAAAATTTTTAATTTTGTTTTATTAATAAAAAAAAATAAATGAAATGAAATAAGAGTTTTGAAAATGCTTTAAAAAAAATATCATTTTTGGCCATACCTGGGAATGAGTTAAGTTTATCGTCGAGGGACAAAAATCATATCTGAGTATTTTTGGGTCTATAGAAAGTTCAGGGGGAAAACATTTACTCGCGGATTACATAGTTAATGCGCTGGGGACTGTGTAATTACTTGAATAATTTCAAACCAGTTTTAATTTGCACACTTTTTATGAAAGATAATTAAGTATAGATTACAGTTCTACAATTATTTGGTGTAAAAATACAAAATATGTTTTACAATAGTCATAGAGTTTTGAACACTTAAAGATCTAAAAAAGTATACTGTGCGTCGGTGAATCCTATGATTCTATTAGATTAGTATAATAAAACCCCCAAAGTATTCGGCGCTGTGTGGGTTGATAAAATGCAACTCACCAGTTTCATAATTTTGAATTTCCGAACGAATTTTTTGTCTTTCGTAACCCCTAGTGAAATCTGCAGCTCAGCATATTCGCTGCACTTTTATACCCTTATAATGCCCGTTTTAAAGTAATTTTTAGGCATTTCTTCAAAAAAATTTATATGAAGCTATATAGTCCTGTGAAAAAATTTTCATAAATTTTAATTGTGAATATCCGAGTACAGAATTAAGTTCAGAAGAACTTTTATCTGTTTTTACCGTCTGATTGCAGACGGTGTTAGAAAAAATATGAACACTTTAAACGGCTATATAACTTCAATGAACCCATAAATCGCCAAATCCTTTTGAGGTTTGCTATACTATCCTAATACATACATTCAGGTGGTATAAGAATAATCGACCTCCAAGACCATGATCCTCATTTTGTTGCATAGTGTTCTCTACGAAATATATTTTATGTTTTACGGATCAATTTCTGTTACCAAAATTGAAAAAATATAAACTACAAAAAGAAAACAACATGTTTTTGTGCTTGAGGACATAAATTTATCGAGTTTTTTAGAACCGAGGCCAATTGAGGTCAAATTTGGCAGTATTGAAGAAGATTTTAAAGCTTGATTTGAATAATTGATATATCGTCAGTTTATTATTGGTTTGACCTACCGACAATTTTTGAAAATATTGAGTTACACTAATAAAAAAAATCCCGCCCTGGTCAAAATTGTGCTGGCGCAAATACATGTACTATTTCCTGTTATTTTAGTAGAATTTTTACCTATTTGTACGGGCTTTTTTAGAGAAAATAACAGAAAAATTAGCTCAACTTAATCAGAACGCGTTTAACAGACTTTTGTACTAACTTCTTTTTATGAGTGTAGGACTGGATTACATATAATGTAAATATTCTCTTTCTGATTCCGAAACTCGTTCTTCGACATCTAAATTCATATCTGAGATATCCATTACCGACTTTGATGAAGCTTCCAATTTTACATTAGAAAAAAACATGGTTGGCAGGCAGTGCCGCTAAAATACCGTTATCGATTCAAAACCCATTCAACTGACTAAAATACCGTTACCGAAATACCCGGAATACCGTTATCCTTAAAATACCGTTACCGAAATATCAGAAATAACGTTATCCTTAAAATACCGATACCGAAATAAATAATGTATTAATACCCTTAAAATACCGTTACCGTTATTTTTAATTTTCCGCTTTTGGTAATTTCACGTGGTTATCAGTTTTTTTTGTACATTAAGTTGATAAATTGGTTCTGTTTTTAATCTCGTTTGTTTTTTGTAAAAAAAATTACGGGATGTATCGAAATACCGTTACCAATATAACCCAAATATCGTTATCTTTAAAATACCGTTACCGAAATAACTCAAATACCGTTATCCTTAAAATACCGACACCGAAATAAACGAAATAGCGTTACCCTTAAAATACCGTTACCGAAATAACCTAAAATATCGTTACCCTAACGATAACCGCATTCGTTTCGGTTACCATCCATGGAAAAAAATTAAAAAATGTAAACTTTCTTTATTGTTTTTCAGAAAAATTAATGTGGAATTTAAAAAAATATTGAAATTATTTTCTCTCACTTTTTCTCTATCTGATGATATTGTATAATATTATTTATTTAAGCAATAAAAGAAAATATTCAATATTTTTTAAACTTTCGTGGGTTTCTACAAGACGTTCGACGCGAGACTTATGAGCGACTACATTTATTTTGTTTTTCCATTTGATGTATTTTGTTATTATGTGTTCGTTCGTTTGACGAAAAAGGTAATCTGGAAACACCACCTTTATCTGTAATAACAAGAAATTTAAATATCGAGTGGTGTATGTACAAAAACCATTTACGGGCATGTTTCGTTGCTTTCAGCAGCTTTACATATTTGAAATTCTAAAAACTTCATGGTAACATCTTACAAAATTATAAATTTCTAATAGTTCTTTCAAACGATGTCTATAAAAAACTTCTTTTTTGGAAATTGCAAAAGTCACAGTTTATAATTTACTTCCTGCATTCATTTTTTATATTTTTGCTGAGAAGAAATACATTTTTTGAATAAATTTAAGATGTTATAATAGAAATGTTATAAATACAGATAATGTGTACATAAAAATATCAACAAAATCAGTTTTTGGTTTGAAACAATAATCAAATGATGTTAGTTACCAAGTTAGTTGTGCTTTTTTAGCAAAAAAAAAAATTGCTCCAACCAAAATATACAAAGCAAAAAAAAAAATCAAGGTCAACAAAAAAAAAAAAAAACAAACGTGAAAATACACGAAATAACGTAAAAATAAATCCAAAACACCAAAACATATAAAATTGAATTTAAAATAGCACATGATTATAAATGGATGGTTGGATGATTGTTGTTAGTTGCACAGCTACGATAGAGTGGGCTGAAAACTAAACAAATTACGATTCCGAAAACGAAAGAGTGTGGAAAAACAGAAAATATAAATTAAAAAGAAAAATGTTTTAAATTCATATTTTGGCTGGAAATAAAATAATATCACAAAACATATACAGGTTTTTAGGACTTGTTTTTGAAATCTTAAAAAAATTTAATTCCTTTGGTTTATACATGCAATTGAAGAATATACAATTTATGGGGTCATTTTGTAACTCGAATAAAAAACGTTTTTTCGTTTTCGTTTGAAACATAAACGAATATATTTGGTATTTTATAAAACGGGTAGTAGTTTGCGTTTGTTGCCATTTGCGAGTTATTATTGCCAGACAAAAAAAATAATATTTGTGACATGGAATTACAAATTATTTAAATAAAAATTTGTTCATAGAGTTTTCCAAGTCTGTTTAGCCTGATTGGTAAATGAGTTGTTGTTTTTAGTTCTAATATTTTTAGAGTCCAGGTATCGAATCCTGTGTGGGGCAATTTTTTTTTATTAGTAGTTTTTTTTTTTTTTACCATATATTTTTGGACATTTTTTCCTAATAATATGGAACAAATATATTTAATAAAAATTTTAAATTGTACAGAAAATCAACCTAAATAAGAAGAACCTTACATTAGCGGATAGCGAAGGAGTACAAAGTATGGTTTGTTAAGATGGCCCTTAAGTTTCGAATTGTCAGTTATTTTTAAAATTGCCCAAATTTTCACTAATTTGCATATAAATTTAAGTGATTATGCATAATAATTTGATTTTTTATGACGATTTTTGTGTGAAAAATTTGTTTTATAAGCCGTTTATAAAAAAAGTGATTGTGCATATGACCCTAAAAGGATTATTTTTTATTGAGAATAAAAAATATAGGAGTATCATATATAACTATTTCATATTTTTAGACCCATATTTATACAATTTTTATTCCAAAAATTGCAATTATCTAACTTTTTATGCAAAAACTTTAACTTTTTAATAGGAAACGACAACTATTTCTGTTCGTTTGAATATGGCATAATATTCGTTTGCAAACGTTTACTTACTTCTTATAAAATACTATTTTATTAAGGAGTTTGTCTTCGATTATAATATTGCCAGATTGAAAAAAAAGATTTTGATTTTGAGTTTTACAAAATTTAAAAAAAATTTAAAACAAAAAAACGTTCAAACGAAAGCAAAGTTTCGTTTTACAAAATGACCCCATTAAATCACACACAAAGTAGTTTGTAGTTTAAATTAACTGAAAATGTAATTTAAAATAAATGAAAAATCACTTGAAAACCGGTCTACTGACTTTTCATTTAAATCAAAAGAACTTTTCATTTATTTTTAAATGTTAATAAATAAACTACAAAATCCTCAAAAAATAATGATTTTTCATTTATTTCGTTTATTTAGTTTATTTCATTTTTTTAACTGACCTAGAAATCGAAAAGGAATTCTTTTTTTAACAAAACATTTTAAATGAAAATATTAACCCTAACAGAAAATCCGTATTTCTATATAATTTATTTTTTAAATGAACGACAAAAACAGTTAAAAAATATATTTCTTTGTAAGTAAACTTTTTAAATAAACTACAGTCAGTTACTGTAATAATATTTTTAGTGCACATATTTTTAGAAACATAATTTTTTGGTATTCGGTCAGCTCTAAACCACAAGTTTTATGCTAGATATGGGAGAGGGGGTTGTTGAATGGCTAACTAACTGGCTAATACAATGAATATTTTATTTGGGAATAGGTTTTTATTATATGCAACTCAACTGACATCATAGGAAGATAATTAACAAACCGAAAAATAAAATAACACTCTAATACAAATGACTAAATATACTGGCGTGTAAATCAGATGGTCGGACGAACCGACAGTAACAGAAAAACCTTAAATAAAACTAAACATTTTTGCAAAAAGGAAACCACTACATTTACATCCAAAAATATGTTAAGTAATATACCACACAGAATCAAAATCTGTTTATATTACACACTCAAAAAATTGTTTCAAAAATATTACATAATTTGAATTAAATTTTAACAAATTTGAGTTGATTTGGCCGCACAGAAATTTTAATTTAAATCGAGTACACACTTTTCTTAAAAACAAGTAAAACCAATCAACTTAAATTACATGGTTAATTTTTTGGAATTTTACTAAAATTTAGTATATATTTCACTTACACTTAGTACAAGCTTGTTGTTAAATTTAGTAAAAATATCTTAAAATCAAGTTAATTTTTCTTAAATTTTAAGTTGCTTGAACTTGTACTAATGCAGAATAAATTTATTGTTAGTTCGACTATAATCTAATAAGTAAGTAATATTCAAAATAAACAACCAAAAAATTTTATATAATATTATTTATTTATTTGTAATTCTCATTAAAAAAGTACATTTTTCAACGGTTTTAAGAATTGTTAACCTAACTTAAGAAAATAAAATTAACCCTTAAATGCATGATCTCTTCAATTTTAACCATTTTTTATATATGATTTCAAGAAAAATACCAAAAAAAAATTATTTAAAAAAAAGGTGATTTTTATTGAAAAATATGGTTTTTTTTCAAATAGCTAAACTGATTATTTAACGTGTATGAAAAAAAAAAAACACAAACATTCTATAGACTATAATTTATACATTGATTGTCGCCAAAATGAATTTTATTGCGAGAATACCACTTCAAATATTTAAACAAATATTTTTGAATATTACACTTTGTAACAAAATGCGTGTTTTAGATTTTTCACAAATATACAGAGCAAAACCAAGATTTTTACTCTGTTTAAAAATTTTACGCTAAACTATAGGAACACTATGTACAGAAGGGGCCCCTAATGCCCAAAAATGCAGTTTTGTGCATCAAGTGGGGTTTTTTATTAAAAAACCGGTATGTTGCCAAATGGCTACACCATGCCTTTAAGGGTTAATGAAAACTCTTTATTATTAAAACATACATTGTTTTGGAAGGGTGAAAGCTTAAGTTTAGTTCATATATTTTTTTGAGGGTATATAAATATAAATATTCCCAAACATATAACCACAACATATTTTTAATAAAGTGGTAATATATTTTACCAAAAATATATTTTAATATTCCTACTACGCAATAAATTTATTTATAATATAATAGTAATAATGATGATGATTATGATCATCATTATAATGGATATTTCCAGCAACAACAGTAGTTTGCAAACTAATTTTATAGATAAAAAAGCGCGTTTCTATTCTCGGACTGCATACAAAAATTTAGAAATTCATAATTATTTTAATAATAATGATGTGAATAGTAATATATAAATATGTATATCCAATATGTCCAATTTAGGGAGCAATATACATAAATTACTATAGGCTCATATCAATAAAAAATATATATTACTAATAGGGGGAAATACAGAGTTTTTTAAGCAATTATTTCACAAATCAAGTCTGCTTAGGAGTAGACTAGAAATTTAATTTTCGTGTACATTTCATGCTATTCCACCAGCTAATTGTAAATTTGGAGTTAAAAGCCATTCCTAAGCCCAAAGTAATTACTTCGAATTATTGCTAAGTTTTATTCATATGACCCATCGAATCTCTAAGCTATTGATTCTAATTTAGTGTTGGTGTTTATTACTGCCAAAAACAATGGGCGCAGGTCCATCTGACAGCATACCGATCGCCTTTGGCCGATCGTCCTTCCGACTGCCCCAAATATAACAACTTGGGGTCATTGCTTAGGGCCTCAACTTAACTAAATGCAAATAAAAGTACTTGTATTAAGCAGTAGAAGCCACGCTTATCATAATTTTTTAAAATTACAGTTCCTCAACCACTCCAGATTTTATAAACAGCCTACACTCTAAAAAATGCTTGTAAATTCAAGTAAATGCTTGTAAATTTGAGTAAATTTTTGTTTGTTATAACGCATAGTGAGTAAATATAAACAAAAAATGCGCAAAATTATTTTGTACGCACTTTTATATACAATAATACACACATAAGGTAATTATAGGCATTATATGTTTACAATTAAACATGTTGTGCGTACATTTTTTTTTATTTTGTTGATAATTAAGTAATGAAAATACATAAAGATTGACCTTTATAAAAATTCAAGAAATTTTAAAATATAAATTAAAATTTTACAAAATAAATTGTTTTCTTATAAATTTTTATTTAAACATGTGCTAATTTTATCTGCGGTGGCTTCAGTTGGATTAGTAATTGTTGTATATCTGTGCAACATCTACAATTGAGAGTTAAGGATAAATTTTGTCTGTCTTTCAAAGATTTCGATTAATATTATTATTTCTTTCCAGGCTTGTGGAATTTGACTCCGGCGAATTAAGAAGTTTCATTGGAAGTGCTTTTGTAAAAACAAAGCCTTATATTGTGATTAAGTTTTCTTCTAAAACCGTCAGGTTCTGCGGACTTTTTCTTATAGAAAAATTCCTAGATTCTAAGGAGTTTTTCCCACAAAAAAACCCTCACAACTTTTTCAAAAAAGCCTCAAATCACTCTGAAAGAAAACCACTACAACTCTGAGCACTTTTACCGGATTCTAAGGACCCTGCCTATAAAACAAACTCCAGATTTCGAGAAATTTTTCTTCCACATACACTCTAATTCTGAGGAGGGCTTACAGAATATCCCTCACTTTCTTAAGAATTTTTCCTATGGCAAAACGTTTGCTGAATCTGAGATATTTTCATAGAAGAAAGTCCTCAAAATCTGTGGTTTTTATAAGAAAATCTTATGAATCTAATGATTTTCCTGTAGGAAAAAGAACACAGCATCTGAGGCTTTTCGTATAGGAAAAGTAGTAAGAGGCTTTTTCAATGAAAAAAAAAATGCTCAGAATCTAATGTGTGTCGAGAAAGAAATCTACTTGGAATCTGAGGCTTGTATTAGGATTAAATAATATTATAACATTTATAGTTAATAAAACATTTTAAAGATAATTTTATTCTTTTATTTTTGGGCGGTATTACGTATTTTATTTGGTAAATTTACGCACAAAGTGGTAAAATTACTTATCTTTTTCTAAATTTTTTTACGCATTTTCAATGTAAATTTACCAAATTTGTGTGTAATTAACTTACGCATCGTGTATATAATTTATTTCATTTACGCACTGAGAGTAAATTTACCATATCTATAGTAGGAGTCCAGTTTCCTACTATAAGTTGGGTAAATTTAAACAAAAATTAATTAGAGTGTAGGAAAATTTTCTGTTCCAATCAATCGGTTGTACAATAGCTACTTTTCATTCACCACCCCTTTTACTGTCGATTCTAACTAATCGGTGTTAGAATTGTTTGAAATTGTCCCAAAAGCAACCACTTATATAGCTCCAAATTGGAACCGGTTGCACGTCAGTCATACCTTTCATATAGGATCCCAGGAACTAGTTCCGGAATCAATTCCATGGAATCGGCTGCAGTGGAACCAGTTGTGGAATAGGTGTGGTTGGCTACCAATTGTAAATAATTTTCCTGGGAGTCTTAACCAAAGTCGTAGGATATTCCAAATTATAGGTATGTCCTTTCAAATCCGGTCAAGTTTCCTTTCAAATCACTCCAAAGATGCGTATTTAAGATCTAAATACTGGATGGTACTTTTAGGTCCCGATTAGCATTTTAAATTATCCATAAAAATATGTTTTTCTAATATCGGTTGATTACACAGTGCAACATTTTTGAAATCATTTTTAAGTAAACTCCTTCTCTTGTTGAATTTCTCGAAACTAACAAAAACCCCATTTTGGTCTCATGTATATTTTGCCTAAAATCTAATTTTTCCGCAGAACATCCAATTTTTCGAAAACGAATTGGAATTTTGTGTTCCTGTCTTCGGCACAATTGTAGCTATAGACTAGGAGAAAAAAAGTGTAAAACAAACTAATCGGAAAAATCTGCATCTGATGCCTCAAAATTGCTAAAATGTCGAAAAATTTCTTCATATTTGGCCCATAGCTGCCAAACTGTGGGAAATTCAGTAAAGTAAACTTCAGAAAAAATATTACTTATAATATAATTCATAATTCTTTAGAACATATTAATACTGGAAAATAAATTTTTCACATTTTCCAGCTGTATTTTACATCGAAAGTTCGAGAAGGCAAAAAAACATGAACTAATCTATAGCCTTTTAAGTTAATGCTCTCGGTGAAGCCTGTGAAGTTTCTGGGTTTTATGAACCGATATCTTGATAGCACATTCAATGGCATATCTCTTTCGGTGTGTCCCTCAAATCTATCGTCCTCCATGACTTCGGTGCCTGCATCTTCATATTGGGATACTTTATGACTCCACCAACAAACTTCTGCAAGCAATGCATCCAGACTTTTTCTTTGTATCATTTTTCCATTGGCATGGTGACCTGATGAATTCGCTCTCCTTGTTCGTACGAATCGGTGGGCAATTGGTTTAAGAACTCATCAAAGTGGTGATGCAGAAAATGGAATTTCTATGTCATAGATGCATTGATTTTATTAAAGTAATTGCTCCGACTGTAAGTGCCAAAGATATAACGAAAAATTGAAAAAGGCGACCCCTACGTTCGGCAACAAAATTTTTTTTCCAAACCTTCTTGCAAAACTAATTTAGATTCGACGGTGTACGGCGAACTTTTTTTTGTGTTACGGTCTAATATATTTATATTGTTTAATTTGCGGATGGGAAAATTCAAAGGCCAATCACCGGTACCGTTTTTTGCTACTTTCTCTTTTTTGTTAATATGCTGCTATAACAAATGTATTTACGACAGTCAACATAAAATATTTTTTCTTTTTTCGATATTTGTGCTACTTCTATTGCATTTTTTCCGTTTTAGTCCTTCCTGGAATAACTTTAAATAAATTAACGGATAAAATGTTTGTTGAGCCGATTTAATTGAATTTTGAGTGCCAAATTTAAGGAAAACTTCGTAGTTTAGACGTAAAGTCAACTTTTCGGCCGCCGAACTTTTTTCGATTTGGCCGAACTTTCGGTGGACGAACAGTGAATTTGCTACTTAACTTCGGACTTTTCCTTAAGTTTGACTCTTAAAATATATTCTAATCGTCCCAACAAACATTGTTCCATAAGCAAAATTTTTCCATAATGCTTTAACATACCAAATACCGACAAAATACATTTTCCGGCAGAACTGTTCGGTCGGACACTATCAATCTTTTTCATTTGATAAAAACATTATTTTTGTCGAATTTAGAAAATTTCTGATATGATGTCAAACAAAAAAGTAACTAAAAATTGTCGATTTTCTGTCGCATATTTTGCCCCCTAAATACCCGAGATGACCGAAATAATTAAACAGGTTGTTCCTATGCTTCAATTTTGTGCCACAGATCTGAATTTCATAACCCGGTGTCTTCGAATGAAATAAAATATATGAAATGAATTGTTAAAACGATTGCAGAACAACATCACTTGATACTAAGAATAATTATATTTCTTTCTTCAAAAAACACAAAATTTTATTAATCCCAGCCATCAATTTCGGAGCGCTCATAAATAATATTTGAAAATGACTGATAAAAATGATTGTTGTTTTTTGAAAACACTCTTTTGGCAGAAAATATGAACCCTCAGAAAACAACTCAAAAAGCTGTCTCTACAATACCCAAAAAGCTGTCTCAAACAGAATGTTCATTTTTCAAACTCATAAAAGAATCCAAAATTATTCAAATTGATGAGGAAAATTACGATTTCATACGTTCTTTTTTCTGAGTCATTTCTATGTACACAGGAGGCTCTTTTGAACGGGCCACTTTCAAAGCAAAAAGTGAAAAAATGGTTATATTTTTAGAGCTTATTTCAGAGTTAATAATGATCATCTTTGTTTGCTGGGATATTTAATTTTTTTCTTTTACAAATAATAAATAATTAAACTCTGTTAACTAAAAAAATTTTTTTTTTTGATTGCTTAAGTAAAATGAAAACTAAAAGTGACATTTGATGGCAGACATCATGGAAAGAGCCGCGTGCATGCCAACGGTATCATGTTATTGGAATAATATTGAAATTAGGTGTCTTCACTTGGGATGAAATCATTTAGACAATTGCTTGCTATTGTGTTATTGCAAGTCGAGACATCAACTATGAATCGGATGGATAATTTCGTTTTTAGATAAAAATAATCGGAAATGGGAGATAAAGAGTTAACATATTCAACGAAAAAATGCTTCATAAAATTTTATTTAACCCTCTAACCGGCAAGCCCGCCTCCAGGCGGGGTATATTAAATTGGCCAGAAATTCGCCAAAGGGGTATTTTATAATAAGAAATTATGCTTCTTCAACAGAAAACAAAATTTATAAAATTTTTTGTGAATAATTTTTTTGTACACAATGAACGGTTTGGAAGCGAGAAATTGTCAAAGATAAAATTTTGTAAAATTTCAAAAATTAAATATTTTAAAACAACCAAAAGTTTCAAAAATCTTAAAAACATATTTAAATTGACTAAAACAATTGATAGTGACCATGAAGTAAGATTGGAGCTTAAGCTATTCAAAAAGTTCCTTACTTTGGTCCAAGGACGCACAGGATTCCATAAGGATACCTTTAAAGGACATCGCCTTAACTTCAAAACGAATGAATGGATTTTTTTGAAATTTGGTAAAAATAATATATTTGATATAGGTAGCAAAGCTTATAAGTTTGAAGTTTTAGTGCTTTTTCGCTCAATTTCGCATTTTTCGAAAAAACAAAATAGCTACATCCTCTTAAGTAACAGCACCAAAAATGTAATTTTTTTATTGCAATTATTTCTTGGTAAGAGAAATAATTTGTGCGTAAACCTAGTAATTTTTATGCGCTAGTTTTCAAGATTCACCCTTAAACTATTTTGGCCCATATCGTCTAAAGTAGGTAACGAAAAAAAATTTTGTAGAAGAACTTATTGTTTATTTTTCGTGAGGAAAACATGGTATAAATTTCATTGCAAAAAAGCTTAGGCCGGTTAGAGGGTTAAGGCGAACAAACAACGATTTTTTTCAGAAGTACATTTCCGTTGTTATTTCCCAGGACAATATATGATAAATTTTTAAAGATTTTATATTTACCGAATACATTTTTAGTTTTTGGAAAGGCATAGTGAATTTTTAACATATTTTGAAAAAAAAGAAAATTTAAAATAAATAACCCCATTAAATCGTAATTTGTTTAAACTAAAATCCATACAAAAATTTAATTTTGTATTTAACTTGATGTTATATTCCTTCGGAAACCATACTAGGCTCTGACATATTGTATTTGTACTATTGCAATTCATGGTGGCGAAATCAAAGAGTTTATTTTAACAAGATTGAGTTTTCAAATAAAAAAATTTTAAAAATCAAATTATAATTCAACAAATTTTGGTCGACTTTAAATAATTTTTAAAATTACTGATTTCATAAGAAAAAAGCAAAAATGTTGAAATAAAAATTTACAATATAAGCAAAACCAAGAAAAATCAGTAAAGAAAAAAAACTCTTAACATATTAGCTTTAAATTCTTATATTTTTAAGATCAGAATTTTCATTTAATCTAAATTGTCCTATCATTTCAAAAAAAAAAAGCTTTAGCTTCTTTTTGCTTGGCCTAGTTATTACCAAATCTTTTGTTTAATTTATTGAAATTATTTTGTCACAGCCAAATTTCTCTTGTCTCAGATTATATCCATTTTGGCAATGAAATATTCCTCACAAATCGATAAAGATTGCAAAATAATGATTTAACAATGTTCCGCATTCATAAGAGAGGGCTGGTCTGGTTTCTGGGTTTTGTATATTTTTTTTAGCTAAATGCGTTTCGATTGTTTGTCTTTGTATTGTTGATGTGGTCTTTAGACAATATGTTTGCCACTCATCATCAAATAATATTGTTATTTGCAAACGCTGTTTTTTTCTGAATTTTACAAAATGCGAATATTATCTGAAAATAACAAACAACGATAAATGGCCAATCGAAAGGGAAATATGATCGAACACTACAATATACGTACGTACATATATCATCTACACTATAGACTGAAACGAACCAAAACTGAAATTTATTCAAAAAATACAAAATTCACGGTCAATTGATTAACGTGCGAGTGGTGGAGTGTATGATTTTGTTTTTATTTTAGTTTTTATTATTTTGTTTAAAGTATTGAGTTTGGCGTTATTTAGCATTTATTGGCAAAAAATATGTGTTATGTAATATGTAAATGAATTGCTTAAATCATAATATGGAAGTATGTATATGAAACTGCTAAAATTACGTATTCATATTTTTTTGGTGTTTAAATTTGATTGTGTGAATTTTTCAAACGCTTTTTTTTAAATGGTTATTAATTAATATTTAATATATGGTAAATTTTTTGGTTTTTATTGTTAATAAATTGATTTTTGTTAAACTATCTTTTTTACACACTGCATTAATTTGTAAGAGTTTTATAATTTTGCGAAATATTATACTGGTAATTAATCAAACTAGATTTTTTTGCGGATATGTTGTGATTAAATGGGTTAATTAAATTGGGTGTAGTTAATTTAGTACGAGTGTACTACATACAGTATTAGTGATAAAATTTAATAGTTACGTTAGTTAATTATATTATATATTGAATTATATTTAAGATATTTTAAAAAGTTTTTTAAGTGCCCTATTCAAAAGGTTTTGTTGCACAAGAGGTTTTTTTGTATCCTTTATTTTTCAGTAGAGCGTTTTGAAACTTTGAGTGTAAGTAACAACTTCTTTTAAATAAATTACAATTTTTTTTTCATATACATACATATGAGGATTTTGAAAAAATGTTTAATTTATTGTTTTCTTACGACATGAGGGTAAAACCAGGGGTCTCCCATGGTCCTTTTTAATGGCAATACCGCTTTTTAATGCAACAGATGGCGCTGACTGCTGTTTTGTTTTTTCTATAATAAAATGAAGCAGTATTGCCCGAAAATTTTTAGCTCATTCCCATTTTGAATGTTTAAATCCCCAATGTTATACCCAATTCATTTTAATTTAAACAAAAACTCAATTTAAAAGAAAAATATAGCAGCTAAGTTAGCATCGCTCTTAAGTGGAGAAAATTATTGAGAAACGAATCAGCAAAGTAAAATTTTAAATTTTACGAAGAAATATTTACTTTTTCACTCGAACTTTTAAGGCCAAAAATCTTTGTTAAAATTGTGAAAGTAAAAAAATTTTATTATACGAAAGACAAATCACAATTAAGCTGAAATGTTACTGTTACAAAATAAAAGTCGTATATTAAATTTTCGAGAGAAACAATTCTTCACAATTTTCACACGAAACTCATTATGGTGAAAAATGTTTTTCTTTTTATAAAATTTGTATGGTGTTTTAACAAGTAAATACGAATAATTTTCAAAAACTAATAGTTTTTGATTAAGTGTAAATCTATTATGAAAATAAAATTTTATTATGAAAATAAAATTTTTTTTGATTAATTATTGAGTTTGGTTGCTTTTCCTTATTTCAAGATTTATAAATATTTAGAAAACATTTCTTCAGTAATTCAAATATTTTGTAGAAATTTTGAAATACTTCAACTGACCTAATTTTGCCGACTTTAAAATAATACGCATATAATTTATACGAAAATTCTTCTTATTTTCGGCCTAAAACTAAATCTTTTAAAATTTACAATTTTTTAATCTATCCCCAAACCGAAGTCGAAATCCCTAATTTAAGCCCAAATGCCCTTACCTGACAACTCTGTTAAAACCTCATTGGACAAAATAAAATCCTCGCTAGACAAAATTTCCCAAAATAAAATTCTCCTTTGACAAAATTTCCCTCATGCTAGCGACATCTACAGTTTGTTTAAAAAATTATCGATGTTGTATCTCTATATAATGTCTCTGGGTAAAACCATATCACTCAACATAACATTCGGGTTTACCATCTCATATTAAAATAAAATTCGCCCCAACTGTAGTACAAGAGCTCAGTGATATATAAATTTCGGTAGCCTGGACTTTTCGGACCTAAATTTACCCGAGACTCAGCGAAAGTAGAATTAAAGAAGAAGTTATAATAACATATTCATTTTTTTTAATTTCGTGGAAAATTTCAACTTTTTGAAACATATTTCTCATGATTTTCTATCGCAATATATTCATTTTTTCTATCCGGTACAGATACACGAAAGCTAATTAAAAGTGAAGCATTCAACAATATTTTGATTGACGTTAAATTGGATGCTTGGAAGGCATTCAATTTGTTGGAAAAGAATCGGTGTAACAATTACAATGTTTCTGCCGCAATAATGTTAACGTTCTCTTGGCGTCCACATGTCCTTGAAAATTCATTAAATAGGTGGTCTGGAGTGCTTTGTCAGTCATTTATGAGAGGCAAAAATTCGTAGCAAAGTCCTTACAAATGAGAAAAGATTTCTACTTTTTTGTTGTAATGAATTTACATAAACTAGGAGGATTTCGAGTGTCTGTGGAACTTTCATCATGACCTCCAGCTCCGCGATTATTTTAGATAGGGTAATGAAATTGATACGGCAATTCTCATGCGATGAAAATCATTACCACGCCAGTTTGATCTTGGTTTTTGAGTAACATCACAACAAATTAATTTTTTTTAAGAACTGCTACAGAAATTTTTGGAATTAGCAAATTTTTTATGAAAAGCTATAAGTTATTTTTGAAAAGAAAAAAATCATTGCTTTTGCTAAATATTACATTTACAACATAATCCGAATTCAGTCCTGATTACAACCACCTTAAATATTTAACAGAAACCATTATAGTGTAGTTTTAATTTATTAACTAATATATAGTTTTAATCCTGAATATAGATTAAATCTGCTTTTCAAGTGAATCAGCCAGATTACACTGTGAGACAAATGGTAGGGGTCAGTGATCGGGAAGGGTTCAAACTACCGGGGAAAGTTATATCGGTAAAAAAGAAGTTATACGTGTCCCGGCGTTTCGCTGGGTCAACCCTAGGAATCGAGATATATCGATTTGACCTTTGGTGGTCTTTTTTTTGACATAACTCGAGAACCACTAGTCCGATTTTTCTCAAACAATTTTAAAAAAATTAAAAATTACAATTCCTTTCATATAACGTTTTTCTATATACTCAACAGTTTTGCCGGTAAAAATAAATGTATGAAGAAAAAAATATTTTTTGCCTAAAATATTAAAAAAAGTAATAAACAAAAGGTTATTGATTTTTATGGTAGCGGTAACAAACATTTATTTTTACCGGCAAAACTGTTGAGTATATAGAAAAACGTTATATGAAGATTAAAGGAATTGTAATTTTTAATTTTTTTAAAAATGTTTCAGCAAAATCGGACTAGTGGTTCTCGAAAAGATATATCTCGATTCCTAGGGTGACCCAGCGAAACGCCGAGACACGTATAACTTGTTTTTGACCGATATAACATTTCCCGTTGGTTTCATCCCATCCCGATTTTGACTGTCGCATAGTGTTATTTATAGTAATTTGTAGCTTCAGAAAAGAAAAACAAAATCAATTTTATTTCCACACTTTCGTAAAATTCATATTCTGCTAAACATAAACTTATCAAAAGAGAAAAATATTTTATAATTAAATTTTTCGTTTTCCAAGACCAAGAATTATATATAATAGCCCAGCAAAATCTTTCATTACCAAATAAGTGGTTATATAATAGAAATTCATAGCTCCGCACAACTTATTTTTTGGGGTCTAAACTCATTATTTTTGTTTGGCGTGGTCGTTTTTATAAGTAGTCACGCTTACCTGCTCGCTTACGAAAAAATGAGAAATAAGTAGTTACGAGATTTTGAATAATAAGTGGTTACATACATGCTTACAAAAAGTTGAATTATAAGTGGTTATCCGACTGCTTACTTGATTCTTAAAAATAAGGAGTTACACAAATACTATTACCTTCAGGAAATACATTCAGAGAATTTAAAGTTTTTCCTAGTGTGTAATTTTAGTACTCGTCATAAAAATTTAACACAAAACATATTTACATGTAATAAATATTAATGTATAAAATTTAACTTTGTAAAAAGTACTTATTTAAACTATTGCGAGTAAGTCATTATTTTATATTTAAAAGCAATAACTACAATAGGCCGTTATTAGGAAGTCATTATTTTATATTACAAAATAATGCAAAAGGTAATGATATATCATTATTGGTAATGCAGACAGCAATGAGGTGTCATTACCAATATTTTGCTGGGAGGAGACCCAAAACCTGTGAAACACGACAAAAGATAAAACATCAAACAAAATATTCCGAAGTCAGTTTCGGGTTCCCGGGTAGAATGAAAAAAGTGTAAAGTGGAAAGAAATAGTTAAAACGAAAGTTAACGAAAAAATTAAATAAATGTCGTAAAATTGGGAAGAAGCCCAATCAAAAATAATGAAAATATTAAGAAAAAAAAAGAAGTTAAAATAAAAAATTTTAAAAAATTAAAAAATTTTTAAATTAAGTTTTTTTCTAAAAAAAAAAAAACAAAATATTTTTGAAACCGCAAATGCCTATCGTCGGCTTGCCTGCAAGTAGCCTATGTGTATTTTAACAGGTTTTCAAGAGAGCGAAAAACTGATTTAAATTTATATCCTTTTAAGATATTTTATTGACATCATATGCCTTAATAATGATTTTAGTAAATGAGGTCTTGAATCATTAAGGCATTGAGGTAGAACAATAGTCTAACTAAAAATATGATAATTACTTAAATTAAAAAAAAAAACAATTTATTCTCAGTATTTTTAGTTATTTTTTCCTTGCTTCCCTGTTATCTGTTTAATTTTACGAAAATATTTAATTTAATTTCATCAAAAATCCAATTTCCTACACAATAAATGCCTTGGAACTCGTCGAGATCTCTGACGAGTTTTGTTTGATGTTTTGTCTTTTGTTGTGTTTTACGGGTTTTGCATCTCCTTGTACATATCCTCGTTGTCTAGACCCTCAAAAGTGACCTTTGACCATTTCGTGGAAAAAAATCTTTACACATACTGATTTAAGGGCTACATTGGTTAATAGACAAGACTAAAAGAATATATTTAGGCTATTTTGTAATGATACTTTAGTCAAATATTAAAGTTTTTTTCCCCAAGGACTTAACTGTTATAAATTGTTTTAGAAATATTTTGGGTTTTAACTGTAATCGCCATTTTTATTTTTTTTCGTTACGTATAATTATTATTGTCCAATTATTTTTTTTTTCTGTTATTCAATAATAATTATGCGTAAGAAATAATATTAACTATTAAAAGTTGTTTATTAATTTATGCTTTTTAGTGGATGTTAATCGGGAAATACTGTATAGTTGGGCGCCAGTTAAAATAGCAATGTATTCTGGGGGAATTGTTGTGATCAAATGACTCAAGACATACTTGAAATATTTTATTACCATTGAAATTTCTTTACCATTGGTTGATACTAATGTCAATGAACAAAAATTTCATTACCATTTAATGGTAATGAAATATTTTTCATTAGAAAAAACATTACTAATGGTAAAGAAATTATACTAACGTATAAAAAAACTAATTACAATTGATTAAAACCATTTGTTTACAAAAAATTCAGATAAATGAAAACGAACAACGGGTTTGGTCAGAGAAGTTAAAAAACATAATTTCTGAAGGAGGATCCATTCCATTCTACTTTACCTGCATACAAATAACAATGGTATGGAAAGTAATATTTAATTTCAAAAAGGCGTGAGCCTGAATGAGCAATTTCCATTCCCGATTTCAGCGAGTTTTTCTCCATTTTTACGATTTTCTGTCAATGGTAATTATTTTTTTTATTTGATACATTATCAATTGATGCATTACCATTGTCATTAATTAATGAAATTAAATTTTAAATTCATTACCATTAATTAAAAAAATGGTAATGAAAATAATTTCATTACAATTGATATAAATGCAATGGTAATGAAATCATCAATTAATTAGTCTACCTAATTCATGCGCGGCTCCAGCAATTAATATAAGGGGAAAAATCGTACGCCACCGTATACCAACACATTAACTTGGTCACTGTGGCGTATGATTTTTCCCCTTATATTAATTGCTGGAGCCGCGCATGACCTAATTAATAAGTCTCATGTGTGACTCAAAATATCTGTTATAGTCTCATAAGTGCGTAACTTTTCCGATTTCAAAAATTTGTATAACAGTAATTTTGGGTCCTTTTTTTCCTATTTTCATGACGTGATATTTCGGAAACCGAAAATGCCTGAGCTTGTTAAGCTCTTGTGCGATAAATATGGCGAATTTGATTCAAATCGGTCGTTAATTTTGAGACATCCCATATAAAAAATGTAAAACTATAATATAAAGGGTTGAGTTCAGGTTACTATACTCATTAGTTGGGAAATTGTCAATTGATATTTTCCGAATTTTAGTTGATGATTTCCAAATTTCAATAGGTATTTTTTGAATTTTAACTCATATTTTCTTAATTTTAAATAAATATCTGAATATCAGTTGATTAATGTTTTCTGAATTACAGTTGCAAAATGTGTAGTTTGCAAATAATTTTAATAAATTTAGAAAAAGCGGGAATTGATGACAAAAAGCGACACAAATCCCGCGAAAGCGGGTAAAGCTAGTTATATGTACATAAATACATAAATGCAATTCTAGATTATATTTCTATTGAAAAAATTACTACTTAATTTAAATCCATGTTTGGGATTTCAATTTGAGAGATCGTGATTTTTAGCAAAAAATATGTTTTGAGTGAATATTTTTTAAGTTTTTAATATAATTTTTTACTCTATTTTGCATATTTTTGTTTTTAAGTGATGAAATTGTACTAAATCGCAATTTCCCTTGATATATTTGTAAATATTACTACTTTTACAGACTTACATATTTTGCGAGTGTATAATATGGACTTATACCTATTAAAAACCCAATAAAACACAAAAAATTTATAAGAATGATTTCATCATAATTACTGAAATAACATCTATTGCAACACATGTAAAATACAATAAATATAGTCTTACTTCAGTTTAACAAAAAAAGTTAAAGAAATATTTATTTAAACGCGGAATGGAATGGACTATGTATTGTATGTAAACCAATACAAACGAAAAGGAGCCAAAAGAAATCTGCACTACAGCTACATAAACTTACTTAAAAAAAAATAATTTGGAGCTTGGCCTTGAAAATTTAAAAGAAAGAAGATCATCAGCAGTAAATAAACAAAAAATCAGCATCAAAATACAAAAGAGCAAAACAAGAAAAAAACAAAAACAACGAAAATAAGCCAAAATATAAGAAAACGTGATAATGCAGCAATCGCAGATCACCAAAAGCTACATACAACAACAATAACAGCTAAAGTAGGTACACAATACAATTTATTAGATGGATGATTTTGTAAGGTTTGTATGTTGTTTTGGTTTTTTTGTATGTCATCTCTCTTGTTGTTAGTTTTGGGGCTTGGTATTGTTTTTCAATGCCGCTTACGTTGCAGCAGCAGTTGCTGCTGCTACATTTAAGTTGCTTTAGATATTTTATTGTAAGAAGGGGGGAGTACTTAAGGGATCACATCATATTTCTTTTCGCTAGATTTTTGCAAATATATTTTTTAAAGCTCTTTTTGCTTTGTTGTATTTTGGCACATTTCTATAAATGTGTTTGTAACTGTTGTTGTTGTTGGGCCCATGTGTTTTTTTGTGCCCTTCACTTTTGGTGTGAGTAGTTGTAGTTTCCCAGTCCGTTTGTAGATATGTACTACAAATTTTAATTGTACCTATAAGACAAAATTAGTTGTCGTTTAAATAAGTACCCAATCCGAAAAATACAAATGGGAAAGCGATGACAAGGCACTACATAAGGTAGTATAAGTACTGGAAAAAAGTGCCTTCCCATTCTCAAACTGATAACATCATTAGCTGTTCAGAAGATTTGGAAAAGAAGAAGGAAAAGCACTTCTCTAGCGAAACGCTAGAGAAACCAATAAGTAAGTGGTCTGGAAAGAGATTTTCCAAAATAAAATTTAAAAAAAGTTCATACACTCAGATAAAAGAGTTAGTAAAAAAAATTTGCAAACGGTTTTCAATTGCACTTTAATATTTTTACTGATTTTTAGTACAATTTTTTTAGTAATAATATTTGCTATTCTCTTATTACAAATTACTAATTTTCTTTTTACTAATTTTCGTTGCTAATTTCAGTAAAACATTTTACTATTTTTTCAATACCGAGTGCTAAACTTGGCAAAAAGAAATATACTAATTTAACAAAAAGTGGATACTTAAGGAAATTTTATTTACAAGAATTGTTATTATTGATATATTCTTAGTTTGCAAATAAAACTCAGAAAATATTGTTGTATCTCCAATGCATAAAAAGGTAATAAGTGGTGAACCGTTTGCAATTTTTCTTCAAATTTCGAGTACACTCAGATAAATAAGTTAGTAAAAAAATAATAAACCTACAAAAAATTTAATATTTTTTTATTGATTTGGGGTAACTATAAAAATTTTATCAAAATTTGGTCCAAAGCATCGTGAAAAATGTACTAAATTTGCAAAATTCTAAACTATATCCACTCAGCGATGATTTACTTGTCAAAAGAAAAGTTTTGGTATCCATATTGCCCTATTTAGAACATATTGTTTCCACCACACTGAATTTTTGATAAAACGCGAACAATCGCGAATTTCTGAAAAAAATCTGAAACACGTGTTCCCTTAAATCGACTATAGATTATGATATGTAAGTTTGACATTTCAATCACAAACATCTCCGTGCAAAAGAGTCAAAAATTTGTTTTTTTTTTATAGAATATCCTTGAAAATAGGACATGTCTGGATATGTTTGAACATGTTGTACATACCGCTGGACACGCCTTAATATGATATCCATATTCAGTATGTTGCCTTCAGCTAAAATGCTTAATTCTTACAAAAACTAAAAAAACGACCTTTTTTTAAAAATGGTCCAGCTCGTGAGATCTCATTGCTAGACCCGAAATATTTTGGGAATCATCATAAAATAAACCAAGGTTTATTTTGAGGCAGGCACTTTTTTTACTTTTTTCTGTCCGTATAAGGTGAGTCGCTCTAATGTAGGGTAATCAAAATTCATCACAACCGAATGTAACACTTTTAGTTGTTTCTTGTATTTTCAATCTTCTTGATTATTCTCATCTAATTTAAAGTTCATAGCTAAAAAACACTTCATTCGGCATCATAATGAACATCATCGTGATGATCATCTTTATAATCAATGCTTTCAACGTCAGCATCATCTTTATACATAAAAGAATAACGTGACTGAATGACTTAAAGTCGCCCAGCCCTAACCGTTGGAACTAGGAAGTTAAAAGTTGGTATGAGGGCGTAGATGTCTGAGGAGGAACATCCACCATCGAGGAAATGGAATGAAAAGCATAACTAGTGGAATTGAAACACTAGGCAAGTAGAACGAAATGGAATGGTAAGGGGAACGAGTGGAATTGAATCTCTCGAAAAGTGGGTTCTAAATGGAATAGAACGGAAAATGAATGGAATTATAACACTTAAAATAGGGAACGAAATGGAACCGAGTGATCCTTAATTTTAGTGCTGCTTACCAATTTAAACATATTTTAGTGGTATTAATGAAATTGAATGTGCTAAAATCCCAAAACTTATTTGACAAATTATGAAAAATAATCTGTTGAAGGCATGTCCCTATCCGGATTTCAGTCTTGCCTAAGGAAATCGTCAGGGGACGACGTTTTTAGAATTTCTAGAAATATGTGTTAAGTAAGTTCATGCGCGGTTCCAGCAATTAATATAAGGGGGAAAATCATACGCCACCGTAGATAAATACATTGAGTTGGGCACTGAGGCGTATGATTTTTCCCCTTATATTAATTGCTGGAACCGCGCATGAGTAAGTTAAATTATAATTAATTGTATTGTAGTGATTTTTTTTTTAATTTTTATATTTTTTCATAAAGAAATATGTAATCATTATTTAGGCCCTGTGCGAGGTGGCTAAATAAATCCTAAACTAAATACAAATTGACAAAAGGGTTTAGAATTTCTTTGAAAAATTTTTGAAAACTTTTTCAAATTTCATAGAAATTTGGAAACCTGAATTTAGTTTAGATATTATTTAGTCAGTTCGCACCCACCCTTAATAAAAAATTATAATGACAATAATTTCAATACAATTGATATGAATTAAATATATTAGTAAATCTACTTAATTGATTAGTAGAGGAAACCCCTTGGCGAAATGATTTAAGCTTTCGTCTGAATATATTCCGATACTTAAAACTACCAGTAACGAAGTTATGCGCTTTTATATAAATAAATTTATCTTATATAAGTATCTTCTCCATATATAAAAACAGTAAAGTGGCTCACTGTTTTACGGGCGGATAATGTGAAAATTTCCCTGGAATTTGGGATAATTCAGAGATGTTTTTTTTTTTTTTTATTTTTTGAGAAACGTGGTAAAAAGGCGGATTTACAAATCCACTGAAGATAATATTTCCAATAAGGTGTTAAAAACGGTGTTCAAAAACGAACACTTTTAAATTTGTGCAATAGGTTCTGTCACTAAGCTATTTGGATACTTGGACATTTTTACGCGGAAAGACAAAGAGGGAAATGCGCCCCGCTTGCATACCCTTAAATCGAAAATCAAAAATTTTGCATTAAAACATACTCCACCAAAAAGCTTCAACAAATTTATTAAAAGAGAAAACTCCTTTGAAAAAGAATACAATTTTTTACAAATATATTCCGATATTTAAAACTACCGGAGGAGAGAATGAGAAAAGCCTTGTGTGCTTTTTACACCTGTAAAAGGACCTTTGGGAAGAGATGGGGTCTACAGCCGTATATCATTCACTGGATGTATGCGGCGATTATCAGACCAATCTTGACCTACGGGGCACTGGTGTGGTGGAGGGCGGTGGACACGGGTTCATATCTCTCCACGCTCGTAAAGGTGCAACGACTGGCTTGTCTGGGTATTACGGGGGCGGCTCGTTCTACACCCCAGGCAAGTTTGGAGGTGATGCTTGGCATCCCACCACTGGATATTTATATCAGGGGCACGGCGGCAAAGGCAGCTCTCAGACTTAGGGAGATGCAGGAGCTGAGGCAACGCACTTGGGGGCACAGTACCATTCTGCATGAGATTGGTGGTGCACTACTGGATCGTGAAACGGACTCTATTGTACCGGTCACGAATTTCCAGAGGACTTTTGAGGTGATTGTACCGACCAGGGAAGATTGGGCAGCCGACTCCGTTATTCGGAGTGGTGATATCTCAGTGTTCACGGACGGTTCGAAGACGGACATGGGGACAGGGTCGGGAGTTTACTCCGGCGAACTGGACCTTCGAATCTCCATACGACTCTCGGGTGATTGCAGCGTGTTCCAGGCGGAAGTGTATGCAATTGACGTGGCCGCACGGATGATAATGGAACGGGATTTGGATCCATCGTCCATTAGCATCTTTGCGGACAGTCTTGCTGCTTTGAAAGCCCTGGAATCCGATACTGTCAGATCGGGGTGTGTGCGGCACTGTATTGAATCCCTCGACCGTATTCGTCGGCATTCGGTAAGGCTGGCGTGGGTCCCTGGACACGCTGGGATTGCGGGGAACGAGCGGGCTGACGAGTGTGCGAGGAATGGCTCTGAGTCGGTTGAGGACCCTATACAGACGGAGGTCCTGGTTCCTCTGGTGGAGCTATTCGGTGTGATAGGGGATATATCGGATAGGGAGACGAGGGCAAGGTGGACAACCTTGACCAATTGTAGGATATCTCGGACCCTATGGCCACTGCCAGATCCGGGGAGGACAAAGATTCTTCTTGGATTTGGCAAGCGGACGGTTGGGATGCTTGTAGGGGTTCTAACGGGACACTGCGCGATAGGCCGAATGGCTGCGCGTTGGGGTTACGCCCAGGCGGACTACTGCAGGGGCTGTGGGGACGAGGAAGAGGAGGAGACAGTGCATCATCTGCTTTGTGAATGTCCGGGACTGAAGGAACGGCGACTCAGATATCTGGGGTGCAGGTTCTTCGACGACCTGGACAGTCTACGCGATGTTTCTCTGTCTGGTCTTGCGAACTTTTTAAGGGGATCGGGATGGTTCTAGATTTCTCGGGTCGTGGTATTTCTTTCCATGTGGGGAAAACTAGGGGAATCACAATGGGACCTATGGCCTCCGAGTGAACTCGCCGTTCTGGCGGGCTCCCATTCAACCTAACCTAACCTAAAACTACCGGTAACGAAGTATCGGGCTTTTAAGCTAGGTCTCTCATATACTTATATATACTTTTAGTTTCTTGATTTTTTCGCTTTTGTAATATTTGTATACTTATATATTTTTTTTATTTTTGTTTATCCATATTACTTATTTATTGTACTTTTTTATACATTTTAGGTACCACAGAAGGAAGGCACAGCGCTTTTCTACCCACTATTGTTTTCAACTTTGTTGAAATATACATACATCGAAAGTTTGCAGAAATATAAACTTGGACGAGTGTAAGAATTTTTGTAATGTTTATTATTTAATTACTGGATCTTAGAGTGCTTTAGTTTTAGGGTTCTAAAAATACATTATGCACCCTCCTGAAAATAAGCACAAATAAACAAAATTATTCGCATATAGCGGTAACCTCCCTTGAGCTAAACTGTTTTGGAAAAAGAAAACTCCAAAAATTGTATTTTTTATGAATAACAAATTAGTAAAGTCAGCTAAGTTGTCAAATAATTAAAAGATTCAAGAAATTTCTAACATTTCTAACTAAATATATTATGAAAATCTTTATACAGATTTCAGATAATGAGACTTTTATTTCATGAATAAGGGATAAAAAGTGACATAAAAGATTACCCCGTTCTGCGTTTTTGGGAATTTATCCATGTATGTTTCAAAGACTTATGTACAAAATAAACATCAAATAAATAAATTTTGAAGATATATTTAATAGAGTAAGTCAAAGCTTTCAAACAAAAATGTTTCGAACTATTTTGAAACTTAAAATCAACTTGGGCAAATATGTTTATAATATTTATTCTACACACTGTAGAAAATCATTACCAGATATGTGGTTATGTAACTATAATACATATATCTGAGTTACTTTACTTATATATCTTATTACTTTTGTATGGCGATATCGCGAAATATAATGAGTTATGATTACAAACCATCATACGAAAAATCAAAAAAGTATATTGTTATCAATTTTAATGCTTAATTGATAAAAATTATTGGTATTTTTTTAATCATTGAATTTATTTTTGGATTTATTTTATTTTGTTAAAAAATTCACATTTTTTTTATTTTTCAAAATTTAATATTTTTATCCAAATCAGAGCTTTAAAGAATTAATTTCTTAATTAAATTTTTCAATTCTGAATTGAAAATTCGATGAATTAATTCACTAAGCACCATATATTGAATGAAATTAATTCATATTTGCTTTCGTTCGATTCATTTTGTTACGAATTAATTCAATTGCAATAGTTCTTTTTATTAAATCAAATGAATTAATTCACTGGTGAACACGTTCAATTTTATAAATCGAACGGAAAAAAAGTGAATTAATTCCTTACTGAATTAATTCACTACTGAATTTGTTCAATTTCATTTTCGTTCAGTGAATTAAAAAAAAAAAAGTTCAGTGAATTAAAAAAAAAAATAATAAGTTCACTGAATTGAAAAAAAAAAATAAAATAAGTTCACTGAATTCGAAGCCTGTTTTCTGCTGTTCAGTAGAAGAAAAGAATAATATACAAATAAAATTTTTAAATAAGCAATTTTACAGCGTGTGCTACTCACATCTCATTCGTACTTCCAGACTAATGACAAAAAATAAATAAACGTTAAATTTGTGATCGAAAAATACATATCTAATTAAAAGTTCGTGAATTAATTAATTTAATTATTTTTCAATTTAAAATAAGTATTTTTGTATTTAAAAACTAAAAATTATAGTATATTTATATTAATTATAAAAATATTTAAAATAAGTAAAATCATAATTTGTTGTAAATTGAATGTGTTTTCATTCATTTTAAGTAGGTCTCTACTTGAATTTAATATTTATTTTTCTTAGTGTACATGATTCAAAAATAAAGGCTTTTACTATTAAAAATAAAAACTTTACAGATATACTAGATAAATTTGGAAAAAATATGACTATTAATTTTTCAAACTAGTTATATAGTTATACTTTTTTTTTCCAAATTTTTAAATCATGTAGATTGATAAACAGCATCCGGTTTCTAATTTGTTCATTTTTACTAGCACACGCTGTAAAATTGCTTATTTCAAAATTTTATTTGTACATTATTGTTTTCTTCTACTGAACGGCAGAAAACAGGCTTTGAATTCAGTGAACATATTTTATTTTTTTTCAATTCAGTGAACTTATTTTTTTTTTAATTCACTGAACGTAATTTTTTTTTTAATTCACTAAACGAAAATGAAATTGAACGAATTCAGAAGTGAATTAATTCAGTAAGGAATTAATTCACTTTTTTCCCGTTCGATTTATAAAATTGAACGCGTTCACCGGTGAATTAATTCATTTGATTTAATAAAAAGAACTATTGCAATTGAATTAATTCTTTGAACTTGTTGTTTGATGAACGCGTTCAGTTGAAAGAATTCAGTGAATTACTTAAGAAAAGGAATTCATTCATTTCTAGAGAAAATTGAATTCGATTGGTAGTGAATTCATTCAAAAAGGAATTAATTCTTCAAAGCTCTGATCCAAATCTAACTCTTATTCGTTTAGCATAGATTATTCGAGTCTAAGCATAGATTTTCATATTTTTAATTAGTACATAGATTTAAAGAGATTTCTGAAATATTGTTTGTATTGGAAAAATGTCTATTGGGTTTAAGAAGTTGCAAACCGCTCTGATATTAATAAAATTTATATTATTCGACCTTTAGAAATTAGGGGATAAAAAATAGCCCTTGTAAATATTCTCTCTACTTATCAAACGATATCTGTATCTGCCATTAAAATATTTTAAAACAATAGTTTTAAAGGAAATTGTAAAATAATAAAAAACGTGCTACTATGGCAGCAACAAAAAAAACTTCTTACATATATGATAAAATATTTGTATCTGTAGACATACAAAAAGTATCTCCCTTTTAAAGAATTAAGCGCATGCGTGTAGTAAACGAGACAAGCAGCGTTTTGTGTGTGTGTATATTTTTTTTGTATAATTTGCGTTTGCAAAAACCTTTTTCAAACAGTTGAGCGCAGCTCTAATACGTGACTTACAAACTAAATTAAAAATGTTCAAGGTTGAAAATGATGGTATGTACTAGGGATGCCAAACGGCAAATCCCGAATTCCGAAATCCCGGGATTTTCGGGATTGGTAAAATTTTCTTATTTTTTTAATATTAATATAAACGCAAATAAACAAAGTGAGCAATTTTAGATTACCTAAGTTTTTTCTTGAATTTTCTCATATTGACAAGAAATTGATGCCAATATATTAGTAAAATTATAAATTAAGTAGATTATTCGAGTAAACTATGCAAAGACTTTGTCACTTTGTTTGTCACGTTTGTTTGTTATTTTACCGATTTATTCTTCCAAGCGAAATTCGATTTCTGAAACCTAATTTTGGCTGGGACTGTAAGTTTGAATTCTTCCATGAAAACATTTGATAACGATAACCAAATAACTTTGTTACTGTAATTACACAATTTAGTGGGCAAGGTTATCGGAACGAATCTGTTTTAAAATCTGCTTACAAAATACTGGGCGCAAGTGTGCTTAATTACAGGCCTTCAAATATTATCACAGCCAGAAAAATACAAACGGGAAAGCGATGGCAAGGTATTTTAACAGGTGGTACAAGTACTGACAAAAATTGCTTTCCCATTTCCAATATGATAACGTCAATAGACAAAAGGACCGGCACTTCAAAAAGCGCCGGAAAAGTACTGGAGAAACAAAATTTTTAACTTTGGCAAAACGCTGCCAAAACCAATAAATAGGTGGTTTGAAATTATATTTTCCTAAATAAAATTTAAAAAAAGTTTATATGTATCTTTTTTTGGCCCTGCCGTGAAGTTTTGTAAAACAAATATTGGCAAAACGATTTTTGCAAACGCTGGCAAAGCGTCTCAAATGAGTGTTCTGCCAGTCATTTATTTTTAACATCGCGGTTACCCAGTGGTATACAGGTACTTAATTTTTTGTACCACTGTCAATTTCTGACAGAGATGTTTCAATATTCATAAAATGTATCACATTATTAATTAACAACAATTAAATAATTATAAAACGCTTTATTCTATAAAAAAATTTAGTTACATAACATAAAAATTTTTACAAATAAAGGAAAATTTAAATCCCCAAAAATCACGGGATCCCGAAAAATCCCGTAGTCTCGAAAATCCAGGGATTCGGGATATCAATCCCGATTGGCATCCCTAGTATGTACATATGTATGAAATTTGAAACAAATACAAAAAAATTTTTAGACTGTTTTTTCTATGTGTATAAAATATTTCATTTCATTTTGTTTTTTGTAAAATCAATAATTTATTGGGATAAGGTACAGTTGGGATGGCAAGTTTTGTTTAATAAATTTAGCAATTCAGCCAGTATGAAAATGCTTTTTCCTTTAGGAAATGCACCATTCCAGTGTAATAGGAATTCCATGCAAATGCATGTTTTTTGTTGATAGTCCAAAACTAATATGGACTAAATATTTATCTGAATCATCAAATTTAGAACAAAACGGCATCGATTTGTAGTTGCATATTTTTGCATATTTTGTCATAAATGCATGTTTTTGTATATTTTGACTTTAAATGCATATTTGGTGCCTTTTTAATGCATATTTTGTGCTTTTTATTTTTAATTTTTAGAAACATTTTTGTAAAAAAAATGTAAAAAAATATAAAAAGTTCAAAAAAATAAGTTAGTAGAAAAATTAGTAAAACGTCTTGTATATCAAGTGTACTAGTTTTCAGCAAATTTTTTTTGCTGAATTACCGTTTTCAGAAAAAGTTTTAGTTAGATTTTTTTAGCACTAAACTAATTTTGAACTAATGTTTTACTAATTTATTTTGCTACAAAAATTGTGCTGATAACCGCATTTACAGCGTGGACGACAACCAGATAGACAAGATGTAGACGTCGCAGCTTGTCTGGATGTAGTACAGACAACGGAAATGATAAAAAAGGAAAACAACTCAACACAATTTCTATATTTAAATTTTCATCAAATAAATTAACTAAAGTAAAATTTCGCTACAAGTTTTTTAAGTTTTTTTCAGTCTGCTAATATTCAGCAAAAAGTTTAGTGATTTTAGCAGGGATCTTTTTCATTTGCAATCGACTAAAGTTGCGTTTACATCTGTTCTCAAATCCCGTGATTTCAATGTAAATCTCGAACGGAAATCTTGACCGTTTACATTTGCACTTTATGACAGTAGCGAGATTTCGATTTGACAGATGCACTTTTTTTGTAAACAAAGTACCATAAAAAATAACCTTAAATTAAAAATATTTCTAAAAACCATTTTATTCATTGGCGGAGTACAATTTACATTATTTTATGTAAAGACCTAACGCTAAATATGTTAGTAAATTTGTTTTTTTATAAGGACGACAAGCTAGAACCCAGATTTTGCAATATTTTGGCGGAAGGAAGACATGCACTTCCCAATGCTTTCTTCATAGTTATGCTTCGCGGAAAACAAAAATTAGAACCACGCAACACTTCTTATAATCATTAGTACATTTCCATTGGGTCTAAAGTCATATTTATTAAATTAATAATAATTTTTTTATTTCATTATTTTGTGTTATTTTTAGGTTATTTTTTTAGTCAGCTGTTGACCATCGTTGCCACTTTTTCATGCAAAAACTCTACAAATTAAGCGTTACACAGTGTTGTATTCTGCAAAAGTCTCCAGATTTGTGAGATTTTCATGAGATTTCTTCGAAATCTCGCAAATTTACGGGATTTCCTTTGTATGGGAAATCTCGGGATTTCACATGAGATTTTCACTGAAATCTCAATTTTAGTCGAAATCTTGGGATTTGGCTGCAGATGTAAATGCAACATAAGTGTTAGCAACACTTTTGCTGAAGATTACTATTTTTTGGGTATTTTTTTCGCTGATTTTCAGCAAACCTTTTGCTGCAATTATCTTTTTGCAAACTTTTTGCATGCACGCTTCTGACTAAAAATTTGCTGACACAGCAACATTTTTTGCTGACTTTACTGACTTTTTTTTATGTGTAGATAATACCATCTGATTAGTGTGCCTGATCTGGTCTCAAATTTGTTCCCAATTTTCATTGTTCATTAAATCTAGTACAATCAGATCAAATGAGATCTGGCCACACCTGTACCCCGTTTCTGTATCTAATGCGAGAAGTTTTCGCATCGAGAAATGCATGGTCACCCTGCATTATACAGGCTGATTAAAGACGTGATAAAATGGACTGCAGTTTTTGTTGTAATTCGTTCAGATATTGTAACTTTAAGAACTGTTGACACATATTGTTTTGTAAAACACCTAATTTAATTAGAAATAACTTACTATGCAACGTATTACTAGCTGATTTGGTTCCATATATATTTTATTGTCTGCGACTCACCCTCTATAAAGCAGAGCAGGGTTGCATTTCACATGTTTTTTCCGCAAACTTTTTCGATGCGAGAAATACAGAAACTGGGTGCTGGTCATTTTCCCACGGGTTGTTTTTAGAAATTATCAATTTGAGTTCAAACAAAAACAAATTATTTTCAGAGTAATGGGGTGAGTAACTTATTTTCAACATAACCATGGTTATATGTTAACCACAGATATTTCCATATAAAATTGACATTCCTACACTCATAGAAATAAATCTGTAAAAATAGCAGAAAAATTTACTAAAAATTAGTTAAAAATGATGCTGCAGAAAAAACTGCTAAAATGCAGATTTTTTTTTACTAAATACTAGTAAAATGAGAACAGCAAAATTAAAACTTTTAAATTTACAGAATTTTAGTTATATTTAGGCTAACTTTTAGTTAATTGAAAATACCAAATTGTACTGTAAAATCTACAGAAAATTTTGCTAAATATTTGTAGACTAAAAATAGCAAAAATAAACTGTTAAATCTACAATATTTTTGCTAAGCTAAATTTAGTTGAATGCTAAAATCAGCAGAAATATTTGCTAAAAAATTGTAAACTGCTGTTTTCAAAAGGCTGGATTTTTATTTGCATTTAAAAAAAAATCGACAAAAAAAACTTCGAAAATTTTAAATTTTTTGGTGATTGTTTAGGCTACTAATTATTTAGCAAAATTTTTTTGCTGTTTTTAGCAGGTTAATTTGGTATTCTCCCTTTACAAAAATTTAGCTCAAACATAACTAAAATTCTGTATATTGAACAGTTTTATTTTTGCTGTTCCTATATTACTAATATATAGCAAAAATAATCTGCTAATTAACAGTATCATTTTTAACTAATTTTTAGTAGTTTTAACTAAATTTTTTACGGACTTTTTTCTATTAGTGTAACTATGGTTAAGCACTAAACTCGGTTTATGTTGAGATAAGTTAACATTTCTTAGCCTACTAATATTTAACAAAATTTACTGCATATTTTACAGTACAATTTCTCATTTTTAGATAACTCTTAACTTAATTCAAATATAACTAAAATTCTGTAAATTTAACAGTTTTATTTCTGCTGTTCTTTTTTTACAAGTATTTAGCAAACACCCTGCTAATTTCAGCAGAGTCATTTTTAATTAAATTTTGTTAGCTTTTTCTGCAATTTTTACAGATTTATTTCTATGAGTGTAGTGTTAACTCATTTAGGTCATCAATGGTATTCTTTAGTTTATTCATTCGTTTTCATTTTCACATTTAAAGCTTAAAATTATAATAATGTAATTTTTAAATAAAAAAAAATTGATAAGAACAAATAATTACAGTTTACAAAAACTTACAAGGGTGGAGCACATAATCTACGATTGCTACTACAACTGCTGCTGGAGATGGTCAATGTAATTAATGATGTTTAATGCAATTGACAATAATATAAAAATTTTATTATGTGTTTAAATTAATCTATGAATAAATGAACTTCATTACTTTTCATATGACTACCGCTGGCCAAGTGCAATCATGTAAATAAACTTATAAATAATGGAAATTAGTAAAAAAATAAACGTGTTATAAAGATTATTCTGTTGTTTTATTGTTTTTTTTTTATTAATAATACAATAACATACAAACAATTCCATGTAATGGAATAAGAAAAACAAATGATTCAACTTTAACCTAAATGACCCTGTATGCCTGTCACCAGAACTTCAATAGCATTCTATTTGCAAAATATTTTAAATTCAATAAAAAAAATAGAATAAAACCGATATTTATAATCAATTATATTAGTTATTTTGAAATGACATCATTCCAAATGAAGGGGATATAGATGGATGTATGGATGATTGCGAATGTACAACTTCAAACGCCTTTGCATGAAACTAATACGGGTGCCATAAAATTCAACAAATCATTGTGGCAAAAAAAAAAACAATACTAAATAAATATAAAAATATTACAATTAAATAGAATTTTTGCAAATTCTATCGCACTTATTTTATTTTCTTTTTTTTCATACGCATAAATTTTTCCTAAAGTGTCTATCAATTAATTGTTAATAAAACACAGATTTATTACTATTTAAATAAATAACAAAGTAAAATTTTATTCGTAGCAACACTCATTCGATCATTCTCTACACATTTGTAAAACAATGAAACACAGTGATTTAATCTTTAATTTAAATACGAAATTGAGAAGAAAGGTCACTCGAGTGAGTGAGTGAGTGAGTGAATGTGTGTTAATCATACCAAAAATGTGCACCAATTATATACAAGACAAGCTTAACAAATAAGTCAAGTAAATTTTAGTTACTCATCATCAATTTGATGAAAATGGATTGTAATACTGCTATTGATATGATAATTAACATGCGTATAGAGTATTACACTATAAATTACACCCGCCTACATGCAACGCTGCAGCGATACAATTGTTAATTTTGTGTGTGTGTTTTTTTTTATCTAGACATAATGATGAATGTAAGCAGTAATGAACAAACTAAAGTACTAGAAGAAATATTTTAAGTGAAGGGGTTAGATTATTTTAATTTTAATTACACTTGTTTATTTAGAGTTGAGTAATGTGTGGACCAGAGATACCAGCCAGCCGACTTTAGCCGGTCAGCCGCCGACAATAATCGGCTAAGCCAATTTTCGGCTAAAGCCGAAAAAAGAAAAACACAAAAATAAAAATTTTTTTGAAAATTTAAATTTGTTTAAATATACGTAATTATTTGAAAAGTAAAAATTTTCTTGTTTTGAGATATCGTTGATTTTTAAAATGTTTTGCATCAAACTGGCGGTAGCATAACTAGGAGATTTTTGTTGATACTACAATGCAACAGGTTTCCGCATTATAAGGACTGCGTTTGAAAAAATATGTCCATCACAAAATCCAAAAAAGAAACTGATGAACAGTCATTCAATTTTAAAAATAAAAGCTATTTTATAACCGTATTTTTTAAGATTAAGATTAAGATTAAGATTATTATAAAACTATATACAAATTTTTACTATTTTTATTTTACAAAATTTTTAATTTTTCTGATGCCTTTCTATCAATGTTTTCATGGTATTATTAAATACCTTTCGAGCTGCTAAATACCACTTTCCGTGTAAATCTTTGACATCGTTGGCGACTTTTTTTGTTACCTTAGTTTCTCTTTTAACGAAGACCAGAATTAACAAATTAACTCTTCAAAGCTCTGTTAGTCCATTTAAAACTACGCTTCAGTAAAAAAATTGTAAATCGGGATTCAAATCGATTGGACTAATTTTTAAAAAATTTTTAGTTAAAACACTCATTTAAACAAAGATTTTAGTTATCTCCATTTAACACATTAATGAAAATCCTCAGTAGGTACTTTAAATAATTTTGAGTGCAAAATGCAAATCAAAATATTAATTTAATAAAATACTTATCTATTTTTTTTAACTTACACTCAAAATTGTGTGACTATTGGCTGAACAGAAAAATTTATTAGTTTAACAAAAATTATTCCTATTTTTGACTTAAAATCAAATTTGCTGATTTTTAAATGCTTGTTAAATTAAAAAATTCGGAATTTAATCACAGAATTTGTAAAACTACAGTTTTATTTGTACTTTTCTCTCGGACCTGGTCATAATTAATAAGGGCATATATTGATACTCTAAGGGAGCAATGGCTTTGTCTCTTTTACTCTATATCGGTTAGTTTTCGAGGTCCATTTTATAAAATGGAATTGTAAAAAATGTCCAAATAGTCCAAGGCCCAAACAATATCCATTTTTGTACAGAGATGACCTTCTCATGGGGGCGAGGTGAGGTTTGAAGAATTAATTCGTTTTTTAATGAATTCACTACCAATCCAATTCAATTTTCTTTAGAATTGAATGAATGCCTTTTCTTAAGTAATTCACTGAATTCGTTCAACTGAACGTGTTCAACAAAAAACAAATTGAAAGAATTAATTCAATTGCTATAGTTCTTTTTATTAATCAGATGAATTAATTCCTTACTGAATTAATTCACCATTGAATTCGTTCAATTTCATATTCGTTCAGTGAATTAAACAAAAATTACTTCAGTGAATTAAAAAAAATTTACATTCACTGAATTAAAAAATTAAAAATTACGTTCACTGAATACAAAAGCTGTTTTCTGCCGTTTAGTACACAGTGGAGTGTTTTCAAAATATTTTGGTTTTTCAATTCAGTGAACGTAATTTTTTGATTTTAAATTCAGTGAACGTATTCTTTTAATTCGCTGAATTATTTTTTTTTTTTAATTCATTAACTTATTTTTTTTGTTTCACTGAACAAAATGAAATTGAATGAGTTCATTGGTGAATTAATTGAGCAAGGAATTAATTCACTTTTTATTATATTTATAAAATTGAACACGTTCACCAGTGAATTAATTGATTTGATTTAATAAAAAGAACTATAGCAATTGAATTAATTCGTAACAAAAGAAATCAAACGAAAACCAATATGAAATAATTCCATTTTTAATTCAGAATTCAAAAACTGAATTAAAGAATTAATTCTTCAAAGCTCTTTGTGAGGTAAGCTAGGAGTAGTTGAATTTCATTTCCATTTTGGTGTACTTCTCTAAATTTAGTAGATATATATCATTTTAAAAAACCGGGAGGTAAAGAAATAGGGATATCTTTAAGAAATCGGGTATACTGGTGGGGCCATCTAATAGGTGACGGCAGAGAGATGAAAATCTTATATTTTAACAATAAATTGTGTAAAATTTAACAAATGTATGTATAATTTTATCGACATTGTAAAATACATATAAACTCAATTTTTATAAATTCGGGAAACTAAACTCAAAGTAATACGTCTGTTGGCTGAACAGAAAAATTTGTTACTTTAACAAAATTTATTCCTGTTTTTGGCTTAAAATAAAATTTGTTGATTTTAACACTTTTTTTTTGTTAATTTAAGTAAAAAATTTGTAAAACTACTGTTTTATCTGTAATTATACTTAGTCGTAGAATTTATTAAAAATTAGGGACTCGGGACCCTCCCCGGGCCTAATCCATATCATGCGAGGGCATATAAGGGCACTCCAACGGAGCAAACATTTTGTCCGTTTTGCTCTATCTCGCTAAGTTTTCGAGATATCGGTCATTTTATGAAGTAAAACATTTTTATTAAAAATTTCCGAGGGTCCAAGGCCCCGCCAAGGTCCATATTTGGATAGAGATAACCCCTTTTGGGTATTACACGGTTAGAGGTAGTTAAACTTTTCATCAATTTTGCTCTATCTCTCCTAGTTTTCGAGATGTGGGCCATTTTAAAAAATCGGGAGGGAAAGAAATAGCGCCATCTTTAAAACTTCGGATACATTGGTGGTGCCATCGACCGGGTAATAATAGTTATATGAAAATATTATATTTTAACAATAAATTTTGTAAAATTTAACGAATGGGTTCTTAAAAATTAGTTTTAAATAATTTTTAAAATTAACACTCAAAATTAGTTAAAGTACTGCGGATTTTTAGTATAGTGTTAAATGAAGATAACTAAGATCTTTGCTAAAATTTCAACTAAAATTTGTTAAAAATCCGTCAAATCGATTTGAAACCGGTTTGACAGATTTTTCTACTGACATATTATTTTTAGTGCACCTATAAAAAATTTCAAAGTTGACTTCGATATTTTTGCAGTTGCTTTTTTTGCGTGTATGCATCTGTTGAAAATTCTTGTAAAATTTACCTTTTAGCCAACGTTAGCGGGTTAGACGCCGCCAGTCGACACTATTTTTTTAAGCCAGCCGCCGCCGATGCGTTTGCGGCTCAACTCTAAAAATCAATCGCCTCCGACCATTTTAGCCATTAGCAGCCGCCAACCGACAGAATGGACCGGCTTGTATCTCTGGTGTGGACCCGATTATTAAAACGCAGAGTGAAAATTGAACCAATGCATTTAAGTAGACTGAAAAGAAAACCGGTTCATTAAGAGCAATCGTAAAAAACTGAAAAATTATTCAAGTAAAACGGGTTGTTTAAAAAAAATTGTCAAGAAAATAGGTTTATTTCGAAAAAATAAAAATTGCACTACATCATTTAAAACAAAGAAAGCTATTCATTTAAAACAGCGTAATAAAAATCGGCTGCCTTAAAATATATTGAAAATTGATCTAGTTCATTCAAAATAATGTGAGAAAGAACCGGTTTGGTTAAAATAGAATAAAGCGTTAACTGATTTATGTAAAACAGCATGAAAATTGAATCGGTTCCCTTAACTAGAACAGAGCGAATAGGAAACCGTGTCTTTAGTATAGCATGAAAATTAAACCGGTTCATGTAAAAAATTTAGTAAAACTACTAAAAATTAGTCAAAAATTATGCTGCAGAAAAAACTACTAAAATTAGCAGATTATTTTTGCTATATATTAGGAATATAGGAACAGAAAAAATAAAACTGTTAAATATAGAGAGTTTTAGTTATATTTGAGTTAAATTTTTGTTAATAGAAAATAGCAAATAAATCTGCCAAAATCAACAAAAAATTTTGCTAAATAATTTATAGCCTAAAAAATCACAAAAATAATTTAAAATTTTTGAAGTTTTTTTTTCGATTTTTTTTAAATGCAAATAAAAATTGAGCCTTTTGAAAACAGCAGTTTACAATTTTTTTTTATCAAATATTACTGCTGATTTTAGCAGGATAGACTGCTGTTTGCGTTGAATTAAATTTAGCTTAAAAATAGCAAACATTTTGTAGATATAACAGTTTATTTTTGCTATTTTTAGTCAACTAATATTTAGCAAAAATTTCTGCAGAGTTTACATTAAATTTTGTTATTTTCAGTTACTAAAAGTTAAATTAAATATAACTGAAATTTTGTAAATTTAAGAGTTTTAATTTGGCTGTTTTTATTTTACTAGTATTTAGCAAAAAATCTGCTAATTTCCGTAGATTTTTCTGCAGCATAATTTTTAACTAAAATTTAGTAACTTTTCTTATATTTTTACAGATTTATTTCTATGAGTATAGTACAGAGCAACAGTAGGTCACTTAATTGAAAAATCACAATATTTCTTTAAATGATTTTTCTATGCAAATACTCGTATTAAATTGAATTTTTTTGGTTCAAGAATATGTTAATTATACTGCAACTAATGCAAAGAATTATACTATAGGGCGGTTTTTTCTAGCGAAATTCCCTTAATTTTTTACGAGTTCCAAGGTACACAAAATTTTTCTTAAAATGCAAAATAATTATGAAAGTACTAAAACTAACCTTCTGCTTTTAAAAATTTATTGCATCTGTCTTAATTTTAGAGATACTGACATGAATTTTTCAAAATCACTAAGGCACTTTGCTTTTTCACTAATAACTTTTTAACCGGTGGGCTCATTTTGCTCGTTTTTAACAGCAAACTGCTCGGGAGAAGGTTTATTAATTAGAAAAACCTTAACTGACTCTTGTGGGGGTGTGAAAGCCTGTGATTTCTAGTTTTATGGAGTTGCATCCATATTATTAATCCCTTCGCTTTATAGGCGGTATAATCTTCAAAGGACGGACGAATATCGCTATATCGAATATTTACTTATCTTTATCATTTAAATCCAAAACCCGTATTACGATTAGTGCACTGTGGGATAAAACATTTAATTAATATTAGAGTAGAACCGCCATAAAAAATCCTAAGGCAAAAACAAGCTAAAAGTTTGCAGATTTTTTGTTGAAAAATCGGCCCCATATTAAAATAACGGTTGGTTTTGTTAAATATCAGATTACAACTTTTGTTATAATGTGACACACCATAAACAAACAAAAAACTACTGCAATAATTGCAACAATACTGCCACCACCTGCAACAAAAATTTTGTTAATTAAATAAACTAAATGACAACTAAATTAGTCGTATTTGACATGTTAACTATATGAGCATAGAAGTTTTTCCATATTGTAGTAATATTCTGCATACAATACACACTCAGAAATTTTTTATAAAATAATAAAATATCAGTGGTATGTATTCAAAGTCAACAGTAACAGTTACATATTTAAAAAAAATTTCTTTTTTTTGAAAAGAAAATATTCCTTTAATTTAATGGGATTTTAACATATTTAATTCCTTTAATGCAATTAATGTGCAAGTACTTGTGCACTAGACTGGCCCTTATTTGGAAATTTCTTCCGAATCCGGCTTCCCGGGGCTTATTTTGAAAGGCTACTGGAAAAATTAATCCATAAAAATTTCAGCTCAATCGAAGAATTTTTGAGCTATTCCTGGCTTTTTAAAATTTTGTAATACGATTTACAAGGGGAAAATTTTTTTTTTTTGGCATTTTTAAAAATACTGGCTCTTAAATAATTGCATTTCTGAAATTGTTAATAGAATCATAATCTGACTAAATTAAATTATGACTGCCACGGTTAGCATTGGGTTAAGGAAGTTATTTGAAAGGTTTTCTCTATTTGTTGTAAAAATTAATTATCATTTTATATTTAAAATTCATGACAATATTAGAAGTCGAATAAAGTTACTTTTATGTAAAAAAATCAATTTGGATTTTTTTTTTTTAATTTAATATACACCCAGTCAGAAAAATACAAACGGGCAAGCGGTGGCAAAGCACTTTAACAGGTGGTAAAAGTACTGGCAAAAAGTGCTTTCCCATTCCCAAAATGATAATATCATTAGACAAAAGGACCGGCTGTTCAAAAAGCGCCGGAAAAGCACTGGAGGAACAAAATTTTTAAACGTTGGCAAAACGCTGGCAAAACCAATAAATAGGTGGTCTGGAAATATATTTTCCAAACTAAAATTTAAAAAAAGTTCATATGTATTTTTTTGGTCCTGCCGTGATTTGAACCCAGGCCGTCAGATTGGCAGACGATTGCTGTACCGACTGAGCTAACGAGACATATAATATTTGATGGCTAAACACATAAATGAGTGATAATAGCTGGACAACTACTGGCTATGCCAAAATGCTAGTACTGGTAAACAATTTTTTGTAACTAGTATGCCAGTGTTGGGAGGGCAAAAGAAAAGTGGGTCCTGAAGGAGCTTCCCACAAACAAAAAAAATTGGTTTTATAAAACAAAAAAATTTGTAATTAAAAAAAATCCAAAAAAAATTTTTTGCTTGCAACCGGATTTGAACTCGGAACCTTCTGACTACAAACATTTTTTAACGAAGCGTCAGCATTTTTATAAAATCATTGGTCTACCAGTGAATTGATTTTTGTACGCCTGGTAGCATTTGCTAGGTAGCACTGGATAACCACTGGTTGCAAGCCTTGGCATATCACTCTAAGCCAATTCTTTGCCAGTGTTTTTTTTTATAAACCACCGATATTTTTGTAAAACAAATACTGGTAAAACCCTTTTTGCAAACGCTGGCACGGTGTGAAGTAGAAGTGTCTAAAAAAATTAAAGTGAATTAAGGAATTTAAATTAGGCTAATTTGTTTTCGTTTGCATATACTATAGCTGCTATGCAATTTGGTTGCAATCGAATAAAGAAAAATCGCGCCGAAAATCGATCGAAAATTTAATTAGTATTTACAGAAATTTTCTAACACTAAATTTTGGCCTGTCTAGGATAACAATAACCCAATCCTAGGTAGGACCAAAAATTTTAATATTTTTAGAGCATTTTTAAAACTCCATTTTGTGATTATTGAAAATGTTTTGAATGTTAAACATAAGTGGTCTGGGGAATTTGTAATACCTTGTACATTTTTTAGTTATTAAAACTTTTTAAGTTTTTTATCTTTCTAAAAAGATTATTGAGTAAAAATTCCGATTCTGTAATCATTCGGTGTAAAAAGATATATTTAGGGAGGCCGCAAACTGGCTAAATAAAATCTAAACCAAATTCAGGTTTCCAAGCTTCTATGAAATTTAAAAAAGTTTTAAAAAAGTTTTCAAAGAAATTTGAAACCCTTTTGTCAATTTGTGTTTACTTTAGCCACCTCGCACAGGGCCTCAATAACAAAATAAAAAAGATCTAAAAAAGCAATCTTTTCGCCTTGTAAACTTTAAACAAAAATTTTTTTTCAGTTTGAAAATGCTCCATACATCGCTAAAAACCACTAATATGAAGTGATATTGGATGGATTTAATGGAAACTATCGTAATTAATAAAATCTTGAAATAATTTCAACGTTATCTTTGACTAGTTTTTACTGTTTGTTCGTCATGTGGTCTCTTTTGTAAATAATGTTTAATTACTGTAATTAATATTTGTATTACTTTTATCAACAATTTTCGTCGAGTGCGTTTATATGGTATGAAAAATATTTTTACTGAGATTTGTTTTTATTATCATTTATAGCAACTGGCAGCAAGTAGGCGATTTTTACAAATTCGTTATAAAAAATAAAACTGCATTGCGTGTTGTAGTTTATTTATAATTTATGACGTTTTTTTCTTTCGTTTAACTGTGTATATAAAAACCAACATTACAGTAACAAATTTAACTAAAACTTATTAATTTTTACTAATTTTTTTTTTTTAGATAATTTCTGGTTTTTCACTATCGCAAAACATGATCATAAAAATATATTTATTACCCATTTAGCGGTTTAACCTTGATTTTATAAAAATAAAGTTTTGTTAAATTTCATAAAATATGCATTTTAAAGTTCAGTGGTACGCATTTAAATCATTAAAATAAAAAAAATCGAGTATGTTAAATATTTCTTAATTAAGATTTATGGAACTGTTGGTTTTTCAAAACAAATGCACACACTGTAATAAATTCCAGACAGTAACCGTTTATTGCAGTATCCAAACAACATTTGTTGTAGTACCAAGTTTATAGAAAATTTGGCAGATACAAATTAACAAAAAGAAAACCGGTTAGTATTTATTTTAAAATATAAATAATTATGTAACTAGTCGGACTATAAAATTCAGATTAATTTTAAAGAATCGATAACATAGCAGTGCTGTGCCGCGTTTCCATTGTCAAAATTATGTATAAATTTCCTGCTTAATATTGGCGATTAGATTTGAGATCCACTTAAGTTACTTTCAATCTATTTTCACATTTCATAAGAAAAGTGTTTTAAACATACCTTGTCATCTTGCAAAATATCCTCTTATCAATTCATTTATGGGCAACACAGGTAGAATTCTTTTATAACCCGTTTCCAAATATTTAAATTAGTGATTTTTAATAATTCTTTACACACAAACAGTTATATATTTTTTTTTTTTATTATTTCATTTCTTTAAAATTATTTTTTTTTTTAATTTTAGTAATTGTTGTAACACAAAATTCAAAGTGTTGTAAAATTATAATATTTATTTTAAATGATGTAAAGTATAAATGTAATTCAGGTTCTGAAATTATAAAAAAAAAATACATAAAGCGAGATTAAAAACAAAATCAGATAAAAATTATAAAAATGTAGTAGTTGAGTATAAGAGTGGTATCAGTATTTAGCTGCGGCAAATCATATTTCATCCCCATCAAAAACAGACATTACCACATCAGTCAGGAAGTAAGTAGTACACAAAGGGGTTCACTATTTGCCAGACTATTTTCTAGCTTAATTATTTTTGTTCAAAATACATGGGTGGTTATTATTATCTCGCTTGCAAAAAAAAAAAAAAATGGGAATAATCACCCAGGAAAATTTTCTGTTCCAAAGAATCGGTTGTAGAATAGGTACTTTTCCTTTACATTCCCTTCTTCTGTCAATTCCAACACCGATTATTTTTGTTTGAAATTGTCCCAACTACTTCTATAGATCCAAATTGGAACTGTTTGCCCCTGAATCAGTTCTGGAACTAGTTCTAGAACCGATTCCACGTCAGTCACACTTTCCATAAAGGATCCCTGGACCTGGTTCCGGAACCAGTTCCGTGGAATCGGTTGCAGTGGATCCAGTTGCATAACTAGTGGGTTTGGCTACCGATTGGGGAGTTCCAGTTAGGTGATTCATAGTGAAACAATAAGTGGGTTGTTTTGTAAAACGCAACGCCTTGCGTTGCGTTGATTTGTGTGTAAATTGTTATTGTTACAAAAACAATTTGTATGGAAAACAACGCAACGCAAGGCGTTGCGTATTACAATATAACCCCCTAAGTGGTTACTCAAGAAGATACAATAACCACTTATTTCCTAGAAATTAGGAAATAAGTTGTTACCCTAACATTGCAAAATACATAATTGGTTACAAATGTATGTTCAAAAATTAATTCATATTCAGCCGTGCAAAAGCATGGTGGAAAAATATTTTTAGCTCCTTAAAAAATCCCGAAAATAAAAAATTTAAAAATAGCTTTAGCGTTTTTCATGAATCCCTTAAAGTTTTCAGATTTTTGCCAAATAACTTTTTACCTCGAAAAAAGTTTCGATTTACCTGTAAAAATTTTTAAAGCAACTTAAAATAAAATAAAAAAAGTCTAAATCGTAACGATTATTTAATCAATTACCATTAAGTGGTTATTTTGCAATTATATTGTATATGAGTACTTCTACAATCAATTATCAATGAGTCATTATTTTGTATTTTAAAGTATTGCAAAAGGTAACGACCTAACCTTACCTACCCAGTGTAGAAACGGTAATGACATATCATTATTTTTTGGACTACCAGTAATGACACCCACTTACCTTCTGCATTATTTTAAAACATATAATAATGAGTTACTGATAATGACTTTATTTTATCATTATTTCAAATAGAAAGAAATTTTCTAGATTTTTTTGAAAAGTTTTTAAAATCTATTTTTAGACTCAATATTTTTTCAACACTGGTAAGGATGTGTATGTAACCACATATTTTTTGATTTGTATGTTGGCGAGTAAGCGGACTTGTGTGCAGCAGGTCAATTATGTTTTTATCTATCAAACATTACATGTCGATATAGCTCAGATGGTAGAGCTATTGACTGGCAACCAGGAGTCCCAGGTTTGATTCCCACACTAAAAAATTTTATTAAAAAATTTTACAATAAAAAATTATTTTTTTATAAATTTTTTTTTGAAAATGTATTTTTAGATTCATTCTTTTTGTCAGTAATGGTAAGCATATAGGTAATGACATATTTTTAGTTTTTTCGTATGCTGGTGTGTAAGCATAACTCACTACTTTTCGCGACTGCGCTATACAAAGGTAATAAGAAATGTAATAATAAAAGTAACAAGTTACCATTACCAGGTATATAGTTACATAACCACATATATGGTAATTATTTTCTACACTGGGTGGTAATCTATAAAAAAATTACCTGTCAGTATCATATTTTTGCTGGGTCCTTTTCAATTAAATTCCAAATTGTTAGGATAGGTTGATACTGTCCAAAACTGACTCATGTCCAAAACAAGTAAAAAACAGGGACGTAACAGTCATAACTTTTATTCAAGAAACTGATTGTTTTACAATTATTTCTTGTTTGAATATTTTTAATTTTCTGTTTATTTGCACTGTTTGATTTTTATTTTTAATTCAAACAAAAACAATCCAACAACGATTTTTATTTTTTCAAAAATAATAAAAGTTATTTTGTGATTTTTTTTCTTTATCAAAAATTAACAATTACTAATATAAATCAAAAGCCATAGAACCAATGACTTCAACAATTATAATATCCTGATGATATCAACTAGTGTTAATAAAAGATTGAACAGTGATTTAAAGTGAGTAAATATGTATATTCCAGCAACTTCCGGCATTCAATTTAGGTCAATTTTTAATTTTTATTATCAAATAAAAAAGTTAGTGCTTAATTTTTTCAAAAAAATCATTCTGTATCTTTTATAAAAAGTTTTAAAATAAAAATCAAAAAACAACAGAAATTTATAGAGTAAAATATAAAAATTTAAAAATTTTAAATGTTTGCAAACTTTGTGATTTTTTTGTGCAATATGATTTATAAAATATAGTGCATTTTGAAATATTATAATTAAACAAATTTGGGTTGTAACTTTTTCATAAAACTTGTCCTTTATTTATTTAAATTACGTAGTAAAAAAAGAGATTACACATAACACTTAAATAAAAAGTTCACGAAGAACATAGGGCGTCAACGAATTCTCTCCATTTATTTCTGTCTCCGGCAAGTGATTTAATTTGGTTCCAGGTTTTACGAGCTGTTTCATATTATTTTTTGGTACAGCGTATCAATGTATTACGTGGCCTTCCTTGTTTTCGTTGTCCCTGGGGATTCCACTCAAGCGCCGCTCTAGCGATTTCAGTTTGTGGTCGTCTTAGGATATGACCGATCCATGTCCATTTCCTTTTACGTATATCTAATTCGATTGGACAACAGTTTGCCTTTTGATAAAGAGCTTCGTTTGAGATCCAATTCGGCCAGTATATTTGAAGGATTTTTCTCAAACATCGATTAATAAACGTTTGGATCTTTCCCAATGTCAGTTTTGTAAAGCTCCATGTGGTACAGCCATATAGCAATACAATAGAATTTTTTTCACAATAGAAATTTTCGGTTATGACAAGGCAAAATCAGCTATGACAATAGTAATTTGACTATGGCGAAAATTCGATGGTCACAACTGATAAATTTAGAAACTGCAACCAAATCATTCGATTGGCAATAAACTCGTCTGCCAGCACAAATTTATTTTCTAAATCAAATTTTGTAAAATGAATCATTTCCAATTACAAACAATTTGGTGTTTATCATTGGCATCATAAATAACAAAAAACATTTGATATTTTAGGTGTAAAATTCTAAAATTGAAAATGTTTTATTTCCAATTCATTTAAAAAGGCAATCAAGTTCAAATTATTTATTATGTATTTGAATTTTTATCAAAATAAGATCAAAATACGCGCATACATATAGTAGTGGTATTCATTAAACCGCACTTTTTACACAAGTGGGACTAGTTTATTAGTTAAGCTAGACACTAACTGTAAGAATTTTTATGAAGAGGAAAAGTATCGTTTTTAGTAAAAATTAATACATTTTACAAACTTTTTCGTATATCTATGCTAACACGACTTCAACTCTGTAACGATTTTTCGTCATAATTTTTGATAAAAATTCATACACCAGAATTTTGGAGCTATCTATTAATTATATTGCGAAAAGTATAATGTTATTTATATACAAACAGACTTGAAGTTTTTCTGCAGCATGTAACATTCTCGATATTAAAAAGGATGCTTTTAATAAGATTTGAAAAATGTTGTAAGCTCCGTTCCTAATTTTTACAACCTAACTATTTAACGAGTAAGAAAAACAATGTGATATTTGGATTCATCTTGTAGGCATCATACGATTTTGATTCGGAAAGAAAATTCTGACAAAGCGTTTCTGAAAGAAAACGAAAAAAGTAGCCAAATGTAAACTCGGTAACCAAAATTGTTTGCATCAGATTGCGTTCAAAAAAATGTAGGTAAATGTTTAAAATATTTTAAAATAACCATAAACAGAGGTGATATTTATGCTTTAAAAGACGATTCAACTAATAATTTTGCGTCAAAACAAAAAAGTTATCAGTTTTTTACCCTAAACTGCTGGAGCGAAAAACGATTGATTTTGCATTTCATTAGTTTGGAATCGATATTTCGAGCTAATACTGACATTAATTTGACAAATTAAATTTGTTTCACTCAATTAAAGAATTTTTTGATTGCGAAATGTTATGTTTTTAATATATTATTTTGTAACTTCGCAACCGCTGATTGGATTTTAAAAAATTTTATATTTTTGAAAAGCAAAAATACAAAATTTAAAAAATTTTTTTTTTCGCGGAATGAATTGTATTTTTATTCGCGAAACCGCCATTTTGATAAACACAAATTGTATATTATTGAAAAGCATGTTGAAAACGAAAAACTAATAAATTGAGGAAATTCGTACGCAATTTTTTTGTTATATCTTTTGCTTGTGAAAATGTAAACTCCGTTCCCACAAAACAAATTAAAATTGTGCAAAAAAAGTTATTGCGACAACTTGTAGAAGAGATTTTTTGCAATTAGGTTTATAATGACTAAACTTAACTTACTGATTCCTTAAGAAAAAACCGAAATATTAACACTTTCTGTTTGTCACAAATTTGATCCAAAAACTTATCACATTTTTTGATTTCACCCATATATACATACATAAATACCAAATAGTTTACACATAAAAATAGGTGCATAAGTTTACCAGGGTTTGTTAACTACATTTGACATTTATTGTGTATAAATACAAGATTTACGATATATAACAGGAAGATACGACGTTAAATGAATACCACTAGTGTATTAGTAATTTCTCGTATGTAGGTAAAAATTGTTTGTTTTTAAAACATACTTTAAAATTGTTACAATTCTGTGTATTTCAATATAAGTTTTATTTAATTCATGCTGTGTTTCATATATATTTTTTGTATTTTATTTTTGCAAATAACAAAAATTTTACAAAACATAAAACCAAACACTGAAAAGAAATAGCAACAACATTTATAAACGATCAAGGGCATTTTGGACACGTTGTTGATGTCTGGCTTTTTCAGTCAACGACAAAAAAACATCATGAAGTCAGCAGCAAAATTAGTAGCAGTAAAAACAGCACCACTAACGTACATACTTTAGTACCCATCCAAAACATCCATATATAGACATTTCAAATATGTTACTACACATTTATACACTACTGGTTTACTTCATATAATATAAAAATATATACAAAAAAACATTATCTCGCGAATTTCGTATATATAATATTTTTTTGGTGCTTTTTGGGTTTTACAAGACCAAATGTAATTTCAAATGATTCCACATGTGTCTCTGACTAACAGACAATTTCTATATATGTACGTAGTATCCCTATAACATTTATTATGTAGACATTTGTTTGTGTTTGTGGTATATAACATAATGTTCTCATTAAAATTCCCAAAATTTAAGAGGGTTTCGCTTTCAAGCAAGGTTGGAAAGCAAGACGAGTATTGGTAACGATTATTTATTTACTTCGTTATTGGAATCGGTAACGGTAGTTCATTTGTACACTCAGAGAAAAAAGCATCAAGTTATGATAGTTGAAGAGCATCATGTTGTGATTGACATAAGAAAAGAGTATAAAATGATCGTAATGATCATAGTATGATCCTAAGTGATGATAAAATCATCATCTGTGGTCATAATATGTCTACTAAATAGCATATTAATGATTACCAGAATCGTACTATGGTAACTTCATTTCCCAATCATGTCTAACTATATTTTTTTTCTCTGCGGCATTACAGCTACAGAAACATCAATACAAGCATGTACGGCTATTATTAAAAAATTGTGTTTCACAATAAATTATGTGCTATTAAACAATGTTTCCAAATAAAAAACCAATAACAGTACTTCAAGTAAGCAATGCGGTTTGTTATTAACAATAAACAAAAGTGCTAAATTAAGTTACGATTATGGTTATTATATATTAAAGTTATTAGGAAGGTGTATAACTCCCGCAGCTTTCGAAATATCGCGTTTCAAAGTACGAAAAATTTCACAAAAATAGTCGTACATAATGGACTCTATCTTTTTAAAGGATGAAGTTGATAAACCATTTTATAACTTCTAAAATCGCGCTTTTAATAGTTTCAACATTTTTATATTTTCATTAACAACTCAGGAACCCGTAAGAATTTGGCAACATCATAGAAAAATAATTGAGGATAAATATATATTTTTTTAAAAAATTCTAACAAACCAGTTTTTTAAATATCTTAGCAAAAAAAAAGAGATGCCGAAGCAGGAGAAAAAGCACTACATACACTTGTTTTTTAACATAAACACTAATGATTTTAACACTGAGTTCTCATGGGAGAGGAGTACTCCCACTTCAACATTTTTTTGTACTTTTTTTTAACGAGTGCAAAGGAAACTCTTTTTCACCAATTACAAGTTAAAAAAATTCTTCGAAAAAAAATTTATATCTTTTATTTTACAAGTTTTTTTTATTGCCGCCACCAGATATCAAACTTGCGGCCTCATATTTGCTAGTCTAGCTCTCTACCGCTGAGCTATTTCTTATATGAAATTTGACCGGCATACTTTGTCATTGTGAGATATTGTGCTTTATTTCCTTCAATAAAAGTACTTTTTAAACAAGTGCAAAAGGTGCACTGCAATTCAATATTGTTTTCAAAAATTGCATAAAAAGCAATTTTTCATCATTTTTATTTTATATATTTTTAAAAATTAAAGCATCCCGGGAAAATTTTTGGAACCCATTCTAAAATTACTACTTCTCAGGGAGTTACTACACATTCTCGAATAGCCCCCTTGGAACTAGTGATGGTGGAACTAGTTCTAGAACCCATGGAAAGGAGTCATATTTAGCATTTTACTACATCCTTAGAATGTTTTGGGAACTAGTGATTTAGAACTACTTATACATTACTTCTACATCGGTTCCCAGGATTTAATACTAGTTCCAAAACAGCTCCGTAAAGCTATTTGAAAAAACTTTGAAAATTTAAAATATTAGTTTTAAAACCGATCTACCAAAGGGATTAATGCTCCATGATGGCTTCTTGGAACTAGTTCTGAGAGCGACAATTCCATATAAAAATTACGGATACAAGAATAGGTTCTAGAACCGTTCCTTAGAACTAGTACCTGTTCCTCAAAGCATTCCCTAGAACTAGTTCTAAGGGTGACAATTTCAAATAAAAATCATGGGTAACAATGCTTCATGGGTAACAGTGTTTCAATCGCTTCAAAATGATAACTATTCAAGTACACTCATAAAAAAAGCCCGTACAAATAGTTAAAAATTTTGCTAAAATAACAGGAAATAGTACCTGAATTTGCGCCAGCAGAATTTTCAATGAAGTTAAAAATCATGGTCTGCTAAATTTAGGTAAGCTAAATTTTACATACTGCTAAATATACGGACAATTTTAGGTAAATTAGCTAGGAAATTTGAGCTGAATTCAGCAGAAATTTTACCTGATTTAACTACAAAGTTCTGTTAAAATGTCGCTTAAAATTTCGACTTCTGGGATCTGACCCTAGACGGGCCCATATTTATTATTGGGAGTATATGTGTCTTATAAGGGTTACTTACAGAGTGACGAATTTTTGTCCATTTTGCTCTATCTCGCTTAGTTTCCGAGATATAAACTATTTTACGATCTTATAATAAAAAAAATTAATATATAGCGCCATCTCTATGTGATATTGATAGCAGAGACACAAAAATATAATAATTAGAAAATAATTGTGGTTTAAATTAGCTGAAAAATATGTAAGGTTAAGAAAATCAAATTACTAAAAATTACCATGCAAAGTTAGTTCAAATACGGCTAAAGTAGTTTTAATTCTAAATTGGATTTACAAAAAAAATTAGTTCAATCCTAAATTTTAAGACAAAATAACAGGAAAATTAGTTCAATAGAATCAGAACGCGTTTAACAGACTTTTGTACTAACTTTTTTTTATGAGTGAAGCTTCAATAATAAAAATATGGGAATATTCTGTGACAACGTAAAGAATGAGTTGGTAATCAATATAAATTTTTTAAAAAAATTTAAAAGTATCATATTTTGAAATACAGCTTGCTTAACCACGGATTCTAAAAAAGATACGTAAGATCTTTAAAATAAAACAGTTTTTTTGTTATTAAGCTCGAGTTCAGAAGATTTAAAACGATATCCCAATCAGTACAAAAGTTGGATCATCAAATTATTTTACAAATGTGATCATTTTCCTCAAATTTAATACGTTTTCGTTTCGGAATCGTTGGGGCTGGTAGTTCAATTTTTGAGATGTATTTTTGTAATACAATGTACAACCACTATACCAAGTTTGGTCCAATTATATGTTTTTATCCCATAGTTTCCAAGTTATTTTATATAAACTCTTTTGGGCATTGTTAACTACACTCTAAAAAAAGTTTGTAAATTTACTACTTTAAAATGGGTAAAATTTTGTTTAATTTTACAAAAAATTCGGTAAATATAAACACAAAATGCGTAAACTTTTTTGTACACACTTCCATACGCAATAATACGCACACAAAGTATTTTTGGACACTATGTGTTTACAAATAAACACATTGTGCCTTAAATTACTTTCCTTTGGTTAAAAAAAATTTTACGCTTAATGAGGGATATGTATAGTTGATGTTTTTATTTGGTAAATTAATGTTTTTTAGTTTGATTTTAGATCATAAATTAATATCACTTTCGGTTTAAATTATTTTTCAAATTAAAGGAAGATGATACAATTTTCACAAGTAAATTCCAAAGAATAAAAAATTTGAAAGAATTCGATGAGGCCAGCAAGACAGAATACGTATTTTCGGCTTTCGCTACAAAGCCATCATCAGTGTCATTTGCCTTGATAGGTTGAATATTGATAATCGTCTACTTATGTGAAAGTTGAAGCAAATCGGATATGTTAACAACTCAACGAAATATAACAATGCTATTTTTATCCTTTGTTATTATTACTCTTTTTTGCTTTGAACCTTAATTCTTAAAGTATCTCAGCTGGTTCTATTCAACTCTGTGTATGAGAAACACAAAATAAAAACAAAAATTTACGCACAAAGTTGGTAAATATACTATCCTATAGTAGTAATAAATACTCCGACATTTAAAATTGAAAAAAATTTTAAGTAATAAAAAGAAAAAGCTAAAACGGTTTATTTTTTGTGAATTACTACATTTCCACAAACACATTAGTATATAAAAATAGCAACATAAACGTGAAACTGTTATATTAATATGTTTAAAAAAAAATATCCTAAAATTTGACTTTTGGTCTAACACAGGCGCAATCTTAATAGAAGATAAACAAAAAATCTAAAGCAGAATGTTTGTATGTGTCTGTTTGATCACTTCTGAATTTAAAAACAATAACAGAAAGCTGAATAGCAAAGAAAACTATGAATTAGCTACACAACATTCAAGGCCTTACTTGGTTTAGATGGCTAAGCTATCGAACTTTAGTATAGTTACGTTTGTAATGTAGGAATGCATGGGTGCGATTCCTACAGCCAACGGGTTGTTAAAAAATTATCATATAGAGACCACCTGACAATAAAATATAAACAATCCCTTTAGAAAAACGTGTAAGGCCACACAATGTAATCGATTTGGTGTACTTCATTTTGTGCGTACTTACGATATGGGATACCTGTGTATAACAATTTTATATGAAACACAAAATATTTGAAAATTTTCAAAAATTTTGTCTAACTTACATGCCACTATACTTGTGTGTACTTACGAAGCATATTGGCTTGTGGGCCATTACAATGCGGCCATACCTTGGGTAAAGTAAGCCAGCTTGTGTGTAGAGTTTGAAAGCACTCGGAGATACTAGTAAGTACACACAAGTATCTCCGAGTACTTTCAAACTCTACACACAAGCTGGCTTACTTTACCCAGGGTATGGCCGCATTGTAATGGCCCACAAGCCAATATACTTCGTAAGTACACACAAGTATAGTGGCATGTAAGTTAGACAAAATTTTTGAAAATTTTCAAAAATGTTGTGTTTCATATACAATTGTTATACACAGGATCCCATATCGTAAGTACGCACAAAATGAAGTACACCAAATCGATTACATTGTGTGGCCTTACACGTTTTTCTAAAGGGATAATACAATTTAATGGAAAATCACTAATGAAGCCTGTCCATAGAAAAAGGCAGAAATTAGATCTAGTCTGATTTGCAAATTAATGTGTTTATAACTTTTAGAAAAAAGGTATATTCTTATTATTAACTTCAAACCTACTAATGTATTTCTATTTTGCCGTAATTTTCAGGATTGAAATACAACTTGTGTTGTTATATTTCGGACAAAATCATGTGGAACTAAAAGAAGAAGAAAATCTTGCCTAAAAGCTAAATAAGTGCCAAAAATCGCTGTTTTCTCGAAATCCGCTGAAATAAAATTTTTGCCATAGCCAAATGAAAGAAGGAATTCCTAAATCTTGTGGTGTCCCGATAATTTCAAATTTACGAATCGCTTAATTAGTAGCACTCAAACGATGCCTATCTTTACACTACTTAGCGCTTGAAATTTGACGTTTCGCGCAAAAAATTGTGTGTTTTTGTAAAATTGGTCTCAATCGTTTTGTAAAATAAAGCTTGTTAAGAGAAAAGTTTTAAACAAAAATTTGTATATAAATTTTGTTCACAATTGCATTTTTTAGTAATAAACTGGAAATATTTCTAATAAGGAGTATAAACAGTTTGTTTTCAAATTTGCATTTAATTACTGCACCTGTCAAGATATTACTGCAAAAATGCTAAACTATTTTTTAATGTACTTTTTGACCGCCACCCGCGGTTTAAAAATAGTTTTGGCAAATTAAGCCGCGGGTGGCGTTCCAGCAGCACCTATTTTTTTTAAGCGGTTTCAGTTTTATTAACAAACAATATTTGGCAGAAGCATATTTTTCATGCCGAATACATGGATATAGCGGTATATTTGAAATCAAGAGTTTCGGTATTGGTATCAGAAGCAGGTTTGAAAGTATTTTAAAAATGGTACCGGTATAAAAATATTTATGATTTCCAACCTTGTTTCAAGTTTAAATTTCTTGAAAACATACAAACGTGACAGAATATTCTTTATTTTCGTTTTCTAAACCAAAACTCCTTAGAGATCGTCATTTGAACATTATTGTAAGTTCTACACCAATCCCTCGTAATTGTCACTGTAGCCTAGTTACATTTGGAAATGGAAAATTGAAAATCTTTGGGAAACATGAAAGCCTTTATCTTGCAAAAGATTATATTTACCTGGTTGGGAACGCTCATGAGCATTCAAATGCCCCTTTAGCCTTTTCTAGAATAGAGTGGGAAATTTGAAGTTCATAAATTACAAAATGAAAATAAAAATTGATCAAGAGGAAAGTTAATTTTCGTATATGAAAATAATTGTCAGTTAAAGTATATATGTTCGGACATTTTTTGAGTACCGGTAGATGCGTCTCCAAAAAAGCTATCATGTAATGTCCAATTTGTTTATTTTTCTTTGAAGTGATAAGAAATAAATCTAAGAAACGAAAAATCTTTTGTAATACTTTTTATCCCCTAAACATGAGATTAGCCACTAACAACTTAACTTATAAGTGTACATTATTTGTTTCTCCTCTATCATATATCCGATTCTTATTGAGATTGAAGAGAACCCATCAGAATATCTTCTTTGACAGTTAAATGTAAAGAAACTCATATAAGAATCAAGAATATGATCTTCAACGATATTGAAACATCCATTTTGCAGTATATCTTCACAAGATATACATGTGGTAAAGTTGTCACCATTATTAACCTTCTAATATCTGGTACAACAAAAACACTTTCTTTGATTTTGTCCTACATAAAATTAATTTTCAGTAAGAGCTTTATCATATCATTGCATTCAGCTCTTCCAGTTGAAATTCCATGCCGACATACTTAACTTTGGGTGCATCTGACAATCTACAGATCAGAATTGGCTTTCAACTGAAGTAGTTATTAAAGCTGTTACCAATCATTTATGATAAAACTTTCCAAAAAAATAACAAAAAGCATTTTTTAGATTTATTTTTGGAAATTTCATTCCTTTATTTGGGAAAATGCATGAAGTGCCCGCTTGCTAAATTTGTTAGGCTGCTTTTATAAGGAAAGCTTCATTTAAAGTGATAAATTTAGAGATATGTATGAGTTCTTTAATTTGGTTATAAAATTAGAAATTTTTTCTCTAAAGAGTAGTTTACATCATAGGACTGAGTATTAGGGTCTGTCAAAAAACGGTGTGCTTTTAATTATTTTGCCACACATAATTTTTTTTTCTTTGCAATTATAAGATTTTTTATCATGCATTAATATAGAAAAGCTGTGCGGAGAGAATGTTGCTAGATAAGTTTCGATGAATTCCCCCAACAAACCATTAAAGCTTTCTTCACAAAGTAAAGGAAATATTTCCCAAAACTTTATTATAATCATCATATACCCTATGAATCCAGTTCCAACGCAAACTTTTCCATTGATTGCATGAAGCGTTCAACAGACAATGCTTAAATAGGAAAAAAGCTGCATAGAGAAAGTTTTCTGGATGAATTTCAATTAACTCTTTCCATGCAATAATTCATTAATACCATGCAGATAACTCACAAAGTTATCTCTTTTGAGTAAACTCTCTCATATTTAAAGTCTTTAAGATTTTACTTAGAATCATATTCCCAGTGTTATGATTTCTTTCAATTAAAATGTTATGATCCAATAATGTAAACGGCTCTTAAAAATTATTCACTTTAATAAAAATATTTGTACCAGTGTTGACATATAAAAATTTTTAAAAACTGGTCAAGAGTTGCGATTTTTCGAAGTTTTAAAATTCGAGCGGTCGGAATCAATTTTCTTTATGTTAAAAACAGCATGAATTCTGTCGTTCCGTCCTAATTCCTGTCTGATTTTACTATGGTAATTCTGGGAAGGCCGTTTTCTATGTATCCAGTGTATTTATGTGCAGAAACATTGGTATGTATGTGGATATAAGGCAAAGAATTTTGCCTGCTAACCTACTATCTTTATTTCAGCATGTGCTTTATTTTGGGTCTAATTTTTTTTTTATATTAAATCGTCTTAATGACGCGCCTTTTTATTATTTTATCCTCAAACGATCAGATTTTTTTTTTTCGTAGTTGGCAACTACTTTTCTATATAAAATATCTGTGCTTTGTTGTTTCCCTTTTGTTGTTCCCTTGTAAAATTGAAATTTCGGTTATATTTCTTTCTTCTGTCAGTTGTTTGTCTATTATACAGAAAAAAATTCTATATCAGTTTGTTGGTATGTAATTATGTATCTGTATTTTTATACGATAGTAATATTATTTTTTCTTTCTTTAGAATTTGTTGTAAATTAAGCTTTTTAATTTTTTACAAAAACATTGTGGAAGTGGGCTTTTGTAGTTTGTTTGTTATATTGAAATTGTGCAAAAAAAATGTATAAATAATAGTTTTTCATTTGTATATCATGTGTTGATTTTTTTTTTGGAATTAATGCTTTAGAATATGTAAAAAAAGAACAGTTGTATGTTGGTAGTTTTTTCGAATACTTTTTTGTTTGAACATAAAGTTTTAGGTTTCCATTTAAAATCATGTATTTGGTGAATTTAATTTTTTTTTCTGTTTTACATATATTTACTTTGTCGTATAGTATTTTCATATAAATATTATATTGCTGTTGAAAATTAATTATAATATTATACTCGTATAATACAGACATACATATCATAAAGGACATAGCTAACGGGTTTTCTTTTGAAAGGCCTTTTTTGTATGAAATGGAACATTGACGTTGAATTTTGTTTGTCAAAATTTGTTTATGTCTGTAGTAAGTAAAAAGTTCTTTTTATAGAATGTACACACTGATATACATACATATAAGTTTGAAATAAATAGTAATTGTCGAAAGTTTTGTAAAAATTTAGCTAATAATTTCTTCTATTTTTGGATTACTATAAGTATTTCTCAGGTGTTTTAGAATGCTGGAGAGATTTTTTCCATAAAGAGTTAAGGTACAACCTTGCGGCTGCGTATTCCGCTGCGTTGCGACGCTGTGACGATTGTTTTTGTAAATACATTCACACTTTCTTTACGTGTATGTGTGAACATGTAGTTTACGTGTGGATAGCACCATCGATGGGAAATAAGATTTTTGTTTCGGTATAACTAATTTTTAACTTCTAAACACACTTCAACATTTTTTCAGTACTTTTTAAAAGGAGGCTGTTTTTCATCAATTAAAAGTTTAAAAAAATCTTCGCAAAAAAGTTATATATATTTTTTTATTTTACAAAATTTTTTTATTGCCGCCACCGGGTATCGAACTTGTGACCTCAAGATTGCTAGTCTAGCTCTCTGCCGCTGAACAATTTTTTGATATGAAAGTTTACTGATATAAAAACACCACCTTGTCATTGGATATTGTTCTTTATTCTTTTCAATAAAAGTAATGCAAAATTGCAAAAGATGCATTGCAATTCATTATTGTTTTCAGTACTTTTTTCAAAAGTGCGTAAAAAGCAATTTTTCATTCTTTTTTATTTTATATATTTTTCAAAATTAAAAAATAATCAATTTAAACAAATATTAAACAAAATTATAAATATTTAAAAAAATAAAAATAAATAAAAAAAAAAATTCAAAATTTTTCTTTTTAAATATTGGTCCTTCCAGAAATTGCACTCAAGATCCTCTGTTTTCAAATACAAATTGATACCAAAATAACTTTTTAGGATAACTTTTAGAGCAAGTATGCTTTAGAAGCAATATTTAAGTGATTTTGTGCGGAATCAATTTAAAAAAGCCGTAAAAATATACTGATGGATACTTTGAAGGCAATGAAAGAAGGGTTTTTTAAAGTGGTTCAGAATTACTTCTAAAAAAGCAGTAAAAATACACTGACGGATACTTGTGAAGCAACGAATGAAGTGGTTTGTAAAGTATTACTTCCATTTTTTTTTTCGCTGGGAATATACAAAACTATAATAAGAATAGAAAAGTTAATAAAAACTATAACTTCCGTTCTCGAAACATTCTCGTAGATGAACCCTTTGAAAATGGGTGTAATGACTATGTGATGGTGTTTGTGTCTATTAAATATATTTTATTACACTCAAAATAACTTTACCGTAAAAGTTCAATAGTTATTTAAAAAGTAAATTAATAAAGTTTTGTCAATTGAATAATTAGTCAAATTGCAAAGAAATATATTTTTTTAACTTTTTTTTATCAGTCATTCAATAATTTTAAAAATTCTTGTTTAGTTTTTATTTGTTATTATTTATATATTCCTAGTTTGCAAATAAAAATTAGAAAGTTTTATTGTATCTCCAATGCATAAAAGCAAAATAACTGGAGAACAGTTTGGAATTTTTACTTCAAATTTTAAATAGGCTGAAGTAATTACACATATTTTTGTAATCGAAAAAAAAAAATTATTTTTTTTTATTAAAATATACTTTTATAACACCAAAAGAATAAGCTTTAAAAACAGTAGTTTTTACCCATTTTGTCAGTTGTTTTAAAATGTTTGTACACTCAACCAAAAAAGTCTGTAATGGCTACTGAAAATTTTGCTGTTATTACGGGAAATTTAACTGTTTTGAGGCCAGCGGTGTTTTTTTGCTAATTTTAGCAACACATGTCTGCTGATCTGTAGTACAATAAAATTAGTAGAAAAAATTAGTAGCCGCTACTAAATTTTAGTAAAATTTATGTAAAATTCAATTCAAAATCGTTTTGCTTGAAATTAGTAAAAATAATTAGTTGCAGCTATTAAATTTCAGTAAATTGCTGTAAACTGTAATTTAAAATCAATCTGCTGAAATTAGCAAAAAATTGTACTAAAAACTAAACAAACTGTAAAATCTAAAAACAAAATTAAATCAATAAAAATGTTTTTTTTCAATTGTATAAAATGTATAATTACTTTAAAACATGGAGTAAACATTGCAAACGGTTCTCCAGTTATTACCTTTTTATACCCTACACCACTATGTGGTCAGGGTATTATAAGTTTGTGCTGATGTTTGTAACACCAAAAAATATTGGTCGTAGACCCACCTTATAGTATACCGATCGGTTCAGAATTTTTTTTTATTTCGATTTAACGATGTCCGTCTGTCCGTCCGTCCGTCCGTCTGTCTTTCTGTCCATGCAATCTTGTGCGCACTCTCCAGGTCGCAACTATTAAGATATTTTGATGAAATTTGGTACGCAGACCTTTGTTGGCCCAAGGACGAACAAGTTTGATTTTGGTGAACATCGGTCCATGTTTAGACCTAGTGCCCATATAAGGGTCCTACCAAAATTATACTGTTTATACGCTGCAGGTCGTAAATATTAAGATATTTTGATGAAATTTGGTACACAGTCCTATATTGGCCCAATAACGCAGCCTATTGATTTTGGTGAACATCGGTCCATGTTTAGACCTAGTGCCCATATAAGGGTCCTACCAAAATTATAATGTTTATACGCTGCAGGTCGCAAATATTAAGATATTTTGATGAAATTTGGTACACAGACCTATATTGGCCCAATAACGCAGCCTATTGATTTTGGTGAACATCGGTCTATGTTTAGACCTAGTGCCCATATAAGGGTCCTACCAAAATTATACTGTTTATACGCTGCAGGTCGTAAATATTAAGATATTTTGATGAAATTTGGTACACAGACCTATGTTAGCCCAATAACGCAGCCTATTGATTTTGGTGAACATCGGTCCATGTTTAGACCTAGTGCCCATATAAGGGTCCTACCAAAATTATACTGTTTATACGCTGCAGGTCGTAAATATTAAGGTATTTTAATGAAATTTGGTACACAGACCTAGATTGGCCCAATAACGCAGCCTATTGATTTTGGTGAACATCGGTCCATGTTTAGACCTAGTGCCCATATAAGGGTCCTACCAAAATTATACTGTTTATACGCTGCAGGTCGCAAATATTAAGATATTTTGATGAAATTTGGTACATAGACCTATGTTGGCCCAAGGACGAAGCCTATTGATTTTGGTGAACATCGGTACATGTTTAGAACTAGTGCCCATATAAGGGTCCCCCCAAAATTGGCTTGGTTACAAACTGCAGGTCGCAAATATTAAGATATTTTAATAAAATTTGGTGCGCTGACTCACATTATAGAAAATTTTGACACAACCCCATTTTAACCCATTCGAATTTCGGATCCAAACAATACACCAGACTGGTGTAGGGTATTGTATAGTCGGCATGCCCGACTTTAACCTTTTTGCTCGTTATACATTGGAGATACAATAAAAATTTCTGAGTTTTATTTCCAAACTATGAATATATCAATAATAAAAAATATAAATTACACAAGATTTCTAAAAAATCAACGAATTCTTTTGAATAAAATTTCCTTAAAGTATCCACTTCTGTTAAATTTGTATATATTTTTGCTAAGTTTAGCACTCGTTTTTGAAAAATCAGTAAAATGTTTTGCTGAAATCAGCAACGAAAATTAATAAAAAAATCCGTAATCTGTGATAAGTGAATAACAAAAATTATTACTACAAAAAAATCGTAAAAAATATACATTATATATAATTATACATGTCGTATCTATGGTAACCCTAGTGAAAAAAATTTATGGCTTCTCGTATTACCTCTAATTATATCGGGAAAATGAGAACATCTAATTGTATCAATTTAGATCGTATTAGATCATACTAGATCTACTTTGGTATAATTAGATCTTATTCGATGGAATAAGCTATGATTCGATACAATTTTATACGGATTTTGTCCTCATCCAAATGTGTCAAATATAATATAAGGTAAAATGCAACATCTCATATACTTATCTATATTAAGTTAGATGTTTTATTTTTATATAATATTATACTAAACAAGATATGATTGTATATAAACTTTTTAGTTGGGTAAAATTATAAACGTTATGCTAACTTTGTACCGGGTAAAATCTGCTTATACATTTTTATTTTTGTGCCATTTAAAATTGTCAACTGTCTGAACATAGAGATTACAAAATGTTGCATTTCCGTTGAAATACGAACAGATCTGACAACAAATATGATCATATATGATAATATCTGCACATACTTGGTCATAAAAATAACCTAAATTTCTAGATTTTTTAGATATAAACAGAACTATGATCATATCTGCGCATATTTGGTCATAAAAATAACCGAAGTTTCTAGATTTTTTTAGATATAAACAGATCTGGCACTAGATCTAATCAGATCGGACCACAAAGTGTACAGCATATGCCATATACTTATTATATAATATAATCTGATCTGACGGCAGATAAAATTAGAGGCAGTCATATCTAAATAGGTCTGATAAGACCCAGTGCCAAATCTGTTCATATCTAAAGGTATCTGTAAATTTTTAGCCAGATGTGCGATAGGATATTTATATCCAGATGTGCTCAGGTTATCAGATGAAAACGCTAGTAGAAGAGTAATTCTGATTCGGCTACTACTTTTCTAAAATATTTTCAATATATTCAAAAGGCCGAAATGTAGTCATTCAGTCATTAATTTCTTTCTTTCTCGAACTAAAAGTTACATATTATCATCTTGTCAGCAAGGCACTGTTACTTGAAATCACAAAGTATTTCAGTTATAAAATACTCAAATATCTAAATTCGGAAAATAAATTTAGATTTTCGCTTTATATGTCCTAAAAGTTTAGGGAAGATGATTTTAAATTTTTTCTCTTTTATGGGTGTGTGCGAACTGGCTAAACTAATTCTAAACTAATTTCAGGTTTACAAGTTTCTTTGAAATTAGAAATTTTTTTAAAACAAATTTTAAAGAAATTTTAAACCCTTTTTTCAATTTGTATTTAGTTTAGAACAAATTTAGCCACCTCGCACAGGGCCTATATATATAAATATTGACTATATTGGGGAGTTACTATTATTACTTTTAAAATCATATATTTTTTGCTTTACTCAAATGATTCACTTGGATTGATACTCAGAAGTATTCCGAAATTTAACGTCATTAATGGATAGAATATTTTAAGGACTCCAAAGTATTTTTAATTAAAAAAATTTACAGGATCCTACCTCACTTCTTCAATGAATTGTTTTAAAAATTTTCATTAATATCATTGACCGAAAATTCTCTCTGTGCATACTCAAAATACCTACAAGTGGTTGATAACTTTTGAACAATTCTCTGATCCAGTGAAAATAAAATCATAAATTAATAATTGAAAACTTTGCTCATAAATAATTTTTATTCAACATATAAATTTCTAAATAAAAATTACCTTATTAAACAGGAATTATTAATTCCTAAATTTTATGATGTTTTGAATTTTCCAATGTATAGAAAAATTCGGTAAAATATCCTTGGATTAGTTTTGAAATAACCACATTTTTTTTTTATAAATTCACTGCAGTATCATCATAATTATTCATTCAAATAAATCGAATATATTTTATTATTTTGAAAAATAAAGTAATATTATATTTGTTCCACTTTGAAAAGAAATGTTTAAGTAAAAAATATAAATATCTCGTTATTGAAATATTGCACTTGTGATCTTGTTTTATTTGGTTCTATTTTTTGTTTTGTGTAAAAAATTTTTACTGTTTATTTTAACAGATATTTGTTATTTTTTTTTTTTTTTTGACAAAAATCGCGTTTTTTGTATACAACTAGAGATTTTGTTAGAATAGCCACTTAATGTTACTGTTAAAAACAAACGAATATTAAATAGTTTCTCCGTAAGATTCGCGTGCCACAACGTTGCGGATGCAGTTGTTTTAAGCGAGTGTTCGTTGCAAATATTGCATATAATACTAAAAGTCTAAAGGCATTAGATATTAGTACTTGCAACAAAACTAACAACAACATCAGCGGCAACAACCTAAACTTTTTTTTTGTTATTTAGAAGAAATAGCAACAAACCAGACATACAACAAGACAAACGCAATATTCTTCAATTACAACAAGATACAATGCAGCAAACAACAACAATACCAATCAAATAATAGAAGAAGGAAGAAAAAAAAGAAGCAAAGGAGGAGATGCCGTTTAGATGCACAGTTTAACTGCAGCTGCAGCTAAAATCACCAAGAAAAACAGTAGTGGTACATTAAACCGCTTTTGCAGTTAGAAAGACTGTTTTTCTTCCATCTTTCAATATATTTAATGTTTAATGAATCAGGTTCTTCTAAGTCATGATGTTCTTGATACAGGTTCCAAATAAACAGCAAAACAATCATTTATAAAAAAAGCAGTTAGAAATGACCAGTATAAGTTTCATATAAGTTTTCAGGCAGAAAACTAGTGTTTATTGAATAAAAAAAGAAAAAGAAAGAACTGAAACATGTGCCACATGTTGCATGCATAACGAATACAATCACAATCATCATATAAACACACACCTTACTAATAAGTACGAACATTTTTAGCTCTTTATCTCACCAAGAAAAAAAGGGAGCACATAATATGAAACTGCAATCTGCAAGAATTTATGCTGTTCCTCTCAAATTTAAGATCATATTTGAAGTACAATATTGTCTATTTAGGGTTTTATTTTGTTAAAATAAGGTGATTAGAATTGCAAAATTTTTGAGACAATTTCAAACTTTGAGAGATTTTTTTCTTTAAAGAAAATTAAAAATAAAGAAAATTAATTAAAAAATCCTGAATATTACACAGATTCTGAGATGATTTTTTAAAAGAAATTGAAAATCGATTTTTCAATTTTTTTCGAAATTTGATATTGGAATATCAATAGAAATGTTTATAAAATTTTTTGCTAAGGTTTTTCAAAATTATTTCGAAAGGGTTCTGCTACAAAAACTGCTAAAATATGAAGAAAATGTGCAAAGCAGAATGAAACTATTTGAAATTTTGATTTAAAGCAGAAAACAGCTTAACTATTTAAATTTCTTGTCTAAAAATAGAATATAAAAAAATTAAACATTTAACTGAAAATATCAACTTCTAGGCACTGACTGGCCTGAACCGACTCTTTCAAACTTCAAGAAAAGAACAGGTCATATTTCGTGAAGGGGGATATTGCGACAACCATGTGTCCACTCTAAATATTATCATCAAGCAGTCAAACGAGAACAAGTCATAAATATTTTTCGACTTCTAACGTAAGGGAATCTCAAACTCCATAACGAATATGATCAACAATACAGAAAATTTTTGTTTAGGATACAAACTTCAGATGTCCTTCATTTAGACCTTGAAATCCGCAAGACTACGTTCTTTCCTTTTCCTGTTTCTATTGTAATGTATGAAATAATGATGGCAACAATTTCAGAAGGCCATTACGGCGAGGGGTTGGCATCACCAAAAAAATAAGTAATAAAAAAAGCGTTATCACTAGATGGCACTTTGTGAAAATTTTGACAATTTTCTTTTTTTTTATTTAAATTTAAATAATAACAAACAACAAAGGAGAAAATACAAACAAATATTTCAAATTTTATTATTTGAATATATTCCGCGTTTGTTTCTTCCTTATATTGAGCAGTTTTCAGCAGTTTTTGAGTTTTTAAATATAGGCTCAGCTGATACTAAACTGATACTAAATAGTTGCTCAGGTAATACTAAATTTCAGCGCCATCTATCGGTGAGTAGTTTAAGTTTTGATTTCCTTGAAATACAATCAAAACATTTATGAATGGAACTCGACATCGTTCATATGCCCACCGCGGACACATCGGCAGCGGTCAATTCGTTGGACCCAATTTTCGATGACTCGGTCACAAATTTCGGCCGTAAAGGCCGCTATTTTGCGTTCAATGTTGGCTCTGAGTTCTTCCAACGTCGTCGGCTTGTTGGCATAGACCAATGATTTGACGTAGCCCCAAAGAAAAAAGTCTAGAGGCGTTAAATCGCACGAACGAGGCGGCCAATTGACTGGTCCATTTCTTGAGATAACACGCTCACCAAACTTACTCTTCAATAAATCGATTGTAACGTGTGCTGTGTGGCTTGTGGCACCGTCCTGTTGAAACCACATGTCGTCCAAGTCCGTGTTTTCCAATTCGGGCCAAAAATAATTGGTAATCATGGCGCGAAAAAATTGTCGACGAAAAAATGGATGAAGTGGTGATTCATGAGGCACATGTGGATTTTCACCAAACCAATAACGCATATTTTGTTAATTGACGAACCCATTGAGCCAAAAATGAGCTTCGTCACTGAAGATCATTTTGCGATGAAATTCATCATCTTGGTGCATCTTCTCCAGAGTACAATCGGAGAACGTACATCACGTCAACCCACAAGGGTTATCAATTGACATTGCCTCCAAAAACTACCTGATGTACTACGAAGTTAAAATTTACATGTAACGAAATTGTAAGAATAGCTCACAACAGAAACCGATGGGAATCTATAATTGAAGCCGTTTGCGAGGATAGAGGAATATTATCATCACGTTAGATGTGAGTTTAACTCTCTTAATTAAAAATTGTAAATTTTAAAGGGTTTAACAGTGCCTAGATATACCTTCGCACAGTTGAACATACCCGAAGCGACTTTAATTTGCACATATATAGAGTTATTTGCTTTAGTCCCAATGAATTCGGGAAATATGTAAAGAAGTTATGCTGTATTTTGCAATAGGGTGACTTTAACTACCAGAATCTGAAAGTCCAGCGCATCTTCTTTAGTCTTTTCAAAATATTTCTGAAATTCAGCCGTTATTGGCTGGTCGGTATGAGTATGCCCATAGCAATACTCTTTTGCATTCAGATTAAAAGTTTCTTTGCTTTCAACAGTCACATAAGTAGACGATTATCAAAATATTAACCCACTGAAAGGCGAAAGGCACTAATGATGGCTTTGTAGCGAAAGCCGAAAATGCGCATTCTGCCTTGTTGCCCTAATCGAATTTTTTCAATAATTTTTATTCTTTGTAATTTACTTGTAAAAATTGTATCATCTTTCTTTGATTTGAAAATAATTTAAACAGAAAGTGATATTAATTTATGATCTTGAGTCAAACTAAAATAACATTCAATACATATAGTATTTATATTTTTCTGAAAGTATAATTCTTTTAGATGGCCCTGATGTAAAAAATATTCTCCACTTGTAAATTTTTCTTCCCTCAGACCATAACGAATGCGAGTAAAAATCCCATTTTTGTTATAAAGAATTGTAACCAATAAAAGATGTATGAATTATTGCCAAAATATTTTGAAAACACTGTACTGTGTACTGAACGGCAGAAACAGCTTTTGAATTCAGTGACGTATGTGAATGTAATTTTTTGTTTTTTAATTCAGTGAACGTAATTTTTTTCAATTCTCTGAACGTAATTTTTGTTTTTTTAATTCACTGAACGAAAATTAAATTAAACGAACTCAGTTTTGAATTAAGTAAGGAATTAATTCATTTGATTTAATAAAAAGAACTGCACTCAGATAAAAAAGTTTGTAAAAAAATTTGTAAACAGTTTTCAATCGCACTATACTATTTTTATACTGATTATTAGTACAATTTTTATTTTTAGTAATCATTTTTGCTATTCTCTTATTACAAATTATTTTTTTACTAATTTTCGCTGCTGATTTCAGAAAAACATTTTACTAATTTTTCAAAACCGAGTGCTAAATTTAGCAGAAAAATATACTAATTTAAAAATATTTTTTTTTTGATTTTTTACAATTCTTGTTTAGTTTATATTTGTTACTATTGATATATTCTTAGTTTAGAAATAACTGGAGAACGGTGTGCAATTTTGACTCCAAATTTCAAGCACGATGAAGTAATTATACGCTTGTTACAAAAAAAATTTTTTTTTTTAGATTTTACAGTTTTTTTTATTTTTAAGTACAATTTTTTGCTAATTTCAGCAGATTGATTTTAAGTTACAGTTTACAGCAATTTACTGAAATTTAGTAATTATTTATACTAATTATTTATTATTTTAATTTTTGCATTAAAAAATACAAAAATTGTTTTTTCGGACTTTCTATATTTTCATGTATTTAGTTAGAATATTCTTCCACCTTAGGTCCAAATTCTAATATGATATTGTCATATTAGATTTTTATTTGTTGTTTCAAATAGGGGTTGATCATTTTCATGATAGACAATACAATTGTTTCGTAGACATTACTCTACTCTTCAGTTGTCCGCAATAAGAAAATGATAACTTTCTTACTCAAACCGAGACATTACATAAGGTACAAAAAATCAACGGTACGAGAATTTTGTACTTTCGTATATGAACTGTCTGATTTGGTAAAACCAGCTATAAATCAACTCCTTTTTGAAAGCAACAATTACATAAAAGTACCCTTTGGGTACTATTTATATGTATGTCTGTTGTCAATACATTTTGTAAAAACAACTAATTTTAAACTCAAAACAAAATAAATATTTGAATGAGATTTTAGCCGTGGTGTGCTTATTTTCAACAATTATTTTAATTTTTGCATCTTATTGCGGACAACTGAAGAGTAGAGTGATGTCTACGAAACAATTGTATTGTCTATCATGAAAATGATCAACCCCTATTTGAAACAACAAATAAAAATCTAATATGACAATATCATATTAGAATTTGGACTTGAGGTGGAAGAATATTCTAACTAAATATATGACTAAATATTTATACTGATTTCGTAAGTTTTTTAAATGATTTTAGCAAATCGATTTTGAATAGCATTTTACATAAATTTTTCTAAAATTTAGTAGCGGCTACTAATTTTTTCTTCTAATTTTATTGTACTACAGATCAGCAGACATGTGTTGCTAAAATTAGCAAAAAATACCGCTGGCCTCAAAACAGTTAAATTTCCCGTAATAACACCAAAATTTTCAGTAGCCATTACAGACTTTTTTTGGTTGAGTGTATATCAATTGATTTAATTCTTTGAATTTGGTTTTTTTTGAATGCGTTCAGTTGAACGAATTCAGTGAATTACTTAAGAAAAGGAATTCATTCAATTCTAAAGAAAATTGAATTCGATTGGTAGTGAATTAATTCAAAACCGAATTAACTTTTCAGTGCTCTGATCATCCACGACGTTACCGTAGTACTTTAGAGGGCAAGTCTTAAAAATGTTACGAATATCTAAAGGGTTTTTTTCTTTATAAATAAAATTTTGGCGTTTTTTCATGCGAAACTTTTGTCAATATTGTTTTGAACATCTAACGCATAGAATACAAGTTTTGAGTTAAGAATTTTTCCATACATTTTGCACTGTTTCGTCTTTTAGGTTGTTTTGTATCTTATAATGATGCAAACAGTCGTTGAACAACTAACCTAAAGGCACTAGTTCTCATACAATATGCGAATCTTTAAAATTTGCCAAATACATTTTTTGTTTATTGTAAGCATTCTTCCAACCACCACCACGATCAACTTCCATGACTCTTGCTACTATTCTTCTCTCATTTAAAAATATATGAAAAATATAAAACCAACAACAAAAACCTAAATTTACGAATTTGTGTAAAATATACAATAATTGAAAAACGTGCAAAAGAATAAATGTCTGCCAAAGCTTTAGATACTACATGTATCTGTTAGATCATTTTGGCAAACCTCATGGATCGCACAGTAAAATAAACAGCAAGAGATAAATGAAATAAACTTATATTTTTATATTTGAGAATTAGCAATTAATTGAGATTTTATTTTCAAATGTGCAAAAATTATGTTTGTAAAAGACGCCTCTGCGCTGCTGAAGCGTATGTGCACGTAAACGTTGCAAAGTTACTATAGGCTGCGTAATTTCTCTCCGCAAATATGGTTGTATTAATGTTGAAGCTTTTTTACAATTTCTTTTGTATATATTGTTAGTTAGAGGAAATCTCAAAAAAAACTCTTAATATTAAAGTTTTTTTTTAGAGGAATTTTATAATAAGAGAGTTTTTTAGTAAATATTTTAGAGAATTGTTTTACGTGATCTTATAGGAATAATTTTATGACTCAAGTACTAGATATACTTTTGCCTTCTTTTCATTTGAAAAATATATACAGTACGAAACATTCTTTTGCACGCACAAAGAAATAGTTTAAAAATTCTGTTCTATTTTCTTCTTAAGGAGGGACATGACATTCGCGGCAGCGAAAACAGACCTTTTTTTAAAAATTCATAACTCAGTCAAAAACAAATATTTTTCAAAATTTTTTTTTCATTATTGTAGAGAATTGAACAAATTACAAGAAAAAAAATTCAAAAAAATATATTTTTCACTCTAACATGGTTTTATAGAGTTCCAAACTGGCGACAGAGAAAAAAAACGGGGCCTCGTGGTTGCAGCGCTGGGAGTCGCAAAAATTGCCCGATCTGGAAAAAAAAGACTTTTAAATCTTAACAAAATTGGTTATCGTATGAATAACCAATCGAATAACAATAATTTTTTTTTCGATTTGGAAAAATGTTTGTTTTTGACTGAGTTATGAATTTTTAAAAAAAGGTCTGTTTTCTCTGCCGCGAATGTCATGTCCCTCCTTAAAGCACCGTAAGTTGTTTTTCACGTGAAAAAATTTCACGCGAACTTTAAATGTTCCAAATTGCAATTTAAAACACCGTAAGTTCTTTCGATTTCAAGTGAAAAACTGTTATACTCTATATAAAAAAAAAAAAATGATTTTTCATGAATAATGAGTTTCACGTGAAAATTGTGTAGAGTTGTTTTCACGCAAATTTAATGTACAAGACTATTATTTTTCTTGGGATAAAGTGACATTTTGTTTTTATTGTGATTGTGTCTTTGTTATAAAATTAAACAAAGATCCCTTTACAACTTCGTCAAAGATTGCGGCAAGTATCCAATTTCCAATTTCTACTCGAACTAACCGCAGACGACTCATCGAAGCATCCTTACGTGCACGCCGTCCAGCAAAAAACTTAATCTAAACTTAATCAAAAAAGAAATTGGAATTTGCTAAGGAGTATTTAAATTGGTCAGAATACAAATGGAGGACTGTGTTTAATAGCGACGAGTCCAAATTTAATATAATCGGCAGTGATGGCATGTGTTATGTAAGACGACCAGTTAACAAGCGGCTTCTAGCGCGATACTGCAAAAAGATAGTGAAACATGGAGGAGGCAACGTAATGGTTTGGGGCTGTTTTTCTATTGCTGAAGTTGGCCCATTGCACAAAATCAAAGGAACAATGGATAGATTTATGTATAGAGACATTTTGGGAAAGATAATGCTTCCATATGCAGAGGATAATATGTTTCAGCACGATAGCGACCCCAAGCACTCTTCAAAAGTTGTTAAATCGTGGCTGGCACAAGAAAGAGTTACGGTAATGGAATGGCCACCACAATCACCAGATCTAAACCCCATTGAGACCCTTTGGGAAATCGTGCATCAAAGAAGAGATCGCGAAAATTTCACTAACTCCTATATTATGTTTTAAGGATTGGTAGATGCATGGAATGCTATTCTTGAAAATTTTATTGCCGATTTGATAGCTTCAATGCCTCGCCGATGCCAAGCCGTTATTGAAAATAAAGTATTTGCCACGAAATATTAAGTTACACTCAGATAAAAAAGTTTGTTAAAAAATTTGTAAACAGTTTCCAATCGCACTATACTATTTTTATACTGATTATTAGTACAATTTTTATTTTTAGTTATCATTTTTGCTATTCTCTTATTACAAATTACGGATTTTTATACTAATTACAATTACAATTCATGTTTAGTTTATATTTGTTACTATTGATATATACTTAGTTTAGAAATAACACCCAGAAAATTTTATTGCATCTCCAATGCATAAAACAGCAATAACTGGAGAACCGTTTGCAATTTTGACTCCAAATTTCAATTTCGATGTAATTATACGTTTGTTACAATCGAAAGAAAAAATTTTTTTTTAGATTTTACAGTTTTTTTTATTTTTAGTACACTTTTTACTAATTTCAGCAGATTGATTTTAAATTACAGTTTACAGCAATTTACTGAAATTTAGTAGCTGCAACTAATTATTTATACTAATTTCATTGTACTAAAATTATGATATTTAGTAAGTTTTTTAACTGATTTTAGCAAATCGATTTTGAATTGCAGTTTACATAAATTTTACTAAAATTTAGTAGCGGCTACTAATTTTTTCTACTAATTTTATTGTACTACAGATCAGCAGACATGTGTAGCTAAAATTAGCAAAAAAATACCCCTGGCCTCAAAACAGTTAAATTTCCCGTAATAACAGCAAAATTTTCAGTGGCCATTACAGACTTTTTTGGTTGAGTGTAGACATAAATGTTTTCGAAGCAATTTGTTACATATGTTTTGGCCAATGAAATATTATCCTGTACGTAGTTTTTTATATTCTTTTTATTTTCAATGTAAATAATTGTGGATTAAATTTTATTTTCTTATTTTTAAGGCAATAATAAAAAAAATAATACAAGCACAAGAATAATTTGTTTTCTTTTAAACCTAGTTTAGAAAACTTTTGTAAAATTATGTTGCTAGTTGCATTTGTTGTGGCCACCACTGTATATGCCTACGACGGTTTTGTCGGTTTTTTTTTTTTTTTTTTTTTTTTTTTAAAGAGAAGCAACACTCAGGAAATTCTTCCTATTATTTAACGTGTTGCTTCCTTTGGTAAGAGGATAGAGAAGAAGTGAAAGGTGGTGAAAGATGAAGGACTTCAAATATGGCAACACTGTAATTGCGCGAGATGTTGAATTTTAGAACAGTTGTTGCGCGCCATCTGATGGTAAGTTGGCGAACTTTGTTGAAGCTTTTTTGATTTCATAGCCCTGTTATATTATTTTACTTCGGTGGGGTTAAGTGCTATGGGAACACCGAAGGAGGACGCTGCGATATGTATGAGGGATAGAAAAACTCATACATATTACTATTTTTCATAAATTGATGTTGCCTTGGTTGGGGCTCGAACCCGCAACACGTGTAACAGTCCAACGCGCTAACCACTACACCACAGCGCCCACAATATTGGTAATATTAAGGAACAAATTGCTTATTGAAGTAAGCGTACAGAATAGTTGCTGCATCTTTTCAAAAATTCACCAATAAAATTGATATAATTTGGAATTAATGTAGGTTTAACCAACATCCGTAAAGATTAACTTTTGGGCCCGGCAAAAACTCGTATCGAAGCCATCACACATGAAAGAAGGTTTACATTCTTTTGTTTTCAGGACCTTATTTTGTTTTAGGAGGTTTTAGACTGTCTTATAACTTTTAGCATGACCTTGAGCTCTTCTGATATTTTAGATTGGGTCGTAAAATTGGTGCGGGAACTCTTATATGATGTATATCGTAGCCGCGCCTATTTCAGATTTATTTTTGATTTATATAAAAAGAATATCTTGCGTTTCCTTAGCCACACAAGGTTTTGGATTTAGTTAAATTTTGTATTAAAACTGTAATAAAAGTAATTTTTGAAACCGAATATTGCGCCATTTATACATTGTCCGCATTCACCTTAAATATATAAAAGCAAACATAACTAAATTAATTTATTAACATATTATATAATCGGCCAGTTTTTTTTGTGTTTTAAAGCTTCAGAAAAAATAAAGTGAATTCTATTTCAACATTTTTGTAAAACTCAAACAAATATATCCAAGATAAATTTATTTTATAATTAAATTTGTTGTTTTTTATTATTTAAACAAAGTGCGTGAAAACGAAACGCAAAAAATTTAATTTTAATAAAATTTATACCTTTTTTTTCTTAAGAGAAACAAGAAAAACATAGTGCGTGCAAACGAAAATCTCGGACTGTATAAACCCGCTCTCATATGGGGTTTCTAGAAAGCGTTCGCTGTCACACGAGTGAGAGACCTTATTTGTTTTGTTTTTGTATTGCATGTATTTTGTTATTGTAACGAAAAACTTCTAGAAACACCACCTAAATTATTAAGCGGAAAATACATGAAGGAACATTGAGTAGGGAACAAAAAATAAAATTTTGATAACACGAATTGCACGAATGTCAACATGACACATTAACATACACAAATGAACATTCGTAAAAAATGGGAATTTTTTCAAGAATGTTCCTTCGAGTATTCTCCGCTTTAGAAACTGTGTAAAACTAAGCAGTGTTGGGTTAACTTACAAGGAAAGTATCCCTATTAGATTTCAGTAAAATTGGGATGTGACAGAAATTGGTGTATGTGAACATAGGAGATTGGGTCGCCAAGAGGGTGGTATTATAGTAGTTTTTGTGGTACTATTAGAACCGCAAAAGTACTGAGGTTATGTTATGACTCATTACTATTTAAAAATTTTTCCAATTGAACTTACTGTGCATCAGAGCTATAAAAGATTGCAATCAATTTAATTGTAACCACATGAGTTCGCGTTAGTGATTGCTAATTTTTTGATTGCATTCAAAACCGTAAATTGATTTTATGATTTTAATTTGAAATCATAAAATCAATTACATGACAGTTGTTTGTATAGTAATCAATAGTTGTTGTTTTTAACAGAAATTACAGTTGTTTTTCTATATAAACATGCAAAACAACTTTTATGACGTTTATTTAAGAAAACAACTAACGAAAAGTACTGTAGTTTCGTAACAGTTGTTTAAAACAGTTATTTTTAATATCATAATAAACAATTACCAAAACATTAATTTTACAGTAAACAATTATAAAATCTCGTTGATTTTTTTTATTTTAAAAATTCTTGTTTAGTTTTTATTTGTCATTATTGATATGTTTCTGGTTTGCAAATAAAAATCCGAAACTTTTATTGTAACTCCAAAGCATAAAAGCATAATAACTGGAGAACGGTTTGGAAGTTTTACTTCGAATTATAAATAGGCTGAAGTAATAACACATATTTTCGTAATCGAAAGAAAAAAAAAATGTTTTTTTTTAATAAAACTATAGTTTTATAATACGAAAAAAATTAACTGTAAAAAACAGTGGTTTTTACCCATTTGGTCAGTTGTTTTTAAATTTAGAAATTTGGCAGTTTATTTTACGACATTGGTAGTTGTTTAATGCATTTGTTAGTTATTTTTCAACAGTTAAAAATGACAAAAGTTTTAGTTATTCTATTTATCTGCATATACCTTGTTCGCCTTTTTAATTGCATATACCTTTGTTTTAACTGTCATTTTCAGTAGGTTCTACCTACAAACTTTTGTGAGTGTACGATAAAAACGATTGATTAAATTTTTTTAATATATTAATTGACTGTAATCAAATTTTATTGCAATCGATTTAATTGCAATTACTTTAATTGCAATCAAATCCAGTAAATTCAATCAAAATTAAATCAGAATCAAAATCTTCGTTCTCTTCAAATAAAATTCCTTCTTCCATTAAAATCTGGTAGTTTCCATTCAAAATTTGGAGGTTTCCACCAGATTCTAGTGGAAACCGCTAGATTCCAACTGTATGTTATTTCGTTGGACTTCCACTATAGTTGTGATTTCAGGGGAATCGATTGATATCGCATGATTTCAACAAAAATTTTATTGCAATCAAACTGATTGCAATTAAATTAATTATATTGAAAGATTTCCAAAAAACTGATTTCAAAATCAGTGTGGTTGAAATCACTTTGACTAATTTATTTTTATCGGGATACACATTAATTGCATTAAAGGAATTAATTATGCTAAAATCCCAAACGTATTTTACAAATTGTGAAAAATAATCTGTTGGAGGCATGTCCCTATCCGGATTTCATTCTTGCCTAAGGAAATCGTCAGGGGATGATGTTTTTAGAATTTCTGGAAATATTTGTTAAGTTAAATTACAAACTCAAGGAGAATTTCTTGTTCTCGTCTAGGAGCGTTATTAAACATTCAAAATATCAAAGAAAAAACAAAAATAACAACAAAGAATTTACCACAATTTGCTTTGTCATCTTCCAATATACTACTCTGTTGTTTGGCAGATCTAGCAATTTAGTGACATCCATTCATGTATAAACACTAATAGAAAGCAATGTTTTCTAAAGTGTCAGTAACATTTAAATTTGCACAAGCACTTGCATATTAGTCTTTTCTAATTTGATTTCAATACAAATTGATTGCAGTTTTTTACAGCTCTGTTTGTGCATTTTAAAAATATCCATACAAACCATTCTGTTTATAATGAGTATGTGAAATACTCGGAGGTTTTAACAAAAATGTGGTTTTCAAATATTAAATGCTATACATAAATGAAAACTAAAGTAAGGTCAGCTAACTTAAAATATGTATAGAAAAATATGAAAAATGTTCGAATTTGAGAAAAAAAATTATATAAAATTTTCATTTATAATGAACTACATTGTACGAAGCCTATCAGAGCTTCTATAGAATTCAATCGTTAAACTTATATTCAGTTTTGAATGATTTAATTCTTGAACCACGTTTATGAAAATCGAATAAATTCTTAGTCAATCTAAATCAGTCACTAAATTCATTATTGGAGAATTTACTCGATTTACAAATTTGAATGCTTATTCGTTCAAAATTGCTTCATTCGATTGATAAACTCGGGATTGTCAACCGATTTTGTTCATGCTAGTTTTCAAATTTGCTAAATTAACATTGTTTTATTATTTAAATCAGGGGTATGGCATCACCAAAAAAATAAGTAATAAAAAAATGGCACTTTGTAAAAATTTTGACAATTTGCCTTTTTTATTTAAATTTAAATAATAACAAACTACTTTGTTGAAATACAAACAAATATTTCAAATTTTATTATTTGAATATATTCCGCGTTTGCTTTCCTTATATTGTAATTATAGAGATAGGAAATGAAAACTTAAACTAATCAACGATAGGGGACGCTGAAATTTAGTATCACTTGAGCAACTATTTAGTATCACTTAGTATCAGCTGAGCCTATATTTAAGAACTCAAAACTTGCTGAAAACTGCTCAAAATAAGGAAAAACAAGCGCGGAATAATTGAGATATACGTTTGTTTCTTTGCTCTGTTGTTTGTTATTATTTAAATTTAAATAAAAAAAGGAAATTGTCAATATTTTTAACAAAGTTCCATCTAGTGATAACAATTTTGTTATAACTTATTTAGGGAAAAGCCAAGAATTTTTAAGATTTGGTAGCATTTTTATAACTACTTAATTTTTAAGAAGCTAAATTTATACCTACTTAAAAATTTTATAATAGCTTATTTATACAAAATTCGAAAGAAAGAAACCTATTATTTCATTTTAATTTATTAATATTATATTTTATATATTATTTTTTTTTTGTTTTATTTTAATTTTTATGCTTGTAAATTTATAATAACAAAATTGATTAAAAAACAAAATTTTTGGTAATCGAAATAGTACTTTTTTTGTAGTTGGTTGCTACTACTTTGAAAATCCCATTTACCGGTTATGACAATCGAATAAGAATGATAGTTAATTCAGTCGTAACTGAATTCGGTTGGCAAAATAGTCGGTTGTCACAAAGGAAATGTTTTGATAGTGCATTTTAATTTTTCACTTAAATTAACATTTTTTTAGAAAACCAATGAGCACCAAAATAGCTTAAATGAGGCGATTTTAGTTTTTTTTATTATAAAAACCTACACTAATACAAAAAAGTACGTAAAAAATTTAGTTGAAACTACTAAAAATTAGTTAAAAATGATACTGCAGAAAAAACTGTTAAATTAGCAGATTATTTTTGCTATATATTAGTAATATAGGAACAGCAAAAATAAAACTGTTAAACATACAGAATTTTAGTTATATTTGAGCTAAATTTTTGTAAATGGAGAATAACCCAGCAAAATATTGGTAATGACACCTCATTACTATCTGCATTACCAAAAATGATATATCATTACCTTTTGCATTATTTTATAATATAAAATAATGACTTCCTAATAACGGCCTATTGTATTCATTGTTTCTCAATATAAAATAATGACTTACTCGTAATATTTTAAATAAGTACTTTTCACACAGTTAAATTTTATACATTTTTATTCATTATATGTAAATATGTTTTATGTTTAAATTTGTATGACGAGTCCTAAAATTACACACTAGAAAAAACTTAAATTTTTCTGAATGTATTTTCTTAAGCTAATAGTATTTGCTTAACTCCTTATTTTTAAGAATCAAGTAAGCAATCGGATAACCACTTATAATTCAACTTTTTGTAAGCATGTGTGTAACCACTTATTATTCAAAATCTCATAACTACTTATTTCTCATTTTTTCGTAAGCGAGCGGGTAAGCGTGACTACTTATAAAAACGACCACGCCAAACAAAAATAATGAGTTTAGACGCCAAAAAATAAGTTGTGCGGAGCTATGAATTTCTATTATATAACCACTTATTTGGTAATGAAAGATTTTGCTGGGAAGAAATTAACCTGCTTAAATCAAGAAAAAATTTTGCTAAATAACACTATGGAACATTTTTGGGATTATTGTCTGGGGGGTGAGAAATTCCAAGTCAGGGTGATGGTACTAGGTCAGTATAGTAAAACCCTCAAAGGGTTTGGCGTTCGTATGTGTCATTTTTTTTTATGACCTTTTAAATTTTTTCCTTATCTTGATGTTTTTTCGCTTAGTTGTAACTCGAGAACCACTTGTCCGATTTTGATGAAACAAATTTAGAAAAATTTAGAATTACAATTTCTTTAATCCGTTCATATAACATTTTTCTTTATAATCAACAGTTTTGCCGGTAAAAATAAATTTGTGGAGAAAAAAAAATATTTTTTTGCCTAAAAATTAAAATTTTTTTTTTTTAAATTCATAAAAAATTTTAATTTTTAGGCAAAAAAATATTTTTTTTTCTCCACAAATTTATTTTTACCGGCAAAACTGTTGATTATAAAGAAAAATGTTATATGAACGGATTAAAGAAATTGTAATTCTAAATTTTTCTAAATTTGTTTCATCAAAATCGGACAAGTGGTTCTCGAGTTACAACTAAGCGAAAAAACATCAAGATAAGGAAAAAATTTAAAAGGTCATAAAAAAAATGACACATACGAACGCCAAACCCTTTGAGGGTTTTACTATACTGACCTAGTACCATCACCCTGACTTGGAATTTCTCACCCCCCAGATTGGCTGTTGTACTGTGTAATTAGTAGCCTAAAAAATCACCAAAAAATTAAAAATTTTCGTTTTTTCGATTTTTTAAATGCTAGTAAAAACTGAGCCTTTTGAAAACAGCAGTTTACAATTTTTTCACAAATATTTCTGCTGATTTTAGCAGAATATGCTATTTGCATTTAACTAAATTTAGCTTAAAAATAGCAAAAATTTTGTAGATTTAACAGTTTATTTTTGCTACGTGGTGTAGGGTATAACTATAGGAAGTTCAATTACGAATAAGCAAAAGACAAAACTTCTTAAGTGCGTATACCTATGCAAAAAATATAGGTACTATTTTTCTAAATATTTTTTCATTGTTAAATATTTTAATAACTAGGACACGTTCGGACATTTAATATGACCCTTGTATGCATCATTCAAATGGCTTTCATTTGAGATTTAACACTATGGACATACATTTTTGGGCCCAATATAAAAGAACGGGGAAAACACTCTTATAAAATTAATTTTGTATGAAAAATTTGTTTTACAAGTCACTTATAGATTTTTAATGTAATTAAGCCTATGACCCTAAAAGTTTAATATATAACAATAAAATTTAAATATAATTTGATTTTATTTTTGCATCAAAATTAAATCATAAAACTGTGAATTCTTCAATTAACTATAAGGTTGTTCACAAGGGGTGTGCTATTTGTTGTATCGTTGTATCGTTCTAACAAAAAACAGAGTTGTTAAAATTAAATTGAAAAATACAACATTTGAGAATAGCACGATACAACATTTTTACGTATGTTTAGTGTTCTATGTTTGCATGTGCAATACTCTCTTAAAAAGAAACTAGGTGATGAGATATATTTCATAGATACATTGTATGCAGGCTTGCCAGATACTTTTTTTCTTTATCCCCAAACAAATCTTAAAATATCCCCTAAAAATCCCCTACTAGAGAAAATGTTAAAAAAAGGTACTCGAGTTTATTTAATTTGCTCAAATTTTCAAGATTTTGAACTAATTTCTTAAAGTATTCATAAATTCGGATTTTTCAAGTTTGTCTCTTTAATTTGACTTTTTAATCTGAATCAATTTTTAACATTAAATCGACTCGCAAAACTCATTTTATTGCTTGAATTATTTCCTACTTCAATTAGTCAATATCTTATTCAAAAAATTATTTTCGTTTTTGTTGATTCTTTTCATATACGGAAAAAATAAAAAGTGTATAATTATCGAAGTACTTAGGTAAAATACAACTTCAAAAGCAATTTTTGTAAGTTAGTAAAAAATACATATTGATTTATCAATTTTTGGTTTTTGTCAAATTGCCTTAGTTTTGGACCTATTCCATTTTCACGCACTTCAAAATATGTTAAGTTACCTAATTTTTTTCTTTTGCAAATTATCTTAGAAAATATTATATTTCATTTCATTTAAAGAAATGTGCAACTTAGCAGAAAGCTTTTGAACTTGTATTTTACCGAAGTACTTCGGCAATTATGGACTTTTTATTTTTTGCGTGTAGAATCAAGCTATTATATTCAATTTGAACAAATCAATTTACCCAAAAATGTTTGCCTTGATTTATATCAAAATCAAAATATATCAAATTCAAATTTAAAAAGAATCTCATCCTAACTTTATTCAAATTAAATCATTGATTTAAAGTGATAATCAATTATTAACTAATTCATAAAATGCATAAATTTTAATGCCAGCTAATTCAAAAAAAAAAAAAAAAATCCTATTAAAATCTCAGGCATAAAATATTTATTCGTATTAGAAAGCATTGAATTGTTACAAAAAATGTATAAAAGGGTAAATTTGTGTTTTTCGTTGAAATTATGCAAAAAAAACTTGAATAATGTTTACTGAAAATTATTCAAAATTAATATAATCTCCAAAATTTACGAAATGTTGTAAATATCCCCAAAACATTTTTTAAATCCCCAAAAAAATCCCCTGTTCCCAAGTGAAAATAAATGTTTGTCCCCAATACCAACAAAATATTCCCAAATTTGGGGACAAACCACCAAGTCTGGCCAGCCTGACTGTATGAACGAGCGTATTGAAGAATGATTTTAAAAAAAAATGTATAATAACCCGCAAGGTCGTTTGTCGTAATGTTTGTACTTATTTGTTACAAAGCTTTTACAAGCAAATATCGTTGAAAAAGAGAGTAAAAAAGAGGAATTTCTACTTTACAATTACAGTAAACAATAAGAGTAAAAAAGATTATACAAACTTAAGAGAAATTATTTAAATTAAGTAAACATATTTAAATAAAATGTTACAAATTGTATTTCGTTTATAGGTGTTTTGTTTAATATGATAATATTAAAAAAGTTTTATTGTAAAACCATCATTATTTCCCAGAAATATTGTTTTTATTAAATCTATTAATTTGGGTCAATTAAAAGATTGTTTGTATACCTGGTTTAACAACGCACAATTTGTACACATAAAATAAACAAATTTTCTAAATATTCCAATTTTCAGATGGATATTGTTTAATTTAATTGTTGTTGTATACCAGTGCGATTGCCTACAAAAAAACTTAAGATAATATTATGATTTTGGCATCCAGAAAATAAACCATTTGTTAAAAGCAGGGCAGGAAAATTCAAGCACTAAAATAGTGTTTTACATACTTAAAATATATATTAAAAATCGAAAAATATGATTTTAAAACTTTAAAAATAGGCATTAATTATTGATTTATGTCAGGGTTTAGTAGTTTTTTAATTAAAAAAGTAGTTTATATATCGAAAATGAGTGTTTATTATTATAGGAAAACTACACAGAGAGAAGTTGGCTGGACGAGTGAACTAAAGAAGTTTTCTTCACAAAGTAAATGAAAAATTTTTTAAATTTGATGAAAAAGCTTCATATATTTTCTGAATCCAGTTTTAATGCAATTTTGTTTATCGAGTGTATGAAACTTTTAGTAAATAAAATGAAATTTTTAGCAACGTTTTATGAAAAATTCCATTAATTCAATCAAAAGTTTCAATGCACGAGTTCCAGTTTTATGGTTTTATGCAGATAATTCTCTCAGTGTAGCAACTAACTAAAATTAATGTAAATGCATCAGTGTTGCCAACAGTAAAATAAAAAATTACACAGCTAAAGGTAAAAAAATTATCCAAAACCGTTTGAAATTACACAAAAAAATTATAATTTTTTAATATTATTTCAAAATAAAGAAGTAACCATAATTGATTTAAGCTGAAATCACAATTAAGTTTGCTCAAAATTTGCCTGAATTTTTACTCAAATGAAAGAGCGCTGATATTTGGCCTACCGAAATTTTTAAATTTTCACTAGTTGCGAAGTCATTTTATGAAATTTTGTGTATTTTATTTTTTCATTGTAATGTTTTAATTTATTTTGTTTGTTTGAAATGTTTTTAATTTGATTAAGTTGGGTATGATGAGTTTCGATTTAAAATTAACCAAATATGTAGAGATGAAATTTTACGAAAGTTCGCTTAAGCTAAATTAAGCTTAAGCTACTTTCCTTAATTCACTTCGCTAAATATTGTTGTGCCTTTTCTAAATATAGTTGGGAACCTATTGGGCCTTTACAGCTTTTTAAGTTTGTTCGAAAATTAGTTTTATTTTTTTACCCCAGATTTTCGAATTTATTTTATATTTTTATACCCTACACCACTGTGTGGTCAGGGTATTATAAGTTTGTGCTGATGTTTGTAACACCAAAAAATATTGGTCGTAGACCCACCTTATAGTATACCGATCGGTTCAGAATTTTTTTTTATTTCGATTTAACGATGTCCGTCTGTCCGTCCGTCCGTCCGTCTGTCTGTCTGTCTGTCCATGCAATCTTGTGCGCACTCTACAGGTCGCACCTATTAAGATATTTTGATGAAATTTAGTACGCAGACCTATGTTAGCCCAATAACGTAGCCTATTGATTTTGGTGAATATGGGTCCATGTTTAGATCTAGTGCCCATATAAGGGTCCTACCAAAATTATACTCTTTATATGCTGCAGGTCGTAAATATTAAGATATTTTGATGAAATTTGGTACACAGACCTATATTGGCCCAATAATGCAGCCTATTGATTTTGGTGAACATCGGTCCATGTTTAGACCTAGTGCCCATATAAGGGTCCTACCAAAATTATAATGTTTATACGCTGCAGGTCGTAAATATTAAGATATTTTGATGAAATTTGATACACAGACCTATATTGGCCCAATAACGCAGCCTATTGAGTTTGGTGAACATCGGTCCATGTTTAGACCTAGTGCCCATATAAGGGTCCTACCAAAATTATACTCTTTATATGCTGCAGGTCGTAAATATTAAGATATTTTGATGAAATTTGGTACACAGACCTATATTGGCCCAATAATGCAGCCTATTGATTTTGGTGAACATCGGTCCATGTTTAGACCTAGTGCCCATATAAGGGTCCTACCAAAATTATAATGTTTATACGCTGCAGGTCGCAAATATTAAGATATTTTGATGAAATTTGATACACAGACCTATATTGGCCCAATAACGCAGCCTCTTGATTTTGTTGAACATCGGTCTATGTTTAGACCTAGTGCCCATATAAGGGTCCTACCAAAATTATACTGTTTATACGCTGCAGGTCGCAAATATTATGATATTTTGATGAAATTTGGTACATAGACCTATGTTGGCCCAAGGACGAAGCCTATTGATTTTGGTGAACATCGGTCCATGTTTAGAACTAGTGCCCATATAAGGGTCCCCCCAAAATTATATTGTTTATACGCTGCAGGTCGCAAATATTAAGCTATTTTGATGAAATTTGGTACATAGACCTATGTTGGCCCAAGGACGAAGCCTATTGATTTTGGTGAACATCGGTCCATGTTTAGAACTAGTGCCCATATAAGGGTCCCCCCAAAATTGGCTTGGTTACAAACTGCAGGTCGCAAATATTAAGATATTTTAATGAAATTTGGTGCGCTGACACACATTATAGAAAATTTTGACATAAGCCCCATTTTAACCCATTCGAATTTCGGATCCAAACAATACACCAGACTGGTGTAGGGTATTGTATAGTCGGCATGCCCGACTTTAACCTTTTTACTCGTTTTTAAATTTATTTTGTTTGTTTAAAATGCTTTTAAATCGATTAAGTTGGGTACGATGAGTTTGGATTGAAAACTAACCAAATCAATAGAGATGGGACTGTTCTAAAGTTGACTTAAGGTAGATATGGGTGCTTTAGTGTATTTTCATGTTATCGATCTTTCCCTTAATTCAACTTTTTGAATATAGTTGGGCATTAATGGTTATTTAACAGATATATACAAATATTTGGTCCTTTGGTCATTTCTTACCACCTGGTTGGATTACTATGACATTTCACTATGTCGGAGCTAAAGAAATTTCGAACATAATTTCTAACGGCCGAGTACTCAGATTCGCTGGGAACTGTCGCGTTCGACTCTAAATCAGGACTCTGGCATGTGGAAATTTTAAAAACTTGCCATTTTTTATTTATGAACCGATTTCAAAAATATAAAATTTCTGTAATTAGGAATTAAGGTTTTTTCTATCATATGTAAATGTTTTTGAATTTATAAATTAATAATAATAATACAAGAGATATTAAAATTAACTACAATATAATGCACTGAACTATAGCCTAAATGTCTGAGTTGCTGAATTATCTCAATATATTTTCATTCTGCCACACTGTTTTATATTTACAAAATCTTTGTCTACTATTATTACTAGTTTCTATTCAGTCATTAAAAAGTCACAATCATAACAAACCCAAATTTCAAACTTACGCTACATTTGCAAATGGATTTGTAAATGTTTCACAGACAAACTCATTTAGTCTACCTTAAATATCGACCGATTATACCCTACACCACTATGTGGTCAGGGTATTCTAAGTTTGTGCTGATGTTTGTAACACCAAAAAATATTGGTCCTAGACCCACCTTATAGTATACCGATCGGCTCAGAATTTTTTTTATTTCGATTTAACGATGTCCGTCCGTCCGTCTGTCTGTCCATGCATTCTTGTGCGCAAATATTAAGATATTTTGATGAAACTCAGTACACCGACTTATGTCGGCCCAAGGACGAAGCCTATTGATTTGGGTTAAAATCGGTCCATGTTTAGACCTAGTGCCCATATAAGGGTCCACCCAAAATTATATTGTTTATACGCTGCAGATGAAATTTGGTACACAGACCTATGTTGGCCCAAGGACGAAGCCTATTGATTTTGGTGAAAATCGGTCCATGTTTAGACCTAGTGCCCATATAAGGGTCCAACCAAAATTATATTGTTTATAGGCTGCAGGTCGCAAATATTAAGATATTTTGATGAAATTTGGTACACCGACCTACGTCAGCCCAAGGACGAAGCCTATTGATTTCGGTTAACACCGGTCCATGTTTAGACCTACTGCCCATATGAGGGTCCCCCCAAAATTATATTGTTTATACGCTGCAGGTCGCAAATATTAGGATATTTTGATGAAATTTGGTATGCAGACCTATGTTGGCCCAGGGACGAAGCCTATTGATTTTGGCGAACATCGGTCCATGTTTAGACCTAGTGCCTGTATAAGGGTCCCCCAAAATTATATTGTTTATACGCTGCAGTTCGCAGATATTAAGATATTTTGATGAAATTTGGTACACCGACCTATATGAGCCCAAGAACGAAGCTTATTGATTTTGGTTAACACCGGTCCATGTTTAGGCCTAGTGCTCCCAAAATTGGCTTGGTTACAAACTGCAGGTCGCAAATATTAAGATATTTTAATGAAATTTGGTTCGCTGACTCACATTATAGAAAATTTTGACACAAGTCCCATTTTAACCCATTCGAATTTCGGATCCAAACATTAGTTGGCTTTTAACCAGACTGGTGTAGGGTATTGTATAGTCGGCATGGCCGACTTTAAGCTTTTCACTCGTTTTTATGAAATTTACTAAAATTTCTCTAAAACGTGAAATTACACAAAAACTGCACGAAAATGTCATTATTCAAAAATTATCCAAGAAATGTGTATACAGTCCCGTTTTTGAATAATTATTCAAAAAGTGGCAACACTGAAAGGCATTGATTTACAAAACAAATGCTTGTAAATGAAACGAATAACGGTTTCGGCCAAGGAAGTTGTAATAAATAATTTGTTTATGGAAGTCTTGGAATGAAACAATATGCCCAGTCGGAACGATATGAAGTAGAATGGGGAACTAGTGGAATTGGAGAACTGAACGTACACTAATAGAAATAAATCTGTAAAAATAGCAGAAAAAGTTACTAAAAATTGGATACACATGATGCTGCAAAAAAAAACTGCTGAGATAAGAAAAATTTTTTGCTAAATACTAGTAAAATAAAATCAGAAAAATTAAAACTGTTAAATTTACAGAATTCAAGTTATATTTAGTTAACTTTTAGTTAATTGAAAATAGTAGACTAAAAATATCAAAAATAAACTGTTATATGTACAAAATTTTTTCTATTTTTTAGCTAAATTATGTTGAATGCAAATAGCAGTCTATCCTGCTAAAATCAGCATAAATATTTGCTAAAAAATTGTAAACTGCTGTTTTCAACAGGATCAATTTTCAAAAGGATTGCATTAAAAAAAATCTAAAACAAACTTCGAAAATTTTAAATTTTTTTGTGATTGTTTAGGCTACAAATTATTTAGCAAAATTTTTTGCTGATTTTAGCAGGTTAATTTGCCTTTTTCCATTAACAAAAATTTAACTCGAATGCAACTAAAATTCTGTACATTTAACAGTTTTATTTTTGCTGTTCCTACTATATTATTAATATATAGCAAAAATATTCTTCCAAGTAAAAAAGTTTTGATACAGATTTATAAAATTGCTTGTGGTAATATATTGCAAAATATGTATTCATACAAAATTGTATTACGTTGTATTACATTGTATAGTGGTGCATATTTAATATATAAATATATCTTTCTTCATATTACACTTCATATAGTGCAATATATAATAATATCCAATTATATATCTATCTTTATGTCACTACATATGCCACATATAATAACATATTTTTATATACGAGTGTATCGAATTGGATATATTTGTATTACATTATATATAATTTGATACATTTGAGTGGGGACAAAATTCTGATCGAATTGTATAAAACTATATCTTAATAAATCAAATTATATCTAATTGTGTCAAATAATCATCTAATTGTATCAATTTTGATCTTATTAAACCAATTTAGATATAATATGATACAGTAAGATGTTCTCATTTTTGGATAAAATTATGTAAAATACGATAAGTCACAAAATATTTTTTTTGCATGGGCTGTTAATTTTAGCAGTGTTTTCTGCAACATAATTTTTAACTAACTTTTAGTAGTTTTAACTAAATTTTCGAGGGTCCAAGGCTACACCATGGTCCATTTTTGTACAGAGAGAACCCCTTTCGCTGGGTAGGGGTAGTCGAAATTTTTATCAATTTTGCTATATCTCTCTTAGTTTTCGAGATACTGGCCATTTTAAATAATCGGCAGGGAAAGAAATAGCGCCATCTTTAAAACTTCGGGTACATTAGTGGCGCCATCTACCGAGCAGTAACAAAAATATGAAAGTATTATATTTTAGCAATAAATTGTATAAATTTAACGACTGCGTTCTTAAAAATTAGTTATAAAGAGTTTTGAAAATTAACACTCAAAATTAGTTAAAGTACTGAGGATATTTAGTATAGTGTTAAATGAAGATAACTAAAATCAGTGCTTCAACTAAAAATTTTCTAAAAATTAGTCAAATCGATTTAAAACCCGTTTGACAGATTTTTCTACTGGCGTATTATTTTAAGTGTAGATAAAAAATATCGACACTTAAACACTAACCATTTGTAGTCCCAAACAAATTTGACACTCTTAAATAGAGTTATACACTAATCTTTGGTTATTTTAAAATAAGTTAGCAGGCATTTTTGATTATTTGTAAAATGACCGGATGGTTTCATTTTTTTCTGCAGAATTTAGACTTGCGTTTGAATGTTTGTTTACTTATGTTTAAGAAAAAGAAACTTAAAACATCTGTGTTGTATTGAAGAAAGTATAAAATTATAAGTATTTTATAGAGAAATAAAATAAATATTAAACCTCAATTAAATTAAATACATTGCATACACTATAAAAAGTTCCACATTTACTACATAATAGTTGTTTGTGTAGTGATCAAAAAAAAAAAAAATATTATTAAAGTTAAAAATGTTGGTTTTCAATTTTTATTTAAAAATAAAAATTGTTTTTTTCGACATTTTTAATTGATTAATTAAAAATTTATTAATTTAGTTCGAGGCCAATTTCGTTATTATGAATTAACATAATAAGTACTTTTTTCAAAAACTGCTATTTTTCTTCATCAGGATACTCTAATGACAAATACTTCATAGAGCTTCTGCTTTCAAAAACCTCTACACTTTGAGGAATGATAAGATGATCGTTTCGGGGATTTTCCAGGTCCCTTTCATCAGTTTTCTTTAGAAAGTGGTGGCAGTAGTTCAATGCAATTTGAAGCATCAAAATCTCATATTAAATGTAGTCTGCTACATCATAATAAGGAAATTGGCCTCGAACTAAACAAATAAATTTATAATTAATTATTACAGTTATTTAAAAAAACAATTATTTTGCAAAAGTTTCTAAACTTCCAACCTGTGCAGTACCATCCACCATAGGTAGATCTTATGATTTCAGTAATGAAATAAGGTATTAGTATGATATGTGATTTCAGGGTAGAATTTAATAAAAAATCCAACATCATCGCCAATATTCTCTAAAATTAGTCGAAAATCAATATGAAAAATGTATTTTTGTAAAAAATTTTTTAAAAATTTATCGAATCGATTTAAAATCCGTTTGACAGATTTTTTTTACTGATGTATTATTTTAAGTGCAAGTGCATGCTCACAAGCATGCATTCATGTCCATTAGACCGTACCACCTTACAGGAAAATAAAAAGTGCACCGTAGACCCTCCAATATGAAGTATTTTTGCAAGGCAATCTAAAAAAATTTTATTTTCGATAAACCCAGTAGAAATTTTTTTATTTTTTTGTTTGCGGAACGTAGGGGTCTCATTTTTAATTTTTTTTTCATTGGATTTTACCTTTATAGCAAAACACTGGTCTCCTCCATGCAAAAAATTGGTATATCACACTTCAAAATCTGACTTTAAATGCCGAAGCTATAGCGAAAATTTCGGCAAAAAATTTTTTTTTTTTTGAAATTGCCTTGCAAAAATACTTCATACTGGAGGGTGTACGGCAAACTTTTTTTTTGCGGTACGGTCTAATGTCCATGGTTATATAAATCTCCATACATGCATCATATTCATGTGTCCATAGGTGTGTGTTAAGGAAATTTGAGGTTATACATGTGTATATATGTATGAACATCCATGAACAGGCATGAAGATGCATGATCATAAATGTAGATATTACGTCAAATTTCGTTAATGCAACCTTATGGACATATACGTTAGGGTTCTATTCTTCCAGCTTGTATGGAGGAAAATAAATTTTGAAATAAAATTATCGTAATCGCGAAAAATTATGGTAATCGGACATCGGGAATACGTGCCGCATCGGCTCTGAAGTTTGGAACACGGATTACGAAGAGAAAATATGACCTTTTGTGCATTTTCTCGAAAACATTGATATTTAAAACTAATTCGAATTAAAAACATTAAAGAATCGTGATTTTGAGTGAATTCTCTTTGTAATAAAGACTTACGGCCTGTTTATCTAAAAAGAAACGAAAAACGATTATAATTTTTCGTCTAGACGTACGTGTGTTACGTTACATTTCATTTGGTTTTTGTAAATAAAACGATTGCCAACAATTTTTTTTAAAATTTTTCAAAGTTTTCTTAAATATTTTGGTTAAAATATTAATTGATGGTAACCCTTTTTTATTGATTTGACAAATCTTTATAAATATATAATCAAAACAAAATATAAAAAAATATTGAAATATATTGAAATTAATTTTAAAAAAATTTTAAAAATGAATATTTATAAAAAAGGTAAATACAAAAAATTAAAAAAGTGATTAATATTGTATAAAATAGTACAATAGAGTAAGAATATAAAAAGTTCAAGAACGTCAAATCGTTTTATTTATCAAAAAAAAAAAAATCAACTTATAGAACGGCTTTTTTAAGTTCCATAAAATGAGTGTGTTTCTTCAGGTTTGTATATACATATGTATATAATTGAAAAATATAAAATATATACGAGTACTTGGCAAAAAATATATACGAGTACTTGGCAAAATCGTTCGGTAAAAATTTTCTTTCGTTATACATGAACCAAAAGCAGATTTCGTTCGTTATTTTAACGAAAATTTCTTTTCGTTCGTGATAGATAAACATGCCGTTAAATCTGTTAAAAACAGCCGAGTTATTACAATTTCCCCAGGCAACTGATGTGTCGCAGACTACTTAATCAAGAAATTCGGATCTAAATTTTCAAATTTATTGAAATAATCTACTACAGAAACACTTTTAACTTCCAAGAAAATTATTTTTTTCTATTGTGTTTTGCTAACTCGTTTTAAATTAGTACCAAAAAGGGTCAGAATTCTTAAACACTGTTTTCAAATCTACAATTTTAAATTTTTAAAATTTTTATAATAAAAAATTTAAAAAATCAACCATTGGACTTTAAGGTTTTATTAAGAATATATTAGAGATTAAAAACTACAAAAATTGTAGGAATTCCTTTTTTCATTTGGCTGGGGCAGAGATTTGCTTACAGCGGATTTCGAGAAAACAGCGATTTTTGGCATTTATTTAGCTTTTAGACAAGTGTTTTTTCTTCTTTTAATTCCTCTTGATTTTGGCTGGAATATAACAACACAAGATTAAATACTTCAATGCTGAAAATTAAGACAAAATATAAATACATTAAATTAATAAAGTCAGAAGTCAAATTTGAGGAGATTTTATTTTTTTTGAACATATTAATATAACAGATATTCCTGAGCGAATATAGATGGAACTTCTTGATATTATTTTTGTAGATCTAGAAATAATATTCTTAATTTAATTTTAGAAAATCGTTATTTTAACAGTATTTCTTTAGGGTATTTTAAAGTAATCGGTATTTTAGGTCATTTCGTTAAGTTATTATTGCGCTAATGTAATTTCAAGCTATTTATATTAGTTATTTTAAAGTTAACGAAGTTATTTCATTAGTGGTATTTTAAGGCTAACCATAGCTTTTTTGATTTTTCGACAACTTTATGTGTGTAAAAGCAACAATAAAAGCTGAAAGTCAATATTTCATATATGAACGAAAGAAATAAAAAGTTATTTCGTTAAGATATTTTAAGGTTAATGGTAATTTAAATTATTTTCTTAGGGTAGTTTAGGATTAACGGTATTTTAAATTATTTCGTTAGGATATTTTAGAGTTAATGCCATTTGAGGTTATTTCGTTAGTGCACTCACAATATATTTTCCATAACCGATTGAGGTTTATTTGAAAAGTAGTAGGTAAAGTTTGTTTTCAATTGAAGAATCAATTAAAATGCATTGAAACATATTGTTTAACCTTTTTTATCAGTCAATAAAAACAAACCACGAAAAAAATACGTATCGCCTGTAGGAGTTGATATTTTCAGTCAAATGTTCTATTTTTAGTTCTCTATTTTTAGAAAAGATAATTTAAAGAATTTCGTTGTTTTCTGTTTTAAAACAAAAAACTCAAATATTTTCGGTTTTCTTTTTTGTTAAAATAGTTTCTTTATATGGGTGATATCAAAAAATTTGATAAAAACCGTGTAACCACCCAATTTCTAATGCATGTATTACATTTGAGTTACATATTTCGATATATATCAGCGCATTGTCACCTGTTTTACAAAATTTATAACAATCTGACCAATTTTTGGTTAATACATAAAATTTGTGACCAATTTTATAGTCCAAATGTAAACTCCGTAACCAGTAACTCATAAGGTTTTTTAACTTTAATAGCTTATATTTTAATAACCAATAAAGCTAAACACTAACTGTAAGAATTTTTATGAAGAGGAGAAGTGCCGTTTTTAATAAAAATTAATACATTTTACAACCTTTTTCGTATATCTTAGCTATCACGACTTAAACTCTGTAACGATTTTTCGTCATAATTTTTGATAAAAATGCATATACCAGAATTTTGAAGTTATCTATTATTTATATTGCGAAAAGTATAATGTTATTTATACTCAAATGATCGCTGGACTGTAAGTAATCATCCAGTATAACAGACTTGAAGCTTTTCTGCAGCATATAACATTCTCGAGATGAAAAAGGATGTCTTTAATAAGATTTGAAAAAATGTTGTAAACTCCGTTCCTAATTTTTACACCAAAGTATTTAACGAGTAAGAAAAACAATGTCATATTTGGATTCACCTTGTAGGCATCATGCGATTTTGTTTCAGAAAAAAAATTCTGACAAAGCGTTTCTGAAAGAAAACGAAAAAAGTAACCAAATGTAAACTCCGTAACTGTAAACTCCGTAACCACAATTGTTTGCATCAGGTTTCATTCAAATAAATGTTTATAAATGTTTAAAATATTTTAAAATAACCATAAACAGAGGTGATTCAACTAATATTTATGCGTCAAAAGATGATTCAACCGATAATTTTGCGTCAAATCAAAAAAAGTTATCAGTTTTTTTATCCTAAACTGCTGGAGCGAAAAACGATTGATTTAGCATTTCTTTGGTTTGGAGTCGATATTTCGAGCCATTACTGACATTAGTTTGACAAATTAAATTTGTTTCACACAATTTAAGAATTTTTTGATCGCGAAATGTTATGTTTTTAATATATTATTTTGTAACTGCGCAACCGCTGTTTGGATTTTAAAAAATTTTATATTTTTGAAAAGCATTTAAAAGGAACAAAAATACAAAATTAAAAAAAAAAATTTTTTTTCGCGGAATGAATTGTATTTTTATTTGCGAAACCGCCAATTTGATAAACACAAATTATATATCATTGTAAAGCAAGTTGAAAACCCAAATACGAAAAACTAATAAATTGAAGAAAATTCGTACGCAATTTTTTTTGTTATATCTTTTGCTTGCAGAAATGTAAACTCCGTTACAACAAAAAAAAATTAAAATTGTACAAAAAAAGTTATTGCGACAACTTGTAGAAGAGAGTTTTTGCAATTAGGTTTATAATGACTAAACTTATTGAATCCATTGAGAAAAAACCGAAATATTAACACTTATTGCTTCTCACAAATTTGGCCCAAAAATTTATCACATTTTTTGATTTCACCCATATACAAAATTATTTCAGTTCAAATTACAATAAATTTTTTACTCATGTACACTAGAGCACCCATATGTGCAAAAGTATTATTTTTCCAGCTCCCCGCTCATTTTCGGATAGGTTGAGAGTCAAAAATTAGATATGTGCAAAAATTGGGTGTCCTCAAAATTACCTTAAAAAAGGTTCATGGAATTATCCACCTAAAAGCTTCTGGCGATTATGTTACATACTGTTGTTTACACAATAAAATGGCAAAGATTTTCTTTATACAAACTTTTAACCCTCCCATGACCGTTAGTGGTGCTTTAAGCGGTACACATCAAAATTTGTGTCAAAACTAAACTTTGAATGTATCTCATTTAATTTCGGATGAAGTGTAAATACGTATACTCTTCATAATACAATAGGAAATTTAGCGTGGACTAAAAGCAAAATAAGTTTCTTTTTAATATTTCGTCCATTCCATGACAGAAAGCCCAAAAACTGATTCTGTGTTATAGATTTCTTATATATGTGCACTTGGAAGCCATGTGAATCTTCCATTTTGGGTATAGAATTTGTTCAGCGAACTTATGTAAAACACTACAACGTAAATTTTTGTGGAACTATTTAACCCTCTAACTCTTCAATTAAAGGGACTTTTTTGGCCCCGTTTTCAAAAGGGATAGAAAGACCCGTAAACTGAAGAGTTAGAGGGTTAAGATGTTCCACAGAAATGATCCTCATAGTGTTTTACATGAAATGGAAGATTCACATGGTTTCCTCTTGAAATCCAGGTTTGTGGGCATTTGAGCGCCAATTCTGTATAAGTACGAAATTAACCCTTAAACACATTTTAAGTTTTGACTTATTTCTGGCATTGAACTTAAATTTTCAACTTCGATGTCTGCGGAGACTTATAGTAGAATTTCATGACAAATATTTTTGTGGAACATTTTGCCCCCAGCTCCTCAAATAAATGGACTTTTTGTCCCTTAACAAAACGGCCACAAACGACCCGCAAGTTGAAGAGTTAGAGGGTTAAAATGTTCTGCAAAAATATTTCTCATAAAATTCTACTATAAGTCTCTGAAGACATCAAAGTTTAAAATTGAGGTTCAATGCCAGAAATAAGTCAGTACTTAAAGAGTTAATTTCGTGCCAATCTGAAGGCGCTCAATAGAGCAGCCATATGTGCAAAAGTGATATTTTCTCACATCCCCACGCACTTTATGGTAGATTGGCAGTAAAAAATAATATTCCCGCAAAAATTGATCTTCTCGGATTAAAACAGGCCAGTCAACCGCGTCTTTTAGCCCTGAAAATGGACTAAAATTAGTTCAAAGTTTATTTGCACATAACTCCTAAAGTAAAGGTTTTACAGAAAAATACTTTAAACACGTATCTACAGGGAATAATGTGGCTAGCATTTTTCTCATACACATTTTTGGTGTATAGATGACGCGTCATGGTGATTTATGTCGTTAAAGTCAAAATTATTTATATGGTTAAACACAAATTTTGACTTAATCACTTAAATCGCCATGACGCGTCATCGATACGTCAAAAATATGTATGGAAAAAATGCTAGCCACATTATTCCCTGTAGATGTGCTTATGTAGTATTTTTCTGTAAACCTTTACTTTAAGAGTTGTAGCACAAAGAATATTTGAATTAATTTCATTTCATTTTTAGGGCTAAAAGCCGCGGCTGACTGGCCTGTTTTAATACAAGAGGACCAATTTTTGCGGGGATATTATTTTTTATGCCCAATTTACTGGAAAATGCGTGGGGAGGTGAAAAAATAACGCTTTTGCAAATTCCATATACTTCATGGGTGCTCTAATGCACACAAACATAGCCAATAAAAATATGAACATGTGTGTTGTGTGTGTACTGTTTTGAAAATTCAAAGAAAAAAAAAACCTTCAAATATGAAAAAACAAGCCACAAAATGGTTTTTTTACGTTTTTTCAGTTAAAAATTGATGATTGTTTTAACAGACTTTTCAATTATTTTTATTTCTTTTATGGATTGTATAAAAATTTTTTGAAAATAAATACCGAAATGGTTTGAATATAATGAAAAATCAGTAGTCCTTTCATTAATTGTGTTTTTAGTTAATTTAATATGTATTTTAAGTTGATTTTAGCGATAAAATATTGTGAGTGTGGTATTTTAAGGTTAACCGTAGTTATTTCAAAAGGTTCTAAATCCTTATTGGTAATTTATGGTTAGTATATGCCAACCATGATAATAACAAATATAAACTAAACAAGAATTTAAAAAAACTAACGGTTGGTATCATACTGCAGGTTTAAACTTAGGTTAATAGTTAACCCAAAAATTTGTTGTTGTTTTGTGTAAATTTTTTTGACATTTTATTTTGTTTTTAGTTAAGTTAAAGTTAAACCAACAGTATGAGACCCACCGTAAAAATGTTTTTTTGTTTTAAATAACTAACCAAAATAACTGGTTACCGTAAAAATACTGTTTTGATACATAGTTGTTTACTATAATATTAAAAATAATTGCTTTAAACAACTGTTATAAAAAATAGTATTTTTCTTTAGTTTTTTTTTTTTTTTTTAACAACTGTCATAACAGTTATTTTTATAGTGTATTTTTGTAGCTGCACAACTTTGAAATAATTTCGGTGTTAAAAATGTAATATATTGACAACTTTTTTATTACAAATAAATTATTGAAATGCAAAATTTAAAGTACGCCATTTCAATTGTCTTTTTACTCTAGAACAATTTTGTTATTTAGTCTTGTTTTAATATCACGCATAGTTTTCGAGAAAATTAAAATTTTTGCAAATTAAACACTGATTTTTGCAAAAAGTGCTCGATTGGAGATTTAAAATTTTACTGCAAAATTGTTGAGCTATCCCAAATACATAAAAAAGAGGGTGCTAGTGCGTTTGGGCTAGAGCTTGTTTCCACGAAGCGTGGAATCTGAGTATAAAAAAGGAGACTTCTATTTTTGAATCAGCTTTACTTTATGTTTTTTACTTTATTTATCTTTACACTCAGAATATTATGTATTTTACTGTTTGCAGTTTAATAATTTATTTTTCAAAGATATATTTTTTTTAACTGTTTTATACATTTGTTCAAAATAATTTACTACCACTTACTGATTTCTTTAGTTTCATTTATTTTTTTCGTTTGTTTAAAATGTTATAAAACTTTACAACAAAACGGAAAATTGTGGTTTATTTGTTTCCGTTTCAGTTATTATAAATTAAAATTTTTTTTTGCTGCCTGCATCAAAAAAATTGCTACAAAAATTACTTTATTGTTTTTTTTTTTTTGATTTAAATTATTTGTATATGCACAAAGAATTCAAGTTACAAGAATTTGATGAATTTGAAGTTAAAAAACAAAGAAAAATACAAAAAAAACTGAAGCAATTTCCAATAATTGACAACAACATTTTTTACCGAATCTCTAGGTAAAATTCTAACATGCATTTTTAACTGAATAATCATTTGCTTTTGTTGATTTGTCAGTTCTTAAAATCAAATTTAAAAATAAGTAAAAAAACCCTTTCAGTTAAATGAATTTTTATTTATTTTAAGTGGTATTTTCTGTTATTTTAACTTACAAACTATTTTAAGTGTACCGTTTGTCGTTTTTATTGTGATTTGTGCTAATGACTTGATTTACAACTGGAGTTTTTTTTTTCTGTTGCAAAAATTAAACTAGATGAATACACCCAAATCACAAAAAAAAAAAAAAAAAAAATATGTATATATTTTGCTGTCTACTATAAAGTTGTATTGTTCGCAACAGAATTTACGTCATTTACCCTTGAAAATGGCATTTAAAGTTTGCAAAAATTAATACAATATAAAAACGAAATATATATTAAAATTTGCGAATTTTTGTTTTATTTGTCTATTTTTATTAAGTTTAACAACGGAATTAATTTGGCTTTTGTATTTTTGTGCATGTAATTTAAAACAGCAAAAATAAAAATTAATAGAAAAAAAACTAGTTTTAAACCTTCAAATTATTTGCAAAAATTATGCACGTTTATACACTTCTTTTTGTGGGGTACTTTTCTGGTTGGAACTGCTAAATAAAAATCGTTTGCGTTGGATTCTTTTTTAGTTGTTGTATTTTTGGTGGTTCGTCGTAATAAATTATTTTGCCCAAAGTCCAATAGAATGCCGGAAGTACATCGTTTATGCGTTAGGTTTGCATTCATTATTATTTGAATGTATTTTTGTTGGATTTTACATATACATACATATAAATATACATATTTTTGGTTTATTGTAATAAGTTTGTTGTTATTTTTATAGTTTTTTTTTTATTTGGTCATTGCACATTATTATCACCAGAATAGCGACTTCCATATACTAAAAAATTGGAAATATACGTTCAAAATCATCATCTTCTTGTGCTACAGCCCGGAGTTGCCTTAACCAAAAATGCGTTCAAAATATGCAGTAAAAATTCAAAATTTTTTCAAAATTTAAAGAAATATTAACAAAAAACCACCAAATATGCATAAAGAGTTGAAATATTTGCCCTTAATATAAGTTGATTTTTAAAAGTCATATTTACAAATCCTTCCTTTAGTTTATTTTTAATTAAAACTTATATTTTAATTTCAAAAAATATGGATTTAAATGCAAAACATATCAAAAATGTGAAATAAAAATCTGTAACTATGAACAAATATCACAAAATTTACATTCATAATGAAACATGTAAAAATATACGACAAAAAATCGATGATAATTTGCTGCGAATTCTTTGGTTCGGAAAAGTATTTATTAAAAATCTTTTATAGACAACTACATTCATTTGCATGAAAGTCGCTGCTCTGGTTATCACTGTAAATAAGGGTGGTATTTATTTAAAAAGGGAATGAAAGATTTTACAATTGAATTATTTTTTTTATTTTCAAATATCATATACATAATTCTTTGTATGCCAATGCTTTTGTTCTGAAATATTTATCGGATCGGTACTCGGTAATTCTTCGATCATTTATAGTTGATATATTTATAAGTGCCTACCGATTATTCACCAAAACATGCTTTGGTTTAGTTTTTATTGCTGTTCTTGTTTTTGGTCAGTATTTTTTATGTGATATTTCTATTGTTTATCGAATTTGATTGTTTAATTTTTAGTTAATTTAAGTTCAAATACTATATTTATTTAGTGCATGTATAGTACTGTGTATCTAACCTTGTCCATGTTCATATACTAATGTAAAGTTCACGAAAGTGATATACAAAACATTTGTGGGAAAACATATAATTTTGGATATCATGCAACTTAACCAACAATAACGTCATTGATATTTCACTTAATGTACTAGAGAGGCGAGAATAAAAATATTTTGGAAATAATTCAGTCATTTTGCAGTGTAGAAACGGTAATGACGTATCATTATTTTTTGGACTACCAGTAATGACACCGACTTATTTTTTGCATTACTTTAAAACATGTAATATTGAGTTACTAATAACTAGTTACTTGTTGCATTATATAATAATGCGTTACCAATAACGATTTATTTTTATCGTTATTTAAAATACAAAGTATTGTTCTAGATTTTTTTTGTAAATTTTTTTGAAATCTATTTTTAGATTCAATATTTTTTTCAACACTGGTAAGTATATATGTAACCACATACTTCTTAATTATACCCTACACCACTATGTGGTCAGGGTATTAAAGTTTGTGCTGATGTTTGTAACACCAAAAAATATTGGTCCTAGACCCACCTTATAATATACCGATCGGCTCATAATTTTTTTTTATTTCGATTTAACGATGTCCGTCTGTCCATCCGTCCGTCTGTCTGTCCATGCATTCTTGTGCGCACTCTACACTCGCAAATATTAAGATATTTTGATGAAACTTAGTACACCGACTTATGTCGGCCCAAGGACGACGCCTATTGATTTTGGTTAACATCGGTCCATGTTTAGACCTAGTGCCCATATAAGGGTCCTCCCAAAATTATACTGTTTATACGCTGCAGGTCGCAAATATTAAGATATTTTGATGAAATTTGGTTTTGATTTTGGTTAACACACGGGTCCATGTTTAGACCTAGTGCCCATATAAGGGTCCCCCCAAAATTGGCTTGGTTACAAACTGCAGGTCGCAAATATTAAGATATTTTAATGAAATTTGGTTCGCTGACTCACATTATAGAAAATTTTGACAGAAGTCCCATTTTAACCCATTCGAATTTCGGATCCAAACATTCGTTGGCTTTTAACCAGACTGGTGTAGGGTATTGTACAGTCGGCATGCCCGACTTTAACCTTTTTACTCGTTTTTTGTATGTTGGCGTGTAAACTGACTTGTGCGCAGCAGGTTAATTATATTTTTATCTATCAAATAATACATGTCGAGATGGCACATATGGTGGAGCCATAGACTAGCAATCTGGAGTCCCAGGTTCGTATCCCACACGAGCAAATTTTATTAAAAATATTTTATAATAAATAAATATTTTTGAATATAAAGTTTTATAATAAATAAATATTTTTTAATATAAAATTTTATAATAAAAAATATTTTTTTCTTATTTCTTTGAAAATCTATTTTTAGACTCATTATTTATGTCAATACTGGCAAGCACATAGGTTACGATGGGGGATGGGTAGTTTACAGGAAAAGGCTGAAAGTTCTTGATTGTCACTCACTTGGGGGGTGACCAGGAATGATTCCTTTGTTGTACCGTCAGTGCAGCTCACTACCTCCGGCTTAGGCTAGGTATTCCCCGGGCAATGGTTTTTGAACACCCGTTCAAGGCTCACTAAAGTGAGAAGGCAGCTAAGTAACCTAAATGTCAAATTGATGTTTTAGGTAAGTAGGAGAGCTCTCTGAAACTTAGCCTACAAGGAGTACCCTGAATGGCTTGATTTTAGTCAGCATCTCGGGAAGTAGAAGAATAATGAACGAAAACGTTCCCTTTGAAAAAAAAACTCGGCCCACAGCATACCTGCATGCGGCTGGTAGTCCAAGCACTGGGATCGGATGCAGAAGCCTAATCAGCTACTTCATCTTAAACCAAAATGATTACAGAAACCGAAAAAAATAGAGAACAAATAAAACGACCTGATCCTTTAGCATGAAAACCCGGAGATTTGGAACATGGAATATTAGGGCACTATATGAACCATCACGCCTAGCCCAGCTGTGCAAGGAATTTATCAGCTACAATTTACTATTTTTGGGAATTAGCGAAATGAGGTGGCCAGATTCAGGGGAACATACAACAACACATGGGTTACACATCCTATACTCTGGGAAACCAGCTTCTGAAGACAGATCTTCGGGCGTAGGATTTTTGCTCTCTAAGGAAGCACGGATAAATTTTTTATAAAAAAACGCTTTTAATTAAATAGTTTGAGAATTTGAGTATCTTCGATACTGAGATGAATCGGGGACAGATATTATAGTTTCTGAGTTAATATCGGCTCGACAGTTTCTGATATAAATCCAAAATGGCAATAATAAATTTTTAAGTTTGTTTTTGGGTCTTAAAATTTACACGTCAAGTTTTTGCTTTCAGGCCAAATTAGGCGTCCAAAAATGAGCCTATTAGTAAAGCTTTGAGTACTACTTGTTGAATTGGTACAATTAAACTATTTTATACCGAAAAATTAAAAAGCCGATAAAATATTTGTCTTAAAATATCATTTTATTTAATTCTTGTTTCCAACCTTTTTTATGTCCTTATATTTAATTTTAAAAGTTTTTCATAAAACTTTGAGCCATCTTAAATAGTTAGTGGTAAATTTAATTAGAAATAAGACTCCGTTTGAGCAATTACTGAATATGTTTTTCTTGTCACTCACACATACACACACAAACACACACAAACACACACATTTATAAATATGCAGGCACTTTAGGCTGTATATGTAAATATGCAATTAATTGAAATTAAATTGATTTCATACAATTTAACTGAAATCAACAAATACAATAAAAACAACAAAACAACTAACATTAAAATTAAAAACATACAATATCCAGTATCGTAAATGAGTTTGTTGTTTTGATTGTCGGTCGGTTGTAAGGTAGAAATGAGTGAGTGAGTCTATCTATATAACTGGTCATTTAAACAACAACAAAAGTTTTAGACCAATGATTATTTCTATTTTGTATATGTATGTGTATAATGTAGTACAATGACGACGCTTTTCGTGAATGTGGCAATTAAGCATTTAACTAATTTAACACAATACAAGTTTTTGTTGTAGTTCTTAGTAGTTGGTATTGTGCTTGATTTTATTCAATGTGGCAAAAAGATGCAATAGATGGACATTAACCTTCTTTATATAATAAAAAAAAAGTGATATCACGAATGAATTTACACACACATACTCACACTAACATACTCCTATACAATCGGACATCTAAAGTGAATATGTAGAAATTAGAAAAAAGGTTTATATCCAGTTTGATAACACAGGACAACAGTGTGCAGAAAAAACCAGTCATTTAATTTGTTTGTCATTATAAAATATTTTTCCACAAATTTAAAGTACTTTTATTGGTTAGTAATATAACGTATATTAATTAATATTAATTTTAACAATTTTCATTAAAACCTGCTTACCCGTTTTCGAGTTAACATGCTTTCTTTTAAGCGGAAAATTCAATATAATTTTTGTGATTTTTTGCAAAAATAGTGTGATGAATATAATTAAAAACTTTTGAATTTTATATAGAGTTTAACCATAGAAAATATAAATATATCCACTAGAGCATAAGGGGAAAAATCATACGCCACAATGCCCAACTTAATGTGTTTGTCTAAGGTGGCGTATGATTTTTCCCCTTATATTAATTGCTGAAGCCGCGCATGCACTAGAGTGTTGTTAAAAGCAATTAAATTATTAAAGAATATTTGTCTGGGATAAATCTATATTTTCAAAATGCTTGGTCGGAAAATTCCCATCCATTAAAACTCGGGTGTCAAAGGTTATTTAAAGTCAAGAATTATTTTGTAAAGAAAATTTGCATTAGAATAATCAAAAGTTTCATTCGCTGCATGGAAAAATCACATTTATAACGTGAACGTAATGGGTAAAATTTGAGTGTAACAAATGTTTGAACTCAATTTTGAAACTAGAGAAGCATGCTCGTTTATTTTATTTTTAGTGCGGCACGGAAGCTGAAATATATATACAATTTTGTGTTTGTCTACTAAAAATGTACTAGAAAATTAATAAAATTTTAGTACTTGTTGTTTTTTTTTATTTCAATTGGCTTCCATATAAAATTTTAGATTTCTATATATTCTAGATCGCTATTGACATTAATAGATTAATTAACTTGCATAAATCTATGTAATGGTACGTATGATTAATACTAACAGAATTCAAATATCACTCATTCGCCACATGTGATGATAATAATATACTTGGAATTTAAAAATGCAAATCTTACTCACAATAATTATTGAACACTCCCTGTTTTAGACTAAAGAGACAATTGCAAATGGTAAGATGTAATATGAACAAAAGGGTGAAAGTTCTTACAAATATTATTAATTTAAATTTTCTTATTATTTAACCCATTATACTGTTCACCTGTGTAATCGTTAGAAAATATTTAGAAATCTAACATAGACTTTGATTCGAGAATCAAGTACTTTGGTACAAGTGCGATCTTTAAGTACAGTATGTGTGCAGTTACACCTTTGATCAGAAAAAAGAAGAAGAAAAAAAAAATAATTGCAACTTATAAAAATAAAAAATGCGAACAAAAAAAGCGAAAAAAACAACAACAAAACTGGATTTAAACTAATACCAATTTGGTTACAGAAAAGGTATGGTATGTTTAAGTTAGTTCGTTTATTCGTTGGTTGGTTGGTTCATTGGATGCTTTAGTTATGGTTGACTTTAATGCGAGTAGTACACCTGAATCTAACACCACCTGTGCGCTCTAGCACATTAAATATACCTACAATTTACAACGCAGATATTAAACGAAATGTTAAAATAGAAAAATTGTTTGAAAACAGGAATATTTAAGCAAATCATAGTTGGGAATTTTTCATTACCATTGAAATTTGGGAAGTGGAAAAAAATGTCGTTACCGTTTAATGTTAAATATTTTGCATTAGGGAAATGCATTGGAAAATTGACGCCCTATGTTCTTCGTGAACTTTTTATTTAAGTGTTATGTGTAATCTCTTTTTTTACTACGTAATTTAAATAAATAAAGGACATATATATATATATTAGGGAAATCATGAAATCGCTCTACAAATAATTATAATTGACTAAAATTAATTTCGACTGCTATTATTGGTTTGATCCACTTTATTGGGAAAACCTAAAAAAGGAGATTTACATTTTTTAATTTTTGATGCAACGTTTTGAGGCTTATCAAACAAAGCCTTTACTAAATATCTCAGACATGCTACGAGATATCGAGGAAAAGGTTTCGGAATCAAAAAGGACGTATTAATATTATATGTAGCATATTTGCTAACCGAAACGATGAGATTATCGGTAAGGATAAAGCTATTGTAGATGATATTGGTAACGGGAGTTTAAGGTCAACGCTATTTCATTTATTTCGGTATCAATATTTTAGAGGTAACGGTATGCAGTTGAATTGGTAATGTTATTTTAAATCAACTGTAGTTGTCTTATTTCGGTAAACACAATTTTAAAGCTAAGGGTATTTTGGTTATTTAGGAAATGGTGAGTTAAGGGTATAGATGTTTCATCTATATCGGCTTAGGTATTTTAAGAATAACGACATTTAGTGACATTTATTTATCCAAAGAAGTTGTAATCTGAGAAAATACAGAAAGCAAAATTCGATGTTTAAAAAAATATTGCAAAAAAGCAAAAGTACACAAACTTGGAAAATAATATTTTTTTTTAAAAAGTTCAAAATTAAGAGAAAAGATATTTTTTTGTGAGCAGTCTTAAAAAACATAGATTACATGATATCTTACTCTTCTTCTTCTTTTGTCAACAGACACATTTTTTCATACACATTCAGATATTGTTTGTATAGGTATAGGACGTATAATCAACACATTCTCTTGAGATCAGTGTTGCCATTTCTGTGCTTTTCGGGTATTCTTTTGTGCTTTTTTCCTTCCCGTACCCGGTGATTTTTTACAAATACCCGTTTAAAAAAAGCGGGTATTTACAGTGCTTTTTCAAATTTCTGGCAGTGCTTTTAGTGCTTTTTGTACAGTTTAAATTTTTGGTATTTGTTCGCGTTTTCTTAATTTTTCTTCAATTTTCTGTCAAAGTTGAAAAACTAAAACGAACTATACAAAAAATACATTTTCCAGTGTTTGTAGTACAATTTTAAATAGCAACTTCATTATATTTAAACTTCAACATTTTTAAATATTAGTTTGGTGATTTTTACCCCTTTTTTTTTAGTTATTTTTGATCCATTTTTACACGATTTTACAAAACTAAAATGTGTTTTTAAATTCTGGAATTAAATTTTTCAAAAAATAAATATCGTGCTTTTGTACCCCATTTTTGGTAAATTTTTACCCTTTTTACCCGTTTTCACAATGCTCACGGTGCTTTCCTGCCTTCAAGAGTTGGCAACACTGCTTGAGATTCATGCACTGACAGCGAATGTCAAAGAGTAAGAGATCTATATTAAAAAAGCAATTAAAAAGAAACAATTTAAAGGTCAAAAATCTTAAAGGCAAGATATACACGTTCAATGTTTTTAAAATCAAGCAATCAATCGTTACTACCATGGGAGGTGTTCTGCTGAGATAAGTGCACTTATTCCGAGGCCCCGTGTTTTTGGCCGTAACACGCGCTTGTACAGTAGATCTCATCCGTTTGTGGTCGATTGTCCAGTTAGTCGCACAACGCATTAAAGAGAGAATTCGTTCATTAGTCGAACCGCCCGTATGTGGAATAAACTCCCCGCAGATGTCTTTCCTGATACTTACAATTTAGAGAAATTCAAGTCAAACGTTCACAAACACTACTCCCTCTTTCCTCCTTCCCATAACATATTTTCCTGATATCAACACAATGCATTGCATTAGTAGGGGGCATCCCCTGAGTGTTGGTCTATAGTAAAAAAAAAAAAAGTATTTAAAAATAAAATGTTTTGATTGGTTAATTTTTAAAAAATTGATCAATAATATTGAAAGTGTATGGCGTACTTAAGAAAATGCTATTTTGAAGTTAAAAACGGAAGATCCTAAAAAGAAGCTCATATGTGTAAAAAAAGGAAAAAAAAGCCAAAACAGCATCACGGGATTTCGTCCCAGGATTCCCGGGAAATTAAGCATTTTTCAGTTCCCGCATTCCCGGGAATTTGGACCGAGAATCCCGGGATTTCACAAAATACAATTTAAAATAAAAAAGTTAATTATTTCAAATTTTCATATGAATACAAAATTTGAAAATTTTGAAAATAGAAAAATGTTACATTAATTTGTATATTTAATCGAACCTTTTAAGTATGTTTTAGCGCCTGTTTTAAGCAAACGGAATTCGAGAAGCCGCTTAATTTTTTAAAGAAAAACAATCAAATAGTTCATGTATAAAAAATTTTGAATCGCACTTGTGCTATAGTTAAGAAATATTCATCTATAAATTTAAAAATTTTTCGAATTTGCTAAAATTGATTAATTTTTTTTCACGGGCAACTTTTTTAGTCTAAAGCACCGTAAGTTGTTTTTCACGTGGAAAAATTTCACTCAAACTTTAAAGGCCTCAAATTGCAATTTAATTTATAAATATGAATAATTTTTTAATTTTATAACAAAGACACAATCACAATAAACACAAAATGTCACTTTTTCCAAAGAAAAATAATAGTCTTGTACATTAAATTTGCGTGAAAACAATCTCTACACAAATTTCTCGTGAAAGTGGTTATCGTGAAAAATCATTTTTTTATATGGAGTATAAAAATTTTTTCACGTGAAATCGAAACAACTTACGGTGCTTAAATAATAAAATAAATATATGTATATATATAAATGGATTTTTATAATTTCAATTATATAAAAAATTAATTCTTTCCCATTGAAAAAACCATTTGCAACTTTAAGAAAAACTATCCACCGCCTGAGCTTTTTCAGTACAATGAAAATGTAACATTTTCGTTTTAAAATTTTTAAAATTAAAAAAAAAAAAAATGTAAAATTTATTTCTCTATCGGGATCCCGGGAATTCAAAATAAATTTCCCGCTTTCCCGGGAAATTAAAAAGTGCGGTATTTTGCATTCTTTAGTTATAATACATAAATTTTTTTGTGAATACCATGAAGTGATGTGGAATGGAATTGGAACACTTAATATGGAAAACGAAATGAATTGGGGCGGGTAGCGAGAGAAAGTAAGACACTACACATGGGAGACGACATGAAATGGAACGGGGAACGGCTGCAATTGGAACAATTAACAAAGAGCGATATGTGATGAAATAGGGAATAAGTGGAATTAAAACGCTTAACAGGTGGAGTGGAAGGGCGAAGGAGTGATACTGAAACACTTAAAGCAGAAAACGAACTAGCTTGAAGTTGAGCGATATTTATCTGTTTAAACATATTTTTTCAATTTTATCCATTTTGTTTTCTATTTCAGTGATTATTCTCCATTTTAATGTATTTCAAAATTGTTACTTAGGTTGTTAACAGGGGGTGTGCTATTTGTTGTATCATTGTATCGTCCTAACAAAAAACAGAGTTGTTAGAATTTAAATTGAAAAAATACGACATTTGAGAATAGCACGATTCAACATTTTTACGTATATTTAGTGTCATATGTTTGAGTGTGACAACAGATAGAAAACCCAAAAGAAAATAGGTGTTAAAATCAAATAAAAATATTAACAACTCTGGTTTTTGTTAGGACGATACAACGATACAACAGATAGCACACCCCTTGTGAACAACCTAATTATTGTTTTTTAACTGACGATTAGGGAATGCATCCCGGGATTTCCCGTCCCGGGATTCCCGGGAAATTAGGCTTTTTTCAACTCCCGCATTCCCGGGAATTTGGACCGGGAATCCCGGGATTTCAAAAAATACAGTTTAAAATAATAAAGTTAATTATTTCAAATTTTCTTATGAAAAATTTTCCAACCTTTTGAAAATCGTAAACATTTTATATTAGGCTTGTTCGTTTACTTACTACAATTTGTTACTTTTACCACAACTGGAAAATTTCAAAAAGTAACCAACACAACGATTGAGTGAAAGTAGTAAGATTTTCGAGTAAACGAACACACTGATTAGTTTTAAAGCCACTCAAATAGTGTTTGTATAAACAATTTTGAATCGCACTTATTCTGTACGGAAATAAAGACAAATTTGTCCATTGATTTTTAATAATTTTCAAGCAAGTTAAAATTTGTTCCCATAATTTTTAAAAATTTTATCAATTTTCTAAAATGATTTTGTTGTAAAATAAATTGTAAATTCTATTTGGAATTTGTAATATTTGATCTTAAACCGAACAAAAAAAAAAACACTCATTATTTTCTATATTAATTTTGTTATTTATTTATTTTTTTTTGACGGACAAATTTTTTAGTATAAAAAATAGGTTCAATTTATTCAATTTTTAAAAATATGTAATTAGACTTATATAATTTCTAATATAAAATTAATTCCTTCCCACTACGAAAATTCCAATAAAACCACCTGAAATTTTTCACGATCATGAAAATTTGAGGTCTTTAAGTAATTTTATTTATAAAAATTTTTAAATTATTATAAAATATTTCTAATTTATTTCCCTTGCGGGATCCCGGGAATTCAAGATCAATTTCCCGCTTTCCCGGGTCCCGGGAAATCAAAAAGTGCGGGATTTTGCATTCCCTACTGACGATATATTAATTGCAATGTATTTTAAAACTGATTTATATTTAATCAAGGAATTTAGACACTTAAAATCGTTAACATTAATTTAAGAAAATGGTAATGAAAATAATACCATTACCGTTGATCAAGAATTTCTAAGTCTTCTTCTTTTCCTTGCAATTTTTTACTGGATAAATTTTTCTCAGTAAGAATTTGCAAGCAGAAAAAACATGTTTCGAAAACATATGTTCGTTTATTGAAAACAAAAAAAAAACATTTTACAATAGGTCCATTCGATTACTGGATAATTTGTACAAATTTTTACTGGATGGCGTTCGTTTACACAAAAACTCAGTAAACAGAAAGAAAAAAGAGAGAATAAAGTGACAGTTCTATGCTGAGAGTTTCTAAGTCTTCTTCTTTTTCTTGCAAATTTTTACTGTACAAATTTTTGCCAGTAAGAATTTGAAAGCAGAAGAAACATATGTTTCGAAAACATATGTTTGTTTATTGTAAATAAAAAAAAAATATTTTCCAATTATGTTATTTTATGGAAATGCAAATCAGTGAAACTTTCAAAATAAATTATGGGAAAGATAAAAAACCTTCTAAAAATGTTCTGCTTAAGGTTTAACATCAAAAATTCTCTTCTTTCATAGCGACTAGTTAAAATTTATTTGTATATTTGGTGTTGTAATCAGCTGTGTCTACAAACTTGCAAATTGTTGCAAATTTTCTATTCGCGTACATGTTTGAGAAACCCAGCAAAACCTTTCATTACCATGTAATGAGTTTTAGGTATTGAAATCTTAAGTGTTCACTAGTTACCTTTTAATTACTAAACTGCTTATTTTAACATGGTGATGTCATTGGAGGAAAGTCATTACACTGATGTTACCTGTAAGTAGTTTATCAGCTGTTCTATAAATAGATGTTGAATATAGATTTTAAAAAATATAAAAATTTAAAAACCAATAGGAGCTGACACGTATTGATCAGCGTACCCCACGATTGTCAGGCAAACACTCTAACCATTAGACCACGACATCACTATGATTTTTATTGCTTTAACTTATGTACTACACATTTATTGTGGCAACTGTTATACGTGTCTATTTTTCACAAAACTTGTTGTTATTAAATACTGCTTAATGAACATCAACATTTCTATAAATAGATGTTTAATATAAATTACAAAAAAAAAAACAACAATGGAAGCTAACACGAGTTGAGCAGCGATCCTCATGTCTGTCAGGCAAAAACGATAACCACTAGGCTACGCCATAGTTATGGTTTTTAATGATTTAGAACATATATTATTGGTTTCAGCTATTGTGAAATAGTAATGTGTGGGGTATAATTATCGGTAACTCATTACATTCAGTTTAAAAGTAATTCAACGGGTAATGAGATATGAGATCTAAGTAATGCATGTAGTAATGACCAGTCATTACCAAGGTTTTGCTGGGAAATTTTATTTTGAGAGTAAATCTTGTCTTACTCTTACTCACTGTAAGTTTGTACTGAGTAATTCTTACTGGACTTGACTGAGAAAAGTAATCGAATGGACCTATTAAAGGAATTCAATGTGCTAAAATCCCAAACGTATTTTACAAATTGTGAAAAATAATCTGTTTACTAATTTACTCAATAAATTGGTCCCATATATGAAATATATAATAAAAACAACAACAGCAGCAGCAGCATCTTCGAAATTGCTGCAGTTTTAGTAGCATCATATAATACTAAAATTAAGCGTTGTTTGTTGTCCCTCCACATGATCAAGGCGACTATGATGTTAATATTGCAGTTTCTGTTGTTGTTGTTGTTGCTGTTGTTACTGTTATTTTTCTAGTGCTGATGATAATGATGATCAGTGCATTATAATCAGGAACCTAACTAAACTAAACATGAACAAAACTATCTGTTTTTTCTTTAGCTTTTTATTTAATATTGTTATTGCGTTAAAAGGCAACACACATACAAATTAAGGTGACCAGATTGCGTTTTAGTTTAACTTGCTAATAATTTTTTTTAACGATTGATTTTAAATAGTAAAGCAATTTGGAAATTTGTAACAACGTTCATGCATGAAGTCAATAAAATTAAGGCATCAATCAAACATATAATAAAATATTAAATTGCTTCCACTAAAGTCGTTTTATAGTATTAACTTGTAGGTATTATAATTCAAAGAATGTGAAAATTTTCTTTTGATTGGAGAAAGCACGTGTTAAATAATATACTTCTTGGCTAATGAGAGACTAATCCACTAAGGTCTTAATTCAGAAAATTGCATGCGGCACGCACTACAAATGGGAATTTGTGTTGTAGAATTTTCAATAAATTGTTATACCATACCTATATTTATTTATAATTTTGATCCGTTTCATGTAAATATTCAGTTGCAATATGATTTAATCAAAGTAAGTGCATATATATGGATTAATGGTAACTTAACGAATATTGCGCCAGTAACATCGTTGTTGTTTTCCTTAAGCCCCGTTAACATTATTACACAAGTATTTATACTTTACTTCACACATGTATAATAAAAAATGGGTTGAAATTGTTTGTTTGTAAAAAGGTATTAACAAAAACTTTTGAGTGTTTAGACACATTATCGATATCCAAAACAAATAATTAAAAACATCAGTTTATTCTTCTAAATATTAATTTTTACACCATTTTTTGCTTTTAATCTTTGTTTACATTTGTGCGTGAAAAACACAGAATATGCGTTGAGAAATTTAGTAATCTTATGAAATATTTTATAACAAATACCTAGTCAAAAATGCATGCACGTGCTTTGGCATGTAACGAATCACATATTAAAAATTTTCTTTATACAATGTACTTATGACATATAAAAACACTTGCGTGATAATGTAAACGGGGATTTAAGGACATTAATGTTTTCACATAAAACGATATATGTGCAACAAAGAATACCACATAAATATTTTTAAGACACTGTGGGTCTCAAAAATAATTACAAAGTGAAATGCTTGAAAATTTTCCGGTAACGTTAATAAGAACCTAAAATTAAAAATTTAATTTAACCGCATCGTTAAAGAGATAAAAATGTGTGGATTCCTAAACAAAAGATAACATCAAATTCAAATATTTTATGAAATTTAGTATTTTTCGATAATCCACCAGTAAAGAGGAATTATACAGTATCATACCGTGTAAACTACACCTTTTGCAACTGTAATTCAGAAAACATCAATTGAAATTCAGAATTTCCATTTGAAATTCAGAAAACATCAATTGAAATTCAGATTTTCCATTTGAAATTCAGAAAATATCAATTGAAATTCAGAAAATATCATTTGAAATTCAGAAAATATCAATTGAAATTCAGAAAATATCATTTGAAATTCAGAAAATATCATTTGAAATTCAGAAAATATCAATTATTATTTAGAAAACATCAATTGAAATTCAGAAAATATCAATTGAAATTCAGAAAATATCAATTGAAATTCAGAAATCGTCATTTGAAATTCAGAAAATATCAATTGAAATTCAGAAACCGTCATTTGAAATTCAGAAAATATCAATTGAAATTCAGAAAATATCATTTGAAATTCAGAAAATGTCAATTGAAATTCAGAAAATATCATTTGAAATTCAGAAAATATCATTTGAAATTCAGAAAATGTCAATTGAAATTCAGAAAATATCAATTGATATTCAGAAAACATCAATTGAAATTCAGAAAATATCAATTGAAATTCTATTGATATTTTCTGAATTTCAAATGACGATTCCTGAATTTCAATTGATATTTTCTGAATTTCAATTGATGTTTTCTGAATTTCAATTGATATTTTCTGAATTTCAAATGATATTTTCTGAATTTCAAATGATGATTTCTGAATTTCAATTGACATTTTCTGAATTTCAAATGATATTTTCTGAATTTCAATTGATATTTTCTGAATTTCAAATGACGGTTTCTGAATTTCAATTGATATTTTCTGAATTTCAAATGACGATTTCTGAATTTCAATTGATATTTTCTGAATTTCAATTGATATTTTCTGAATTTCAATTGATGTTTAATGTTGGGAACGTTGACTATATGATGCTCTACAAGAGCCTGGTTAAAAGCAGGGTTGATAACGGAAATGAATTAGTGTCGATTTTATAGTTTATACTTAAATGCACTTAGCACTAAACTATTGAAATTGAAGCCGATTTGAACGGATCAAGAGTATTTAAGTGCTGTATATTCTTATGTTGTGCGAAATAGTGTTTCAGATAATCCAAATATTGTTAAATATGAAAAAAATCTAGTTAGAATATTGTTCTACCTCAAGTACAAATTCTAATATGATATTGTCATATTAGGTTTTATTTGTAGTTTCAAAAAGGTTGATTATTTTTATGATAGACAATACAATTGTTTCGTGGGTATCACCCTAACTCATCATTAAGAAAATGATGACTTCAACATACAAATCGAGACATTACATAAGGTACAAAAATTCAACGTGACGAGATTTTTGTACTTTTGTATATGAAACAGTCTGATTTGGTAAATCCAGCCAGCAACAATTATTAAGTTGAATATTTTTTAAGGACATTTTATTTAGTCTAGAGCATCATAATCAGACCTTTAAAGACATAATTCTTTAACCCGATTTTTAGATCTGATTCAATTTTATACAAATCGATTCAAAAAACTCATTTTATTGATTTTCTTATTGCCTACTTTATTCAATTAATATCTTATTCTAAGCATCAATTTGATTTTTGTTGATTCTTTTCATACTATTAAACGAATTAATTCATTTCATTTCAACTAAAAATGGTTCATTTGTTTCAGACCTTTAAAAAAATAATATAATCATCAGTCATAATTCAATTTATAAAAAAGAATTAAAATAAATAATCTTTTGCGTCTTATTCAATTGGAGAAAAAAATGAAAACTTTAAATGACAAACAAATTTTAATGTACCCGCGCAGGAGCAAACCCTTTGGGGGTTTTACCATACTAACCTAATACATTCATCTGCCATAGGAATTATTCACCCCCAAAAAATGTGTTGTTCTCATAAAACAAATTATTTAATCGAATCGAAATTGAATCAATATGAAAACTGAATCAAATCACTATCTCACTTAATTCAATATCAAATGATTGATTTAAAGTTATTATAACTTATTCACTAATTCATAAAATGAATAAATTTTCAGGCGAATTTATTTAAAAATTAATTTTTTTTCATATATCTAGTTAGACTATTGTTCTACATCAAGTCCAAATTTTTTTTTTCAAGCTCTGATCATAATCAATAAAAAATTCGATTTTAATTTTTTTTTGTTACGCTATTTTGCATTTCAGGCTGCCGCTGCTTAAGCTCCGTTTAGATTATCACACAAGTGTGTTATACATGTCAGAAATGTGTTGTATGACGAAAATGTATAATAGTGTGAACACTGTTCGTTACACACATGTCAAAATGGGTGCACACATTTTAAAATATGGTCACACTTTTTTGACAAGATTTATTTTTTAAAATATTTCATAAAGTTACCACTAGTCTCAACACAAGTGTTGTGTTATTCACAAATAAATGTTAAACAAAGATTAAAAACAACTAGTGGTGAAAAAAAGTAATAATAGAAGAAAAAATAACTGTTTTAATTTATTTGTTGTGTGTGTCGATAACAGTCTGAACACTGAAAAGATTTTCTTTTATACTTTTTTGACAACCAGACAATTTCAGCATACTTTTTGTCATACTTGTGTGAAGAAAAGTATAAGCACTTGTGTGATAATGTAAACGGGGCTTTACTGGCACTTTTACTATCTTGTAAATTTTTATAGTAAAATGTGAACGATTTCACTGTTTCGTGTTTATGTGCATTACCTCATTCAAGAAATTTTCATATAGCAAAAAAAAATAATATTACGACATTGAATTTGGGCAATATAGAAAATTTTTGGGCGATGTAAGCATTCGAGTTTTTACAATTTTTTATATTTTCGAGTACTTTAATGCTGTGCAAACTGGCCTAACTTTCGTAAATTTAAGATATGTTTTTATACAAAAGCGGCTTTATTTTTGACACCACAATTAGATCAACTGATTTTTCAGTTGCACAAGAATCAGCCAAACTCCCTATACGCCAATAAAAAGATAAATAACTAACATGTGTATGGTCCTCATCGACGGAATCTGAAACAATATTAATCTTATTCATACCCAGTAAAAATGTTAGATTACTGGTTGCAGAACAACTTATACTGCATTATCGTAATTTCTATTTTTTTTTTTTTTTTTTTTTTTTATATAAAGAGAAGCAACACTCAGGAAATTTTTTCCTATTAATTAACGTGTTGCTTCCTTTGGAAAGGGGATAGAGAAGAAGTGAAAGGTGAAGGGCTTTAAATATGGCAACACTGTAATTGCGCGAGATGTTGAATTTTAGAACAGTTGTTGCGAGCCATCTGATGGTGAGTTGGCGAACTTTGTTGAAGCTTTTTAGGTCATAGCTCTGTTATATTGTTTTACTTCGGTGGGGTTAAATGCTATGGGAACATACATATCGGATGAGGGATAGAAAAAACTCATACATATTGAGCAATTCCATATGAAAGCGATCACCTTTTGGACGACCCCTCTCCGATTCTAAAATAAATAGTCTCAATCGATTGCCCAGCAAAAAATAATGTACCTACATATTTTTTTTTTTTTTTTATAGTGACTGGTTTAGTGGTGGTGTACACCACTGTCATGTGACAAAATTGAAGAATTCTTCATAAGGGACCTCATTGAAAGTTGTTTTAAAAAACTACTAAAGCGATCGCAACGAGTGATAGTTCGTTGGAAAGGTATTGAATCAGGCTTTAATTGAAAAATAAAATTTTCCCAATTTTTCTCAGAAATTTACCTTTTTTCCCATGAAAATTAAATTTTCCCATGAAAATTAAATTTTCCGATTTTCCACAGAAGCTCCTAAATTTTCCGGCTAATTTTTTTTTTTTGGATTCCTCATAATTTTTGCTTTAAGAATCAGCAATAAAAAAATGGGCCCCGACTCCTTGTTTGGACAGGAGAGCATTTAAGAGACCACCTTGTTCTCATTGTTTTTATATTTTTTATAATTGAATTATTTGTAATTATTTAACATTATTTTATTTTATTATTAAAAATACATTTTAAAAATTATTTTACAGTTAAAAATACATTTATGAAGAAAAAAAATCTTTCTTATTTTGCTGCTTATACTTAATTACAATATTTATTAAAAATTTCAATTGTCTTGGCATCATTATAAAATTAAAGTAACTTTAAATTTAGCACGTCGGCAGACGAAGAGTACCGCTTTACATTAATTGACATATCAGAAATATTTGGTATGAAGCAATGAAACTTTTGCGTTCCAGTTATAGTTTTGACATTATTATATCTGTTTTGAATTATTCGCTCCATGGCATCGTGTTCTTTTTGAGTGCATAAAACTGTGTTAATGGCAATTTCCTTGCTTTGAATCCACGAAAACAAATGTTGTACATTTAAGATCTGGTCAGTATATGGCCTTTGCAAACTTGCCTTAGTCGCCATGCGTTTTAGGGTTCCCCCTAACGCATCGCATGGGCCCTTACCGTGGGACGTCGCAAAAAAGTGCCACTCGACCTTGCAGTTTTGTTCTTCTTCAATTATGCAAAGATTGTAAAAAATTTTTTTATTCTTGTACTGAGAAGCCGCGCCGTCTGAGAAAAACGTTACTTTGTCGATTGCATCGAATTCTGATCTTAAGAATTCAAACAGTTTCATTTGAAATAAATAAACGGACACATAATTATGAGCTAAACTCTCCGCGACAACAACAAGGCTTACGGTCTGTAGTTCGTTATCTTCGTTTTTGAAATAAATGCAAAAAGGATGCACCATGCAATGGTCGTTTGCCCAGTGATAAGCCTGAATTTCATCCTGAACGAGAAAAGTGTAATTCTCGGCAAAGTCGCTTATCACAATGAATTCATTTTGGGCTAATTTCTCCTTACTTTCCTTTATAAATTTCGATTGCATCTCGGATATGAAATGGTGCGCCTTCAGTTCATTCAACTTGAATCCGAATTCCTCGATGAATTCCGGAATCTGCTTTACCACGGTCTCAAGGGAACATCTGCCGCTGCTAATTATCCACGTTTGAAATGCACCTCCTGAATTAACAGCTGTTCAAACTTGTCCGCCAAATATTGCTCTAGCTCGTCAATCTTCGGACAATTGTCGCATTTGGACAGATGACAATTTTCCGTGGGGTATGCGCACAACGACTTCCACAGGAGGTCCCTATATGTTTCAATTTCACCGTGAAATACTTTCAATTTCTTGCATGGAAAGAACATTAATTTGATGTTTTGATGAAACATGCAAACGCAGACTGAATGCGTTCCGTGCCTGTCTAATGCCAGCACGCATTCTTTTGGTCGTAGGATGGCAAACTTAGAAAATCCCACTTTTTCTGCTGGGTATTTCTCTTTGAACTGATGGTATGCTTCGGATAGATTACATAATAATAATCTGCGCTGCTTGTGTACTTTTTCTCCATCTTCACGTGTGATAACATAGTCACGTGTACCTGGGCAGGCGCGGCTGTTGTCATCATTGCAGTAAAAATCTTGAATCAATTTCACCGTTGCTTCGCTGAGGGTCCTTGAGCCAAATTTCTTGGTGGGAGTCGCCAATATGCCCTTCTGTCGAACTAATTCTTTGCTTCTTCTCGCGATGTAAAAAGATGTTTGAAGCTGTTCAGAAATCTTGCGTATAGACCATGATTGAGGCAGCACAGATAAAATGAGATATTTCTCCGGAAAAGTGGTCGCTAAATTGAATTTTCTTTTCAACTGCTAATCATTTGTTTGCCGTCATCAACGTCATCTGCTTGACTGCATTCGTTATCAGAGCCTTCATCAAATATTGTCGCGATTGCACTCATAACCTTGCCTTTTTTCTCTTTCCTGTATTTTTCACTTCGCAACTTTCTTTTTGTAATAGGCGATTCACCTAAAGTGGTAATAGCCTCATTCAAAGGACTCAAAGACATATTGACCATCGGAATGTCTGCCTCACTATCAGATGAAACATTTTGTTCAATTGTCATTTCACTCTCGGATTGTGGTTGCATTTGTTTCAATGCATTTGCTTGTTGAGACAAATCGATTTTACACTTGGGGCAAATGAATTCTGCTTCTTCACCGTATTGTATATTTAATTCATTCATGTATCGCTTCGAAACACCAGTTAATTTTAATACTTTTATCTTTTTCGAACGATGTCCACTCTTGTTAAACGGATTGCAGCAAAATTTATTCATTTTACTTTAAATTGTCTTTACAGCTTCACTCTTTACTTTACAAAAAAAACACTTTAACACTTTCACGTTTAGTATTCAACTAAAATTTGACTCAGAGTGTGTGAAGTATTTATATTTATTTTTTGGTAAAAAATAGGTAAAAAAAAATAAGCGATATTTGCTTTTCTTTAATAGGAAAATTTGCGTGAACTACTGGTCATAAAATGTTTTTTAAAGAGGAACTTAATTGGTTACTGCCAATAAGCCGACCACAGGTCATAAAATGTTTTGTAAATTTTTTAAATTACCAGGTAATAAATATTTCGCCATATTTATGGAAAATCCGTGTTTTATGACTTGTTTCTGCACGTGTCATTTTAGGCGAAATATTTATTACCTGGTAATTTAAAAAATTTACAAAATATTTTATGACCTGTAGCCTCAGTCGGGTTTGGTGTGCCATTACATGCCACTGCTGCTATTATCCATGGATGCTCTTAAAAAAAATTGATTTTTTCTTCATAAATGTATTTTTAACTGTAAAATAATTTTTAAAATGTATTTTTAATAATAAAATAAAATAATGTTAAATAATTACAAATAATTCAATTATAAAAAATATAAAAACAATGAGAACAAGGTGGTCTCTTAAATGCTCCTCTCCTGTTCAAACAAGGAGTCGGGGCCCATTTTTTTATTGCTGATTCTTAAAGCAAAAATTATGAGGAATCCAAAAAAAAAAAAAAAAAAAAATTAGCCGGAAAATTTAGGAGCTTCTGTGGAAAATCGGAAAATTTAATTTTCATGGGAAAATTTAATTTTCATGGGAAAAAGGTAAATTTCTGAGAAAAATTAGGAAAATTTTATTTTTCAATTAAAGCCTGATTCAATACCTTTCCAACGAGCTATCACTCGTTGCGATCGCTTTAGTAGTTTTTTTTTAAAACAACTTTCAATGAGGTCCCTTATGAAGAATTCTTCAATTTTGTCACATGACAGTGGTGTACACCACCACTAAACCAGTCACTATAAAAAAAAAAAAAAAATATGTAGATACATTATTTTTTGCTGGGCAATCGATTGAGACTATTTATTTTAAAATCGGAGAGGGGTCGTCCAAAAATTTGCCAATTTTGATCGTTTTCATATGGAATTGCTCTATTACTATTTTCCATAAATTGATGTTGCCTTGGTTGGGGCTCGAACCCGCAACCTCACGTGTAACAGTCCAACGCGCTAACCATTACACCACAGCGCCCACATTTAGACTTCCTGTAATAAAACCTGTTCGATAAAACTAGTTTTAAAAAATTAACCGGTTCTAAAAAATTTTGCTTGGTAATATTGGAATTGTGGTTATAAATAACTAAAAATCATACAAGTATGTTTTGTCACATCTTTATGCAATGTGTTCAAAGTTGGTTTAAAAATATTGTTTTCTTAAAATGCAGCAATCCTTCAAATGGATTACAACGTTTTAATTCGAAATTTGTTCATACGTATGCAGGGATGTAAACTTTTAATGCATGAAATTAAAATCTGGTCTCCCTTCCTCGTAATAGGTAAACTAATGGTAGAATATTGCTTAAGCTGCAGCAAAGATGATAATAATGGTAGTACAACGATGGCACAAGAAGACACTTGCATCATATAAAAAAAACAACAACAACAACAATAAAAACATCGAAATGGGCAAAAAATTACAAAAACAACAGTAAGAGGAAAAAATCGCCTCTGCATGTTGCTGATAACTAACTATATGTGTAGTGTATTTATGTATGTGTTGCGATGCACAGCCTTCTTCCTTTTTGCTATTTAATTTCAAAGTAACAGAACTTTTGAAACGTTGTTACCAGCAAATAAGCCGTTATCAATATCTGGTTTGTCCACTTAGTCATTTTATGCATAAGCTTGTGGTGTATTCATACGTAAGTCTTCGTCGTCATCGTTGTTGTCGTTGTCTATTTGAACGTACGAATAAATTGTTCCTTGGTATAGCGGGTTGATGCTGTTGTTGTTCTTGTTGGCTTCTTTTCTGAGGCTGAACCTACTGATGAACAGACAGACATATGAAATAAACGGACACATACTTTGGGCAACAATTGCATGCATAGTTAATAGTTAAAGTCGTAGTAAGTGGAAGAAGAAGAGAATATAAAAAAAAAGAAGTGGAAGTACCTTGTTTAAGGATTACACCGTTCATTGTACCTTTAAGCATATAATACAAAAAACATACACACACATATTGAACACAAACACAGATACCTACATATATAGGCTCCCATACTCATGCCTACAATGTTACATAACAAATGATCAGGAACTTGCAACAAACAACTTGAAAAAGAATCTTATTAACATTTGCGTAAAGTTTTGCCTGTTGTTTATAAACTATGGACCAGGATTTGAGTTGCACACTTCTTTCTTTTTCTGTTTATTGTGAGACCCTACATTTTTTGTCAAGCAATTATTTTTGTGCGGTTCTAAAATCTCTCTATAAAGTAAGTTATTCTACATTATTTAAAACCAGATCTGCTTCAGATGATAGCTTGAAGCCGATATGGCTCTGTGGACGATAAGCTTATTCCCCAATATATAACACACAAAATCCAACACAATAAAATACAAAATCTAAATCAATATTCACACAGCCAAGACATCTGAGCTGTTAATTTAGACTTCCTTAATATAATAAATACCAGGATTGGCTGGCAATACGAGTACCGCTAAAATACAGTTATAAATTCAAAACCCTTTTAACTTACTACCGTTATCCTCAGTATACCAATACCGAAATAAATAAAATACCTTTATTCTTAAAGTACCGATAACAGAGATCAGCAATGAATCGATTTGTTGCTATTCATAGTCACTCATGAAATTTAAAATATAAGTGAGTAGAAATCATTGAAATTCAACCACTCTGACGTACTCATACTCACAATGAAGTTGATTTCTAATTTCAAGTTGCAATAAATATGAATCCCACGTCGACATCATACTCATTCTCACTCGCAAATCTGTTTGACTCATCATTCTACTCATATATATTCATAATTTTAGAAAAATACTTATAATACTCACTATTGACTTAACTCATTCAGCTTATTCAACTCATCTATCTATAAACACATCTATAGTATAGTAAACACATATATAGTAAACACATGTATATTATTTTAATGTTCGTATTCGAGTCATACTCGTTTTGCATCGTGCATACACATTATGTGAAGCAGAGTCGAAATCAGCAAATTCATAAATGTTGTTAGGTATAAGTATGATGAGTACATTAAACTTAATAGGAAGTATGAGGTTCGACATTTCAATACGTATAAATAAGTACAATAAATCCTGATTCAACCTTACTCACTTTTTTACTACTCATTGCTGATCTCTGACCGATACTGAAATAAATGAAATAGCGTTGCCCTTAAAATACCCTTACCCATAGCCTCATTGTTTCCGTTACCATACATGCTAAATACTTTAAACTCTCATAGAAATGGGATACCCAACACAGAGTTTAGTAGGAGATGCGGAAGGACAACAAAATTGGCCATCGTGTGCTAGATAAACTTGTTTTCGTGCATAGTGGTAGTTACTGGTAAACTTTATGTATTCTTAAGTTCAAAACGTAAGGAAGTTAATGATAAAATAAGTAAAAATGATTGAAGTCAGGTGTGCCACTTTTTATATATATATCTTCAGAAAAAGTAGCATGAGGGCTGAAAGATTAACAATATTTGAAAAAAGTCGGACACTCCTGGATTAAATTAAATAAGCCAGCTAATATTTCCTATTAAAGCTAAAGTTATATTGTTATTCAAGAGCCGATAGTCTGTGTAGTTAGTGCTCCTTAAATTGCACTGTGGGGTGTTTTCGAAATATTTTGGAAACAATTCAGCAATTTCTTATCGGCTAGGTGGATTCCGAGGAAACCCCACACGCCCATTGTAAAAGTAACTTTCTGCTAAATTTTTGATACAGACCTAATGGGAAGCGCGCTACTGAATTCCAAAATAGGGCAGCTCGAAAATGTTAAAACTTTGAAAGCTTGGCATTTTTCGATTTATGAGTCCACTTTAAAAATGATATTATTTTTATAATTAGCTAATAAAGCTCTACAATAAACATCTCACATATGGAGGTGTCTCATAAACTATAAAAGTTATTCGCATTTGAAAATTGAAATTTTTTTATTTTTACAATAACCTAGTCCGATTTTTTGCCAATGCAAAGCCACATCAAGTTCGATAATCTTAAAAAATTTCAGTTATATTTGTAAATGTTCGTTTAATTCCCTAGGAATTAAATTTTTTTGTTTAATTCCTAGGGAATTGAAAATTTAATTCACGGAATTAAACGAAAAAATTTTAATTCCTAGGGAATTAAACGAAAAAAATTTAATTCCTAGGGAATTAAACGAAATAAATTTAATTCCTAGGGAATTAAACGAAATAAATTTAATTCCTTGACTAAAAGTTGAATTAACTAGAATTGAATGAATTCCTTGACTAAAAGTTGAATTAACTAGAATTGAATGAATTCCTTGACCAAAAGTTTAATTAACTTGAATGAATTCCTTGACCAAAAGTTGAATTAGCTAGAATTGAATGAATTCCTTGACCAAAAGTTGAATTAACTAGAATTGAATGAAGTCCTTGACAAAAAGTTGAATTTAATCGAATTGAATGAATTCCTTGACCAAAAGTTGAATTAACTAGAACTGAATGAATTCTTTACCAAAAGTTGAATTAACTAGAATTGAATGAATTCCTTGTTGAATGAATTCATAAAATTTTATGAAGGCATTAGAAAAAAATTAATGACTTCCTTTAATATAAATCGAATGAAAAAAAAGGAATTCATTCAATGCCTTAAGTTTGGTCAGGGAATTCATTCCCAAAATATAAATTCAGTTCAAAAAAAGGGAATTAGGGAATTAATTCTTCGAAGCTCTGCCAAGGTATATCTTCGGGCTTGCGGAATAGTCTTAGAAACGATGTGGTAGATGTATCTAAAGAATATCTAATACAAACTGTTTACAAAATACAGCATTTATAATACTTATATAACATTTCTTATAGTCTGATAGTTTTTCAATTTCAAAATCTTTGAACTTTTATTTAGAAAATGGTCCATAGTGCTTTGGTTGGCTGACTTGTATCTGCTTAGTTAGTGTTTATGTTGCTTAGTAGTAGACTATGGAAACATGCGTTACTTCACAGGGAGCTAACTAACTGGCTCCAGTACCTAGCAGTACTTGTACTTACAAACTACCTATGGTTCATTTTATAGTATTTGTCTCTATTTTATACTTCAGTTATATGTAGATTTGTAAGGCCTGATACTCCTCTGTTGTAGTTGTTATATTCATACATTATTGTTTTGGTGAATGTTGTTGTTGCTATTGGGTTTCTTGCTGATGTTGCAAGTATGCTGTTTTTGAAATCGTTAACTTAAAAATGTAAAAATTTTAGTAGTTTTCTACATTGTGTGTGTTTGTTAAGTTTATAGTTTAGTTAAAGGTTCAAAACTATTTTTCCTTTAGTTAAAATAAACCGGCTAAACAACGGTTTTCTATTAAGATTAAAATCAAGATAGACATTTTTTTGTTTCCTGGGGAACAGTATTCCGTTGTTGTTATTTTTGTATATTTATTTTTATTTTTTTTTGGTTTTATGATTGCACTTGCGTTAGGAGGCACCTTTTAGTTTAGTACGAGTACATTACTATGTGGTATTTTTAACTGGTGTCCGTTTGGTTAGTGGTAGTTTGATATAGTAACAGCAGGAGCTCCATATATTATTTAATTCTTAGTCAAGTGGAAAATTGTTGTTGGTCAGCAAAAATAACATTCTTACCATAGTAATGGAATTTGTTTGAAATTGTTTTATAGAATCTGTATAGTTTGACTGTGATTTTATTATTGTTATTTAAATAAAGATATTTGTTCATGAACATTTATGGGGTTAACATAACGGATATTGTGTTATAGGAGATTGTACTGCAGTACCCGGCGTATTCTATTCCGTATACAATCAAATCAAAGGAATCAAATTTGTTGATGAATGTGAAATAAAATTATAACGTTACGGTGTAGTTGTTCAGTATAGTCGACATCATATCAGATAGTTTTATGAAGTAGGCCAAACTTTTTTAATTCAATGGATATCTGACTTTGACTCTTTTTGATTTTTGACCCGTCTAAAGCAATTTTAACTTTTTGCCATCTACGATCTAGTAATAGTAAGGTCCCAAATAATTGGATTTCTAATATAAAAAATATGTGTTCAAAAATAAAAGTAAATTTTAAATTCAAAATAATTCATCTGCATTAATTAAAAATTGTGAATATAGACAAGAAGGCTCGTATTGCCTCTTTGCAACCTTGAAAATTAGTTGTAACAGTTGTTTGGAACAATAACAATGAAATAATGTGAAGCATCGCATTGAGAGCCTCAGAGCGCAAGTCTTTATCGCCCCCATAACTTCAAAACAAGCCGAACGCTACACCTTGTAATGTTGGTCCTTAAATGAGTATTGGGCGTACGATTGACGTGTAAACCCACAACACTGTTTTCGGATTCAAACCCCATCTCGAACCAATTATCCTCCTACAGGAGTTTTGAGTCCAGTATGATGCGAAGATATTTGGCATGTCCAGGAAGGCAGTGTTAGCAGACCTGAAGACCCGGCAGCCTGAAGCTCTGTTTGGTCATAGTGGTAAAAAGCACAAATACTGTTTTACTCGGATTCACTCCCAGGCCACAGCGTGTGGCCCAGTTACTCAGAGTATACAGAGCGCTGGTCATGTTGTCATGATTATGTGAAAGAGTTTTCTATCCTTTATGGTACATATCGTAAAGCTCTTCTTCGGTGTTCCCATAGCACTTAACCATACCGAAGTAAAATAATTTACTAAAAGCTAAAAACCTTCAAGATGCTCGCCAACTCTCCATCCTTTGGTGCGCAACAACTTTTTTAAATTTAGCATCTCTCGCAACTACAGTTTTGTCATACTTAAATCCCTCCACCTTCTACCGCCTTTCATCTTCTCTCTATTCCCTTTACAAAGAAAGCCATTAATAAGAAAAATTTTCTCAGTGTTGCTTGTCTTAAAAAAAACTAGTAAAAAAGTTAAATTTGGACATGCTGACTATATGATAGCCTGCACCAGTCTGGTTAAAACTCTGGTTAAATGTTTGAATCCGAAATTCGAATGGGTTGAAATGGACTCATGTCAAAATTTGTCTATAAAATACCCTACTAAAAAAAATTTAATGACTTTTGATATTATATATGATTATATCCGAAAAATGAGAACATCAAATTTTATCAAATTAGATCGTATTATGATCATAGTAGATCTAATTTGACACAATTAGATCTAATTTTATGAAATAAGATATGGTTTGATACAATTTTATCCAGATTCTTTCCTCATCCAAATGCATCAAATATAATATAACCATATCCAACTAGATATAATGGTATATAATTCGATACAATTATACATAATTATATGAGGCATATGTAACTATATATAGGTGGATATTGTAATTTGTTGCACTATATATTGTGCAATATATAACAAGATATATTTATATATTTAGGATATAATTTCGTGAAATTTTATATAATTATATCTTAGTATATATGTTCCAATATATAATTATACAAAATTTTATATGATAATATATGACTTAGTCCAAACTTTTTTACTTGAGTACCCTACTAAAAAATTATATGACTTCTGATATTATATATAATTATATCCGAAAAATGAGAACATCTAATTGTATCTAATTAGATTGTATTATGATTATATTAGAACTAATTTGACACAATTAGATCCAATTTGATGGAATAGGATATGGTTTGATACAATTTTATCCGGATTTTGTCCTCATCCAAATGTATCAAATATAATATAATCATATCCAACTAAATATAATGGTATATAATTCGATACAATTATACATAATTATATGAGGCATATGCAACTATATATAGGTCTATATTTAATTGGATATTGTAATATGTAGCACTATATATTGTGCAATATATAACAAGATATAGTTTTATATTTAGGATATAATTTCGTAAGATTTTATATAATTATATCTTGGTATATATGTTACAATATATAATTATACAAAAATTATGACTATATCAACACTTTTTTACTTGGGTAATGAAAAAAATATAATAACCCAAGTAAAAAAGTTTGGATATAGTCATATATTATCATATAAAATTTTCTATAAATATATATTGGAACATATATACTAAGATATAATTATATACAATTTTATGAAATACAGTCGTAAAAATACTTAAAAATTTATTATACGTAAATAGATACCACTACTTTACTAGATCAGTCACAACAACAGAGTAATGAGCTGGAAGATGACAAAGCAAACTGCGATAATTATACCCTACACCACTATGTGGTCAGGGTATTATAAGTTTGTGCTGATGTTTGTAACACCAAAAAATATTGGTCCTAGACCCACCTTATAGTATACCGTTCGGCTCAGAATTTTTTTATACCCTACACCACTATGTGGTCAGGGTATTATAAGTTTGTGCTGATGTTTGTAACACCAAAAAATATTGGTCCTAGACCCACCTTATAGTAAACCGATCGGCTCAGAATTTTTGTTTTTATTTCGATTTAACGATGTCCGTCTGTCCGTCCGTCCGGCCGTCTGTCTGTCTGTCCATGCATTCTTGTGCGCACTCTACAGGTCGCAAATATTAAGTAATTTTGATGAAACTTGGTACACCGACTTATGTCGGCCCATGGACGACGCCTATTGATTTTGGTTAAAATCGGTCCATGTTTAGACCTAGTGCCCATATAAGGGTCCTACCAAAATTATATTGTTTATACGCTGCAGGTCGTAAATATTAAGATATTTTGATGAAATTTGGTACACAGAGCTAAGTTGGCCCAAGGACGAAGCCTGTTGATTTTGGTTAAAATCGGTCCATGTTTAGACCTAGTGCCCATATAAGGGTCCTACCAAAATTATATTGTTTATACGCTGCAGGTCGCAAATATTAAGATATTTTGATGAAATTTGGTACACAGAGCTAAGTTGGCCCAAGGACGAAGCCTATTGATTTTGGTGAACATCGGTCCATGTTTAGACCTAGTGCCCATATAAGGGTCCCCCCAAATTATATGGTTTATACGCTGCAGGTCGCAAATATTAAGATATTTTGATGAAATTTGGTACACCGACCTATATCAGCCCAAGGACGAAGCCTATTGATTTTGGTAAACAGCGGTCCATGTTTAGACCTAGTGCCCATATAAGGGTCCCCCCAAAATATGCTTGGTTACCAACTGCAGATCGCAAATAGTAAGATATTTTAATGAAATTTGGTGCGCTGACTCACATTATAGAAAATTTTGACACAAGCCCCATTTTAACCCATTCGAATTTCGGATCCAAACATTAGTTGGCTTTTACCCAGACTGGTGTAGGGTATTGTATAGTCGGCATGCCCGACTTTAACCTTTTTACTCGTTTTATGTTGTCTTTGTTTTTTCTTTGGGATTTAAGATGTTTGTTAACGCTCCTTCTTGAAAACATGAAATTGTCATTGAGTTGAAGCTAACAAATATTTCTAGAAATTCTAAAAGTCGCCCCTTGATTATTTTTAGGCCAGAATTAAATCCGGATAGGTAGAAGCCTACAGCAAGTTATTTATCAGAATTTTTTAAATGAGTTTTGTGATTTTATCATATTTACTTTAATAAAAAATTTATATTTTTTCAACATTTTTGTAATTTTCTACCAATTTCGATTAATCGATTAATCGTATGAAATTATTCGAATTATTCGTTATTCGAAAATTGGATATTTTAAATCGAGTAACGATTAATCGATTGAATACCCTAATTGTGTACGATAGAAAATGTATTTATGAAAGTTTAAAAAAAAGTTAGTTTTTTCGACATCCCTAGTGACTATCTGGCGTTAAAAAAACTGTTTTGTATATTTTTTTTTGCTGTAGAATCTAATGCTGACGTAAAGTTACATGTAAATTTAACTTTTGTTGACTTTTAGGAAAACGAGCAAAAATCAACGTTTTTGGCTGCCGAGCGCTTATCCAAGGACTTTTGATTTAAATAAACAAATTGCGCCATTCTTTGTTTTTTATGCGAAAACATTTTAGAAAGTTATGATATCCCAAAACACAGAGATATTTTTCACTTTGCAACAGGGTTGGTTTCCGTTTCATTTTTAAATTAACGATAATTATCTACCATGCCGATACTAAAATTGATTTGAATATTTTATATCCTCGATATCAGTTAGGGCAATTGTCTTCATATTTTGGCGTTTTTATTTTCTTGGTTTGCCGCTTCAATTTCTTATTATTCCCAAATTACAGTTATAAATTGCTGTTTTGGCATTTTAGCGATATTATAACGGTAATATGCATATATTACGCAATTAAACCAATAAAATATCGAAATAAAAATGCTGTTTGGTTTAGGCGTGGTTCATAATTACCGTTATATTAAAACTGAAACGGTAACCAACCTTGCTTTTCAAACGAACTGTAATATGTAATGGGACAATTTAAGGATCATATTATGATAAAAAGGTAACTATTTACTAATATGATTGTCGCAATCATAAATCCAAAAATATATGATGCTCTTGAGATCTTTATGGCAGCTCTATCCCTATTTTTTCTTTGCCTGTAGTATTTCTGGTTGCTGAGTTGATTTCCCTTTGTGTGTCCGTCCGTCTGTCCAGGTCGCAGTTCTCCAGATAGTTCCACAACAATTGGTACAGTATTTATTTGTGCAAATGTCGTATCTGGGCTTGAAGTTATTGAGCCTGAATTCGATGAATTTGAATTTATTTACTTGAATTTCTATGCTACAAGATATAATCTTATAATTACAGCATAGAACTTAAATTGATTTACATAGGTTGATTGTTTTATTATAAAAATTGATTATATAAAAAAAAGCAATGAAAAATGAAAAATTTTAAAAATAATACAATAATAATTAGTTGAAAAATAAAAAAATTATAATAATAATAAAAACCAATAGAAATTAAAATAACAAATAAAAGTAAAAATTAAACAAAGAATTTAAATAAAAGAAAAATAGAAAAAAAATAGAAAATATAATAACGTTAATAATTAAAATTCACAGAAAAAAGATTTGAATTGAATGATCATAATTATTTATTTTAGAAAGTGAAAATTTATTTTTAATGAACTATGTAAGTAAATTTATTATTTCATTTTTAAATTTTAATGCATTACTATTCTGCTGGATGTTGGATGGTAATGCGTTCCAAAAACGTATGGTATTAATAAAAAACTGCCACTCTGAAACCAGAGTCTGAAATAATATAGGAGTAACTCTCCTGCCTCTATTAGAGATGTTGAAAGTTAGCCTATCATAAAGGTATTTAGGTGATTTGTCATAAATAATCTTGTGTAGAAATAGAAGAGTCCTAAGCTTAAGCAGACTTTCGAGAGATATTCCATATAGCTGGCTAGAGAACTGAGATATACGACTATATCTTCCCAAACCAAAAAAATATCTGATAATGTTATTATAGACGACATTTAATTTACGCTTGCTCTCGCAGTCACAATTAGAAAAAATTTCACAGCCGTAAAGCAAAGACGGCATTAAATAAGATTTAGCAAGAAACTTTCTTATATTCAGTGGTGTATAGTACTGTGTTGCCCAAAGAGGGCGTAGCATGCTATATGTTTTACCAACGATACTGTTAACGTGATTAGACCAGGTAAGTGTGTTGTTGAAAATTATGCCAAGATTTCTCACGGATACGACTATCTCAATTTTATTATCATTTAGTCTGATATCAAGATCACGATTAATATTTGACATTCGTTTGTGAATCACAATACATTTAGATTTTTTGGGATTGAGACAAAGTCCATTTGCCGATGCCCAACGGTGTATTTTATCTAAATCATGATTCATTTTACTGACCGAATCATCAAGCGACTTTATCGAACTACTAAGATAAACCTGTACATCATCAGCATACATGTGCACATTGGAGTATTCAAGCTGTGCTGGCAGATCATTAGCATATAAGGAAAAGAGAAGAGGCCCTAAAATAGATCCCTGAGGAACTCCTCTTAAAATATATGCGACATCTGATATATTGTCGTTATGGAAAACAGATTGCGATCGCCCCGATAGATATGACATGATCAGTTTTGTCGACGTAGTAGAGAAATTAAAAAAGTGTTTTAGCTTTTTACTCAAGATGGTATGGTCTATCGTATCAAATGCTTTTGAGTGATCAAGCAGTACTAAGAAAACCAGTTCATCATTATCAACTTTCTGTCTTATACTCTCAGTAACTTCTAAAAGTGCAGTAACACAACTATGTTTTGGACGAAACCCTGACTGTCTTTCAGTAAGGAGGTTGTGTTTTCTGATGTAGGAGCTCATTTGGTTGTGTAATAATTTCTCTAGAGCCTTGGAGAGATATGGTAGGATTGCAATGGGCCTAAATTCGGATCTAGATTTTGGCACAGGTATAATTTTAGCGTGTTTCCAGTTAAGAGGATATGAACTTGTTGTAATTATTGTATTAAAAAGATGTGTGATATATGGTAGAAGAAGTGGAAAAAGTATTTTAATAAATTTTGGGTGTATATTGTCAAAACCAACAGCATTTGATTTAATACTAGAACAGCACTTCAGGACATCAATTTGCTCAACGCACTCAAATTCAAACATGTTCATCATTTCACTGTTGTCGGAAATTGTGGTTGAATTCGTGTTTTCAGTAAAATTGTAGAAACTAGGATCTGAAATAGTCATAGGGATATTTATAAAGCTATTATTTACTTGATTAACATCTACCAGGGAATGAAGAACGTTTACAAGCTCTCCTACGCCTATTTCCTTTATAGTTTTCCATGTTTGTTTAGTATTAATAGCATTAGTAAAGCGATTGGAAAAATATTCAGATATTGCTTTTCTGATCATATTATTAACATCTCTTCTCAATTGACGATACTCATTATGAAGCTCTGTAGTTTTGAATCTTTTCCATCGTGAGTACGCTATATCCCTATTTTCAATTAAAAGTTTTATGGAGGATGTAAACCAAGGTCTAGATGTCTTTATTTTATTCAACTTTAGCCCAGTTAAAAAATAAGAGATATTAAGATAATTAAGTGAGGAACAGAACGAAAGAAAATAGAGTTAAAAACACAAAAAATAATTATTTTCCAAAGTTCATTTACAGGAAGAAGAAAACAGTTTTATTGAAAAATTTAACGGACACAAGGGAATCACCAGACAGCCGCAGTTTCGTCTTACCCAAAAACTCGGCAGTGATTAGTTTATGTGTCAGTTGATTATTTTTTCATCCGCTAAATATTGTGAAAAATCGGTTGTTTAAAATCAATTCTAGCATGTGTTCCATATTGAATCAGATGCTTTTTTGACAAACTCAACGAAAAATCACCGATATTTGGTCCCATAAAACAAGAAGTGGTTCTATATGCGGGTTTTTTTGAAATAGATAATTTTGCCGCCTTGTTTTAAGAATATATTTATTTTCTGAAATGTCAAAACTAAGATATTTCTTTTGGATAACCATTTGAAACATCCACTAGGTAGCGTACTTTTTAGTAGCTTTAATTAGCCATATAAGGCCCTAAGGGCTCGGTTATGTAAATGAAGATTTAATAAAAAAAAAAAAAAAAAAAAAAATAACCGAAATTTTTTGATGCACCAATTAGGTCGCGTACTTTTGTAAGTAAGACAATTTAACAATAACCGAAATTATTTTAAATCATAACTATATCCAGCTAAATGTGCCCACCTCAGCATGTTGCAAACACCTGCAAACAGATTTAAATAAGAAAAACACTTTGCAGAACTTTCCAAAAAAAAAACTTTCTAAAACGAATTTATAGTATTACCTAAATATACATTTGTAAAATTACCGAATATTAAACACCAAAAGAACAGTAATATTAGCTAATTGTATATTATCTAGCTGAATTAAAAAATCATTAATATTGCATGCAACATTTATAATGTTGCATAAAACAAAGAACAGAGGGAAACATGAATTTTGTGTGTGTATGTTGCTTATAAACCAAACAACCACCTCAGTAAATAAGTAAACTACCTACCAGCTATTCAACGTGCTGCAATAACAACATACAAATATGTTTAAACAATTTATATATCAAAGCCATAGTTATTGTTGTAATAGATTAGCTTGAAGGGAACAAGTTTAAAAATGTTCTTTTGTGGTGTTGTTGTGTAAACAATTTCCTTAAAATGTGGAAAAAAAACGAAAAGAATATAAAACGCAGCAGACCTATGGAACAACACAAAACATTCACAATATTATCAAAAGGAAAAGATTCATTCCTAAGAACTAAAATATATTAGCCAAGGAATAGCGAGAGAACTAGTTTCAAATAGTCGGTACACCGGCATCAAGGCAAAACAAACAAATTCCAACTTTATACAGGGTTTGGCTAATGCTATTGGTTTTCTGGAATACTTGTAAAAACACCAGATGGTTAAGCTGATGTTGATCCTCATCAGCGTCAGTTGCATTTTGACAATGATCTGTTGTGTGTTGTTGTACAACAAGTTGATATAGAATGGACAAGCTAATACTGTATGTCCATTATAGTGAAATGAAAAGAAATAAGAAGAATCTTACATGTTCGCATGTACGATATTAGATGTGCACCTATTACTACCTTCCCCCTTATTATAAAATAGTGTACACAGAGAAAGCTTATTCATTGTGACAACCGACTTTATTGCCAACTAAATGGTTTAGCAACCGAATTATTTGGTTGACGCAATAAAAAGTAATGCTGACATAATTGAAGTATATTATTTCAACTGATAAAAAAATATCGGTGGATCCAAGCAATCTATTTGATTGACAAAAAATTCGATAGTCACAATAAATCTGTTTTCTCTAAGATCCACCCTAATAGAGTTTAAATGCATTCATTCGTATTTAGTACTTGTGTTGGTATGTACTTATGGAGGGACAACTTGACTTTAGCTTCAACTTCATTGCACTTTGCTTGGCATCGACTTTAAATTGATGCGATCCTAAAGTTGCATAGTTAGTTATACATTATATTGCTTGGAAAACTCCATGCATTTATCGTAGAATACATGTCGTATGTGCTGGGCCTACTTGCAAAATGCTTACATGTATCTACACTTGCGCAATATGTTAGTTTTTATTTTTCTGTTATAGAACCTTGAGGCTATAATAGATACAAAATTCCTAACTGCAAATACGACTGTGTTGTTGCAAGTATACATATATATGACTAGAGTTGTAAGAGGTGGAAACATACAAATACTTAGAGACATTACATTATTCGTACATATGCCATGTTGTTTAATACCTGCTGGAGTTTTATCAAGAATTCATTATTTTTTCGAAATGCATACAAAGATTTTCTTATTGCCCTATAAGTGGAAAAGCTAATGTATTTGGTATAGTGTCGAATTGTGGTAGTTGGTGTTGATGATGGATCATACAAATAATCGGGTTTTGTAAAGAATTTTGTAAATTCAATAGAATGTCTTGAATTCAAAATTGTAAAAATAATTTGTAATTTCCATTTGAAAATCGAATTATATGTGAATACACATGATCACAAGGGGTCTTGTATATGATCATACATGAGCTTGCATGATCCTCGAGTTCGAGAATTTAGAGTTTGTTATATTGCCGTATATGATTGACTTGTAAAAGTGTTGAATATTTGGGTATTGAGTACTCAATACCGACCGCTTTCTCACTACTCAATACCGTACAATAAGTGTAATTTTGCCATGGAAATCTACGAAAAATGCAGCTCTGTTTTTTTTTTTTTTTTTTTTTGTAAAAGCATTGTGTAGTATAGAGTTAATACTTGGAAAGTATTGAGTAGTATCGGGTATTCAAAAGTATTGAAATTTTACAACTCTTCAATATGATCATTAGCGTCGAATTGAAATTTTAACTTTGAATTTTCGTAAAATCCTAGGTGAATATTTTTACATATAGTCTAGAATTAAAATTGTGCAAATTTGAGAAAAATCGACTAAGTCATGCACATTTAAAGGCGGAATTTGGGAACAAATAACAAATAAATTTTAATAAAATCTAATCTGCTAAATACAAATATAAAACATTTTCGAATTACCGCTAAAAATCGAGAATTCTTCTAAGCACTTGTTGAGCGCCATCTGATGGAGGGTTGGCGAACTTTGTTGAAGCTTTTCGGTTCAGAGCCCTGTTATGTTATTTTACCTCGGTTGGCATAATGGGAACATAAGTAATTATATATTCTTGCAAAGTAATCACTTACTGGTAATTGATTAAATAAGAACCGATTTAGTCTTTTTTATATTAATATTTTATTTATTAATTTGTTTTGAACTAAATAGGAAATTTTCCAAAGTAAAAAGTTATTTTGTCAATATGATCAACTATTTCACAATGTAGGGTAACCACTTATGTCCTAACTTCTGAGTAACCACTTATTCTATCTTTATGAGTAACTACTTATTCTTTCATAATGGGTAACTCCTTAGTCTCACTTTTTTGTAAGCGAGATGGTAATGACCACCCATAAATTTTTGGACATCGCGAACAAAAGTAATGTTGCTAGTAAATAGCCTGGTAAATGGTGAAACTATTTGGGTGCTACTTAATTAATTAATTGGTAATGTCTCTTTCTGCTAAGAAAAATCATACATACCCAGAAAAATATTTTGTTCCAAAGAATCGGTTGTGGAATTGTTACTTTTCCTTTACTTTTCTACTGTCAATTCTTACACCTATGATTTTTGTTTGAAATTGTCCCAAAAGCAACTGCTTCTATAGCTCCAAAGTGGAACCGGTTGGCAACCGATTGTAAAAAATTTTGCTGGGTTCAACGCACTAACCATTATACCACAATTTAACAAAAAATCACGATATCTCGAAAAAACAACGATTTCAAGATTGTTTTCAGACCTTCTATTTGTTGGTTTCACCAGCGTTTTGCCAACGTTCAGAAATATTTTTCCGCATTCTTTTCCGACGCTTTTTGTATAGCCTGTCCCTTTGTCTACTGATGTTAACTCTTCACTTTTGTCGTTACTTGTACCACCTGTTAAAGGGCCAAACAAAATATGCTCTTTCATAATTGTGCTGCACTAAAATTCTAAATGATTGCAAATTATTAACTTGTTGTTCTGAATTTAAAAAGAGTATTTCTAGAGGTGTGTTGCAAAATATTTCCGATAAATTTCTACAGTTAGACTGCGTCAGTCAACAACAGATCTTATACAAGTGCAGTTAATGATTACCGGGCGCAAAATGTGAAGCAGCAGAAAACTGACTATATCTTAGCTTTAGCAAACTGCAGGAGAATTTTTAGGTAGAACAAATATTTATTTTTATAGACAATTTAGCTACTTCGCAGGCTTTGAAATCATATGCTGTGACACAGAAATTAACTGTTTTAAGTTTCTAGAACAATTGAATGTGAAAGAGAAACTTCCAACAATCGATTAACTCAATTTTCCACTTCACTAACATAAGGTAACATAAGCTGAAATATGTATAAAAGCAATTTTAGCCCTACTCATAAAGATAGCGGTATTCAATGAAATCTTTTGCGTTTATTTCTTTTTTTGTTTTCCTGTTATTGCAAGTTATCATAAATATGGCATCATGAAAGGGATAAACTAGACGACAACGGGAAAAAGTAGCTTTACCGAAAGAATAAACATCCAAACAAGTAATGACTCCCAGCAAAATTTGACATTTCAAAAATGCGAATACACAACAACAATAAAATTTAAAGCAGAGTTGGTAGTAATGAATTTGTTTCTAATGGCTAGTATCTGTATAGATTCATTACCATTATTTACTTCCAATGGAAACTAAAAAGCATGTGCTTTTTAAAAATTTTTTGTTTGTTTTCATATAAAAGTCTGTATCAATATTATTGTTCAATAAGTCATTATTGTTCAATAATGTGGCTCATTTATGGTAAACAAAAAGAAAAAGAGAAAAATTCAAACTGATAAAAACAATGTTTTCATTACCATTCCTCGACATTGTGGAATTTCAGAAATTGTGTTCATTCCCAATTCCTTAGGAAATGGATGTGAAAAAGTAATCGTAATGAATTTGTACCATCTCCCGTACAAAGCATTTGAGAATATAAGATCTTTGTTATAAATAGAATTTTTAAAATTTTAAAAATGTTCATTCCAGAGTTGCCATAAAAGTTTACAAAAATATTTTTGAGTATTTGAAGCACTTTTTCTAAAAAAGTATTTTCAAGGAAATATAATATATACCGACGTAATAGGATCTAGATTACTCTGAATTTATAAAAATGTTAGTCTGCAGAAAATGAAAACCTATCTAACAATACCAAATATTTTTTACAGTATCAATTTTCAGATATAAATTTTGTAACTAAACGATTCAATTAAAGCAAAATCATTGATTTCTTAAAAAAGAAAATAAAAATATTGCGAGGATAAGCGCTATAGGGCGTGCCATACCTTCGACCATAGCGGCTAAGTTATCAGGAACCCGTTCCACTGATGGAGAATCAGTTCTATAACTATTTCCAGAACTAGTTCCAGAACTCATTCAAGGGCAACCGATTCCACTTTAGAGCTATAATAGCTATTGTTTTTGGACAATTTCAGCAAATATTTTTGGTTTTAAAATTGATAGTAGAAGCGGTTACAAATGAGAGATAACTATTCTATAACCGATTCTTTGAAACAGAAAATTTTCGTGGAGTATTTCGATTGGTGAGTAATAGAGGGTATGAAAATGTTGATGGGATAAACCAACCATTCATAAAATAATGTTTGGGAGCATTAGAAATGCAGTCGTCACAACCTTTCTAAAATACAATACATATTTTAGTATAAAAATATAAAAGTAGAAAACGATTTTATACTACATGCACTGAAAAAAATCCATGCGACATTTTATGACAAAAATATCGTTGTTATTATTTTCGTAGTTTATTTGAAAATGCTGTGTATTTTACGAAATTCAGTTTAGGCTAGAACTGAGCAATTTTACAAAACTAGCGAAAACTTTTCAAAATTTTTTTGTAGAATATATATAAATAAATAACAGTTAGAGATTTATTAATTTAGTTCGAGGCTAACTTTCTTATTATGAATTAACATAATAAGTACTTTTTTCCAAAAACTGCTATTTTTCTTCATGAGGATACTCTCCCGATAAATACTTCACAGAGTTTTTGCTTTCAAAAACCTCTACACTATGCAGAAAGTAAGTCAGTATCATTACTGGTAGTTTAAAAAATAATGATATGTCATTACCACTTCTACACTGGGACTGGGCAAATTTGAATATCTTTCAAACACACAAGTTTTTCATTTGAAATCTATTTTTATATAATTATGCACAAATTAAAGGCAAATTTATGTAGATTCATAATTTTTAAAGAAAGAGTACGATTCTATGAGAAAAAAAATTTTTTTTTAATTGACAAAAAGTGGAAAATATGCATTGTTGGGGGAGGTTCTTCAAAAACTTAAAATTAGTTGAATAGTGTTATTGGAAATTAATAAGAGTGTAATATGCCTACACTATGCTTCAAAAATATTCTGTATATTGATTGTAGGCATAAAAGAGTATGCCTACAATCAATATTGGTAGCTATTCCGGAATGTCGTTTTTAAACACACCCAATATTTGGCATCTATTTTCCCTGGTGATTGTCTAAAAAATAAATTTTCAGTTATTTTAAATACTTAAGTGCCTATGCATAAAAATTTTAAAACCATATAACACATTTATAAAATGAAGTTTGTACGGAAAATTTGTTTTATAAGTCACTAACAAATTTTAAAATGATTATGCATATGACCATTAATATTCGTAGGGTATTTTATTTTTCTATTCCCTTTTATCTTGCAAATCTAATATTTGGGAAAGTAAGCAAAGAGAGTGGATTGACAAAAGAAACCAATTTTGCTATAAGGGGTAATGTGTTACTTCGACGCATTGTATAGTTAAATTAACGAATGAAATTCCACTTTTAGATGGCAACACGCCCCATGGACAAAAGTGTCTTTGGTAATAAGACAAAATACCGCTCTGCAATCGAAATGTTTACTAAGGAGAAAATCGTCATCCTGACCAAGGTTAAAACATTTCGTATATTCAAATTGCTAAACTTGTTTATACTTATACATTTATATCAAAGTGTAAGTAGGTATGATGTAATCATATATGTGCATGTATTTACTTTAATATTTACATAGATAAAAAATACTCAAGTATTTTGTTTATTTAATCCCTAAAGCTTTAAATAATAAAAAAGGATCCGTTTATCGATCCTAACTGGAGGCTAATAAGTAAAGTTTATTTAAAAATAATGTAAAAAAATAAATGACAGAAGTATTATAAGTTCAAATCTTTTGACTTTAAAACGTTTGCATTTTGTAAACTTCCGTTACTCAACGTATAATAAACGCAATGGTTGTGGTAGTACCAAGAAGGGTATAATACTAGGAGTCACAATTCCTATCGGATCGGACATCGAACAGAACGTTATGATGTTGTCACACAGTCAATCGCAAAACGCGCAAAAAGTGGAAGCAAATTGTCAGAAACTAAAACTGAAAACAAAAACTTCAAAAAAATATTGGAATTCAGAAAAAAGGTAATACAAAAATATTAAAATATCGATAAAGCCCGTTTGCACTAGCTTTGCCTTCACTTTTTCTTGACTTTTTAACTTTTTCGTAAATAACTAAAAGCTTTAACAAAAATCTTAAAAAATTCAAGAAAAAGAAGAGACATAATCTAGTGTGCTATTCTTAATAAAAAGTGAGTAAAAATAATTGTTTAAATTTAATACTAAGAAATTGTAAATTTCACATATTTCACAAATTATTGCAGTGTTTTAGTTCGTGTTATTGTCAATATTTTTCCTTTTTTTTCTTAAAAGTTAGAGACATTTTTCGCCTCCCTATTCACACGGTTAATTTATTTTTAAGCGAAAACAAACAAACGCTTATTTATGGATGCGAAACAATTAAAAACAGTTTAAATGTGGCTCTACACTGTAATATTTTTAGAGACGTTTTGATTTTCGTTAATATAAAAACAATATTTTTCGCTTGTGAAACACTTTTTGTTCCAAAATATTTTTTTCGTTGTGAGGTAAAACTATTTGAAATTTAATAGTGTAGAAAAAACTAAAACTAAGGATTTACAAGAAAGGTATAGCAAAAAATTTATTTTTATTAAATTCTGAAACCCTTTTTAATTTTTTAATTTGAAATCTTTAAAGCAGCACAATTACAGTGCGAAAGTTTAGTCAAAAATTTTTGTACCAATCTCGCAGATAATATATTTAATTTTATTCAATCACCGGAAGTTTTTTCTTTACAAAATGAATGAAAGATTTTTGAATATAAATCAAAAAGCTTATTTTTTATATAAAATAAGAAATGAAATATGAACCAAGAAGTATTTTTCATCTTGTGTTTTGAAAACTCGGTTAAAGTTAATGCCAAAAAGGTCGCAATTTTTAGAAACTGTTTTCAAATTTCCAATTTTGAATTTTGCAAAATTTTTTTAAGGAAATTTCAAAACACCAACTATTTGGTTGGAAATTCTATTTAAGGATATAAAACTGCATAAACGAAGGAAGGATTTCCTTTTATTATTTGGCTAGTGTAGCAATTTTATTTCACTGCGATTTTTTCACTTATTTAGCTTTTAGGCCACTGAGAAAATATTAGTCTATTTTCATCATAGGGTCATATAGGCCCCAACAGCACTTAAAAATTAATTTTTAAATTAAATTTAAAATACTATTTTTAGACCTTGAAAAATAATATTAGGAAGTTTCATCAATATCCGTTTAGGAAAATCGGTTATATTAATATGTTAAAAAAAAAATTTATAAAATTTGACATTTTACCTTGTACAGTGATCTCCATTTTGCCCAAATTTAGTCAATCCTCTAATATTTTGGTGAAAAATTACCGGAATTAAAAAAAAAAATAAAAATAAGCCTTGCCTAAAAGCTAAATTAGTGACAAAAATCGCAATTTTCCCCAAAATCTGCTGAAATGAATTCGCTGCGCTTGCCAAATGAAACAAAAAAAAAAAATTAATTCATATAGTTTTTTGAGTCCTCAAATTAGGAAAAAATATGTAACATTTTTGGCCCCCCCCCTCCTAACCGCCAAAAATAATGTTCGAAAATCGATTTTTTAAATTCTCAGCCCCGTTTTAGCCGTTAAACATTCGAATAGCCAAAAATCCTTTGGTTAGTTTCCTTCTCACCATAAAACGTAGCTATGTACCAGATTTCAATTATCTATCTTCTTTAGTTTATGCGAAACACCAAAACTTCCTTTTCACGGAGATTATGATATATTTAAAAATTTAGGCTTCGTTAACAAATATCGCGTCTATATTGCCATGTTAAACTGCTTATACATATAATGATTTTTATTTGAAGGCCAAGAGCCCAATAAACTTATTTGTAAAAAGTATAAAGATTTTTTTTTGCATTATTAAATTTTATATAATCTTTTAAAGATGTGTTCACTGTAGTGTACAAAGGTAGTGAAAGAGTTAAAAAAAATCAGTTTAGTACTTTTCACGCTCTGTACACCTTTTGATTGAAATTCATTTTAAATGATAAAATTAACAAAAACTCATATTTGTCCCTTGTAATCCGTTTATAATATTTCAGAGCCGATGCTGCATGTCTTCCCGATATCCGATTATCCTAATTGTTTTTGGGAGACGTAGTTTTACACCCAAGTAAATATTTCTTAGGGGGAACCCGCTCAATAATTCACATTTTATTTTTTAGTGTTTCTCCATAAATACTATATAAGTTTTTAGGAGGTTTATGGAACAAATTTTGTATGAAGAATTTACTTTGTAAACCTGCTTTAACTTTATATGGTATTTATGAATTAGTACTTAAAAGATTTTATAACTTTAATAGAAAAGTTAAAAAAAATTTTTTTTTGTTTGTTTTTAAATAAACAATTTTAATAAAATTTGTGAATCGTTTTAATGGTTGACTTGGCTTAAAATTCTCTCTGTGAATTGGTACTGCAAATTAAGATCGACACCTTATAAATAATTATCTTTTGACATTAAAACTTGGACTACCTTCCCTTTCAGAATGTATGATTTGGTATATCATTTGTGTGTTGTCTCTAAAACAAGTTGCTCGAGGAAGTAAAGTGATCTTTTGCAATAAGAATAAAAAAAAACGGCAACAACAATAAAAACATTAAAACAAACCTTAATAAATAACCAGTAGAAGTATTAAGTTCAGCTTTACCGAATCCTTAAATACCCTGCGCAACTGTTTTTCTTTAAAAAAAAAAAATAAAATAAAAATAAAATAAAAAAAAATAAAATAGCAATGAAACAATTAAAGGAGTTAAAGTATAGCATGCTGATTATATGCAACCCTACAGTTCGATTTAGATCATATTCCGGGAAGCAGATAAGATTTCAGAAATAAATTTCAATTAGCAGTGCAATAAATATAGTGAAATATATATATATATATACGAACAAAATTGTGCAATGTATAAAAAAGGAGTGCACATTTGGCATTTCCATCATAGAATTTAATTTTACCGTGTCATAGAAACGATCCGATACCGTTGTTAATTTAACAACTTTTCAGCAGAAAATTATGCGTGTGCGTTAAATGCCTGTATATTGTTGTAGTTTTATTGTTTTATTTCTGCATTTGATTTAGTTGGATGTAAATAAAATAACATTTTTGCTAGGTAGTTCAGGGTAATTTATTTACCCTCTTTTTAATAATTTCTCTAAAATTTGTAAATTTTCAACTTTCAACAAAAATTTCACTACTAAATTAAGAGATTGATATGTGTAACTTTTAACAGAATTATTCTCCGAGGTGTAGTTAAAAACTCTATGCGTTGGCCACTTTTTGTTTGTATTTTGTTGAACAAAATTTAAAAAAACTCAAAATTAAGTCCTGTTTATCTATTACGAAAATAGTCTAAACGAAAGAAATTGACAATCACTTTCGTCAAAAATACATGGGAAGCAAAAACAAATTTTCGTTGCTTTGCTTTCGTTTAGAGTATTTTCGTAATACATAAACAAGGGCTTAGAGTTTTGAAAATTTTAAAAGAAATCCCACCTTTGGTAATACCTGGGAGAAAGTTAGCATAATTCAAGAGGGACAAAATTTTATATTTGAATATTAATAGATCTTAGGAAAGAAACTAGAGTGCAACATCGTTACGTTTCATAACACTATGCGACAGTCAAAATCGGGATGGATGAAACCAACGGGAAATGTTATATCGGTCAAAAACAAGTTATACGTGTCCCGGCGTTTCGCTGGGTCACCCCTAGGAATCGAGATATATCTTTTTTTGACATAACTCGAGAACCACCAGTCCGATTTTGCTCAAACAATTTTGAAAAAATTAAAAAATACAATTCCTTTAATCTGTTCATATAACGTTTTTCTATATATTCAACAGTTTTGCCGGTAAAAATAAATGTTTGTTACCGCTACCATAAAAATCAATAACCTTTTGTTTATTTCTTTTTTTTAATATTTTAGGCAAAAAATATTTTTTTCTTCATACATTTATTTTTACCGGCAAAAATGTTGAGTATATAGAAAAACGTTATATGAACAGATTAAAGGAATTGTAATTTTTAATTTTTTTAAAATTGTTTGAGCAAAATCGGACTAGTGGTTCTCGAGTTATGTCAAAAAAAGACCACCAAAGGTCAAACCGATATATCTCGATTCCTAGGGGTGACCCAGCGAAACGCCGGGACAAGTATAACTTCTTTTTTACCGATATAACTTTCCCCGGTAGTTTGAACCCTTCCCGATCACTGACCCCTACCATTTGTCTCACAGTGTAATTTATCCCATTTTAACCCCACAATGGTCTGGGCGAATAGCAATTACTTAAATATTTTCCAACCAATTTTCGGTGATTATGCTTTTTTAGAAAGTCTAGATTACGATTCTGTTAATCGTAAAACGTATTTCAAAACTTTGAAGGGCCAGGGATAGCTCAAAATTTCTTCGATTGAGCTGAAATTTTTCTGGATGAAATTTTTCCGGTAACCTCACTGAATATGCCCGGGGAGCGGGTTTTCAAATCGCACATACATCGAAGGGTTAGTCTAATACATAGTATCATATTTTCAATATTTGAGAAAGTAGAAAAATTGCGATCACATTTCGAATTTTGGCTTAAATATTTCGTAATGTAGTGTAGAATTCTTAGAAATATTTAAAAAAAAAATCAAATGGGTCGGACTTTTTGAAAAAGTTGATTCTAATTTTTAATTAGAATTACTTCCACAATTTTTTAAATTCTTTTTTTCTAAAACTACATTTACAGATGAATAAAATGATAACCTTCTTTTTTAAAATATAGATATTTATCACTGGGCTATCGTTAATTGAAAAATTTTTGCTTAAAAATTTAAAAAGTTTATTACTCAAAACCAGTTGTTTATATTTAAAAGGTTCAAAACAAAATTAGCGTAATCGAAGAGGGTCGGGCCAGAAACTCGGTGATTTGAAATTCCCCATAGCTAAGGCCCCAAAATATTACATTACTGCGGTGCCAAAAAGACCTGTTCTAGAACAGATTCAGATGTCACTAGTTCAAAAAAATTTTCCTGGGTATATTCAACTTTTCCTTGAAGTAAACTTTCCTGGGCTTTTTTTTTTGTTCCTTATTTATGAATAAAACAAAAAGTAAATGAATTTAAATTTTCATGTATGGTCTACTCGAATGCAACAAAAGTCATTTTAAACCCATAACACCTAAAGTACTAATAATGTGGCACAAGGTATAAAAAGACCTTGGCAAGGAGAGTGTGGTGACGTTTAAATGGCAATAAAAACAGTTGTGAATGCATTGAACATACATGCATTTTATAACATAACAACAATCAAACAACAAAAACACCAAGAAATAAAAAAAGAACCTGCCACGCAACCTTAACAGAGAGAGGTCTTATGTGCATTATTAACAGGATACTTTTACCACTGCATAATAGTGCTGATGATGTTGGTGGTTGGTGGTGGTGTTACTAAAGAAATGTTGTTTTTGTAAAGAAAAACATAATAAATATTTTCAAAAAGCCACTAGCGGATACTAGGAGCAGCAGTGACTAGTTGCAGTGCGAGTGATGGTGGTGGTGTTTGATTTTTCCTGTTGCAAGTGATAGTTGGTATTACGTTTACTGTGTTTAGATGTAACAGTGGCATTGATCGGTTTAGTTGGGTGCAGCCCACATAGTGCTATGATTAAGATTCTTAATGCCAGTGTATGTTTCGTCTTTCTTTTATTGTTGTACTGAGTACTATGGCTATTTTACTTAAGGCAGCCTTTGGGTATTTGTTACTGTTGTTGCATTAATTTAACAAACATGCAGGTTTTTTTCTTATTTTTTACCTTCATAATGTTGTGGTTGTTGGAGCTGACTGGCTGGCTGGTAGGCTGTTACAAGTATGACCGAACATTCAATAGTTATGAACTTAAAGGTATTAGGAGCAGGTTTCCATGTTAGTTTCTCTAGTTTTTATTACAGTTCCTTATTTATGTTGTTGTTCTTTTATTTATTAAGTTAAGGTTTAGTTTGTTGTTTACTTATTTGATATTCTGCATTTTGTATATTGAACTGTTGATTATTTTGATAGTTGTACTCTGTTTTCTTGCATTTTCCTGTTTTTAACCTTTTAATGGTAAATTTTAATTAAATAGTTTTGTTAGATCAAGAATCAATTATATTATATTTGTATGTCTGTACTATTAAACGGTAGATGGCGCCACCTAGTATATATATCGAAATTTCGTGTTGTCTGATATTTTTAAAAATGCGCTATAGCGCCAGCTTAAAACTGGTCCACTGACCACTTCTGAAAGAATCTAGTTAGGAAAGGATAAAATGTCTTCTACCTGAGGTACGCAGTATCAAAATTGATCAAGCTGCTAACTTTCCTTCATCCTTTTCTGAATGATGACCTTTTGGCATTTGGTTCAAACAAATAATAAGCTACGATATCTTAAGAACTAAGGAAAAAAGACTGAAATGGGCGAAAAGTTGTTCTGTAGTGTTTGTCTCTACATAAGATTATTCAGTGGCATTAGGTTTATGGTCTTGAGTGCTGGTGATTCCTCTTCCAGATTCATTTATTTCGGTTGTATAGTTAAACCCGCCTGATGTTTGGCGCTGTGTGTGAATATTTTTGGCCAACACTGTACAGAATTCTTCTAATCATAATTATGTGTTCGGATGTTCACAACGAAAATTTTGTGGGGATTTTTTATAAGAAGAATTCTGTACTATTTTTTGCATCTTATTTCATACAGTGTTGGCCAAAAAAGGAAAATTTTAAACGGTCATATGACTAAAGTGTTCCCTCACGAATTCTGCACCTATTTACAATAGAACCTATTTCATGGCACTAGTTCAGGAACCATTTTTAAGGAACTTATGTACAAGGTATAACTGACGGAGCATCCATTCCATAACTAGTTGCAAAACTGATTCTAGAGCGACTGATTCTAGTTTGGAGTGATTTATTTTGGGACGACTTCAAATAAAAATAATAGGTATTAGAAATGGCAGTAGAATCGGTTACAGAGAAAACTTAATTGCACTATAACCGATTCATTAGAACAGAAAATTTTTATGGAAATACAGGGTGGTGCAAAGTAATGTGCATGTGCTTTAATTTTTGAAAATGGCTTCAAATGTTATTGTGCTTTGATATCTACGTTGCAGACAGATAGAGAAATATTTGACAACAAGCAATGCAGCGATACACACCTGAAGAACCTGGAATTATTGTTACTGCTTATTTGACCAATTTTCGGTCTGTTGTTTTAACGCAAAAATCATAATGAGCGACGAAGCGCATTTCTACATAAGTGGTTATCTTAACAAATAAAATATGTGTTTCTGGGGGCACAGAGCACCCACATGAAATGCAAGAAGAACCATTGCAACTCGGGAGGTGGTCATCATATAATTTTTTCAACTTAATGTAATAAATTTTTCATCTTCAAATAAACTTTTCTTGAAAACAGAACTGATTTTTTTCATTTCTAACAAAATGGTAGACCATTTACATTATGACTTTACTTTAGGGCCACCCTGTATATGTTCATTTGGAAAAGGATTCATCGACGCCTAGAAATAGTGTTGCACAGTGCAATATTTTTTGTAAACTTTAAAATAGTTGTTAAGGAAAATATTTTACAAGTTCATGTTCCCAACTAGCAAAATGTTCTGTCACAAAGAATCAGTTCTCGAATAACTTCTCTTCCTTTTTAAGCCCCTCTATGATTTTGAATTGAAATTGTCACAAAAGCAACCGCTTGTGTAGCTCCAAAGTAGAACCGGTTACCGTAGTTAAGTTCTGGATCTAATTTCAGAACTGATTATCTGGAAGTTATGCCTAACATTTAAATTTCGTTGAATGTGTTCCGAAATTAGATCCGTAGAATTTGTTCCAATGAAACCAGTTGCACAATTAGTGTGGTTGGGAATCGATTGCTAGCAATTTTTTGGACAGCAAAAGTTATTGGTTTTGAGAATCTGTTGAGAAATTGTTACAACTGTAAACGGGGTTGGCCCCAAGCTATGACTGATCTTAGTTTCATTTCAAATATATATAAATATATGAAAGAATATTATATATTAATTTTCATTACGAATTTAGTTCAAGAGACTGCGGTAGAACTTGGTGGCGTTATAAATTCTTGTGTCTTAGAGGGTTAATATGAATTGAAATTTAGTACAGGTTATTTTTTGTTTTATATTAGATAGTTGTCTCTATTCATGCCCCTTCTTTATAAAGTAGTCTATTATTAATGTTTATTACGCTTCAATGAGTTTTAATGTTTTCGCAAAGTAATCATTAAATAGTTGTTAAATATTTGTATAAAAACAACAGTATTATCAAATTTAACAAGGATAACGATTTGTTTCTAGATTTACGTGATTTGTGTTGGTGTAAGAAGTGGGGTTGCCACATAGGCTTAAAGGAGGTTGGTTGTCAAATTATTTCAAAAACATATAATAAATAAAGATATTGCATTCAGTGGCGCCACTTTAGTTGCAGGATTGTTCAATTCATGGCTGGGATTAAATCGAAGTTTTTCCCAAATTCTATTACACTTCCCAAAAATTAACAAAAATAATTAGTCCTACAGTAAGTGGGTGTTAAATTATCCTAAATCATTACTTAAGGTAATTATCTTGCCTTTTAGTAATAATTGAAGATTTGCAATAGCCGTTCTGATATTTTTAATAGCTGACAAAAGCACTGCGACGTCGGCGAATATAACAATCATATGATAATTTTCTCGAGGGTTGGAATATTAAATGTGAACAAAAGATAAATTACTGGCCCGAGGACACTTCCCTGGGGAACTGCAGCTTTCATTGGCATTATGTTAGAATACTGGTCTTTGTATTTGACATAAAATTGTTTGTTCTCTATGTAGCCTCCTAATATTAGGAAAATGTTTTTTGGTATTTTTCCGAGTTTATGTAAAAGGTCTATATGCCACGCACTATCGACTGCTATGGATACATCGAGATAAGTACCTGCACAGTAGTTCCTTTTATCAGTGTCAGTTGCAATTTTGTTTGTTAAGTGGTACAATGTATACGTCTAAAACCAAATTAGTGGTCCGGGATTAGATTTCTTTCTTTGAGTATAGGTTCAAGGCGGGCAAAGAAATGACTTTCGAAGAGTTTTAGAAGTAATAGTAGCAGAATTATTGGTCTTTATGAGGTAGCTTTTATTGCTTAGAGGTTGCTATTATTTCTGCAACTTTCCATATATATTAGGAAAATATTTAACATTTATTATTACACTGAAAATTTTTCTCATATAGATCAATGATTTTCTAGGCATTTCTTTTAAAAGTTTACCGATAATTTGGTTATAACCCGGAGATTTCTTGATATTGCCATTTTTATTTCATTTACTGTAATTTTTTAATTTGACAGGGCAGTAATATTGTTTCTTCGTCCATAGGATTGGCAATGGTTCTACAGAAATGTACAGCGAGTACTGTAGCTTTCTCAAAGTTTTTATGTGCCTAAGATATATCAGTTTTTTGTATAGGCGTATTATGAATGATTCCATTATTGATTTTCTTGGTGGCTTTAAATAAGGAGTAGTTTGTAGCAGATGACGTACCTAAGTTTTTGAGATACCTTTCATGTTAGGCTTTCTTGAGTAGATCGTTAAGCTCCTTTATTAATTTACTGAGGATGGTCTTATCTTGGAGTATAGTCGACGTTTGCCATTTCTTTCAAAATTTTCTTTTTATTTTAATCTTTTCTTTAGTTTATGTTGGAATGCTGTATTTGTTTATTTTCTATTTGATTTCTGGAGTAAAATTATCTGCCTCAAAAAGCAATGTGTTGTTTAAATAAGCCAACGAACTAACCACTTCATTTTCAGTTTTTAGCGATATATTTGCAGTAAGTTTTATTTCCCGAAATTCCCTGTAGCAATCCCAGTCAGTTTTGTTGTTGTATATGAGTTTATTTTGTGTTTCGGGTAGAAAATTAAACTGAAAGGCAAGTATAATTGGCGAGTGGTGAGAAGATAAACCAAAGCATGATTCAATTTTAAGATTAAGATGGTTTATGTTTTTAGTTAAAAAAAAGTCGATAGGATCTGGGTTTTTGTTTATATTTGTTGACCAGTAGGTAGGTATTATTGTGCTTAGGAGGACAGTAGGCGGCAGATATTACAAGAGGCCTCTGAATACCTTTGATTAATACGGAGGTTGTTTGGATGTAGTGTTTTCTGAAATTTATAATTTCGGTGCATTTTATATAATTTCTAATTATTAGTGCCGTACCTCCGTGAGCTGTATTATGGAGGTAATTTGTGTAGAAAACAGAGTAACTAGGTATGCTTAAAAATCTTTTTGCATAAAATGGGTTTCAGAAACCAGTAGTATATCAATGAATAAGTAGTAGCGGTTTAGGAATGATATTACTTCTAGTGTTTATTGGGAGAGACCGTTTGAATTCCACAGGACTATATTTAGTTCGCTTTGTTGATTATCCATTTAATTTGGTAAGAAGGTTCGAACGATAAAACCATATGTGTATGCTTTTTAAGTAAACGTTTTAAATTTTATGCGTTTATTTTTAAATTTTTGATTTTAGGGTTTTTATTATTTGTATACAATTCACGCAGGAACAACTGGGTGCAATGAATCCTGCTCAAAAAACTGTTTTCTTTGCAAGGGAAGCAGTATTCATAGTAGGTTTTAAGGTTTACTTTCTAATTCACTATATTATTTTTGGGAATTTTAATTTATGGCTAGACTTTAAGAGTCTTTATTTTCGCTAATGGAAATTTGCTGTTGGTTTATCGATTGCTGGAGATCATCTTTTTTGAGCACTTGCAAGCTTATTTGTTAAGTTGGTTGCAGTTAAGATGATGGTAACAGTTGATAGGGGCGATGATGCAAACTGGGTTACCATCGCTCATTTGTTCAATGGCGTGAACAGTGGTGATGATGTTCATAATATTAGATATTTGAGATATTTATGTTGTTTCATCATATCTTTGAGATCTTTTATATCATTATTAGAATGTTAAATAACTTGCGTATCAGTATTAGAATGATGTAAATTTGTGGTGCTTGGCATTCTGATGATCTAACTGATTTTTGGGACGATGGTGACTGGTGGGGTGATATTATTTGATGCAGTGTTTTTGCTTGGTGAGATTGTGTTGCTTATGCGTAAAATAGAGAAGGTATTACTTCACTTCGAGTTGATACGGGATTGTCTTTATTGCGAGATGGGCGGTGTTGTGCTCCCACGGCATTTTCACATTCAGTTCCTTTATTTCCAAGTGGGGGAACAGAGTAACTTTAAGTTATTTGAATACCACACGCAAAAAAAAAACATGGTTGCGATGACCATATTCGAAGAGCATCATATACTTTTGGATTTATGATTGCGACAATCATATTATGAAATATCTTTTTCTATCATAATATTACTAAATTATGATTCCATAATTATTAAATTATGATTCCAAACTGCTCCCAATATTATCATATTATAGTCCTGGGGGGTTATTACGTAAGCGGATTCGAAAAATATTGTTCGAATTCGGAAATTTTAAAACTCTTGTAAAAAGATATCCTTTCTTGATAGTCTATTTTTTTTTATTTATCTCTTTTACTAGATATTGTCTACACGTTTTCAACCTTTTCCTTCACTAAAAACTATTTTCTGTTACTGACTTTTTAGTGCGAAAATTCTGTTCGAAAGCGTTTTCTTTTCGAATCGAATTACATAATAACCCTCCTGTGTACAATATTATGATATACAGGGGGATTACGAAGCAGTTATATATCTCATTGGTCCGTCCTATTCTTGAATATGGTTCAGTTATATGGGACCCGTGCTACTCGATTCATATTAACTCTATCGAATCTGTACAAAAACAATTTCTTCTTTTTTGTCTACGTGGACTTGGTTGGAATTCTTACAATTTGCCTTCCTACAAATATAGACTTGAACATATAAAGCTACCGTCATTAAAAAGCCGTCGTACTATGCTTAATATTTCTTTTTATTCTTTTCATTTTCCATGGTGATATCCATTTCAACTTTTTACTAAGTAATATCCGATTTAACGTTCCATTTAGATCAACCAGAAATTTTAAACTCATAAATGTAAATTATTTGAATACTGATTATTCGAATAATGATTCATTCCGTCGGTTATGTGTCCAATTTAATAATTTTTATAATATCATTGATTTGTCCGAAACCAGAACTATTTTGAAGCGTAATTTAATTCTATTTTTGAACAAATAATTTCAAATATATTTTATTTTGTATATATGTATCGAATTTTTTAGTCTGTAAGGATAATTTGTAAATCCATAGACTTAAAAAAAAAAAAATTATCCCTATAGTTTTTTCCCAACATTCTCTTAAAGGTGAGTGAAAAAGCTGGGCACGATTTGTTTTATTCAAAATAGTACATTTATTTATTCAATGACTAATTTACAAATTAAATAATTCAAATTAGTTTTAGTTATCACTTATATGTAACTAAAAATAAATTATGGAAACATCTGCTAACAGCGCATAGAAAAATATTGTTAAAAATTAAATTTTACAATGATTCCGAAATGATCGTAAAATGTTCTCAGTGATCATATTATATTCCTAATGATCATAATATATTCCTAATGATCATATTATGGTAATGAAGAAAATTTTGTGATTATTTGGTATCATATTATGATCATCAGGAAAATAGTATGATCAGTATGAAAATATTATGATCATTTCGTCGTGCATTTACATTTTTTTTTAATTTTACTTAATTTATATCCCCAAACACTTTATTGCATAGTAAACAATAATTTTATTTGGGGATTACTTGACAATATATATCACTCTAGACATCTTGGGTAGAGCGAGTTCTTCCTTCCGAAAACAATACCGCTATTAAAACGACTACCAATAAGTTATTTTTCTAATTTTTAAGTCTTTTTTTAATACATATATATTATATTATTTGTTTTAGTGCTTCTTACAACTTCTTTTCACAAAATTTTAAACAAGACTGATATTAACTGATAGATGGCGCTCTTAAAACATAATACTGATCACCTCATGGTTGTCGAAACTATACCAATGATTGTGAATGATCTCTCTCAACTCAGATTATAATATGATTGTAATTCGAATAGAGGAATATGGTTGTCCAGATAATATATTATTGTAGACGAGAGAATAATATGATAACCGAAAAAAATTAAGATTTTAACTATAAAATGGTTATGGGCGACCATATCATTTGTAAAGTATGATTAATACATTAATAATTTGATTACAACAACCATGTATGACAGTAGTGACCATGGTTTGGTTACTGTGATCATATTGCAACCATATATTTTCTCTGCGTGCATGCAACCTTTATAGCTTGGTGTATATGTTCCGCCACAAAGATCACATTTGATATGTTCACTCTTTTGCTTAGTTGAACAGCCAAAAGTCTTATGATTTTTAAGCATTTGACACATACTTGGATTTTGGTACAAAAGTTTTTAGTATGTCCTTATGAATGGCAATTTGGTATTTACAGTCGGATCTTAAAGTATCATACATCGATGTTTTTCTCTCGAAGAGACCAGTGTTTTGCTCTAAGGACATTTTGACCTCTAGTAGCCCGTTTTAGTAGTTACCCACCAGATCTCAGTTGCTACAACCCTAATGTACCACCCCAATGTCAGAAAATTAAAGCTCGCAAAAAATCATTAAACTTTTGCTGAGGAAGTTTTTCGCTAAACCCAGTAGAAATTTTTTTTATATATTGCTTGCCGAACGTAGGGATCGCCTTTTTAAATTTTTTTTAATTGGATTTTTACTATATAGCAAAACACTGGTCTCTTCGAAGCAAATAAATCAATATATCACACTTTAAAATCCGATTTTAAATGCCTACGACCCTACGGTCGGGGAAAAAATTTTTTTTTTTTTTTTGAAATCGCCTTCCAAAAATACGGCGAACTTTTTTTTTGAGGTACGGTCTAATGGGCAGGTAGATAAAATTCAATACTCTTTGTCTCAGATATGATGCGAGATATCGAGAAACTGGTTTCGATTCTGCGCATATATTAAGGATAATTCTTTATACCTATAAGGAAACGTTTCCTTAAACTTTATTTATATTTTTCAAAAAATCTTCATAATATTTAAGAAAGAAAAAATTTTAAATTTTCTTAAATAACTTCGACATATTTATAATGTGTTACATTGCACGAAAATCTATAAAGTTTTTAATCACATAAATATATGAAGATGGGCGCTCTGGTGTAATAGCGCGTTGGACTGTTACACGTGAGGTTGCTGGTTCGAGCCCCAACAAAGGCAACATCAATTTATGAAAAATAGTAATATGCATGAGTTTTTTCTATCCCTCATACATATCGCAGCGTCCTCCTTCGGTGTTCCCATAGCACTTAACCCCACCGAAGTAAAATAATATAACAGGGCTATGAACTAAAAAGCTTCAACAAAGTTCGCCAACTCACCGACAGATGGCGCGCAATAACTGTTATAAAAAATTCAACATCTCGCGCAATTACAGTGTTGCCAAATTTGAAGCCCTTCACCATTCACCATCTTCACTTCTTCTCTAACCCCTTTCCAAAGGAAGCAACACGTTAATTAATAGGAAGAATTTCCTGAGTGTTGCTTCTCTTTAGTGCAGAACGCCTTATATTTTTCAAAACTAGTTACAACTTCATAATCTAATGTCATATATGTATGTCTTAACCAAATTGTTTTCATAATAAAATTAATGCAAATAAATTATTTCCAAAGAAGACAAAGTATAAAAATTGAACATTTTCTACTAATGAAGATATAAAATCAACATTAACTACACAACCCAGCATTTAAATGTTAACATTTCTCTTAATTTACCACCCAAAGTCAATGTTGCAAGTAGTTCTAACGTACGGCTAACAATTTTTACAACAACTTTATATACAGTTAAAGAAAAATGTTTGTAAAATAAAGCACCATGTTAATTACTAACATATATTGTCATTTTTGTGAAATCTTCTCAAGAGTCAGCTAGAATGTTTGTTAAATTTAATATTGACTTACCGAAGCCATATACGCTTAAAGCTTTTCGAGTGTATGTTACACTGTACAACTTTTATTCGCAGCAATGGAAAAATTGATATACACATAAAATAAGAGATTCTAGCGCGTATGCATAATAATATGAAAACCTTATAACACACTTATAAAATGAATTTTTATATGACAAATTTGTTTTATAAACTATGTATAAAATTTCAAAGTGATTATGAATATGGCCCTATGTATATTAAGACCTCGTAGTAAGTTTTTCATGATCAAGTCAAATAGTCTTTTAAAGGGACTTTAAATGTTCGAAAAATTACCTTTTGGCAACCCCCTTTTTTTTTTTAGTAATTTTACACATTCTATGATGCCGTTACAGGTATCAAATGAAAGAGGATAATCTCTATAATTTAACAAAAGATTTTATTGTTTTCTGCAAATAAAAAATTGTTTCATAAATGCATAATTTAAAGAGAAAATTTATATATTGAAGGCTATTGAAATTAAAAAAAAAATCTTTTTCGTTATTCTTTGGTTAAAATTTTCTTTTCATTAAACATTGGAAATTTTTCCCTCTTATTTGAATCCGATTTTGATTACTGGTGATAAAAAATATGTTGATATTATACTTTGACATTTCAAAGTCCTTTAAAAGTACATATGAATGGAGAACTGGTATAAGTAATCTCTACTTTCACTTATATATCTATTTTTCCATGGGTGAGTCCGAAAATTGTAGCACGGTGTTACAGGTTCACTTTGATTTCATTTAATAGTTACAACAAACCTTTTAGAATACGGTTTGTTCTATTCTGCTTTATTTAATTCTCTGTTTTCTTTCATTACATCTTTGTATTGGTTTTGAATTAACTACTTTTCTATGAAATTAAAGACTGCAGAAGAAATGAAAATACGTAAAACCTGATCTTGACATGATCCAATACAATTTTGATCACATCTATTTATGTTGAGTTTTGTAGCGCATCAAGAATAAGTAGAAGAAGACGATGAATCGAATAACCGTTAATAAAACACTGACCGACCAACCGCTTGTTCATTGAATTTTTGTTGTGTTTTTAATTCAGCATAAAGGAATTCTTAGTTAGCCTGACAGTTAAACATTCTTTGAAGTCAATTTTAGCTGTTTTTTCTTCTCTTTAAGCAGATTTTCTTTCATTATTCTCGACATGTTGTCATTTTTTTTTTTTTTTTTGAAAGTTGAATTAAATATTTTAATACTCTACATATAGATCGGCAAAGCATTCATATTACAATATTTCTTCTGGTATATACATTGTCTATACTAATTAAATAAAGTGCCTGATTGTCTGTCTATTCGCATGTATTTATAGCGACTTTGGATAATCAACCGAAAATTTACACTTAAAAAAATCCTCAGCAGAATACTGAGTCTCTATGAAGAGAAGAATTTCGGGTGATCTATGCAATTTCAAAATAAGTAACGGCAAGTGGTTTAAAAACTCGTATATTCAGAGACATTATTTTACAAAAAAATTATGATTCTGATTCGAAGCCTATTTTCTCTCAAAATTGCGGATTCAAACATGTTATTCCTGTTTCCTGCAGATTTGAATGAAATTTACATACGGGATAGAGGGGACAAAAATAAATAACATTCGATTCTAAACATATCAGCCCAAATTGATATTAAAGGGTATAATTAAGTTTGAAAGTGGTCCGAAACCTTTTTATATAAAATGTTTTTAATATTTGTTACATACTTTTTTCTAATTCGAGGACTCTTAACAAGAATCTGAAGTCAAAATAACGATACATTTGCAAACAAAAAGTCGATAGTGAAAGGATTAAACAATACAGTATATTTTGAATTCTTTCTTTAGATATGAGAAAAAATTGTGATGAGGTAGAGAAAAACCAAACAGGGGTTTAGAAATCTTACCCAAGTACTTTTATTTCCGTTCAATTTGGTTGAGTCCCTAAAATGTTTGTTGAACTAGGCTAAACAGAAAGTAAGATTAAGCCTTTTTCAAATAAGTGAGGACCAGGGCGTTATAGTATCCTATCAGGATATATTTAAAGAACATCGTCTTAATCTTAAAACAAAGTTTTAGTAGCAACCCGTTAGAATTTTAATAACATATATATTGAAATTAAGGTGCATTTTCAATAAATCTGGAATTGAAACGCAAACGGAAATCGCCATATTTTCTTAAGCTAATTCGGAAATATTAAAATTTTTTATTAGCTATGTTTTCGACTTTACTATATCCGTTAGAAAAAAACTAAAAATACACGAAAACGTGTTTGAGATGGAAACTAACATATTACTTTTCGTATACACGTTAACTTGCAACGTGGATAATTATCAACGTTGAAAACTCGCTTTACTTCCTAAAAATTGTCCAACTGGAAATTTCGTGAAGTCGTCTTCATGACGGCTTAGCGACATGTCGCTGTCATTGGTGACTTGCTGATCCGCTCCCATACAAAATACCTAAAGACACCTGCTGACATTTTCATACAAATGTAAAAATGTCATCACGACAACCAGGAGGTCAGTGTGATGAATAAATGATGACATATCTTTAGAAAGAAGTCAATGATATTTCCAGCATGGGTCAGTAAGTTGTCATCACCACACCAACTTTTAACTCTTTCACTACCATTGTATACTACAGTGTACACATCTTTAAAAGAATATATAAAATTTAATAATGCAAAAAAACCTTTACACTTTTTGCAAATACGTTTACTAGGATATTGCAATTCAAATAAAAACCATTATATGTTTAAGCAGTTCAACATGGCAATATGGTCGCGATATTTGTTAAAGAAGTCTAATTTTCTTAATGTATCATAATCTCCGTGAAAAGGGGGTTTTGGTGTTTCCCCTAAACTAATGAAGATAGATAATTGAAATTTGGCATATAGCTTAGTTTTATGACGAGAAGAAAACCAACTAAAGGGATTTTGGCTACTCGAATGTTTAAGGGGTAAAACGGGGCTCAGAAGTTTGAAAAAATCGATTTTCGAACGTCATTTTTGGTGGAAAGCAGGGCGAGGGGGCAAAATATGTTACATATTTTTTTCTAATTCGAGGACTCTTAATAAGAATCTGAAGTCAAAATAACGATACATCCGCAAACAAAAAGTCGGTAGTGAAAGGGTTAAACAGTTCAAAAAAATTGCGTTTTTCTATCCTTCATACCTCCCACAATGCTCATTATTCTTTCTTATCCTTCTTTTCCCTGTAGTTACTTTTCTTCTATTAAAAGTTTCAAAGTTTTTCATTTGGTATCACACTCAACAAGCCTGGAACCAGAAGCCTTCTGTTTGTTGTGTGACGGCGAAAGCCGCTGGCGACTCGTTTTCGCCACACGATTATTATTATATCTTTTTTTATTCATATTGGGAAAATATTGTTTATTATTTTTTATTTATCTGTTAATATTTTGTTCACATGGACTCGATCTCTACCCTTACCTTTGCAAAAGAACAGACGAATTATGTTTGCTATTATTTCTATTTCAATTCACCACAAATAGAAAACCCCAGCAAGGAAAATACACGAACTGTTGTCGTCATTTAAAATAAATTCACCTCACTGAGGTGTGTTGTGTATATAACCACCACAACAAACATTACTTAAACGAACGACAAACATGAAATCAAGGCAGTTGGTTGATGGGGGTAGCTGTGCACACATCAACTAGGAGAAGTGCCTACCTTAAGTTTCTCTACTTGGAGACAGTGAAGTGCCTACTTTAGGTTTCACTACCGGTAGTTGGTTGAAGGCGGTAGCTGTGCACACATAAACCACGAGAAGTGCCTACATTAGGTTTCTCTACTTGGAAACTGTGAAGGCCTACTTTAGGTTTCACTACCATCCGTTGTTTTACCGCGATTGAGGAGAAGTGCCTACTTAGGTCTCTCTATTGTTTTTGCTTATTTTACCGCGATTGAGGAGAAGTGCCTACGCCAGGTTTCTCCAGGAATCATCGAGAGAAGTGCCTACTTAGTTCTCTCTATTGTTTTTGCTTGTTTTACCGCGACTGAAGAGAAGTGCCTACTTAGGTCTCTCTATTGGTTTGCTTGTTTTACCGCGATTGTGGAGAAGTACCTACGCCAGGAATCATCGAGAGAAGTGCCTACTCAGGTCTCTCTACTGTTTTTGCGTGTTTTACCGCGATTGAGGAGAAGTGCCTACGCCAGGTTTCTCCAGAAAATTCGAGGAAAGTGCCTACTTAGGTCTCTCTACTGTTTTTGCGTGTTTTACCGCGATTGAGGAGAAGTGCCTACGCCAGGTTTCTACAGGAATCATCAAGAGAAGTTCCTACTCAGGCCTCTCTATTGTTTTTGCTTGTTGTACCGCGATTTCGGAGAAGTTCCTACGCCAGGTTGCTCCAGGAATCATCGAGAGAAGTACCTACTAAGGTCTCTCTACTGTTTTGCTTGATTTACCGCGATTTATAAGAAGTGCCTACGCAAGGTTACTCCAGGAATCAAGAGAAGTGCCTACTCAGGCCTCTCTACCGTCTTTTTATTTTTCCGTGATCTATGAGAAGTGCCTACTCCAGGTTTCTCCGTGATTATTGCTGAGGATAATAAAAATAGTGTGTAGATTACATAATATATTTAACTTAAATTTTTTAACTTAAAATTAAAAACTAAATAAAGAATCCCTTTAATTTTTAAAAAATCTATAACAACTCGTTTTCTCACTCTCTATCCATGAAAATATAAATTTCTGCAGCGACCGTGACCCCCGTGAGCTATACCCCAGCAACCGGAGGAAAACTCGTCGTTACAGTTGATTCATCGAATTACCCGTTCACCTAACCCATAATATACAAATATTTTTAAACATTTCATATATTATATTTTTCAAATTCAAATCCTAAATTTTAATTGAATCTTTCTGTAATCAAATTCCAATTATAATAATTTTATTTGAGCGTTCCTTTCAAATTTTAATTTTGTCTTAAGTTCAAATTAAGTACACACAACTTTTTAATCAATTATGGTCTAAATGTCTAGACGCTCAGACATTGATATGTTTTTAGTTTTGAGGTTCGCGGTTCAAATCGCTGACACGGCAAAAATATTTATTTTTTTTATAGATTTGTTAAGATGCGATACTGATTTGGGCACATTTTTGGCCATGTCTCCGAACTATGTGCACGACATACATATATATACATTAGGGCGGGTCGATTTAATAATCGACTCAGTGAAAATCGTATTCAAGGGATCAAAATAAGAAACTTTGCCGAAGGAACCATACCTCTAAAACGAATTCTACTACCCCCCAACTGTTAACTTTTGTCCCGTAGGGTCAAGTTTTGAAAAATCCCACTTTGACCCATTTAGAGTGCCCCAATCGAGTCCAAATGTATGACCGACCCCCATTAACTTTGGGGGGCCGATCCACCCATGCCAGTGGCACACCCCCTGGAACTCACCTGGGGGGTTCCCCATACAAACATTTTAAAAAATCACCATTTTTGGCACTTTATTTTATTATTTTTTATTTATTTTATTTATTTTTATTATTTTATTTATTTTTTCTCTTTAGAAATTTATTTAGTCAGAACATATGTAAATGAAAAAATTAATTTAACTTAGTAATAGAAAAGAAAATAAAAAAAATTACTGTTTGAAGTCTTTTTTGCTTTCAAGCACGGCTCTCTAATGTCGTCACCATAACAGCCTCTACATTTTCCGGTATAACTCGTTTGGAAACGCTAGCTAGCAATTGAACGTGTCGTTCTGTTGCAGGTCGTAAAATAGGTTGTGCGGGTTTTATAAGCCACCACAAGACACAGCTGCATGTCGTAAACTTACTTAAGCTAAATCGGTTACAGGTAGAATTGAGCATAAAATTATCATAAAGGATTTTCCAGAAGTAATAAAAGGCGCACTTGCTTAACAGAATTTGTGGTCAGATTAACGTTTAATTTACATGTAGGTACTTTATGGGCAGTTTTGACAACAAAATCGGTTACAGGTAGAATTGAGCATAAAATTATCATAAAGGATTTTCCAGAAGTAATAAAAGGCGCACTTGCTTAACAGAATTTGTAGTCAGATTAACGTTTAATTTACATGTAAGTACTTTATGGGCAGTTTTGACAACAAAATCGGTTACAGGTAGAATTGAAATTACCATTTCATTCTTATTACCTCGTCTCCTAGACCATATATAACGCAACAGTTTTTGTGAATGCATTAAGTCGTTGTGAAGAACTCGAAGTGTGAAGTGCTAATTTGAGATAAAAAAATATTTAAAAAAAAATCATTCCAAATCAAGAAGTTTACAATGAATCCACCATCCTCTACACCGCAAGATGAAGCAATAACAACATCAACAACTATCGAAAACCCAATGAGTCATATACCCAGGCATGATGTTACTGTTTTTGGTGTGTCTACTTATTTGACTGATCTTAATTTACCAACCCATCTGGATATCTTGAGATATTATTTTTACTTGAGCGAACAAAAAAAGTTGTCCTATAAAGCATTCACTATTCAAGTACAAGATAAGTTGATTGGAATTTGGGAAAAACTTGGTATGGAAATAATGCTGAAAAAAAGTGTATGTAATAAATTGAATAGATTGCTTGACAAATATCAAGAGCAAATCAAGAGAAGAAACAAACCCCAACAATTTACAGAGTATGTAAAATCTCTGGAAACAATTTTTTTCATTGGAACATGTAAATGCGATTTGAAGGCAGATCCATGTGCATGCGTTTTGGTTCCCGATCGCCTCAAAGAGTTTATGCACGATCAACATAATCAGAGAAGTCTAACAATGGATGGATTTGCGATGGAAATTGAAGAGCAAGGAGCAACGTCTATGTCATCAATGCCAACATACCAAGATCCCGATGATTCAACATACGCACCGCCACCGGTTCAAGAAGATTTGGATATAAGCACAAGTTCACAATACACACAGAGATACGATTGTTTTAACTTTGCCTTGGTATGTGACAGATTTGGCGTGCCTGATAGAGTAGCATCTTTTCCAAGATTTTAAAATGAAAGATATCCATGGCAAACCTCTCATCATGGATAAATCGAAAGTTCGCCGAGAAAAAGAGAAATGCAGACAAGAAGTGCTTCGCAAACGGTTAGATGATACCAATTAGTTAGCATTTTCATTCGATGGCAGAAAAGATGATACTTTAACGAGAGATACAATTGATGAGAAGTATCATACTAGAATGGTAAAAGAACCTCATCTTGTTATTTTGAGAGAACCGAATTCTGAATTGATTGGTTACGTAAGACTGGAACATGAAACCGCTGAATACAAAACAACCAAATTAAATGATTTTTTCAACGATAAAAATATATCACTGGATGCATTAATTGGCATATGCACTGACGGTGAGCCAACAAACACTGGCCCAAACGGTGGAATTATACGACGATTCGAATTGCTGTTAAAAATACCATTGCATTGGTTCGTTTGCCTTCTACACTTCAACGAACTTCCGTTTCGGCATTTGTTTGAAGCTTTGGATAAATCAACCAGCACTGGACCAAGATCGGCAACCGGAAAATTGAGCCGTCAAATCGAAACTTGTAAAACTCTTCCGGTAAGTTATTGCTATCACTCATTTATTATAATTGTCAACCGTTTTTAATTGTTTTATTTTTATATATTTTCAGGTGGTGGACGGCTTTCAGAAAATTGAGTTGAAAAATATGCCCCCTGCTCCAGAAAAAATTGAATTTTCCACCGATTCCAAGTACTTATACGACATGGCCCATGCAATTTCTAGCGGCGTGGTTTCAGTGGATCTGGCAAACATCAAACCAGGGAAAATTGTACATTCTCGGTGGCTCACCAAGGCCGCTAGACTATTACGATTATATGTGACAACGGAAAATCCAGATGCAAATTTAAGAATACTGGTTGAATTTATAATTACATGTTATGTGCCAATGTACTTCAATATCAAGTATTACAGCTCTGTCGTGTACGGTAGTAGATTATTTTTCAAATTCATTAGTTGGTCAAGATTTCTAGAACCTCGTTTATGCAAAATTGTCAATAAAGTAATTACAGATAATTCATATTATGCGCATTCGGAAAATATCTTGTTATCAATGTTGTTTGATGATAGCAAAGAAAAGCGCGACTGTGCTATCAAGATAATTCTACGCTATCGAACCGATGTTGACGACCCAACGGGACTTAGAGCTTATAAAAAACCAGATATAAACTTTTATTGCACAAGTTACACGGAAATGATCAATATGAATGACATAAATGACGTATTTGAACCACCATTCACGATACTTTGAAAGAACATTTAAATCAAGATGATCCACCGTTTAATGATCCAAAAATTCCATCACACATACAAGAAACAGAACGACACGTTCAATTGCTGGCTAGCGTTTCCAAACGAGTTATACCTGAAAATGGAGAGGCTGTTATGGCGACGACATTAGAGAGCCGTGCGAAATTGCCCAGACTTGAAAGCAAAAAAGACTTCAAACAGTAATTTTTTATTTTTTCTTTTCTATTACTAAGTTAAATTAATTTTTTCATTTGCATATGTTCTGACTAAATAAATTTCTAAGGAGAAAAAATAAATAAAATAATAAAAATAAATAAAATAAATAAAAAATAATAAAATAAAGTGCCAAAAATGGTTATTTTTTAAAATGTTTGTATGGGGAACCCCCCAGGGGAGTTCCAGGGGGTGTGCCACTGGCATGGGTGGATCGGCCCTCCAAAGTTAGTGGGGGTCGGTCATACATTTGGACTCGATTGGGGCACTCTAAATGGGTCAAAGTGTGATTTTTCAAAACTTGACCCTACGGGACAAAAGTCAACAGTTGGGGGGTAGTAGAATTCGTTTTAGAGGTATGGTTCCTTCGGCAAAGTTTCTTATTTTGATCCCTAGAATACGATTTCCCCTGAGCCATGGGCGATTTTTTTGCCTCCCCACAAATCGACCCGGCCTAATATACATATATTTAGATTTTCATATGGGAAGGTAAGAAAAATTTTTTAGGCCAAAATTCCTTTTCTTAAGCAATAGTTTTCGGATTTCAGTCTTGAACTTTTTCGGTCCATTTCGCCTAAGGTAGTCTACGAAACGAAATTTCGTAAAGTTCCATTTTCCAAATAATCTATATTTTCGAAAGAAGTGTTCAGAGTTCCTGAATATTGGGTTTCTAAAAAATATCCCTGCAAACATTACAATACGAAAATGTTTCGCAATCGTATCGCCTGGAAGAAAAACTTTATTGCGGCAATAAACATATTCTTATTGCGGAAGATACCCCCTTTGGGAGTAAATGTCCTCTCTATTGCGATACTCCTAAGCAATACTCGAAAGCAATACTTCTGAATGATAAATCGGCGATATCGCTAATTTATCACCTGGAAGATAAAGATATCGCAACAATTTTTAATTTTCATTATTAAATTTCACTCTGAAAAAGAATATCTGCATACATAATCCATTGACAAGAACATTAATTATCTTGTTGCCAGCATAGCCCGTTTTTTTCCACGCACTAAATCTTAATTTTTCAACGAATTTGTCCCATATTTCTTATAATTGTGTTTTGTACAAATTTTTTATTATTTTTTTTCCAACATTTTCAAAAATTTTAAACGAATTGTGTTTATCTTCCAGATGATAAAAAGGTGATATTAAAGCAATATTATCATAAAAAAATTATGACAAAAAACAGAATTTTTGATTTGGTTTTTCCAAATATCTTTCAAATGATAAAAGGAAGACAATTTCAAAATACTACTTGATTATTTTCATTCAAATGAAAAATAGAAGATATCGATTTATTATCTTCTTGGAAGATATCTTCCAAATGTTTGCAGGGATTTATCTCGATAAATGTGTTTTTAGAATCAGAAACTATTCTGAAATAGTTTCTGATTAGTTTCCTCTAAGGTCGAAAAGTATTTCGAATTGTTTACAGACGTGTATTATTTTGAGTGCACTCAAGTACTAACAACATATAAATGATTTCGCTATGTGTATAGCATCATGATTGTGCGACAAAACATTCATTGAAATTCTTTTAAAACCCGCTAAACAAGTGAATGGTAAATTTTCTTGGAAATTAGAAAATATCTTGAAAAAAATTGTATTTTTAATTGTCACTCTGTAATTATCAATACTCAATTAGTTATACTGTTATCTTAAGCATCTTATTAAAATGTGCTGCCTGTTACTGTTGTACAATACTATGTTAAAACTATGCTATTTATTAGGGTGGTTCATTAATTGTAAGCTGGTAAAGGATGTGGTAGGAAAGATTGCATGTGGTTAGAATGGTATAGTTTTTTAAGGTTCAGTTCAATGTCTTGAATTTTATGAGAAAAACTGTTGGCTAATTCAGAGCAAACCAATTAAGTACTAATACCTGTCTTTTGTAATAAAAAAATTAGATTTAAAACTTATTTTTGCAGCTTATTTAAAAATTAAAGATTTTTAAATACTAGCTAAAGTTTACCTCTTAGTATCGAAATTGTGCAATAGTTTTCCTATCTATACAGCTGAAGTCCTTTGAATTAAATTTTTTGATCAGCCCTATTGTAAGCGTACTATTGACACTTAACAAAGGTTTCTTAAATATTTGGAATTTCTTGACATGTTTTCAACTCGCATAATTACGATAGGTGTAAATGAAAGGAATTAATTATTTTAAAGTGCATTTCACACCTAAAAAATGTGTGAATGTTTGTAAAGAAAAAAAAAATTGCTTGATGCTATTACCGGTTAAGACATTTAGTGCAGAAAAATGTATCGGAATACATTTTATGTTGTACAGTTAATATAAACCAGAGATGGGAGAGTTGATCGAGCTTACATTTTTTTTTTTTTTGATACTATTTTATTCACCCAGGTAGGTACACATTTTTCTGGTTTTTAAAATAATTTTTACTTATTTGAGCATTTTTATAAAAAAAGAGAGGTATAACAAAATGTACAGGAATGTACATGCCGAACCTTCGTACGAAATTTAAATTTCATAACTCCAGTGTCTTGAGCAGACATTTAAATCAATGCCGCAAGAGTAACCTTCACACCAAATTTTTAAATTCAGAGGGAAATAGTTTTGCCGTTTCTGTCACTCCCCGTAAGAATTTCCAAAAATCTCTTTTCATCGGACGTCTTTCCGCCATTACGGATTCGCCATATTGAACTAAAAGAAACCACACGGCATGGAAAATTAAATATTTTAAAAAAATTTTTCAAATCATGACTGTCGTCGCTATAAATTTAAATAAAAGAAAAATTTTGTAATATTTGTTGGTCGTATAATTTTTCACCAATTCAATTGTTTTTTCATTAATTCTTGTTGCTTTTCAATTTACTGAATATAATTTTGGTTCTTTGCGGCATATCCTGTGTTTTCAATTATTTTCCTTCTATCAAAAAAATAAATGTTCTATAAACAATGTACGAATTTTTGCAACTCTGATACGAATTTCTGCAACTCTGTTCTGATAAGCAGCCCTTATTTAGGTAAAAATATGGCAATAATTTGACAAATATTTTAAGTATATGTTAGTGTATCGTTGTTGGAAATTCTTCGAAAACAAATCGCCGGACAATATGGCGATATTTTATTAGCGTTGTCGACTAAGTTGTGATTAATCTCTTAATAGACTTTGTCACCCATGCCATCCACCGATTTGATTCACGATATTGCATTTTAAAAACGCCATTTTGAAAAGTAAATATTTTTAAACTAGTTCTAAAATTATAACCAATAAATAAATAAACCTATAACATTTTGGAAAAAAGAATGGAACGGTTGAAAAAGATGTCAAGGAACGGAAAATAAATATAAAAAAATAATCGGTTATAATTTTAAAATTAAATCGGTTCTAAATTTAAAAATATTTACTTTTGACTAACGAGTGCAGTACAATTTTTTGAAAAAAATTTCGACAAATCTCAGGTTTTGGGGTTGGTTACTAATAATCTGAAGTTATATTTTCAAAAGTCAAAATTTCGTATCAATTTAAAAAAAAACTAGTAAAAAGGTTAAAGTCGGGCATGCCGACTATACAATACCCTACACCAGTCTGGTGTATTGTTTGGATCCGAAATTCGAATGGGTTAAAATGGGGCTTGTGTCAAAATTTCCTATAATGTGAGTCAGCGCACCAAATTTCATTAAAATATCTTAATATTTGCGACCTGCAGTTTGTAACCAAGCCAATTTTGGGGGGACCCTTATATGGGCACTAGTTCTAAACATGGACCGATGTTCACCAAAATCAATAGGCTTCGTCCTTGGGCCAACATAGGTCTATGTACCAAATTTCATCAAAATATCTTAATATTTGCGACCTGCAGCGTATAAACAGTATAATTTTGGTAGGACCCTTATAATGGCACTAGGTCTAACCATGGACCGATGTTCACCAAAATCAATAGGCTGCGTTATTGGGCCAATATAGGTCTGTGTACCAAATTTCATCAAAATATCTTAATATTTACGACCTGCAGCGTATAAACAATATAATGTTGGTAGGACCCTTATATGGGCACTAGGTCTAAACATAGACCGATGTTCACCAAAATCAAAGTTGTTCGTCCTTGGGCCAACATAGGTCTGCGTACCAAATTTCATCAAAATATCTTAATAGTTGCGACCTGTAGAGTGCGCACAAGATTGCATGGACAGACAGACAGACGGACGGACTGAACCGATCGGTATACTATAAGGTGGGTCTACGACCAATATTTTTTGGTGTTACAAACATCAGCACAAACTTATAATACCCTGACCACATAGTGGTGTAGGGTATAAAAACTGTAAAACGGATTCTTATTTACCAAACCCAAAAATCCGCAAGGAATAAACTTCAAGAGCAGCCGATCCGAATCTAAAAATGATTTTTAAAATGAAAACCGTTAATTTAAACCTACACCAATTTTGCAGAGAAGGGTGAGCCGGTTGTAAATTTGAAAAAATTAACTTTTCAAAACCAAAAAAAAATATTTGAAAAATCGTCAAAAATACATTTACGATCTGACATACATTATAGATTTGAAATTAAACACAGATTATATACTCCTTGCCTTATGCTCCTTGCAGGAGTAAAAGGAACAAATTTATATATATGTGACGCGCAAAATAGAAAGGGACCTAAGGGTAAAAACCGGTTTTGTTCAGGAGAGCATGGGATCGGTCTCATTCGATGGTCAGATGTTGTCCACAAAAAAAAAAATTGATTTTTTTACCCTTAGGTCCCTTTCTCTATGCGCTGTCACATATACTCAGAAGTAGTAGTAAGCGGAATTAATTTCGTCAAAATTTATTGACATTTATTGCCAAATTTGCCAAATTTCGTAATTTTCAAAAAGCGAAAATCGCTATAACTTCTGGTATATGTATGATTTTATTTCACTGATATTGTAATTTATAGGAATCATTTTTTGACCATTGTATTTCTTGATTCGTCTTCAACTTTTATTGCGTTATATCGCCTAAATAAAGCGATAAATTAAAATTTTAATATTTCTTCCATAGTAGATTTTTAATGCCAAATATGTAGTTTAAATCTTATCGCATTCAGAAGAAAGAGTATTAGAGGGTTAGATATTACAAACAACAAACAATTTTAAACTAAATAAAGTAGAAATATTCTTCAAAAACAAAAAAAAAAAGGAAATGTTTACACTTGGTTTGGTTCTATATTCGTTGTAACAGGGTGTATCAAAAATAATACTAAATCATACCGAGTATATCAAAATACACATTTCACATATTTTTACTTTATTTCTTGCAAAAAACTGCCAGAATCTGGATTTCAGTTTGTATGAAAATTGTATTGAAAAACTATTCTATTTTGATTGAATTTTAATTGAATTAAACCAAATTCACCTGAATTCATTTAATAAAAAGATGAATGAAAAATGATTTTTCTTTCATTCATTTTGAATGATTCAAGTTGGGAATTCATTCAGTTCTTATTAAAGCTTTGGGAATGAAGCTTCTGATTGAATTCTTTACGGAATGGTATGTAAATATGTGAACATTTTTAAAATCTGAATTAAATTTTTATTGATTAAATCTTAAATTGAATTAAGTCTTCTGAATCTCTGGTTTAAATATACTACACGGAAAGAATTTACAAAATTCGAATTAAATTTTTAAACATCTTTCTCATAGCAAATTTTTAAATTAAAAAAAAAAAATCTTTTTAAAAAGGCACCAACAAAAACATTTGTGAAACCAAAAAAATTTTCTTTTTTCTTGTAACTTTGAATTTTTATTTTAAAACAATTTTTATATGAAAGATAATAATTTACAAACGAGTTACAAATATTTCAAACAAAACCATTGTTGGGAATAAAATTTCAATTTAAAAGAAAATGTGATTGCTTTTACAGATTCCATTGTTGGTGCCTACTATTTTTCTGTGTATAAATTACATTCAGTTGAATATAAGTAACAGTCGATCGTGCTAAATCAACAAAAATATTACTTACAAAATTAAAGACTGCTACCTAAAAAATTTAAAAAGTAATTTTGAAGATTTTAAATTTTTTTTCTGATTTTTTTAATGCACAGATTATGGATAAAAATTGTTTTGCTGATTTGAGCAGAGTACATTATTATTTTCTATTAAATAAATAAATATATATAAATAAATATAACTGCCTGTTTTTATAAAAAGAATCAGACGAATTCGTTAAAACATTTGCGTAAAAAACACAAACTTAAACAGATTTATCTTTAACACTTTTTAGTCGCATTTGTTCTACATAGAAGTCGTAACAAAGTTGTGCAAAATTTTTGAAAGAAATAAGTTTTTAAATAAGTGTTTTTCACACAAATTCGTTAACGAATTCGTCTGATCCTTTTTATAAAAACACCTAGTAAAATTTTGTATATTTAACAGATTTATTTTGGCTCTTCTTATCTTACTAATATTTAGCAAAAATAATCTTCTCATTTTAGCAGTTTTTTCTGAAAGGCTTTTTTCGAGTGATTAGCTTCAGCAGAGTCAGTGTACCCGTAGTAATATTTATCGAAATTTCGCTAGAAAAAGGTAACGCGTAAATCCAGAGTTTATATTTCTTTTATATAATTTTTTGTAATTAATGAAAAAAAATTCTAGATATTTTTTTGATACCGAAATAAAAATCACATTTCCCATTCCTGATATAAGCTTAAGTGTCAAGATTAACCAGTCACATTAAATATGCGTATTTTAGAAAAAAAGCAGCAATTTTGTGGTTAAATTATAAATACGAATTTAAATAATTCAAACAATTTAAACTGATACAAAATTTTCGCTCATTAAAAGTTTTTCCTCGTTGAATTATTTCAATCCTTATTATCTTCAAATTGCATAAACAGTTTCAAAATAATTTCAGCGTTAATAGTTATTTATACAATTATTCCTAGAACAATAGCTAAAGGAGCTATTTGCAAGTAATTTTAAAGATACAAAAGTAACAACTTGTATTGACAGCATTCCTTTTTTATTTTAATAATAACCAGAGGCAAATACAGAATAAATGCTACTTACTTGCATCTAGGAAATCTGTCCCATATCTCTTAAGCCCCGTTCACATTATCACACAAGTGCTTATACTTTTCTTCACACAAGTATGACAAAAAATAGGCTGACATTGTCTGGTTGTCAAAAAAGTATAAAAGAAAATCTTTTCAGTGTTCAGACTGTTATCGACACACACAACAAATAAATTAAAACAGTTATTTTTTCTTCTATTATTGCTTTTTTCACAATTAGTTGTTTTTATTCTTTGTTTAAATTTATTGTGTTGAGACAAGTGGTAACTTTATGAAATATTTCAAAAAATAAATCTTGTCAAAAAAGTGTGACCGCTTTTTAAAATGTGTGCACCCGTTTTGACATGTGTGTAACGAACAGTGTTCACACTATTTTACATTTTCGTTATACAACACATTTCTGACATGTATAACACACTTGTGTGATAATCTAAATGGGGCTTTAGGAGCATCTAAATCTTCGGCAACATATTATCTAATTTAAAATATTAAACGCAAATAAATATAACTTTGATGGAAATGAAATAAAAGACATAGATCAACTTAGCTTGGTAATCATTTTTCAATCTGTAATGAAAAGTATTTGCGGATTTGAAATGTATGAAATTGTCTGATATTAAATCCATTAAGTACAAATATTGAACTAAATATGTTTGCATATCTTTGCTTCCATATAAATACATACTATACAATATACATATGTGTCGTATATACATTTATTGAAAGTGTGCTCTTCTTATATTGTTGTAAATTGATTGCAAATATGTACGTTTTTGCTACAGATACTTGGAAGACAAATGCAAAAATGTAGATTGTGGATTTCTTCCGTATAAACAAGTGTGCAAACACAGTAAATACAGTATAATTTTTATTACTACTGCATAATGATGATCTATACCAGGCAAATACTGCAATGTCAATGTTAGGTACTCGTACATATAATTATCTCTCTTGCATGGATAATATTATATACTTTTTACCCGCCATCATACGTTATAAAGTATAACTATATAAGAATGTCATTTATTTTGCACTACAACAAAATATGGTTCTAAAATTTAAACTCTTACCCCCTTTATGTCATACGCGGCTGATGTTATCTTTTATACTACGCAGGTAAAACAGATTGCTTACGATAACCGCGATGAACAGGGCTGTTCTAGAAAACGAATCTACATAAAATCATGCGATTTTTGGAAACAACAACATGTAATTTTATATGAGGACGAACGATTTTAGGCGGGCGTTGTGTTGTAATGGTTAGCACTTTGGGCTCTTACACATAAGGTTGCGGGTTCGTTACCCAGCAACGGCAATAGAAAAAATAATATAAGTAAATTTCCTATCCCCGTATATATCACCCCATCCTCCTTCGGTTTTCCCTTAGCACTAAACCCCACCGAAGTAAAACAACATAACAGGGCTATGAACTAAAAAGCTTCAACAAAGTTCGCCAACCCTCCGTCAGATGGTGCGCAACAACTATTCTAAGAAGGTTTTATACTTCGCTCAATTACAGTGTTGCCATATTTGTAGCCCTATGTCTTTAATGACATTTGATTTCTTCTCTATCTCCTTTCCAAGGAAAGCAACACGTTAACAGGAAGAAATATTTGAGTGTTGCTTCTTGCATTTTTTGCATTTTTTCATGTAAGATTAGGTGATCTTATCTGGTATCTTAATATTACGGGTGGAGTCTATTTCTCCTGATATAAATTCCTTACGGGTAGTGTGGTCTTTTCAAAACGGAGTAGCCTTTGACTCTACTTGATGCTCACGAGAGCGTGAGCTGTCACTTAAACCAACCAACCAACCATCCAAAGTTTATAGGATTTGTCCTTGGGTCCATATTAGTCGGTTCACCGACCAATGCGTGCCACAAGCATAATATCCATTTTTGGTGGACCCTTCAAATACACACTGGGCCGCTCTAAAACAAAATTAACAGATTTCGTCCGATATAAGTCGATGTTCCAAATTTGTTAAAACATCTTAATATTTGCGACTTATAGCGCGCATACAAGAATACACGGATATACACTGAAAGAATTATTCTTCATGATATTAATGATATAATTTGATCGAATTTTTTCGTAGAATTAAGGAAGAATTTCATTATGTATTTAATATTTAATTAATATTATGAAAATTTTCATAACTTTTCTCTCATAATTTCATTAAAAAAATTCGTTGAATTTCATAAATTTAATGAAAATGTTTTTTATATATATGAAATTGTTCAATAGTATTTACTTTTTTTTTAATTTTTTTATAAAATATCGTCATTTCATTAATTTTTAAAAATTTTCATATAATTAGAATTTTATATCAAACATCTAATTCTCAAATACAATAGTTTTATATAACCATAAGGCCGAGTTTTGGTGATGTGCATTAGTTTCCATATTGATTTTATAATTCTTATTTTTTTTAAATTATTAATTATTTTTTATACATCATATTAATTTTTTCAAAACATTAGTAAGGAATTTAATTAATTGAATTAAGCTTATTATACAATTTTATGAAACTTTTTAATTTAATCAATTCTTTCATTAGATATATTTTGTACATCCGTGAAATATGCTACACTTTTATAACGCTTTTTACATTTGCTAAATACTTTTTATTTGTCCACTCCAGCTTAGCAATGACAACAACCAACTATAATAAATAGTAACTGAAATTGCTTTATATATTTTATGAAGCTCTTCATTGGCTAAATTATTTATTCATTGAAGGAGTGGCCTAATTATTTTATGAAGAGTTTCATTAATTTTATGAACCTTTCATAAACATTGATTTTAATGAAACCTGTTTCATAGATTCTATGAAAAGTTTCAATGGACGAGTTCCAGTGACAATTTCCATTAAAACTATGAAGAAATTCCTTACTGAAGTGAAGATAATTTTCTCAGTGTACCAAGGCGCATATAAAACTAGAAACACAATCGCTTTCGGATCGGACAGAAAATGATGACCTTGTCAGATAACGATATAATGTTCTCTGACAACTCTGATAATGCCATAATTTTCCGTCTGATGTCCCGTCCGATATGCGATTCGATAGCGATTGTATCTCCTATTTATATATGCTTATATCTGTATATCCCAAACGGACGAAAAAATTAACTTTGCTAAATCGAATCAAAAAGTTATGCTAGGTCGATCGGTATACCAAAAGGTGGGTCTAGGTCCAATATTTTTGGTATTGCAAACATCAGCACATCCTTATTATACCCTGTCTACATAGTGGTGTAGGGTATAAGAAGACAATTTGCAACACGCGCCAATTTACTTAAAATGTAATTCAAAAACCAAGAACATTAGATTGATTGTGTTATAGTTGTCGGTGGAAAAGAAAAGCATGAGTAAACAAAAGAAAGAATGAATGAACTAATAAAAATTGTATTGTACAAAGAAAAATTTAAATTCATTTTCTTACGTTTTCTTTACTTATATGTTGCTAGCTGCCATTTGCGATAATTTCATATGACCTTGACCAAGAAATCGTCAAGGAAATACGTAAGTTGGCTGCAATATCAAATTACTACCACCACCTCCACCACCTATCTATACATAGTTACTTCTATTGTAACATGTTGTATACATAAGTGACTTTTGTTAGTTATATCTTTTAATGCACTTGCACATACGCGTGTGTATTTGTGTATACATTGGTGCATTGTAACACCAACACCATGTACAATATACATTAGTCTATATATGTATGTAACACTTGTTCATTTTGTGCAAAAGTTTTATAAACATTGAACAAAAAACAAAGATTCTCTCAAGCTTGAACAATACACAGGATGAACTGATTTAAAAAGAAAATCCTTTTAAAAAAACTGTTAGCTATTTATTGTGTAAATTATTATTTCAGTAGATTTTGAAATTTGTTATTTTTAATTATAGACAATTTCTACTAAACTGGGGTTTAAGTTTAAAATTACGAAGACAATTATTTTCTATACTGAGACAATAACTTTTATGATATTAACCCCCAAACCGACCAATGTTTTTATGCTATGAAATTCATGACAACAGTACGGAAAGGAAAATAAACAATAAGGGTGTACATTAGCGTGAGCCATATTAAAAAAAATCGATTCCACTGCCTACTAGGAAAACTGTGAAAATATATTCCAAATCTGAGAATAATTTAATTTTAAAAACCACACTCTCAGAACAATTCCGTTGTGACAATCGAATTTTTTCCAACCGAATTCGTTCGGTTGCTGCAACCTCATAATTCAGTTGCCTCAACCGAATTCAGTTGAGACAGCCAATAATTCGGTTGCCGCAACTGAATCCGGTTGGGGCAACCGAATTACGAGATTGCAGCAGCCGAATGAATTCGGTTGGCAAAAAATTCGGTTTCCACAACGGAATTGTTTTGAGAATGTGGTTTTTAAAATTAAATTCTTCTCAGAAATTTAAATATTACCAGCTTTTTATACATAAACAGTCTTGCCAACTGCCATGATTTTTCTAGTATAATAGGAGTGAAACGAGAGTGGATCCCTATAAAAATTTTTTTAAAATCGAAAGTTCAAAAATTGAATTTTTGCCTCCAAATTTTTAAATTCGGCTATAGCGCATTGTCGAGAAAATTTTCATAAGTTTAATGAAAAACTTTATTATTTTAGATCCAATAATTTTTTTTCTCTACATCTTCCTGTTCCGGTATGTGACCGCAGTTTCCGAGTTACATGCATCATTTGTAGTTAATTTTGATATGCCAAAGTCGATTGAAAACTTTTCAAAATATGGCAACTTTATTATTGAAGAAAACGGTATTTTTGATCGTTTCTACACTCATAGAAATAAACCTGTAAAAATAGCAAAGAAGGTAGTAAAAATTTGTTAAAAATTGCCTTGCAGAAAGAACTGATGAAAAAAGGTAAAATTTGACTAAAGTATGATTACGAGGGCAGTTCGAAATGTTCTTAGCCTAACAAGGAAAAACAAGAGCTAGATTTTTAAAATTATTTTATTTTTCAATATAATACACTTAGTCCAACGTTTTTCTAGCAATTCTATCGCTTGATTAAAATAACTTTCCTGAAGCTCCTCAAAATAATCGTTTACAACTGCCATTGAATCTTCATTCGAGGTAAAACGTTTGCCAGCAAGGATTTTTTTTAGATTTGGGAACAGGTAGAAGTCAGAGGGAGCTAAATCAGAGAAATGATGAGAAATGAGAAATAATAAAAAATGAGAAATTTTCATTCGAATGCGTTTTTGGTCAACTGTTAACAAATGCGGCTCCCATCTTGCAGAAGCTTTTTCATCTGTAATACTTGATGCAAAATAAAATACTCGATTATTTGAGATGCCTATGGTATTCCCTATTTGACGCACTTTCACTCGTCGATCATCTAATGTCATATCATGGACTTTAGCTATGATTTCTGGCGTCAATGCAGTTTTAGGACGTCCACGTGGTTCATCTTCAATGCTTGTACGACCAGGTTTAAATTTAGCAACCCAATGTTTTACTGTTGCATATGAAAAGCACTTTCACCTAACACATTCACCTTATCATTATGAATTTCTTGCCCCGATAAACCTTTCTTATGTAAATATTTAATCACGCCACGAATTTCAAATTTTTCCATTACAAAAATATTACTGAAGCGCCTTTTTTGAAGACCTGTTACTATACGTATGAGTTGACAGATCGAAATGAAATTGAACGCGTGTTCATATGACGGATGGAAGTTTCCATTGTACAAAGCTTTTTGCTGTTTATACCGCAATCTCTATGTCAGGCTAAGAACATTTCGTACTGCCCTCGTACAAAACCGAAAATAACTTTTAAACTATTTAAGATCTAAAATTAATTTTAATATTATTTATTAGGTTAGAAATGGTATGTGTATCGACTTTTTTCATTGAAAGGTCAAAGGTCATTTCTTGGGGTCTTGATTTCAAAGAGCCATATCTCGAAATGGGCATTTTTAAAAATTCTTAAAAAATATATGTTTTTAAATAAACTCCTTGTATATTTGTAGAAAAATTCATTAGAACTTTTATGTGATGTAATGAAGGAAGTGATTCACTAAGAAGTTGTTGTATTTATTTTTGCTGGGAAGGTGCTATTACATTTCAATTAAGTTTATTTTATGCAGATTCTGAGAAGGTAAAATAAATTTTAGATTTTTTAAATTCTAAGCTAATGATCAATTTCAACAGCCCCAAACACAAAATACCGAAAACTCCAAAAATACATGATGCCATTTTGAATATATGTAGGGTTGCCATTTCCATTTTGAGAAAAAGAGGACGTCAACCTCAAAAAAGGAGGACATTTGTCTTAAAAAAGAGGACAATTTAATAAAATAATTTTACAAAAATCAACAACGCAAAATAATATACAAATAAAAATTTATTTTATAAGTAAAACAATTTTTATTCCCTCTAAAGGAAACTCCCAAAAAATAAAAAAAATCATTCTGAACTTTAAATTAGTGGCACATAAAAAAACAAAAAAAAAAAAATTAAAAATTAACTAATTCTGTGCATACATTTTCAGGAACGTACATTTCTATAATTTCTTGATACGAATTCTAAAGGGTTTCAGGAATGTTTTTCAACGCTTCCAATTTGAATCAATCTATTACTATCGCAATTCTTCAAATATTCATAAACTTTGAAAATTCATATCAAAATTTTATTTGACTCTATAACAGGGTTTTGTCGTCGGCTGAGGTAGTCCAGTCGCGTCCAGGGTCTACTTGAGGACCCGTAAACCTTAAGTAAAAACACAATCGATTTTTCCTTTTCAATGTTTATAATATTATCTTTATTAATTAATTAAATTCAAATTAATTAATAAAGATTAATAAAGACAAGGTGTTGCCATTTCACAAATGGCAACACCTTGTTGATTCACTCGGGTTTATTCGGTTCGGAGAATTATCCGTCGGCAATACGAACTTCGGCTTCAGGTAGTCGTAATCCGACTCGGTTATGCTCGGCAGGTAGTCGTCGTTCGACTCGGTTCGGTGTCGGCAGGTAGTCGTCTTCCGACTCGGTTATGTGCTCGGCAGGTAGTCGTCTTCAGACTCGGGTATAGGTATCCTCGGGTTGGCGACCTCCTCTGCGGTGGAGTCGCATATAATCCCGATCACCTAGGCAGTGGTGATCAATAGAACAGACCGCGAAGGCTGTGATATTAGAACAGACCGCGAAGGCTGTGATATTAGAACAGACCGCGAAGGCTGTGATATTGGAACAGACCGCGAAGGCTGTGATATTAGAACAGACCGCGAAGGCTGTGATATTAGAACAGACCGCGAAGGCTGTAATATTAGAACAGACCGCGAAGGCTGTGATATTAGAACAGACCGCGAAGGCTGTGATATTAGAACAGACCGCGAAGGCTGTGATATTAGAACAGACCGCGAAGGCTGTGATATTAGAACAGACCGCGAAGGCTGTGATATTAGAACAGACCGCGAAGGCTGTGATATTAGAACAGACCGCGAAGGCTGTGATATTAGAACAGACCGCGAAGGCTGTGATATTAGAACAGACCGCGAAGGCTGTGATATTAGAACAGACCGCGAAGGCTGTGAAATTATTTATGAGACAACCAACCGAAGTCTATCGTCTTTCCAAAAATTAGCTCGTTACTGGCAAAGTATCGGGCTATGGCAGTTAGCTTTTGACCACCCCGTGTGTGTAGCAACTTGAACTACTTATTTGAATTAAAAAATTAACCAAATAAGAATTATATGTGGCTAAAAAGCAAAGCACAAAAATGTATAAAACAATATACAATAGTGTGTGCTTTAACATCCACACAAACTAACTGGTATGCAGTACGTATACAACATACATACGAACCCATATAAAGAATATAAGCAGTACCTGTATCGTATTCACACTGCATAAAAATAAATATTATCGATAAAGTGCGTTCACACTGAATTAAATTTCAATTATGTAAGTAGCCAAATTGGAGTGGTAATTTGCGACGTTACAACTCTAATAATATCAGAAATATAACTACATGATTAAAAAATCAAGTTCCAAAAAACATCGGGTTTCCCTAACTTAATATATAATTTGTTTATTTTTACTAGCAAACGCTGTAAAATTGCTTAGTACTCGTATAAAAGTTTTATTTATAAATAAATGTTTTCTTTTACGTTCACTGAATTCAAAGCCTGTTATTCAGTGAACGTAATTTTTTGTTTTTTCAATTCAGTGATCGTATTTTTTTTTAATTCTGTGAACGTAATTTTTTTGCAATTCAGTGAACTTTTTTTTTTTAAATTCACTAAACGAAAGTGAAATTAAGCGTTCTTTGAATTTGTTGTTTGACGAACGCGTTCAGTTGAAGGAATTCAGTGAATTACTTAAGAAAGGAATTCATTCAATTCTAGAGAAAATTGAATTCGATTGGTAGTGAATTCATACAAGAAGGAATTAATTCTTCAAATCTCTGGTTTTACGTTGGCCTTATGTACTGGTAAGCAAAAATAACACACAACAAGATTTTTTATTTCATAGAAAACTTAATTTTTAATTTAAAAAATCCCACCAAAACTTGTTATCAGTCGTGTTAATTGAATTAAAATTGTTTACATATTTTTTCAGGACAAGCAATTCATTAAATAAATTTTCATCATTAAAAGCAATGTTAAATTTTTTTAAAAATTGAACAATTGGCTCACTGCTGATAAGCTTCACATTTTGGCAATCAAAGTAAGTGATGCCAAGTCAATTGAAATAACAGCGTCGAAGTAGCAAAGGAATAAAAAAAAGTTATGGAGAAAAGTGCAAAAAGTAGGACAACCCCGGACACTTACCAAAAAAGAAGGAGGACTGCCCCTAAAAAAGAGGACGGTGGCCGGGGAAAAGAGGACGGATGGCAACCCTAAATATATGTCTCTCGAAAACTGCCAGGCTGATATTTATTCGGAAATAAAAGTAGTATGTGACCTAGTGTTTATAGAAACCGTCTCGTCGATTAACCGAAAATAGACTTTGTGAAAAAACCGGTTAAGCCGGTTAACCGCCCAGAAACCATAATTTTGTCAGTTGTTTTTTTAAATTGCATTTATTAGTTATTTTTCAGCAGTTTAAAATAACCACATTTTTAGTTATTTCAAAAGTAATTACTGGATAATTTGTACAATATTTTACTGGGTGGCGTTTGTTAACACAAATACTCTGTAAACAGAAAGAAAAAAGGGAGAATAAAGTGACAGTTTTATGATGAGAGTTTCCAAGTCTTCTTCTTTTTCTTGCAAATTTTTACTGGACAAATTTTTGCCAGTAAGAATTTGCAAGCAGAAATAACATATGTTTCGAAAACAAATGTTTGTTTATTGTAAATAAAAAAAAATATTTTCCAATTATGTTATTTTATGGAAATACAAAGCAATAACGCCACATTCACAATGATAGAGTACTTTAAAAATTATTAAAATTATGTCTACAAACTTGTAAATTGTTGCAAATTTTCTGTTGGCGTACATGTTTGGGAAAATTTTATTTTGAAAGTAAATCTTCCCAGTGTAGAAAATCATTACCAGATATGTTGATATGTAACTACATACTTGGTAATGGTAACTACTTACTTTTGTTATTACATTTCTTATTACCTTTATATGGCGATGTCGCGAAAAATAATGAGTTGCCGTTGTCAAAAAAAGCTTTTTTTTGTAAAAAGGCCAAAGAACAGAACATTTTTATTTTACTGAATTAAACATTAGTTTTCGACTAACCGGCATTTAAGATTTTTATTTAACTGGGTTTCAAAAAAAAATTTAATGTGAAAAATGAGGCCATGGTATGGCATGATACCCCGATCCGTTTGAATATGGACTTAATCAGGATTAACATTTTTTTAAGTGGTGCAATTTTAAGTCTGTTGACTTTTTGTAGATAAAAATAATGCAGGGCTTAAGGAAATTTTATAGGATTTCCAAAAATATAGAGTTTGTACAGAACCGATCAGTACTGCCTAAATTTTACTATGTAATTTGATAAAAGGTTGATAAAGCCACGCCCACTTAAAACAAGTAACAAAATGAGAAAACAAACATTACGTTAAAATTCTGTACAATTTTCTGAAGCATCTCTTTGCCTTTCGTGGCGAATTTAGCCACTTTTTTAATCTTTAAAAATAAAGGCACACCCAGAAAACAGATTCGTTGTACCAACCGAATTTGTTGCCAATCGAATTTATGCGGTCCCATGTACTGTCATTTAATTCTAAAGCAATTTCTTTCCTTACTACAGAATTTTAGTAAAAGGAACTGAATTTTAGTACTAGTATTGGTTGCAGTAATTGAAAATATTAGTTGAGACTATGAAAAAATGGACACAGTTTCGGTTGTAAGAATGTGACCACCTTTTTCAAATCATTGGTCCTAACAAAAAAAAAAAAAAAATTAAAAGCAAAAGTTTTTAAAAAATAACCATAATTGTTATTTATTTTTACAAAAGACAAATTTTTAGGTAAAATTAATAAAATCTATTTTAACGCAAACAACTTCATATAATTTGCAAATAATTTCGTTTTTTCAAATTAAATTCCAATTAGTCATTCAGATATCTGACCAAAATTATTTTTTCGGAAATGAATATTTTAAAGATTAACATCATAACAGGCTTATAAAACAAAACATATTTTTATATACGCAATTTTAAGAAAATGAAAATAATCAAAGAGTATATCGTGGATTGATCGCAAAAATAACATGTTGACATACAATTTAGCAGACTTTTATTTCAATTTAAAATTCAGGAATTAAGTTTTCTCAAAATTTTATATTGCATTGCTTTAGAAAATTTTCCAAGAATAGAAAATACAATAAACACCATAAACTTGCCATAGAATTTTCCAAAATGTTGTTGAAAGTTAAACAAAAAGAGCAATTCCTAATCAAGCTCCACATTGATGACCAGCTGTAAATCCATACAATTTATATCCGTTTTTGAGCGCCAAAATCTTTTGTGGCATTTTTAAAAATTTTATTGTTTTGAAATTAGTTTTCACAGATCTGTTTATTTTAATTTAATATATTTTTAATGACAAATTGTTTTTTTCTGTTTAGAATATAAACACTGGAAAATAGTTTGTATTTTGTTTTTGCAGAACCAAAAATTGATTGTAATAACTGAAAATACAGTTTTGATTTCAAATGTGTTGTTATAATAAATATATTTGTTGTAATCACTAATATGTGGTTTGAAAGTAGATTTCTTTGTACTAAATTTAGTTGCATCAATGCAAAAAGTTACTAAAATTGTAAAAAGCTTATGATTGGTAAAGAGGAAAGATTTTGAAGTTGTCCTTACTTTGTTGTCATACTATTATAATTATGTGAGTCTAGTGAGGAATATGGAAAATCTTTTGCAATTTTAAATAATTAAGAATTGCAGCAAAATTCTAGGGTCCGTATTGAAGTGTACTTGGGATGACCGAATAACAACCAATCTTTTTTCTGTGTGCAACAACAATAAAATTAGAAAAAACTTGAATTGTGTTAAATTCGTGGCCATAAACATGCATTCATGACCACACATGGTTACATAAATCTCCATACATGAATCATATATGACCATACGTGTGCATTAACGAAATTTGAGGTAATATCTACATGTATGATCACACATGTTCATGCATGTTCATGCGTGCTCATGTATGTTCATGCATGTACACACATGTACATATTACATCAAATTTCGTTAATGCACACGTATGGTCATATATGAAACATGTATGGAGATTTATGTATCCATATTTATGAGCATGCACGTACATACATTCAACCTGTGTGGATCCATATATGTCGATTTTTAGCTGGGTTCTGAATATAAAATAATCATTTGATGTAGGTGCGGTCCGTTCTATAAAAGCGCCTAGACCTGGCCCAGCCGTCTAATAATCTATTTTAGAGGAAGACAAGCAAAATTTTAGTTTAAAATTTTGCTAAATCCGTAACCACTTTACACCTTTTATATTAAATGATTAATGATAAAATTTTCCCATGTTATTGTCCCAGCAAAATCTTTCATTACCAAATAAGTAGTTATATAATAGAAATTCATAGCTCCGCGCAACTTATTTTTTGGCGTCTAAACTCATTATTTTTGTTTGGCGTGGTGGTTTTTATAAGTAGTCACGCTTATCCGCTCGCTTACGAAAAAATGAGAAGTAAGTAATTATGAGATTCTGAATAATAAGTGGTTACAAACATGCTTACAAAAAGTTGAATTATAAGTGGTTATCCGACTGCTTACTTGATTCTTAAAAATAAGGAGTTACACAAATACTATTAGCTTCAGGAAATACATTCAGAGAAATTAAAGTTTTTGCTAGAGTGTAATTTTAGAACTTCCCGGTGAAAAATGTCCATATATGAACATTTATGGTTCAACCATATATGTTTGGATCCGAAAAATGAGGTAACACCTAAGTATATTTTAATATATGGACATATATGAACATATACATTTATTAAATATATGCGAATACATGCGAACGTTGCTGTCCTTTATTATAAGGTTGTACTATAGATATAAATTTATGTATGACATTCAAATTAGGCGCTACATATGTTCCTTTTTTTATTTATGTCATTAAATATAATTCCATATTTATCCATATGAGCTCCTTTTACACATATGGAAAAATGTATTCTTCCAAATATATGTTCATATACAAGTCCCTTTTGCATAAATTGAATAACATATACTTCAATATTTGTCCATATATGAGTGCCTTTTCCATATATGAAATAACAGATGCCTCCATATATGTCTGTATATGAAATCTTTTTCCATATATGGAATCACATATACTTCCATATATGTTCATATAAAATCCATATATGTTCATAAAAAATCCATATTTGTTCATATGAGTCCATACATAAACCATATATGAACATGTTCGAGCGTATATGAACATTTTTCACCGGGTCGTCATAAAAATTTTAACACAAAACATATTTACATGTAATAAATATAAGTACCTAATTTCGTAAAACACTTGGGTGAAGTGAAGGGAACTTTCAATGTAAATTGTTTTTGTTACAAAAACAATTTCTATAGAAATAACGCAACACTTCACCGAAGTGTTTTAGAAAATTACCCCCTAAATGTATAAAATTTAAATTCCCGGTGAAAAATGTCCATATGTGAACATTTATGGTTCAACCATATATGTATGGATCCGAAAAATGAGGTAACACCTAAGTATATGTTCATATATGAACATATATGAACATATACATTTATTAAATACATGAGAATGCATGCGAACGTTGCTGTCCTTTATTACAAGGTTTTACTACAGATATAAATTTATGTATGACATTCGAATGAGGCGCTACATTTGTTCCTTTTTTCATTCATGGAATTAAATATAATTCCATATTTATCCACATATGAGTTCCTTTTACACATATGGAAAAATGTATTCTTGCAAATATGTTCATATAAAAGCACTTTTGCATAAATTGAATATCATATACTTCCATATTTGTCCATATATGAGTGCCTTTTCCATATATGAAGTAGCAGATGCCTCCATATATGTCTGTATATGAAATCTTTTTCCATATATGGAATCACATATACTTCCATATATGTTCATATAAAATCCATATATGTTCATATAAAATCCATATATGTTCATAAAAAATCCATATTTGTTCATATGTGTCCATACATAAATCATATACGAACATGTTTGAGCGTATATGAACATTTTTTACCGGGTTTGTAAAAAGTTCTTATTTAAACTATTGCGAGTAAGTCATTATTTTATATTTAAAAGCAATGACTACAATAGGCCCTTATTAAGAAGACATTATTTTATATTGCAAAATAATGCAAAATCATTATTGGTAATGCAGACAGCAATGAGGTGTCATTACCAATATTTTGCTGGGGTTAACCTCAGGTAACTGCAGAAATTACATAAACTACACAAACTATGTAAATGCAGTTCTTTTACACAACGTTTTTAGTAAAGAATACCAATATCGATAATAAGCTAATTTTAATTTACATGTATTGACGGTTGAAATAAGTATTAATGGTAGCAGAATTTTTGTGTAGAAAAAAAAACAACAACACGCAAATTAAAGATGATCACGATGAGAATAGAATGTAATGATGATAAAACACATGCAACATCATTGCTGGCAAAAAAAAAGTTAATTTCAATCGTTTTGGTTAGTGGTGGTTGCGAATACATAAACAAAAGCGTTGCATATAGAGTTAATCCTTCCAGCAGTATGTTTGGTGTTAAGATACCGGTTTTCTTGTGTTAAGTACAAATTTGTAAAAGTAATTGTTTACGACAACTAACACAGCAATGAATAAATCTAATTTTCTCATCAATCTCTTGGACAAACATGGAAATGCACTTTCAAAACGCATTTAATAAACCATAACGGCACGCATTAGTGAAGCTGCTATAAAGCTTGTCGCACAGTAGTCTTAAAACTAGTTATTATGATGAATTTTTTGAGATTATTTTTGCAACATTTACGATCAACAAAAAAGTGTTAAAATGTAAATAACCAAAGTCATTGATAATACAGCACGTTAATTTGAGAGCATTTCGAAATCGCCGGACATTGAAGTTCAATAGACTAGTTTTTAAATCCTTGAAACAACAACTTTAAAAATTACAAGGAGTTTAACTACTTGTAGTCTAAAAATAATGATTCCGCATTACCGTTTCTACACTGGAAATCAACACTTAATTTCTGTCATTTTAAGTTTGGTGTGATTCATAAATTAAAAGCGGACTTTTGAAATATATTTTTTTCTACAGTACAAGTTTAAAAGATATATTTAAATTACACAAAAGCTAACATAGTAAAATCTATGCTAGTAGTTTTAATATCACCGTATCCGAGTTATTAAAAATCAAATTAAAACTTTTAAATTCTAACAAGTGTATGTTTGTATAATATATCAGAATAAGAGAAATATTTATTTTTGATATGGCAACCTAAACATATTAATTAGTTTTGCTTTTGTTCTTCAATACTAAAAATTATTATTAAAAACCACTGTGCACCGTTAAACACAAACATACTGTACATGTGGAGAACGACTGGATGTAGGTAATAACTTTTGCTCATAAAAAACTGACTTAACAATATATTGTATCTTATTCTTTCACTTGTGCCACAAAGTACTGTATTAGGGTGTCCTGCTGGAATAAAACTAACAAAAGATTCATCACTCAAATTAGTGTCGCTTAATTTGAATCTGGCATCATATTTTGAAAATTCGAAGTGGCAGATCCAAAAATGTTTCGGAAGCATCAATGAAATTAACACTTTATGATTTTTGGTATTGGGGAATACCAGAGTTGCGACAAAATCATTTTTTTAATGAATATTGCGTAATTCATTACCATTTGCTACACAAATGAAATTAAGCAAAAAATCTTTATAATTTTTTACACGTAATAAAAATTTCATTTCAATCAACATTATTTTTCAATAAATCGTTATTGTTCAATTATGCTAATTGTTTGTGAATTACAAAAACAAAAAAATTAAAACTTTGTAATGAAAATCATTATTTTCATTACAATTTTTCAAAATAATGGGATTAATTTTTCTGCCTACACTGAGAGAATTATCTTTCATAATATTAATGATATAATTTCATAGAATTTTTTTCGTAGAGCCAATGAAGAATTTCATTATGTATATAATATTTAATTAATATTATGAAATTTTTCATAACTTTTCTTTTATTAAATTTCATAATTTCATTAAAAAAATTCATTGAATTTCATAAATTAGATCTTCATAAATTTAATGAAAATGTTTTTTATATAAATGAAGTTGTTCAATAGTATTTACTTTCTTTAATTTTTTATAAAATATCGTTATTTTCTGAGAGAATAATCTTTTGTAATTTTTTTTAAATTAATTTTTTATTATTAATTTTGGACTATGAAATTTTTTTATAAATCATATTAAATTTTTCGAAACTTTTTTTTTATGAAATTTTTTAATTTAATGAATTCTTTCTTTAGATATATTTTGTAAATCCGTAAAATATGCTACGATTTTATTACGCCTTTTTCATTTGCTAAGTACTTTTTATTTATCCACTCCAGCTTAGCAACGACAACAACCAACTATAATAAATAATAGTAAATGAAATTGATTCATAGATTTTATGAAGCTCTTCATTGGCTGAATGATTTATTTATTGGACGAGTGGCCTATTAATATTATCCATTTATTTTATGAAGAGTTTCATTAATTCTATGAACTTTTCAAAAACATTGATTTTAATGAAACTTGTTTCACATATTCTATGAAAAGTTTTAAAGGACGAGTTCCAGTGACAATTTTCAATGAAACTATGAAGAAATTCATTACTGAAGTGATGAAAATTCTCTCAGTGTAATGGAAATTGCAAAGTAATGGTAACGATTTTTTTTGAAATTGAAAATGTTGAGTACAATATGACGAATGATTTTATTTTAAAGTTATAGTATTTATACCAAATTATGAATCGTAGAATTTTTGGCGTAGCTTACTTCAAATCTAATGGTATAGTTTTATATTTTAAAATGGATAGTGTTTCCAGTTCGGTTAATCGATTAACCGATTCCTCAATTAATGTCGAAACAAATAATTTAAAACTCAAATAATTACCCGTGACCCGAATAATCGGTGAAAATATATCGATTAACCGGTTACATTTTTAGTATTGACTTTTTCTTTATGTGAGAAAAGCTTAGAAAATCGAATACTAACTAAAATACTACAAAATTCTTTAAAAATCGACTGAAAAAGGTGGTGTGTCATGTCATGTGTTTGCAAATATTTTAACAAAATATCAAAGTTTCTATTTGTAAAAAAAGGCCAAAGTGTTTTTAAAAACTTCTCAAAACAAACGATATATCTGGGTGGAGCAGGCTTTAGAAAATACAATATCTAGATAATTTTTCGTTTCTGTTTTAATTCTTAGTTTTAAAACTAATGTAAATTATATTTCCATGTCCTTCAGGACAAGGTTGCATTTATTTTAAAACTGTTTAAGATAACTTTCAACTGACATATTAATTATGTAAGAACTCTACCTTTTCTTACATCTTCCAAGAAAGTGTGGATAATCGGTTCAAAACCCCATCAATTCTACAACATGTTCCTCTAGAATACCACGGAAGCCGAACCCATTTCACTGAATTAAAATCTTTATTCGATTAAAAAAAAATAATCTAAAGACAAAATGAAAGTTAAAAAATTCAAATTTTTATGGAATTTGACATCTATAACTGCATAGTGAGAGAATTGTGTACATGCTATTTGTGAATGTTTACATTGATTCAATGAAGTTTCGCTGGAATTCATTTCATTGATAATATGGAATTTTATAAAAATTTCATATTATTTATTAAAAATTTTATACACCCAATGGTAGCATTCGGCAGAGAAACTCTAAACTGATACCGGTGACTTGTAGCGATTTGTGATTACTTTCTCTGCTGAACGATGTTTTCTTTGGTTTGTTTTTAATACACTTTTTCTATAGTTTTCTTTTTTTTTTTTTTTTTTTAAACCAAAAAGAGACTTAGAAAATCAGAGGGGTAGCTTAACATTAATCTTATATAAAATTTGCAAAGTTGAAAATGGCAGATGCTTTTTTTATAGTAATGGAACGGCATTATTGTGTTCGTAATTTTAAATAAGGTGCTCGTCAAAGAGATAAGGTCACTAACATTTTATTCTGTTTCTGCAAAAACACAAAGAGTATTGAATAGTACCGTTACCTAAAAGATTTGTTGCTCAAAACTTGTTTAAATATAAATTATTTGATTACATTTGTTTACCGTTAGTTCAATTTATAAATCAAAATATTAATAATGTGCATTTTGAAATGGGCCAAAATGATAAGGACAGTGCATATAAATCCAATAAAATAACAGACGGTTTTCAGCATAAACTTGCCGTACTAGCAGTCCCCACATGTTCTCCATAACATTAAGATCTGGTGAACGTGCCGGTCATTCTATAAGCGACACTCCATGTTCCTCAAACCAGGTCTTAGTCGATCTGCTAATATTGATTGCAGCTGGAAAATAATTTCTTTTTGGCAATGTGCTGCCAGATATGGCAACAAATGATTTGAGAGCACTCGGTGGTACTCGAAACTTTCCATTCTTTTTGAAGGAAACGCAAAGAAGGGTTTCACCACAATTTCTCTTTGAGAAATACATGGGTTTCTTTCTCAAATCTCGCCAATAGTCTCTTAAACCATCTGGACCATCAAGATTAATTTTTTTTTCATCAGAAAAAAACAATAATCAAAACAAAAAATTAGAAAATTAGTAAAATTGTTAAAATCGGTTTCACTTTTTCATTTTTATGATTAATCTTTCAATTTTAGAAAAATGTAGGACTGGGATGATGAAATAAGAATTATTAAATGTCAAAACAATCTATCCTGCTAAAATTAGTAAATTAAATTCTGGAAATGTAATTGATTTCATAATTTTTTTTTGTTAATTTCAAAGTAATTAGGAATTAACTAAAATTTGGAATTTCATCTAATTGCATCTGATTAGTAGTGTCAACTTAGCGCTTTTCGTTCTATATTTAGCGCTTTTGTACTATCGAAAACTCGCATTATTTTCTGTTAGGGCTTTTTAGAAAAAGGCGCTAGGTTAACGTTTTTCTGTTTTTTATTTGGCACTTTTACTGCCTGTTTGGTAAAACCCTTGTTTTGATACAATTTTTTTCTAATTTAAATGTTTTATTATAATTTTTAAGGCCTGACTGTACGTTTTGCTCTATAAAAGTCTGCATCACTGCATCCGTTGGTGTAAAGACCAATAAATTTGAGTAAAGATTGACCATCACATCTTTTCATATGATTTTTGATTTATTTATCAGATGTACACTCAGTTGATGTCAATTCCGCTTTAGCAAATAGTTTCAGATGATTTCAGCAGTTGTTTCTATTTTTCATATAAACTCGTATTCTATTCGTAAACCTGGTATATTTATGAGTTTAATGTCCAATTGCATTCTTAAAAATATAGTTTGTATTTATACAAGGTTCACAAGGAATTTACGAGTTTATATGAAAACCCCTAATATTTTTTAATTAGCCACAAAACACCGAAAGCCGTTTTAGCTAGTTTTCCTAAAAACCCGTAACTAAAGCGGATTTTTCCAAATATTAATTTTTTAAATAACCTGAAATCAGTTTTCTAAAATGACCAGTTGTTTGGACACCCTAGTCTTGATGGAGTGTGTCATTCATGCCCTCATAGGCTTGGCCTATGATTAGCGTTTGTCATTTGTATGAAATATGAATGACAAATGCTGTCATCTACGAAAGAGCGGACAGGGTTGAAACTTTGACCGAGATGGCCATTTAGGAAGAAAGGAAAGAGAAAGAGAAAAAACGGAACCATGCGGGACCATTAACTATTGCCGGCATCAAACGCAAATTTAGTTTCACCAAAAATGTGAATGGCCCGACTCCAATGATCCCAATATATCGCACTCAGGTCTTCCGTAAAACTGATTCTAAAAAAGCCGTACAATTGCCGTTTAATTGATAAATTATTATTAAGAAGTGAGTTGGACTCCAGATAATTTACAAGATGGCAGTTATCCGTGATCTCCATAACTTTCGATGGCGCTGAGTAGATTGCTAGTTATTAGGCGGAAATTTTCAGGCGAGGTATACTTACCCTTTTTGGTGATGTCTGGGCATTGGCATCCTTCGACCATGATGGAAAGATAGCCATGCGGTACGATGTGCTAAATATGGCTGCCAATGGACGCGACAACGTCAAAGGCAACTGTTTCAGGATCAGTTTTGGTTACCATCCGGGTCTCCTAACTTATTTACGTCGAGATTCGCAAGAACACTATTGAAAGCTCGAGAATGAAAGAGTATCTTAATATATAATAATCTTTCGAGAACAAAATCCTCCACAAATAATTTTTGAATAGTTTTCAGAGGGTTCGTATTTTTGACCGTATTAAAAAAATACCAACTATTCAGTGAGCCATTTGAATAACTAATTTTTCGACACTAGAAACGTTAGATTTTGTTTACGCAAATAAAAATTATCCGTTTTTAAATCAGCAGTATACAATTTTACAGAAAAAACTAAATAATGTTAACTTAAATGTAACTAGAATTTTAAACATATAACAGTTTATTTTTGCTTTCTTTATTCACAAATATTAAGATAATTTCTTAGCGGATTTCAGAAGGGTAAGTTGTCACCCAAAATGCACTGAAGTAAAACCCCAATATACTTGAAATTTTGTAGATTCAACAGTTTTATTTTTTGATATGTTTATACAACTAATATTTAGCAAACAGATTCTTTTTGTATTAGTAATTGTCTCTGCAAGGCCCTAAATTCAAGTACCTTTTTCTCAGGGACCGTACCGGTTATGACTTTTATCATAAAACTCACATTAAAAAACTTAATTTTTGACTTTTTTTTTTTTTTTTTGAGCAAAAATAAAAGTTATTTTAAGACTTTTTTTCGAGCAAAGCAGACCGGTTCAATCCCCGGTCAAAAAACAAAAAGTTTTCCATATAGAGACAAATTAACAATTAAAAATTACTTTGATCAGTTGACACATAAACTAACCACTGACAAGTCTTTGGGTGAGTCGAAACTGCGGCAGTCTTCTGATGCCCTTGTGTCTGTTCAAAATTCAATAAAATTGTTTTCTTCTTCTTCTTCCTATAAATTAGTTCTAGAAAAAAATCTTTAGTAACACTGCATGACACTCAAAAAATTAATGAAGATCTGACCATCAGTTCTATATATTTCGGACATGCTGATTAATTCATATCCTAATAAATACATTTTTTACTAAGGTTACTATCGTACTAAAGACACTTTAGTTAGGGGTTCTTCAACAGGGACGCTACAAAAGTAGAAAGACAGGGACAGCAAACGACGCCATATTTCTTGCCGCTCTTTTGACATTTCTCTTCAGTAAGGTTTGCCATTTCATGATGGAAAGATATACGAGCCAACAACGAGTCGAAATTATTAAAATTTACTACCGAAATTCGGAGTCAGTGGCCTCAACGTTAAGAGCGCTACGTCCAATTTATGGTCGTCATAATGAATGGCTTCGTCAATAAACAAAATATGCGTTATTGGTCAGACAACAATCCACACGTACTCCATGAGTCATCATTGCATCCCGAAAAAATTACGGTTTGGTGCGGTTTACGGGCCGGCGGCGTCATTGGGCCGTACTTCTTCCGTGATGATCAAGACCGGCACGTTACTGTGAATGGGAATCGCTACCGTTAAATGATAACCGAATATTTTTGGCCCCAATTGGATGATATGGACTTGGAGGACATGTGGTTCCAACAGGACGGCGCGACAAGCCACACAGCGAATGTCACAATCAATTTATTGCAAACCAAGTTTGGAGAACGTGTTATCTCACGAAATGGTCCAGTCGATTGGCCTCATCGGTCGTGCGATTTGATGCTGTTGGACTATTTCCTGTGAGGCTACGTCAAATCTATGGTATATGCCAACAAGCCAGCGACGATTGATGAACTTCTTACGAATATCGAACGTGAAATTGCAGCAGTATCGGCCGATTTATGCTTGAAAACCGTCGAAAATTGGGTTCAGCGTCTGGACTTCTGCAAGCGTGCCCGTGGTGGCCATGCAAAAGAGATCGATTTCCATACATAATGGCATCGAACGTACTTTCACAGGAATAAAGAATTTCATTGATATCCAAAACCGTTTTTGTTTTATTTAAGAAAACTTTTGTAGCGCTCTTATTGAAGAACCCTTTATCTTAAAATGTCTTTAGTACGATACTAACCTCAGTAAAAAACGTATTTATTAGGATAACTTTTGCAAATGGAAACTGTTTTGATTGAAATTTTGCAGGAACAGTTTTTAGAAGTGACCTCATATTATACTAAAAGTTGGACTTTGGGGACATCTTGGAAAGCTATGCTGCCATACAAAATTTTTGAAAAATGGCGATTTTAACGTATAGGCTACTATAGATGAATACATTTTTTTTTATTGAAACATTTTCCTTTTGTTTGCTTCTTTACTAAAGCATTACATTTATTGAGGTCGATTGTACATTCAGCGACTAAATTCGCTGAAATAGCAAAAAACCATAAAAACCTATAAAAAACGCTAAGTAGTGTTTTAAATATCAAGATTAGCACATCGCATTTATATCGTAAATATGGCCACAGGTCCTGGGATTACATTTTAACTCAAAAATTTATATTAATTGAATTTGAAAAATTTTTTATATAAAAAACTGAATGTACAACCGCCAAACTTTAAAGACATTTAGCGAAAAATTTGTACCATTGATCGAAAAATGAAGTACGCCATTGTAATCGGCATGTCCGAAATATAAAAAATAATTTTTAAAAGTCAAGATTTTGTCATGCAGTGTAATTACGACGATTGTCCTATGCGACGGTTACAAACATTTAACTAAAAAATAAAAGTTATTGTTTCGACAAAAAATTCATTAAAATATTAAAATTTAGAAAAATTCATATTAAACTCATTAAAGCGAGCTCCATGGCAATTTTTTGTAGTCATTTGTTTCAAAAAAAAAAAAATGTTACTCCTGCTCAAAAAATAAATATCAATAAATAACTGTAATTTTTTGCTCGAAAAAATAAACGTCAAAAAATAACTTTTATATCTGCTCGAAAAAATAAAAGTCAAAATATAACTCTTATTTCTGCCCGAAAAAATAAAAGTCAGAATATAACAAACAATAAAAGTCAAAAATTTGGAGACTAGTCCACAAGCATCTTTATGATGTATTGAATTAAGTAGTTCCCCGAGGTTTGGTTCTATATGCTTTTTTTGTTTAAAAATTCAAAAATAACGGTTATTTTCGGCCCCTGCTTTTTCTGCTAAGAATTTGCACAGATTTATTTTTTTTAGTGTGTTAGTTTTGCTGGAGTAAGTCATAAAATTAAAGTGCAATTTTACGTTGAAAATTTGGAGCTGAGTTTGATTTCTCTTGAATTTTTTGATGCTAACTGGGTAGAGTTGAAAGCATACGTTTTAAAGGCCTTTACACAAAATTAAGAGCGGCTTTAGCCGTTCATGGTTAGAGGATTAAAAATGTTTTTCATAGAAATCAACAATGAATGTCGTATTACGGGACACCTCATATGTATATGTCAACTTCTGTTGCACATATACACGAGGTAAAGGTAATAAAATAAATTAAAAACGAAAAAAAAAACGATCTACCCAAGAAAACTAACTGAAGAAGCTGATTTTATAGCGAAGTTTGCGACATTAGATCGATGATGCTTTTAGCCTACCAATAAGTTTCAAATATTAGACAAGTAACGCACACAATCACACACTAAGAAAGCAAAACGATACCCCTTCGTTTATTCAAGCGCCATATATGGTTTCTACAATTGATTTTGTGTGTGAGTCTTTTAGCCAATTCAAGATTACCAAACTCCAAAAACAAAATAAAAAAAAAAAAATAAGACAAAAATAAAAATACAGCGGCAGCCGCAAAAAAATGTCGTGTACTCACTGACCAACTGACAAATTGCACTTAACTGCAATTGCCGATAATGCCGCTTACTTACTCACTCTATACTCCTTTTTGTGTCCACCTTAAAGGCATCATGTTAACAAATTCTCTATAACTAAACCATAAAACATGGATGGGCTACATATGCTCTATAGTTATAGTGAACAGTTAGTAAACAGTTTTTATTTTTTTGGCTAGCATTACTTCCCAGTTGGAAAAATGTTACAGCAACAAATGTAATTCGGAAGACAGTAAATTGGTAAATTGATAGTAAATTTCACATACAGTATGATTCATGTTTAAATTAATATGTACCACAAGAAATTAATATATCACAAGGTGGTTAAATCTTCGAAATTTTCCACATGGCCAACAATAATATACAATAATATACCAAAGTTAGTCTTACATCTATCTTCTTTTACTCTAATGTTTCATATGATGATATGTATGAGTGTGTGTACTATAATTCATAGCATTTGAAATAAGAAAAAACCGTTTATTGGCAGCACTTGCCAAAATTGGTCATACAATACCTGCATACTTGATAAGCAATAATATAGAAAAAAAAACACATAATAACAAAAAAAAAAAAAAAAACTACAGTGCCAATGTAATTTTCAAAAAATAAAATTGTAATTTGTTATGCGTCCGTTAAAGTATAAATTATTTCATGAATAATTATTAAGCTGCAGGTACATTTAAACGGTTTTCTATAGTACAACATACGTATTAATATCTGAATCTGCTATTACTACTGTTTGGTTAAATTTTTAGAAAGACATTGAAGGTACTCTCAAAAGATTGTTAGTAGATAATTCAAGATTTTGTTTTATTTTTGTATTGTGCCAAATTTTCGATTATTTTTATTGACCAAATCATGTTTTTATGGGAATCAATCAGTGCATGTTATCTAGATATAAAATCTTTAATTTTGGTTAGTATAAATTAACCCTTTAATTCGATTCCCGACACGTGATTAAAAAAAGGTATGAGGAGAACTAAGTGGTATACCGAAAAATTAACCGATAGAATTATAGTTTAAGCATTCCCGAAATTCAGATTGCAACTACCACAAAATTACAGCGAAAAGGAACAAACTGAATGCAAATTTCCACTTCAACGAAAGTACAAAGTTTTAAACTAAATTAAAAATTATAGAGAAATAACATTGTTAAATGCAGACTGAAAAATATTCGTTGAAATACTATCGATGCTAATAAAGGAAAAAGATGAAAAAATTTTAGAGAAATATCAAGGTAGTTTCTGTCCTAGTAGATCTACTATTGATCAAACTTCCCTGCTAAAAAATAATCTAGAAATGGCATACAAATATGACAAATGGAATGCGACCACAGGGTGTCCTCAAGTTGTTGTGTTGTCCCCATTAATAGTGATATTGGTCATTAATGAGATGCTCAGGGGTCTTAGCGACTTGGACTTCATGATCTCCGTTGTCGGCTGCGATGACGGGACTAGTTCTGAACATATGCAGCAGGCTCTGTACTTTACTAATTCCCGGTGTCGGGAAAAGGTAAAAAAAAAGGTTATTTATCAAACCCATCTAAGGCGATTCGGATACCATTCACGAAGAGAAGAAGGACGGTTAGACAATAGGCTTTCCGAGCAGTATAAGTAGCTGAGGCCAACTCTTGTATCCTCACCTTCACTCTGTACTTAAAAATGCCGCCAGGGCATATTTGGCCTGTTAAAGATTCTTTGGGAGAACGAGCGACACATGATCGATCTACTGGTTATTCAGTAATGTCGTTAAACTAGTTATCACATATGTTGCCCTCGCGTGGTGGCCAAATGTTGAACAATCAATGGCAAGGATTACTCTAAAAACGATTTAGCGTCTTGTATATATTGACATTACGGGGGCCGGAAGAACGTACTCGAAGGATTCATATTTCCGTAACGAAAGCCATCCGAAACCGACTGCCTATCTTGTTTGCAAAAACAAAAATCTGAAAACTAATATACACAGTTTTTTTTTTAAATAAATATACAATAAATAAAAACAGAACTAGAGAATGAAAAAAACTGCCCTCATATATTTGTAATTTTTACCAATTTCGATTAATCAATTAATGGAATTAAATTATTCGAATTCTTCGTCATTCAAAATTTTTGGGCAAAATTGCTCATCTATCCAATTGAGGAGCCTATCATCTACCCGAAACTTTTCTGTTGAGTATCAACGGGGTATGTAAGGGAGAAACTCAGGTTGGGGAGGATGACCCAGTTTTGTAAGTACTAGGAAACTTCTCTTGGCCAACGCCAAGCTAAGAGATTTTCTTTGTCCAGTATGGGATCGGGGGACTTTTGTTTCTTGACAGGGGGAACTTGAAGTCCTTAAGGGGATACTTTACTGGACACTGTGTTTTAAGGTGCCAGCTGCACAAGCAGGGACAGTCAGTTTCTACTATCCTCTGTGAATGTCCTAGGCTTAGGTTTCTTTGTGAGCGCTTCATGTCTCTTCAGATATTTGCAACATTTTGCTAATAGGATAATTGGCTTTATTGGTAGCTTGAATCTTTAGGGAACTTAAGGCAGCACAAAATACCTATGCTGGTCGTGCCAATTAATTTAATTGAATCTAAATTAAGAAAAGAGCTCAATAAAACTAACAAATACTTAAAACATCATAAGTGAATTTAAAAGTTGGCATTTAAGCTAGATTCACAATGATAGAGTACTCCACTCTGCAGAGTGGAGTGTACTAAAATAGAGATGACATGATACAAAAAATATGTAAGTGGGAAAAAGAAAGGAATAAAATCCACTCTGCAGAGTGAAGTACTCTATCATTGTGAATGTGGCTTTATTGTTTTAAAATACTGAAATTCAATGTCCTTTATACCTCACTGTCAATTAAAAAAAAATGGATTTATACCACTTTCAAGTTAAGCCATTATGGTCAGTTTATAGTCTGAACTAAGAAAAAATTTTTTTCTAAAATTTTATTTAAGTCACAAATTTGCAAACAAAAGTTTTTGAAATAGTGAAGCCAAAAAACGTTCTTGGCTTTGACTATAAAACTGGCTTTTAGTATATGTCGGCAAAGTTTAATTAAAAGTCGAATCTATAACGTATTCGTAATGGTTTAAAAGAATATCAAAACGTATGAGCAATAACCAATTCAATATTAATCATACGTCATAATAATTAAAAACAGTAGCATTCACCGGAAAGACACTGCCAAGCCAACAGAGTTATAAGTTTACTTAATTTTATAGCAAATTTTATATTTTGTCTAAATTTATTTGCAATTGATACACTTTCAGACACAAATTCACAAACTTTTATATAAACTATTGTACACACCAAAACTTCTCAAACTATCATCGCATACATCCAAAACCTCATGGGATTATATATATGACATACAATTTATAGGTTTTCGCTAGTAAACGATACATAAAATGAATATTTTAGACGCATTTTTCCTAGTCGTGTTACATGTATCGCTTTATAAATTGGAACAAAACAAAAAAATTTAGTAGAAAAAGGAAAAACTCTCACTTTGACACGTTGTAACACGACAATATTGAGAATATAAAAGTGTAGTTTTATTGTTATTTGATTAATTGTAAAAAATTTCGTCTCTTTGCACAATAATATTTACATGATCCTGATGTTATCCTATAAAATATTCAACAAATCAACACACCATTCACGTGAAATTGTAAAAGAAAAAGAAAATATGTATATTTTATATGCAAACAAAATTTGTTGTTGTTTGCAGCAAACCCTGATGCCGTCATTACTTTTAACATGACTACGAGGAGAACTAACATCAACAATTACATCAACATATTATGCGGTAGTTAGTTTCCCTAAATGCATGCAGCATTGTGTGCAACTCGCTGGCAACAAACGTATTGACACACTCGTACATACACACACATATATAATGCATGCATCCGGTGTAAATGCAACTAACTTGTGTTAACTTTTGTAAAATGGAACAAAAATTTTTCAAAAAACTAATTTCACACTAGAAATTTATCAAAGTCAATTCGATTTGTAACGCTCAGTTATGTGCACATACATACTTTATATCGAGACACAAATGCACGTGTTTGGCTGATTGTTGCATATTACATGACGTGTGGTGGCGTGTTTCAACAAAATGTGGTATATGTGTATAAAAACTGGTAGGAATAGATTTTTTATTCTATTATATTCGCAAAAACAGGCTATTGTATTGTGTGTCAGATTTACGTTCTACAAAAAAAAACGGAATGAAAGAGTGTGTGTTCAAATAAAATAAACGTACAAGTTTAAATAGATTTTTTATTATCAAGGGAAGTGTAGGAAGTGTAGAAAGAATCTATAACTTTGATTGTTAGTACACTACAAACACAACATTTATTTTCTTTGACAAAATATTACTTTTAAACTAATAAAAGACATTTATTTGTGATGTATAAAATATGTTAGCCGTTAAAGGTTAGGGATATATTATACTTACATGTAAGGTCATCGAGTGGGTCATATATGGGGTGGTTGCACACTTATTTCCAAAGGTTTTGGCTCTGTCAAATACTATATTATAAGATAAAAAATGATTTGCAAGAAAAGTATTTCAAGATACAATCTTCAATGATGAAATTTTGATAAGTAATCTAAGATCAACCCTCCTCGAATTTAAAACTGAAATAGGGTGAACAAAATTAGCCGACTAGAATTAAGGGCCTGTCTATTTATGAAAATGGTCTAAATGAAAGAAAACGACAATTACTAAAGTCAAAAGTGTATACGAAACAAGAATAAATTTTCGTTACTTTGCTTTGGTTTAGAGTCAAGGTTGGCAACCGAAACGAATAACGGTATAGGTATCGGTATTGGTATCGATTTTTTATTTGTTTCGGTATCGGTATCGGTAACGGTATTTTAATCATTTCGGTATCGGTATAACCGATACCGAAACATTAATACCGGTATATACCGGTATTATTGAAAAAATTTACAAAAATATAAAAAAACGTTCTTAATTATAAAAAACTCGATTTTATTAAATTTTTATAAAGGATAAGTATAGTTTGTGGAAATGTTTTTATAATATGAACAAAAAACAATAACGGTGGGTCTCATACTGCAGGTTTAAACTTAGGTTAATAGTTAACCCAAAAATTTGTTGTTTTGTGTACATTTTTTTGACATTTTATTTTGTTTTTAGTTAAGTTAAAGTTAAACCTACAGTATGAGACCCACCGTAAGTTATTAAAAACTTCTAATTGTAAGTGTTTTATTTTTTAAACACAAACATTTTTTTTAATATATTAGGAACACAAGTTGATTCACTACAAATATTTTATATTTGTATTGAGATCATATAATAAAATAAAAAAAAAATAAGTTTATAAAATTAATAAAAGGATTCTCTAAAAGAAACTGTAAATTCAATTAAAGGTTTAAGAAACCAGTTTATATATTAAATTATATTTACTAAATTTGTTACAAGTTAGAGTATATTTATGAAGTTAAATAAATTACAAACAATGTTGCCAATGCAAATTAAAGGCTGATAACCGCACTTTGAATTTATAACACGATTTTCTATTAACAATGAATAATAAAGTTTAATTTTTTAACAATTTTGAAAATTTTATATTAAAAAAATTTGTATTTTTGCTAAAAACGTGAAAAATAAAACAATTTTTTTAAAACCGATTCCATATCGGTACGACACCGGTATAAAGGGAAAAGGTTTTTGAATACCGGTATTTTTTGAAATAAAGAATTTCGGTATTGGTATCAGTATCGGTTTTCAATTTGAAAGGGTTTTGAAACGGATAACGGTATTATAACGGTATCGGTTGCCAACCTTGTTTAGAGTACTTTCGTAATACATAAACTAGAGCCAAGTTTTATAATAGTTTAAATATTAAAATCTCCTTAAATTTGACTTTTAACCTTACACAAAGGGCAATTTAGTTTATTTATATTTTGCCCTAATTTTCAGTATTGAAGTATTTAATCTTGTATTGTTGTATTCCGGCCAAAATTATGTGGAATTAAAAGAAAAACTTGCCTAAAAGCTAAAGAATGCCAAAAATCGCTGTTTTCTCGAAATCCGCTTAAACAAACTCTCTGCCGCAGCAAAATGAAAAAAGGAATTCCTTCAGTTTTTGTAGTTTTAAATCTCTAATATGTTCTTAATAAAACCTTAAAGTCTAATCGTTGATTTTTTAAAATTTCTTAAAAAATTTTAAAAAATTTAAAATTGTAGATTTGAAAACAGTGTTTAAGAGTTCCAACCTTTTTGGCACTATTTTAAAACGAGTTAGCAAAACGCAATATAAAAATTTGTTCTTATCTGAGTTTTTGAAACTTATAGAATAAAAAAATGTTTCTGTAGTAGATTATTTCAATAAGTTTTAAAATTTCTTGATTAAGTGGCCTGCGACACAACAGTTGCCTGGGGAAATTGTTATAACTCGGCTGATTTTTAACCGATTCAAGTTTTTATTACTTTATTACAATGCGAATTCACGCTCAATTAATTCCAATTAGTTTTAAAATATCAATATTTTCGAGAAAATGCACAAAAAGTCATATTTTCCCCTTGTAATCCGTGTTCCAAACTTTAGGGCCGATGCGGCAAGTTTTCCCGATGTCCGATTATCCTAATTTTTTGGGGGACGTAGTTTTTGGTGAACCCTAATGCACATACATAACGGAAAATATATTAAAAATGATATGCGGAAAGTTTCGGAATATTTTTTTTAGAAAATTACTGATTTTTAATAAAAAAAAAAAAACAAATTACTAAAGCTTAAATTTTAAAACACTCTGTGGAGGTAACCCTTTGTGTGAAAAAAATAATATTCAGGTACGTTACGGTAAATATATTAAAGATGATAAGTACAAAATGTGTGCATTCTACTGCAAAAATTAAGAAGTTATTAATTTTTGATCAGCAAAAAAAGAAAAAACTTTCAAAAATTTAAATTTTGAAACACTCTTTGGTGGTTATAAAAGAAGATATTTCAAAAATGATGTCTGCAAAAATTAAAAAGTTGTTGAGTTTTGATCAGAAAATGACCAGTAGTTTCCACGAGTTTAATTGGAACAGTAAAATTGGGAAATGTAATGAGAGGCGAGTGGTATTAAAACGTTTATAAGTGGAATGAAATAGAATGGAACACGGAAAAAGTGGAACTGATCAATCAGACATTGGAAATGAAATTGGATGGAACTTGAAAGGAAATGGAATGGAATGGGGAACGGAGAACGGGATGGAAGGGAGCGAGTGCAAAGAAATGGAATCGAACGGGGATATTTAGTAGGCTTCCATATGAAACATATTTTATTAAAATCGATTAGTATAGAAGAACTGAACACCCAACACAAAGTTTAGAATTTAGGAATTTCGAAACTCGATATATTGAAAACTGTAAGAATCCCCGAAAAGAAAAATATTGTATTTACTTCACTATTAAAATTTCAATTAGTGGAAAAAAACAATTAAGAGATTAATTGTTTTTGTTCTACCCAGGAAATCTGAACAGAATGTAGATTTCCAAACAACATTCATATAAAATTATTATTTATTATGAATAAATCACTGTTATAAATTAAGTAAAATATAATTTAATTTTACTATGGTAAAACACTATTAATATGTATTTGAAAAGTTAGAATTAAAAACAAAATAGCAATAGGTTCATTTCCTGATTCTACAACTAGTTAAAGAGCTCGTTCTAGGACACTGAACCCTTACATTTTGACTTTCAGTTCTAGAACCTGTTCCATGAAAATAGTGGTAATAGGCAGCCGGTTGGAAAAAATTTTTCTGTGTATACTATAAAAATATTTGAATCGTTAATAATAATGTGATAATTTGAGGATGATATTATAATAAAACAAGGTAATAGTATGATTGTCACAATTATTTAATGATTGTCGCAATCATAAACTCAAAAATATATAATGCAACCACATGTCTTCTGTGCATGTAAATTCAACTTCAGAAATATTTTGTATAAATTAATGAAAAAAAAGAAGTCAATAAAATCGGGAATTCCATTTATACAGGGAAGCGGAATAAATTCCGCGAAAGCAAATTTACTTCACGTATAATTAGGTGTAATAAAACGTGGTTTTGGGTCAAATATTTTAAGCATTTCGTAAGAAAACCCACCACAAAATCATTATACCCTATATCACTGTGTATGCTAGTTATAATTCTACAAAAACCCGTTTTTAAAGTCAAATTTTTCGAATATAGGAACAAGCCAGGGTTCTGGATAATATGCTTGCCTGGTACGTCAGATATTCTAGTTTCCATAGTTGTACGTTGCTTAAATATCGTCTCGGCAGTTTCGGAGATAAATCAAAAATTCCAGTAGTGAATTTTTATGAGTTTTCGGATCTTTTTTTGGGTTTAACACACTACACAAAAAACTTTTGGCTATATAACCAATCAGGTGCATAAAAGTTGGTCTATCAACTAGGCTTCGCGTACTACTATCCGTATTGGTGCGACACATTCCGCAACTGTATACCAAAGAATTAAAAAACCACGGAAGTGCGATACAATTTTCGCAATTTTTCGAACTATTCTGCTTTTGAAACGCTATAAAAGAAGAACCGAATGGATATGAGCTAAAGTAAGCCCAATCTGGTTATTAAATAAAATTAAGCAAGGGTTTGATAACGCCATTAGGCTCAATACACTCACAGCTCAGATGAAAACTTTCCAATGCGACTGGGTCATATTATAGATTAAATTAAAGATAATTTAAAGAAAATTTTTTCTTTTTGTTTAAACAATTTTCAGTAAGTCTATAAAGTTTTTATTCCTCCATTTTATAGCCTTTTTATCTCTTAAATGACTCGGTAGAACAGTTTAAAACGTTGCTTGGTATTTGCCTTCTTACTGTGTAGGGTTTTCATGTAATAAAAAATAAAAATAGTTTTTTTTTGCCAATACATAGTTATGGTTTTAAGATATAATTATTTAATGTTGGTTTTTAATTTTTATTTAACAAATAAAAATTGTTTTTTCGACCATTTTAATTGATTAATTAGTAATTTATTAATTCACTTCGAGGCCAATTTCCTTATTATGAATTAACGTAATAAGTACTTTTTTCAAAAACTGCTATTTTTCTTTATCATTATACTCTCCTGACAAATACTTCACAGAGTTTTTGCTTTCACAAACATCTATATTTTCAGGAATGAAAAGACAGATCGATTCGGGGATTTTCCAGGTCCCCTTCATCAGTTTTCTTTAGAAAGTGGAGGATGTAGTGCAATGCAATTTTAAGCATCAAAATCTCATATTAAATGTAGTCTGCTACATTAACAAAATGGGAATGGAGCAAACAATAAAATATGTTTTCGAAGTCTTTGGCAAAGCATTGCCAACAATAGAAATATTATGAACGTTTTTTGTTTTTGTATTTCATACTATCGATATAAATTTTATTTTTACCCTTCTTCTTTGTTAATACAAGAAGAGGCAAAAACATTTTCTTCGTGCTGTGAGTGTTGTCAAAGTGTTGGTTTTTAATTTTTATTTAATTGATTAATTAGAAATTTATTAATTCAGTTCGAGGCCAATTTCCTTATTATAATTTAACATAATAAGAACTTTTTTCAAAAACTGCTATTTTTCTTCATTCCTGAAAATGTAGAAGTTTTTGAAAGCAAAAACTCTGCCAAATATTTGTCAGGAGAGTATCCTGATGAAGAAAAATATCAGTTTTTGAAAAAAGTACTTATTATGTTAAATCATAATAAGGAAATTGGCCTCGAACTGAATTAATAAATTACTAATTAATATAATTATTTAAGTTAATATTTTACTGATCATTGTATAGGTTGTAATCGATAACACCATGCAATACTATTTATTGGCCGCGAATAATTTCTATGCCATTTGGATTGTAAAATCCCCGAATCGTTTGACGCCAGAGCTTCAAACAATTAATTTAATTTAAGAAAATATTCATATACTATTCCGTTAAACCCTTCTTAAAGAATTAATTCATAAGCTTCATTCCCAAACCGTTAATAAGTATTGAATTAACTCCCAAATTGAATCATTCAAATCGTTTGTTAATTCAACATTTTGCTAAATGAATAATGAAGTTTGAAGCAGACTAGTTTGAAACTAACATATTTTAAAACTAAACACACAAGCAAAATCATATAATATTTATTTTGTGTTAAATGAATTCTGCAAAATTTAAATTCATTCAATTATAATTCATTAAAAAAGGAATTGGTTCTCATAATATAAAGCTTTTAGGAATTAAGCTTTCGAAATAATTTCATAAGAATGCTATTACGATATGAAATTAAAAACAAATTACATTCGCTTTTAAAAAGTAAATTAAAAAATTATTTATTTTTAACCATTAATTGCCGATGTGTGGGTTATATCGCCGTTCAGAATTTTAGCTTTTTGGCGAAAACTTTAAGAAATATGACGTAGAACCAATGTGAGAGTTCATCTGCGCCAAATCCAGTCTTTGGATACCCTCAACAAAATTATATCGAATATTTTTTAGTGGAACAATTTCATTCTATATCTGCCATTTTCATGGGTAATTTTAGTTAATTTTTCAAGAACTGCCAAAAAATCCCCCAAATGGGCGTTTTAAGGGTCAAAATAATCTGCAAACATGTAATGCTGGATTTTTTGGTAGTTGTAAAATTTCGAAAAAGCTGAATTGTATTTCACTTATATATCTGTAAATTACATTTTGCATTCGGGAAAATTTCTAGTTGAAGCACATAGAGTTAAAGTTCACGAAGATTTTTTTGGATCAAGATTTAGTTAAAACTACTAAAAATTAGTTAAAAATTATGCTACAGAAAAAAACTACTAAAATTAGCAGATTATTTTTGTAGTAAGATATGAACAGCAAAAATAAAATTGTTTAATATACAGAATTTTAGTGAAATTTTAGTTCATAGAAAGTAACAAATTGGCCTGCTAAAATCAGCTAAATATTTTGCTAAATAATTAGTAGCTTACGAATTAAAAAAAAAAAATAATATTTTCGAAGTTTCTTTCGATCTTTTTTTTTAAATGCAAATAATAATTAAGCCTTTTGAAATAGCAGTTTACAAATTTTCTGCCGATTTTAGCAGGATAGACGGCTATTTGTATTCAGCTAAATTTAGCTTAAAAATAACAAATATTTTATAGATATAACATTTTCTTTTTACTATTTTTAGTCTACTAATATTTAGAAACATTTTCTGCATATTTTACAGTATAATTTGTCATTTTCAGTTAACTAAAATTTAATTTAGATATAACTAGAATTATGTATATTTAACGGTTTTATTGTTGCTGTTCATATTTTAGTAATATTTAGCAAAACAATTTTGCTAATTTCAGCTGTTTTTTCTGCAACATCATTTTTAACTAATTAGTTGCTTTTTCTGCTATTTTTACAGATTTTTTTCTATGAGTGTGTTATAATCATTATTCGTTAAAAAAACGTATTTCAGACACGGATAAGCGACGTCGAAATGTTGATTATTAATTGGGAAACTGTTTAGTTGAATGAGTTTCCGATCATTATAGAAAGCTACATTAATAAATGCAACTCATAACAAAGTCACTATCTTTAAAACTCGATCGATTTCATCCAGCCGAATTGAGTTGATCGCCACAACTTTGTAAATTTGTTTGTCACAACCGAGTTCAGTTGATACAACTGAAGTTAACATATGCATACAAAAAGTAATTAACGGATATACATAGTTTAGGGGAAAATACAGCTAAAAATAATAATAATTAATATAGCATGTATTTTATCATATTTTAAAAATTTAAAAAGTATTAAATTCTTAGGACATTAAAACTGAAAATACTTAAACACACTCTTTACAAAATGTTAGTAATTAATCTAAAGACCGATCAACCGATTTTTAATTTTATTCAAAATGAACTAATTTATAATTCCACTCCTAAATATTTAAATAATGACCAAATATTTATACTTTTCCTATTCAAGGATTGTGTCCCCTAAATTTGTACAATTATTATTATCTACAATAAGATACCCTACTGCTATGTGTCAACTGTCAACCTACACATTTTGTGTTATTGTGTCGTATTATTTATTTTTCGGCCATATTTAAATGTCATTTGAAGCAGTTAAGAAGATTTTTCATATTAAAATTCAATTCTTTTAATAAAATAAATTTCAGTGAAAAAAAAAACCCAGCAACGAGATAAACTGAAAAATATATATAAAAATAAAAATGAATTAAAGTATTGTTAATGTTGACATCTATGGTCCATTAGTCATGTTTTTATACTTTATATTTTTAAGTAAATATTTATAAGCTGTTTCTCTAAATGAATGAATGAATGTATTTTCTTAAATACCACTCAATCTACATGTTTATTTATCGTTAGTATGGCGGTTTATAACTTCCCAGTCAGAAAGCGCCAGTGGTACAAAAAATCAAGCACTGGCATACCACTGGGTAACCACGGTGTTAAAAATAAATGACTGGCAGAACACTCATTTGGGACGCTTTGCCAACGTTTACAAAAAGCATTTTGCCAGTATTTGTTTTAATAAAATTTCGGTGGTTTACAAAAGCAACCACTGGCAAAGAATTGGCTTAGAGTGATATGCCAAGGTTTGCAACCAGTGGTTGGTTATCCAGTGCTACCTAGCCAGTGCTACACACATAATAATCAATGCATAAAAATAAGAAATTAATGTCAAAACAACAAAAACTTTCGTAAAATAAACCATTTTCTGTATATTTTACGAAATTTTTTGTTATTTTTACATTTTTTAATAATTTTATGCATAGATTATTATCCGTGTACCAGTGGTACAAAAATCAATTCACTTGTAGACCACTGATTTTATAAAAATGCTGATGCTTCGTTAAAAAAGGTTTGTAGTCAGAAGGTTCCGAGTTCAAATCCGGTTGCAAGCAAAAGATTTTTTTTTGATTTTTTTTAATTTAAAATTTTTTTTGTTTTATAAAATCAATTTTTTTGTTTGTGGGAAAGCTCCTTCCGGACCAACTTTTTTTTCTCTTCCAACGCTGGCATATTAGATACAAAAAATTGTTTTCCAGTACTAGCATTTTAGCACAGCCAGCAGTTCTCCAGTTGTTATCACTCATTTATGTGTTTAGCCACCAAGTATATATGTGTCGTTAGCTCAGTGGGTTGAGCAATCGTCTGCCAATCTGACGGCAGGACCAAAAAAAAATACATATGAACTTTTTTTAAATTTTGTTTTGGAAAATATATTTCCAGACCACCTATTTATTGGCTTTGCCGACGTTAAAAAATTTTGTTCCTCCAGTGCTTTTCCGGCGCTTTTTGAACAGCCGGTCCTTTTATCTAATGATGTTATCATTTTGGGAATGGGAAAGCACTTTTTGCCAGTACCACCCGTTAAAGTGCTTTGCCACCATTTTCCCGTTTGTATTTTTCTGACTGGGTTAAAAAAATATTGAAATATGAAAAAAATAAACCGAAACATAACTAACAAACAAACAGACGGTGGTGTTGAGGAATTAGGGAGTGTTGTTGATTTTTTTTTACAAATGCAGTTAAAAGTTTACTTTACAGCAAATTTGGATTTCAAGTTCAACTGTTTTTTTATCTCCCAGTTTTTTGGGATTTTTTCACTATGGTTTGTTTATCTTTGAAATTTGTCCACAAACCATTCATTTGTGTACGACATGTTAGAAAAATATTTGTCTTTTAGAATATTTGGATAGTTTTTATTTAAAATATGCTTTTTTAAAACAAAAGCGCATATTATAGTTTCGGAAAATCTTTCTTTAGAATTTTTTGAATTTAAATTGAGGAAGTTTTCATAAATGTCTAATAACTAACTTATAAATTCCATACTCGTAGAAATAAATATGTTAAAATAGCGGGAAGACGTACTACAAATAAGTTGAAAATTACCTTGTACAAAAAATTGCTGGAATTAGAGGATTTTTTTTTGCTAAATACTAATAAGATAAGAACAGCAAAAGCAAAAATTTTCTATTTGCGAAATTTTTATTACATACGAGTTAATTTTTAGTTAATTGAAAATAATAAATTACCGAGTTAAAATGTGTAAAAACTTTTTTCATACAAAAAGTGGACTTATTAAATCCAAAAACAGTTGGATTTATTTATCTGTGTTTACACATAGCAATAAAAAATGCAAATATATGAAACAGCCTATTAATTTAATGTCAGAAAAAAATAAGAATGAAAATTAAAAGAGAAGCAAAAAAAAATGCAAAACAAGCAAATAAAAGGTTTTTCTTAAAATTCTTTATATAAAATATGTTTAGAAAAAAAAACTACTCGTCACCAAATACATATTTTACATCTTGGACATGGAGAAATAGCTGAATTAGAAATGACAATTTTTCACTCTACTGTAAGTAATTTAATTAAATCTAATTAGTGAATATTAAATATTGCAGTGGAATATTTTAATTGTGTGAAAATATAAATTGAAGTGATAAAACTGAAAAGCCTGTTTTATATAAAATATAATTAAAAGTTAAAGTAAAATCCTTCATCATTGAATTCGGTATTAGAAATTAGGGTGAAAGAAGTGTCGGATAGAAAATTCTTTTTAAAAAGCTGAGAATCTAACTGTTGAGCACTTTTTGAACTACTTTTTGGATTTATTAAATCCAAGTAATTAAAAAAAACGGTTATTATTTAGTATAGAAATAAATATCAAAAACACACTGTTATATCAACAAACTTTTAGTTATATTTAGCACGTTGGCTGCCAAAGCCTTTTTAGAATTTTGATCGTTCAGTAGCAATGTCATTTAACAATTTTGGTCACCAGAGGCCAACAACTTATTTTTGTTCTTTCTTTATTTTGTTCTTTCTTTATCCAAAAAAATACCATTAAAAATACGCAGCGGCCATGGGAAATACACCAAATTGTTCACCACAGGCTAGAGAATCGAAATTCCATGTAAAATTCCATATTAAAATCTACGAAAATATGCGACGTGGCCTCAGAATAACATTTAGGTGTCGCACGAAAATGTGCGACGTGGCCTCAGGGTAACATCTGGGTGTCGCATGAAAACGTGCGACGTGGCCTCAGGGTAACATCTGGGTGTCGCATGAAAACGTGTGACGTGGCAGGCAACGTGTTAAGTTAAATTTAATTAAATCCAAATAAGAGTTTTTCCTGCTAAAACCAACAGAAAGATTTGCTAAAAAATAATAGATTACTGATCTCAGAAGGCTTAATTTTTATTCGCATTTCAAAAATTTAAAAAACTTCCATTAAAGGAATTAAATATGCTAAAATCCCAAACGTATTTAACAAATTGTGAAAAATAATCCGCTGTAGGCATGTCCCTATCCGGATTTCATTCTTGCCTAAGGAAATCGTCAGGGGACGACGTTTTTAGAATTTCTGGAAATATTTGTTTAGTTAAATTACAAACTCAATGAGAATTTCTTGTTCTCGTCCAGGAGCGTTATTAAACATTTAAAATATCAAAGAAAAAACAAAAACAACAACAGAAAATTTTCCACAATTTGCTTTGTCATCTTCCAATGTACTACTCTGTTGTTTGAGAGATCTAGTAATGTAGTGACATCCATTCATGTAGAAACATCAAGAGAAAACAATGTTTTCTAAAGTGTCAGTAACATTTAAATTTGCACAAGCACTTGCATATTAGTTTTTTCAATTTTATTTTATCGGGATACACATTAATTGCATTAAAGGAATTAAATATGCTAAAATCCGAAACGTATTTAACAAATTGTTCCATTTTGTGTTTTTTAGTCTACTAATAATTAAGCAAACTTTTATCAGGGTGAGTTTTTTTTAACTAAAATTTAGCTAAAATCTTGTTATGCTATACAGTTTTATTTTTGCTATACTTATCTTACTAATTTTAATAGTTTTTTCTGCAAGGTCATGTTTGACTAATTTTTAGTAGTTTTAACCAAATATTTTACAGACTTTTTACTTACTTATTTATTGAAGGCTTACTAATTTATTTTAAATCTGTAACAAAAATATTTTTAAAATATTAAAAAAGTCTTCTTTGCTATAAGTTACGCCCTATTATGTAAAGAGTTTTATATATTTACAAATGTCTTATTTACCAACTGAACATATTTGTCAATATTTTTTTAATAAAATTTTCGTTAAATCTTAATTGGTTAGGGATATTTTTTAAAATCAAAATTAGAAAATATTTGCAGTTCTAGTAAAATTTATAAACAAAAAATGTTAGGGCTTTTTGTAACTATTTCCATATTTTATTTTGTTTGTTTAACTTTGTTGTATGTTGTGTTGACAAACGTGATTTTTATTGTTATTTCAAATGAATGACAATTTTCAAAATTTGGCCAACATAGCTAACCAGAAAGAAATTTAATATTATTTAAGAAACAAATTTAACAAAAATTTTCCGTGTCGGCTATGAATTAAATCATTAGAAATGTATGTATTTAGAACTGGATTCAGTTTAAAATATACCTGGCCGTATATTGTCTAACGTGTCTATTCATACACTTAAAAAAGTTTTTCGGTAGAGTTTATTGAAAATTGCAGTTAAAATATAAAATACAGAACTCGTATCGCAACGTAAAATAGGTTCACATGTATGTTTTTGAAAATATGCCAGAAATTCTCCAATTTACATAAATTTCGGATCGAAAGTTTAGAAAATGTAAGGAATAAACGAAGGATTAAAATAAAAAAAGTTGCACAAACGCAGTATTTGTGCATACGACTGGTGAATGCCACATCGAAAACAAAGTAGTTAAATATTTAAAATTTTAGTACTAAAATGTTGTGTTTTATTGATTGTAGAGTTGTGCACTAAAATTTTTGGTATTTGTTAAGGCACATCTACACGGGATAAAAATCTCGTAGAGTTTGCCCCTAATTTGTCATCTCTATTACAGTTGGAACTAATTTTTATCGTAAAAGTATCATCTCTAGTTGTCAAGTATTTGTTTTTATTAAAATTGTTATATTTTAAAGAATAATTTTTTCTCCAAATACCAAAAGGTGCATTTAATAAATTTAAATATTCAATAATGTTAAAAGACATCTTAGAAATTGTTACTAATTAAAGAAATTATATATGACAGCAATTGACAATCGGCTAGAGATTATATTTCGTAGACTTATACAGAGCTGCATTTTCATAAAGTCTAGCGAGATTTTTATCCCGTGTAGATGTGCCTTAAAAACTTATATTTTTTTTGGAAAATTATTAGTTTGTGCGCGGTTATTAAATATTGTCACATTAAAATTTGAAGTTAGCCCAGGTTTCTCTACATACCAATTTCGATTTATTCCATGAAAATAACCATTAGTGAAAATATTTTCCATGGTCACTGACGATTTTTTATCTCAAATGCAGACAATGGGTCATATGAATAAAACTTAGCAATTACTTCGAAGTAATTACTTTGGGCTTAGGAATGGCTTTTAACTCCAAATTTATCAATTGGCTGGTAGAATAGCATGAAAAATAAACGAAAATTAAAAAATTAAATTTCTAGTCTACTCCCAAGCAGACTAGATTTGTGAAGTAATTTCTTAAAAAACCCTGTATTTCCCCCTATTAGTAATATCTATTTTTTATTCATATAAGCCAATGTACACAGAAAAAACAGTAGGCACCAACAATGGGAATTTGTGAAAGCAAACACATTTTCTTTTCAATTGAAATTTTATTCCCAACAATTTTTTTGTTTGAAATTTTTGTAACTCGTTTGTAAATTGTTATCTTTCATATAAAAATTGTTTAAAAATAAAAATTCAAAGTTACAAAAAAATAAAAGAATTTTTTTTTTGGATTTACAAATTTCTTTGTTGGTGCCTTTTTAAAAAGTTTTTTTTTGTATTTACAAATTTGGTATGAGAAATGTGTTTAAAAATTTAATTAGAATTTTGTAAATTCGTTCTGTGTATGACAACGGACTTATATTTTCGTCTTATGTAATCAAAAAAGCCGTAAGTTAAATTTAAAAAATTTTACAGAAGCAGAAAACTTTCTAAAATGAAAAGTAGATATAATTTTTTCAACATTTTTTATGTTAACCTTATCTTTTGTTATCGAATTAGTATTTGGAGAAAAATTTCCAATTTTTATTTTATTTACAGGGCTATGAAACTTACGCCTCTGAGTATAATTTTTTCTGCGCTTGCATTTAGGGCTTAAATATAGAATTTTGTTAATAAAATCGCCATTTTCAGTCGTAGGAGTGTAAAATTTTTCAGGAGTATGTGTATGATAATCAAGCAAAAAGTTGATATTGATGTTTTGATTTCATATGACGATTTGTAGATCAACAAACAAAAACACAAAAAAAACAATTTGTCTACAATTTACGCACATTAAAAGATATTAAACTGAAATAAATTTAATATTAAAGACAACAGGAATTAAGCGAGATATATGAGATTTTTGGCCAGTATAGTTACATTTTAATTTAAAAAAAGTGGGCAAAAATTTTTCGGAAACCTTCTCGAAATACGCCAATATATTTTATCGATACAAAGATATTTATGTATATTGTTCTGCGTATTTCTGAAAGGTGAATAAATTTACATTAATTTGATGTATTATGTTATTATGTCCGACTTTTTCTTAAAATGTAATTGAATCACTTTTGCGCTTCGATTTTAACTGGAACATTCTTTATATGCAGTTAAAAAGCAGACATATGTAATTACCTTTTAAATAATGTTGTAAAACAACTAACAATACATTAAAAACAACTCAAAATATCGTTAAATTAGGTGATAAATCTTTACTTCAAAAATTTTAAAACAACTGTCAAAATCTTATATTTTTTTGAATAACCAACATATATAAATGTTTACTGTAAAAATACTGTTTCCGTGGTTGTTTTTTATGATGTAAAAAATTACTACAAAACAACTGTAATTACAGTTAAAAACAACAACTGCTCATTACTACACAAACAACTATGATGTTGTAACTATCAAACTTTTTTGAGTGTACTACTAAACTGTGACTAAGTTGTGACTGTATTCCCTGTGTGCTTGTTGGTGCCCAGTCAGAATAAATTATAGTTATTCAAAATTTTGTTGGAAGACTTAAAGTAGCAATAGACCCTTAACTATTCAAAGAAATATGTGCGCCCATTGCTATTTGTGAGGAGTTGTGACATTCACAGTACTATTTTTAAGACTGAAAGTCACAACTTTCCATACAAAACAACAATGAAATTGAATAAATTCAATTTTTTTTGTTGATGTTGTGATTGCATCGATGCAGGCTTAATTTTCTTGAAGTTTTCGAACAAAAATTTTAATAAATATAATTTGTTGTGGCTTAGCAACAACAAATACAAGGGGAATACAGACACAACTAAGAGGCGCAGACATTACGTACACCCAAAAATCTTAGTTCTTTATAACGAATATTTCAACTATCTTATAGGTGAAATACCCTTAACTAATATGTAGTTGAATTGGTTAAGTTGGTGACGGCGCTATGAAATGAGGCCCCAAGAAATTTGGCCCCAAAATGAGAAATGGCCCCAAAAAAGTAGGGGGAAATTTGGGGCATATTTTAATCTTTTGGGGGCCTTTTTTCATTTTGAAAATGAAACAATGCCCCAAAATAAGAATGAAAAATTACCCCAAAAATTTGTGGTCAAAATTAATTTTTTGCATTTGGGGTTAAATTACATTATGAAATTTAGGCCCAATTTTTAAAAATGAAAAATGGCCCCAATTTGTGTTATAGGAAATTTGGAGCCAAACTTTAATAAATTTGCATTTTTTAGCAAAACACGAACGAAACGTTTTCGGACATAATCCCCATAACTGTGGTGGAGATTATGTCTGAAAAGTGGAAGGAAATAATAATAATCCCAGAAATAATGGGGATTTGGACCTCTTTTAAAATAGTCATAATACTCATGGGGACTGTAACCATAGCAATTGTTGACAACATAAATCTCACTATGGGGTTATGACCGCTTCGAAAGTAGACATAAGCCCCAGAATTAATTTTTTTAAATTTTTAATATTTCAGGTTAAAAATTTATAGATTTGCAATTTTTGATGTTAAAGCTGTTATTTTTTAAATTTTGGGGTCATATGCATAATCACTTTTTAAATTTCTAAATGGTTTATAAAACAAATTTTTCACACAAAATTTATTTTATAAACGTGTTATAAGATTTTCAAATTATTATGCATAAGCAATGTAAAATTTAATTATTTTTTAAAAACAAATGTCTACTCAGTTGTTATACTACTTATTTTTGAAGAATTATCATTATATCAGAAAATATTGGATTTGAATACGTCGCGAGTAAATCGCCGCAAAAGTGTAAAGCGCCACAGGTGAAAATTTTTTTTAGTTTCGTGATTTTTAATGAAAAATTAATTTGTTATTTTGTTATATTTGTTGAGTTAAAGGCGCCGCACTTTCATTTGTTCGTTTTCTTAGTGTAAAGCGCTGCAGGGGAAAATTCATTTTTGTTAACTCTTGAGAAGCGTCGCATACAAAACTTTTATTTATTATTTATTATATTTTATTATTTATTATTTATTTATTTTTATGGCGCCGCAGGCAAAAATTTGTTTTAAAAATCGCGCGATTTTTAAAACAAATTTTCATTTGTTAATATTTTTAGTGTAATTTTTTTTAAATTGCTCATACTTTGACATTATGTGTATTTTCCTGTACAATTTTTTATTTAAATAACATGCAATTCTTTTTATAGAAGTTCAATATTTTTTCTTTATTTTTCTCAATTTTAAAAGAATATAACAAATTAAACCAAACTAAAATGCGAGGTTTCACAATCTCCCTACCAATAATTTCCCTAACATGTAATCAGTATTCAACCCAATTTTTTGTCCTATAAGGTCCGTTAGGGCAATGATCGCGGCGCCCTAAGAGGCAATGTCATGACAAACCATTCGCTATTAAATTTTATAAGATCGTCGGATGCTGCAAAAACAGTAATATTTTTTTTCGCTTTGAATATTTTGGTGAGATTTTTCAGTTCATTATATTGGGGTCATTTTGCATTTCTTCAAATTGGGGCTATTTTGCACAATGAAAAAAATCCTCAAAGTAATAAATAAAAATATGCCCCAAAATTCATTTTGGGGCTATTTTTCATTTGGTTGGGGTAATTTTTCGTTATATTTTTGGGGTTAATTTTCATAATGAAGTTTTGCCCCAAAAAATTGGGCTAAATTTCATTTTAAGATTGGGGCCATTTTGCGCAACGCCGTTGGTGACAACTAAGTTTTCTTAAATATCAATAATTCAACTATGAATTTGGTTAATAGCAACGATTTTTTAGGTGGAATTAAACAAATTTTTAACGATAGTAGCTACCAACTACTTCCAAATTATAATTGGTTAATAGGAACCACATACATATCTTGTTGTGTATCTTCATTTTTATAAAAATAAAAATAATATTTTGTATTAAGGTTTTTATTAATAAAAAGAGAAAGTACATGTAATTTGTACTATTTGTTACTTAAAAAAATATAAAATATTTTTCTGTGTAGACAGCCGTTGGGCGGCCATAAGGGTTTTCTACTAGGTCTTTCTATGGCCCCCATCGCTATTATTAGCAAAATTCCTCTTCCATTTTCTGCATTTCTCGATAACATTTCATTATTTTCAAATAAGATTAAAATAAAAATACGCTAATATCAACATACCGCCTCCAAAAACATTCAAAAAAATTCAATTTAGATTTATTTGGAAATTAACAAATATTTGGGAAATAAAAAAAAAAATCATTTGCTTTTCCTTATGCATTAAAAAATATAGTTGTCAATTTCAAATACATAATTTTAAATGTTATTCACAGGGTAACTTGAAGATTATTTTTTTTACCTAAACATATAGTTGGTTATAATTATAATAGTTATTTTAAGTTCTGCCCAACTCAACTAACTATTGATTTCCTTAACTATTTAACTACGGAATTTTATCGGTGTAGGAATAGATACGAAAAAACATCTAGTACAATTGAAAAATTTTAACTTCTTCGTAGCTAATGTTTTTTAGGTTCTAATATCTGAATTTTGTTAGGAATTGCCCCAATAGCAACGTCTTCTATAGCTCAAAATATAAACTGTTCCCGAAGAATTAGTTTCATTCTAATTAGATTTTACATCACTTATACCTTACAATTACGTTCCATGGAGCGGGTTTCGAAACCGGTTCTAGCGGAGCCAGTTACAGCAGTTTTAAAAAGTAAGAAACATTTATTTTTATAATATGAAATCATGGCGCCTATTCGCAGTTGTGCCTGACTCTCACAAGTCTTTTTTAAGATTTTATTTTTTTGGAAAATAATTGATTCTAGAAAACTTTTTTTTTGTCAATATTGTGATGGATACCAGGAGCCGAGTAACGACATTTTTTGATGAGTAAATAAGTAAAATGTAAAAGTGATAACACCATATTTACTTTTATATCCAATCTAGGGCCGACCTACAATATCCCTGGACTAACAAATTGCATCCAATTTTTATCATTTTTCTAAATTTCATTATTTTTCGAAGTAAAGAATTTAGAAATTGAATAAATATAATCTACTGTAGCTTTACAACAACAAACACGTGAAAACTAATAGACTTACGAGAAGAACTGAAAAACTTAAATTGGGAAAAATAAGTGTAATGGAACGTAATTGGAATACAAAACAGGTGGAACGAAATGGAATGGAACATAGTTGAAACACAAAACAAGTGGAACGAAATGGAGTGGAACGGAAAACAAGTGTAAATAAAAAACTAAACACAGGGAACAAAATGGAATAAAGCGAGTCTGGATTTTAATGATATTTACCGACTTGAGCATTTTTTTATTTAAGCTATTTTTCGCCAGTTTTTCGTTTTCCAAAAAATAAAATCATAGAATATATATTCCGCCCTGTAGGAAAACGACAAAAGCAACGTTTCTAGATGTCAAGCCCATGGAAGGAGTTGGAAATATTAAAAAAAAATTACTCTTTTCTTTTTTTTAATGCAAAAACATTCTAAAAAGTGATGATATCCCAATGTATTGTTAAAATTTTATTATTTGAGGATATTAAAAGGGCATCATTTATTAAGCATACAAATTAACAGAATATGTAAAAGCTCATTGTTCGTTTTGGTGTATCACCCCGTTTCTCCAATGGGCGTGTCATTTGAGGTAAAAACTGTCAATAATGACTTTATTTTTGGGAATTTGTCTACAGATTGGCAAATATTTTCTGCACATTTGTTGATGTTATTATTTTAACACAACAAGCTTAAGCCGTAAAGTGCAGAGTAAGTAATAAATCACCATGAGTGTTACCGGCAGTGGCAGTTAACATTATATTGTTACAAAATAATGACCAACCAACCGGCCCAGCAAAAATCATTTATAAACAAAATCTTATTTTATACATACATAAATATACAATAGTACAAGTATATTCTTCCTTACAAATTGAATCTGCATTTGAATGAGTATTTAAGTATTTTGTGAGTGTTTGAGTTTTTGGTATATCACTTTATAATCTCTTTTGTGTTTTGAGAAATCGAACCAATGCATTGCAATGCCCCAACGAATGAACATGCAACAGACAACACATGACCGGCCATACCAAGTTTCTTTCCTTGTTGCATTCATCATTTGGTAGAACAATATAGTGAAGTTATAGCAAAATATGTATTAGGGTGACAGATTTTTAAGGGAAACAATTTTCAGCATGCCGAAATTAATAAAAAAAAAAATATACGTTGTAACTAGGGCTCGGAAGCTATCACATCGATTTATTAATGCATAATTTACTATAAATAAATAAATAAATATTTTTACAAATTTTGTATGTACACTCTAAATAGTGTTTGTAAATTCGCTACTATGAAGTTTGTAAAATTTTATGTAATCTTACGCAAAATGCTTAAATTTAGATATCAAATGTGTAAAAATCTTGTTTGCCCACAAAAATACGCATTTATTGTATAAATAGGCACTTTTTATTTAGAATTACACATATTGTGTGCTTAAACACGAACATTAGGCATAATGTGTGTAAATGTAGAAACATTTTAAGGTATTAATTTGTCATTAAAATATTTTTTAAAATATAAAATGAAACAAAACTGGCAATATACAAAATAAAAATTATAAATAAAAGATCTATAAATTAAACCGCAACAATTACTGAATTTTATTAGCAAATAAAGGCGTGTAAACCACTAAATTCGTACCCGCGTTGAAAATAAAGTAAAAACTTACGGTAAATACATTAAGGAATATATATTTTAAAATTTTTATCTTAATATGATTTTTTTTTGCCAAGAACTGGAACGTTAACCTATACGTTAGTTTTTTGGTATCATCATTAAACTAAAGTGTGGTCATCAAAAGCCTATACATCCTATGTTCGGATCTTCAAGTTAAAGTAACGGTGCTGCCAGTGATAATGGCGGCGATAATAGCCTTTGTTTTTGAAACATCATTCGCAATACTTCTCTTATAGTAATAACGAATATACGTTTTCTAAATATTTCAAATTGTTACCGCTATTTACCTCCTTTCTTTCAGTTGTAGCATATTAACAGCATATTGGTGTATTACAATAATGGGACCTAATCATAAAACAATATACTTACCTTTGTTTATTAACTATGAAAATCTAATATTTAAACAAAGCAACTTTTTAGGTTTTTTTTTATCAGATATGCGGGTCGGATTCTGCATTTTTTTTTAAAGGCTAATTTTTAAACTATACTGGCAATATAAAAATCTTGAATATTAAGGAATTTTACCAAAAGAAAAACCCTTAGCTTCTGAGAACGTTTCCAATACAAAAACATTCAGATTCTAAGGTCATTTTTTTTCTTTCGAAAAACTCTTATATTGTAATATATTTGTTTTAGAGCAAAACTTTCAGAATTTAAAATATTTTCGTGAGTTTTTCCAGCAAAAAAACTCCTAAGAAAAAGAAAAATATAATATGCTGTAGAAAAAAACACAATGGAATATCCAAAAATTCTTTCGACTATTTTCTACATAATAATTCTCATTTTCTTTGAGCTTTTTTCTTTCGAAAATTTCTATGATTGTTATCACTTTTGGCTTAGAAAATCTATCCGATTAAAATAAAAATAAACATTTTATAAGAACGAAGCATAATCTGATGACTATTTTCCAAAAAAACATTATGAATATTGTACAGATTTAAAAATAATTGATTCACTGTTTGTTTGTCATTGTAAAAATAGCATGTATTAATAAGTTCTTAAAATAAATAACTGAACAATGCATTCCTTATTTTTAATAATGCGTTTAGTAGAAAAAATAATTTAGAGGTTGTTTAATTACAAACACTTTTTATGTATACATACGCATTTGGTTTGTATTTTCAAGCATTTAAATATGCAACATCAAGCATTTCATTGGAAAATTTACACATTTATGTACTTATATTTACACATATTGTGTGTATGAATATTAGACACAATGTGTGTATAGTTTTTGATTTACACACATAGAGTGATTCTACTGACATTATAGTAGGTAAAAAGTTACGTACTATAAATAGGGTAAATTTAAACAAAAATTTATTAGAGTGTATAATATAATATAAATTTCGTTGCATGATTTAAGCTCTTTTTTTATTTTTTATAAAAGAAATACATAATTTTTAAATTTATAATCTTTTTTACCTAGACAAAAATTAAAATAATATTAAATGAATTAATAATATTGAAAAGCTTGAATAAAATCAAAAATATTATAATGAATCATATTTTTAAAATGTAGTTAAAAACAACCTAAAGTAAATATTAAATTAATTGAAAACACAATTAAAAGAAGGACTACTGATTTTTCATTATATTCAAACAATTTTGCTATCCATTTTCAAACATTGTTTAAACAATCCGTAAAAAAAATAAAAATAATTGAAAAGTCTGTTAAACAATCTTCAATTTTTAACTGGGAAAACTTTAATAAAAAATTATTTTGTGGTTTGTTTTTTTCATATTTGACTGTTTTTTTTTTATTGCATTTTCAAAACACTACACACACAGGCTCATATTTTTATTGGCTATGCTTGTGTGTATGAGTGAATACTTTCTTGTTATTTGAATTGAAATAATTTTGAAGAAACTATTTTAACAAGAAAGAAAACCGAAAATATTTTAATTTTTTGTTTTAAAACAGAAAACAAAGGAATTGTTTTCTCTAAAAATAGAACATTTGACTGAACATAACAACTCCAACAGACGATTCGTATTTTTTTGTAGTTTATTTTTTATTGACTTATACAAAAAGTTAAACAATATGTTTCCATGTGGGTCATTCCATCTCATTTTTTATAATATTTTTTTTAATACGCCTAAACCATTTTTGTAGCTATTATAGTTTTAGAGATATTCAAAAAATAACCTCGTAAAAAGCAAAAAATTAGAAAAATTATGACATTTCTTAAAATTTTAAATATTGCATAACTTTTGTAAAAAAATTTTTGTCATTTTTTCCTTTGGGATGAAATGACCCATGTATTTTAATTGATTCTTCAGTTGAAAACAAACTTTACCTATTACTTTTCAAATAAACCTCAATCGGTTAATGAAAATATATTGTGAGTGTATACAAGAAATAAAAAAAAAAATATTGTCACCCTAATATATCGTATGTTAAATAAGTTGAAGTATGGGTATGTGTTACAAAGTACAGCTAAGCTGCTCTAAGCTTCAACATAATCATCTCAAAACAAACGCCCATGTTGCAAGTTCACCATATAAAATACAGACAGACAAACGATAAATAGTCATGTGTTACTGATTATGTTACAAATACTATTTGAAACCGTTTTTTTAATATATCTTTTGCTGCTGCTAAACTATTTCTTCGGTTACAATCAAGGGGATAACTTTAATATATACTCTTTGCCATACATTTATTTATGCAGAGATTCTTAAATAATAAAATTTTAACAACTTTTTTATTTTAACCCTTTCCTGGACGAATTTTAATGGCTGGTAATTTTCCGATCAAACTACGTGAAAATGTAGATCTATGCCAAAGAAATATTTTTTTATTACTTGCAACACCCCCTAGCCGATATATTTGGAATTAAATTTTAAATAATAACATGCTGCCGGTCCCGAGCGGGTTAAGAAAAATTTTTTAAATTTTAATTTTGTATGTTTTCTATTACTAAACTCTACATAAAATCTTTAGAGTTTTTCAATTTTATTCATCACACAATTTTTGAGACTAAAGCCCAACCCACATAGTGAAAGTGCCAGTGGACAGTGTCAGTGCTGTCAAATTTTGTTCTTGAATTTCGCGAAAACGATTTAATATTTAAAAAAAAAATTCTAATTGCGTTTTGTTTAGAAACAGCTCTATTTTATTTAGAAACTTTTCTAATTTCTCGGCAGTGACAAATATAAAAGATACAAAAAGTTGCTTTATCGACAAAACGTCGCACTGTGGTCGACACTGCATTTATGTGGTTTAGGCTTAACTAAAACTTTAGCTCTTATATATTCAAAAAATTTACTACAAAAAATCGGTCGACTTGATAATATAAAAAAATTCTATATAAAGCCTCAAACTTTTTACAAATGTTAAAGAAGAAAATAAAAGTAAAGGTGCCTAAGATCTTCTTGTAATAATTTGTTTTGCAAAATTGATCGTTAGAAATGAGAAATGTACTCTCAAAAATAGAACATTTCTCATTTATACAAATGGTTGAAAGGGTTAAGGAAATTCGAAGAAGAATTAATTCTTTTTGATGTAGCCATTGTACTAGTTTTGAAACGCAGAAATTTCTAAGCATAACGTTTAAGAACCTCTTCATTAATCGTTACAACTGTAAGCCATTTAACAAACACTTGTTGCAACTTATTTTCCATTTTATTTTTCTTCTCTTGCCACCAATAAACAGTTACCGTGATACTGGTTTCTTTTTCAATGTCTTGTTTTTTTTTGTTGTTATTCTTTAGCTTTTGCCGTTTTTACTTATTTTAATCGTATCGATTATTGTCTTGTCCACGCTTTTGCTGTTTGTTGTGATTATAATTTATTATTGATCGTTATTTATATCGATAACTGCTTATAAAAGAAATATTTAATTATTTCATTAACTTCTTTTAAATGCCTTGAACATTAATATTAGTATGGATTATATTATAAATTTACTAGTTATTAATGTGTCTTAACTTTATTGAGCATTTGACATTAATTGCATTATATCATTAAATGACATGAGACATTATTTTATGATTTACTAGAGAGTTTGTCATAATAGAAATTACAAATATTACAAATATTTTTAAATCAATAAAGCCTAAACCAGATAAACGCAGTGTCGACCGCAGTGCGACGTTTTGTCGATAAAGCAGTTTTTGTATCTTCTCTATTTGTCACTGCCGAGAAATTAGAAAAGTTTCTAATAAAAAAGAGCTGTTTTTAAACAAAACGCAATAAGAATTTTTTAAGAATATTAAATACTTTTCGTGAAATTCAAGAACAAAGTTTGACAGCACTGCCACTGTCCACTGGCACTTTCACTATGTGGTTTGGGCTTAATTGTTAGTTTTCACTAGAAAATTATAACCTAAAACAGATACTCGCAGTGCGAGTGAACTGCAGCAGTTCTCTCAAATTTGTTGCTTAAATTTCGCGAAAACTATTCACTGTTTCTATACATTTGTTTTTGAATTTTGTTCGATTGAAGCTTTTGTTTATTTAAATAACTTTATAATTTCTCGACAGTGACAAATAAATAATATAAAAAACCTCCCAGCCAACATTTTTCTGAGCGCTCAGATATTATGACTCATAAAAGACTCTAAAATACGAGCATTTTCAGAGTGCTCAAATTTTAGAGTCATAAATGTAACATAATAGACTCTTATTTATGAGTGTATTGAACATTTTTTTAATATTTTTTCAATACTCATAAATGACTCAAGAATTATTCATAAATGACTCATAAATTGCTCAGAAAATTCAACATTTTCCAGCAATGCTCATAATTTGGAGTCTTTTATGAGTCATAAAAGTGCGCTCAGAAAGAGGCTTCATCGGTGAAGGAAAACACCCTCATATATCTATGATTTCAGAAGGACTAAGGGCTCTTTTATGAGTCTTTTCGGACTCCAATTGTACACTGGGCTGCTTTATCGACAAAATGCCGCACTGCCGTAAAACACTGCTGACACTGCTGGTATCTGGTTTAGGTCTATTCCTCTATGTTTAAAAAAAAATATTTCTAAATACCCAGCCAGCAAACGAGCCTAAAAATTAATCAAAAAAGAGCTATAAATATATTGTTAAAAATTCAAATTTTTATATGAAAGTGGTCCATCCAAAATAGCCTTCTTTTTTAATCCAAAAAGGACTAAAAAAATTTATCCCAGCCAGCAAATTCGGAGCGCTCATAAATAAGATTCTTAAAGGGTTCATAGAAATGATTATTGTTTTTATGAAAACACTCTTTCTTTGGCAGAAAATATGAACCCTCAAAAATCAATCCAAAAAGTTGTCTCTACAATCTAAAAAGCTGTCTCAAAATGAGGGTTCATTTTTCGGACTCAAAAAAGATTCCAAAATTATTTAAGTTTATGGGGAAAATTTCGATTTTATACTTTCTTTTTCCTGAGTCATTTCTGATTACACAGGGGGCTCTTTTGGACGGACCACTTTCATAGGAAAAAGTGAAAAAATATTTGTGTTTTTGGAGCTCATTTCTGAGTCATTAATGATCATCTTTGTTTGCTGGGATTTAAAAAAATTCTACAGGCTCAAAAATTAATCTTTTTTGAGCCTATTTTGAATTGTTCACAAAATATTCAATTTTGTTTACATTTCTGAGTCATTTCTGAACCATCATTTGGAATTAATAATTTAACTCAAAATTTTGTGCCTTTTTGATTCCTTTTAGAGGGCTCATATTTTCAGCCAAAAAATGAACAATTTTTGACAAAACATTTTTAAATTTCAAAAAATATGTGTTTTGTTTAGGTAATTTTTGACTAAGAACCCTCAAAAAAATATCTAAATTTTGCTGGCTGGGATTATTTCGCACATAAAACTCCACATTTTTACTTAAAAATAATCAACATTTCAAGTCAGCGTACTTTGTAAAACTGCAAAATGTGCATTTTAATATCCATATTACCATAAACCAAGTAAATACTTTTTTTTTATATAGAGGACACCCTAGATTACTGGGCACTAAGAGGATTTTCTGAATTACCACTTCCCCAATTTTTCAGAGCCACCGTCGTAAAATTTTTACAAATTTGAAAATTTGTTGGCTTTTGAACCGCTAAATACCCCCTGGGTGGGTGGGGGCATATTTTTAATCCAAAATTTTTTAAGTAGTCCAATCCTTTCCCTATCTGTATTTTCAGTACCTCTTACGAGGATCTAGCTAGATTTTTACTAAAATTACTATCTTTTTTGTATTTAAATACAAAATAGTCAGAAATGGGTTAAGAAACCCAAATATTTAAATAAAAAAGCTAAAAAAATCTACTAAAACTTTAGTGGGAAATTTTCCTACTAACAATCATAAAAAATGTTAGTAGGAAAATTTGTAAAACCGTTAGTGATAAAACTTTGCATGTTTTTAAATAATTTTTAGTCCTAATTGAGATTTTAATTAACAATTTTGCTATTCTGATTTGACAAAATTTTAGCAAAAATTTTTGCTAAATTTAAAATATTTATTTTCATAATCAGGGCCCATATTGGTCAGCGTACCAAATAAAAATATTTTCGTATTTGCGACCTATAAGGTGCAAGTAAGTCAATTTTTGCGGCACTATGTCTAACCATCCTTGCACCGATATAAATACCAAATTTAATTACGATATTCATATCTACGACCTGTAGCGTGCAAACATGTCCATTTTTGGGGAGCTTTATAAGGGCACTAGGTTTAAACATGGACCGATTCTAAACAAAATCAATAGGCTTTGGCCATGTACATCAGTATACCAAATTTCAGACAGAAAGACGGACATAGTTAAATCGAAAAAAAAGTGATTCTGAGTTCATCGTTATACTAAAAGATTGGTCCTATATTTTATGGTGTTACAAACATCTGCACAAACTTATTATACCCTATCCATGTAGTGGTGTAGGGTATAAACTTATGAAATTAATTAATGTAAAACAAACACACTCTGTGGTAAAAAGTATTTGCCAGCGTGTGGAAAAAGCGTTTTGCTAGTATTTGTTTTACAAAAATTTCAATGGTTTATAAAATAACTAGTGTCAAAAAATTGGCTTAGAGTGCTATGCCAACGTTTTTTAAAAATTGGTTATCCAGTAATATCCAGACAGGAATTGCCAACAGCAAAAAATCAATGCAACCAAATAATAGATTATAAAATTGCTGACGCTTTCAAATTCGGTTGCAGGAAATATATATATTTTTTTTTTAAGTTAGAAAATTTTTTGTTTCATAACATTTACTTTTTTGTTTGTGGAAAAGCTTGATTTAATACCAACTTTTCAAACAAACTTATTGCCAGTGCTTGCTGTTACTATTCATTCTTGTGTTTCTTCACCAAATTTTATATGTCTCGTAAGCTTAGTTCCAGAACTTTTTTCTTTCCCGGGATACCGAAAAATCGCCCATTCCCGAAATTTCCTTAAATCCCCGAGAATAATATATTAAAATACTAAAATGTTTTTTTATTGATTATAACCTGTGAAACTTAAAACACTCTGAAGTATTACAATTTCTGAGGAAATACATTTTGAAGTCATAAAGGAGACTGTGAAAAATTGATAAACTATTCAAAGAAAATTTAAAAACGCAATATAAAAGACTTTTAAATTGAAGGCATTTTCTTTGAAGATTTTACCGAAAAGCATTCTCTACAACATAAACTTGGTCATGAAAATTTGAATTAACATTCTATCTGATATGATTTTAAAGTCAATTTGCGGACTGATGTAACTTTTGAAATTTCAATAAATATTCTTACAAATTAATTATAAAAGACTTAAAAATTAACGAAATTTTCTATGATGATGTACCGAAAAATCTTTTCTGAAACATAAAATACGCACAGAAAGAGGGGACATTAAAATAAAATTCAAAAACCTTCTCACATATTTGACATGTTTGTTAAAGGGGTATCGACTCTAGGAAAAATTTTGTTTTCGAATTTTTTTTATATTTTATTTGGATAGAGCATACTCTTCAGTATATGCTCAGAATATATTAATTAAAAATTCAAAGAAATAAAATTTCCACATTTTTTTTTTGTAAAATATATTTTAGTCACAAAGTAATAATCTATGCATTAAATTTTTACACAAAATTTTTTGGGAGCGTTTTTTATTATTGTCTTTATTATAAATCTTATTTCACATAATACAGCAGAACAAAAAGGAAAAAACTACATTAAAAGTTGCAAAAATTGCACGCAGTCTTTAAAGAAAAGCCAATGACGATTCCTCGATGGTGGGCGAAGGCACGTTATATGAGGTACTGATCGCTTTTCATAAGCCATAAAAATAATCAATGTATACAAAAAATAAAAAACAAATACAAAACAAATAAAAAAATTACGAAACAAAAGATTTTGACCGAATGAAATGATTAATAAATCCTCTACCATCGTTTTTAAGAATATTTGGGTCAATATATAAAATAATCTTTATGCGATTCTTCTCAAAATTGGTGCATATGTAGAAAACTGCGATATATAAATTTTATTCACACATGGTTTTTTGAAATTTTGCAGTTTTCTTAGCCTATAATTAAATTTAAACTTTAAACGCGTTTTCCCACAACCCTAAGTTCAAGGCGGGTTCACCGATTTCGATCCGGGTTATCGTGGCTCTTTTTTTGAATTTTGGGCAAATAAATTTTATATCCCCAAGAAAATGTGTTTTTCTTGCCTTTTTTGGAATTTTTAAGTTTGTGTGGCAACTTTGTTATAAAAAAAATTTAAAAATAAAAATCGGGGCACGATAAGGACTAGGGAATTTATCTGGGATTAAGAGTCACTTTACATTTTTATTTTCCAATAATTAATGAAGGCTGCACAGTGGCTGCCGATTTTGCCTTTTTTAAAAAAGGCCAGTAATGAAGTGGCAACTCTGGCGATTTTGGCTGGGGAAATATAAAACTGATATTTTTTTAAAAATACTACAATAACATTTAAATAAAAAAATATTAAAAATATTTTTAATTGAATTTTTGACAACAGTTAAAATATGCCCTTTAAAATGCTGTTGTTACAGTATTTAACCCCTTAAGCGATTTTCGGGATTTATATGACTTTTTCGAAGGCCAAGTGTAGGATACACAGATTTTCTATTTAGTGCTAAACTAAAATTGGAACTCCTGAAGTTTTTCGATAAAGACTTCTTCCGAAAAAGTAAATGTATTTTTCCAGGAATTGCCGGAAGTTTTTTTTCGATAAGGAACACTACTGGTTATCCTGCTTTCACTGATTAATGTCGGCGCCTTCTTTTAACAACGGTCGAGAAACATTAAGATTTGGTTTTATGTTGCCACCCAACACCACTAACTGGAAAGGCTGAAGCAAGTTTGTGATAGTATTTATAACTAGCAAAAAAAAAAAAAAAATAGAATGGACTCACCTTTAATTATAGCGATCGACTCACAATCACTTTTTTAGACGACTTGGCGATATACGTTCACCAGTCCATGTAATATTGTAATCAAACTACAGGTCGCAGTCCCAGAGATAATTAGTCGATATTTGGCATATATGTTGCTATTGATTTAAGGATGAGTTGAAAGCCGTCCTTATGTTACCAAAGAGTATATATAATAAAGAGATTGGGGGATTCTCTATCACTGAGAAAGCATTTGTTCTATTATGTAACTTGGAACAGGAACATACTCAAACCCATATCACCCATCAAACATGGCAATACGAAGAACATTATCCGATCATATCGCCAGGAAGAAAACATTTATTGCCGGCAATATCAATATCGAAACAACTGTTACCCTAAAATAATACTTCCAGGCAATACGAAAGCAATAACTCATATGGAAGATAAAAGGGTGATATCGCTAAATAAACTCCCCTGAAAAACAATATCTGCATACATAATCCATTGACCAACTTATAAATTATCTTGATTTCATCTTAGCCGATTTTTCCCGCGCAATTAATCTTGACTTTTCACGAGTTTATTTGTTATATATCTTTTGATTGTTTTTGTACAAATTTAGTTTTAATGTTTTCCAAATTGACAAAAGTTTTCAAACAAATTTGCTTTATCTTGCAAATGATACAAAGTTGATATTGCCGCAATATTGTCATAAAAAGTTATGACAAAAGATAAAAATTTCGAATTATTTTTTTTCCAAGTACCGCCGAATTATCTTCCAAATGATAAAAGGAAGACAGTTTCAAAGTAAATACTACTTGATTATTTTCATTCAAATGAAAAATAGAAGATATCGCTTTAATATCTTCTTGGAAGATATGTTCCAAATGTTTGTATCTTACATTATGTGCGCTCTTTGTATGACTCAAAACATCGATTATAACCAGGGATGGAAAACAATAATTTGGTTATTATAAAAATCAAGAATGGAACCTTAATTATACTATTCCAACAGTATTATAGCCCTAGATTATGAATTTAAAAAAAAAAAAACATACGTAGAAAATTGCAAAATAATATCGGAATGCGAAAAAAGGCTTTGGGTTTAAAAAATTAATTAAAAAACTTAATAAGCGATTTACATTCGGCAAACGATGCCAAAATTTTCTTTTTTGTAACTAACCACCAAACTTTGTTTTATGAAATGGGCATTATACTCCGTAGATTATAAATTTAAAAAACCGCACGAACCGCGGAACACGAAAAAAAGACTTTGTGGTAGAAAAAAATAATTAAAAACTCAATCAGCGATTAACAATCTGCAAATAAATACAATGACGCAAAAATTTTCCTTTTTGCAAATATTTTTTTCGCGTTTTTTTTGCAAACTAAGCACCAAACTTTAGTGTATAAAATTGGTACTATAGTCCCTAGATTATAAATTTTAAAAAACCAACACTTAAAAAATTGCAAAATAATCACGGAAAGCGCTTTTTTCGCTTTATGGTACAAAAAATTAATTAAAAAACTTAATCAGCGATTGACATTCTGCAAACAAATATATTAATGAAAAAAATTTTGCAAATATTATTTTTCACGATTTTTTTTGCAACTAGCCACCAAACTTTGTTGTATGAAATGTGTATTATAGTCCCTAGATTATAAATTAAAAAGAAACGTACTTAAAAAAAGGCAAACTAAAAGCGGAACGCGAAAAAAGACTTTGTGGAAAAAAATTAATTAGGAAACGTAATCAGCGATTTAGATTCTGCAAACAAATATGTATATTGATGCAAAAATTTTCCTTTTTACAATAGTCAATAAACTTTGTTGTATAAAATGTGTATTATAGTCCCTAGATTCGGTAAATAAGTACATTGATATTAAAAATTACCTTTTTCCAATTTTTTTTTGCTTTTTTTTGCAATCAATCAGCAAACTTTATTGTCCCTGGAGTATATATTTAAAAAAACCGCACTGAAAATGAATTAAATGAATTAAAAGATCTAATCAGCGATCGACAATCTGCAAATGAATATATTGTTGCAAAAATTTCCCTTTTTGCAAATGTTTTTTTTCGCAATTTTTGCTAATATTTGCTAATAGTTGCTAATATCTAAATATTTAATTTTAATTTTTTTTAACGAGCCAAAGAGGAAGCTATGTTTTAGTTACTTACATTTTAATATATGTAAGACCGATCTAACATTTTTTGGTAGAAGAGCCCGATTTAGTGACTTTTTTCCATCCCTGATTAACCAGTCGGAAGCCTCATAATATTTTTTCAAATAAAAAATATTGAGAGAGTTGCAAGGCCATTGATTTTACCTAGTAGCAATAGAAATGGCCTATCTGAATTGGGCTTAAATTGTATTAAATTGGTATATGACTGTAATTTGGGATGTGAATGCAATACACACATATAAATATTGCCTCAAAATTTAAAGAAAATTCGAGTACTTTTGGATATCCTTCCCGATATTATATTGCAACATAAACAACATTTATCAAAGTTGGTTTAATATCAATTGGTTAAAACCATAAAAAACTGTAAAGATCCATATAAAACGCGAAGAGTGGTTTCAATATCAAGTTTTGTGCATCCGATATTAACCCTAAATATGACTGCAAGTCATGTGCCTACATTTCACCACAAAAAATTGATATTGATTGCATTTGAAATTTTTTGGAGAACTACTAAATTTAAACAAACATTTCGCGGAAAATTTGTACCTTAGATCGAATAATAAAGTATGCCATTGTAATCAGCATGTCCGAAATATATAGAACTGATATAGAACTGATGGTCAGATTTCCATTAATTTTTTCTGTCTCATGTAGTGTAATTAGATCGAGTTACGGGTTCAGCATATTCAATTACAAAAAAAAATAATTGGAGCTTTTATATAATTTTTTAATAAATCGGCTAACTAGCCGAATGCAATCATTGTGGATTTAAGAAAATTTTCTACACAAAAAATATCTCTAAAAATGTTAGAACTTCAAAATGATTCCTGAAGAATTTTTTTTAATTTAAGTGCCATTTTTTTATTAAATACCTAACAGAGTAGTTTTTAAATTAATAGCTAGTTAAAATAGTTTTGCCTTCCTTAATTTAAAATATATAAGAATATTATATTAAAATTTTAACTATGTTCACAATAACTTGGCCATTCCCTGTTTCGTGTTGCCATAAGATATTTTCCAAGTCTGGATGTCATCCAAAAAACTTTTACAACATGGCTGGTATAAAACACACAAAAAGCTGAAAATGCAAAAAATTCTATACAACAGTAAAAGGCTTATTTATAAAAGGCGTTTTAAAACCAAAATAACAACGTACTACAAACCTATTATAAATTTATGAACATGTTTTTTTTTTTGAATAAGTCTGAAAATTCAAGATGTCCTTTCAGTTTTTTTTACTTACAGTTATTCAAATAATAAAATTTACACTTAAAATATTTTATTATGTATTAAACGGTAAAAAATAATAAAAACTTTTAATTCCAAATTTGCTTCAATGAATTAATATATGGGTTAATTTTCAGCCTAATAATTAAATTAATTAACTAAATTTTACATTTATAAAAAAGAACACGAGAACTAACAATAAGCATTTTTAAAATATTAACTCCAATATTTTATAGTCTACAAAAATTAATTGATTCGATTAAGTATGTTTCACCGCTCAATTAAATGTGTATATGTTTTAAATAAAATTCTAAGAAAGTATAACTGATGAATGTGGTGATGCCCAGAAAAAATTACGGTGTCTATCATGAAAATGGCCAAAGTTTAGGAGGTAACAAATAAAATCTAATATGACAATATTATATTTAGATTTTTTGACTTGAGGTAGAAAATAATTCTAACTTGATTATGGTATTTTTTTTTATAAAATTATTTGGTGAACGACCTATTGTAGTAGTAACTGTGTGTTACATTTTTCTTAAAATTCTCAATATTACAATTTTTAAGACCATAATCTATTTTTCTATACAAAATTGTATACTTTTAACTATATTTCCTGAAAGTTGTTTTGTTTCCACAAACTTTTTAAAACGTACAAGCCTTTACATATACCAATGTATATAAAGTTGTTTATAAATATATTTTACTAGCCTTTATTATAGCCAAGTTATATTGCTATATCAATTGATATTTTTTTTTACTATAACCATATTTTATATTTTTTTATGTTTAAGTAAATTGTCCATATTGTGTACACTTAAAGAAAAGGCTGTTGTCTTTCGTATCCCTTTTCTTTCACTTATCGATCGCATGCAATATTTTTTTTTAATACACTCTAGAGCCATATTTTGAAATGTTTGTAATTTTTATTACTTTACAGCATAGTTGAAAACCCAATTATTTTTTCATAGTAACGGTATGTCTCAAAACTCTATGTGCTGCTCTGGAACACAGATTTACTCTGGCCGACATTTGAAAAGTTTTTGGATGAGTTAACCCTTTCATGCCCAAATTTTAATGGCTGGGAATTTTCCGATCAAACTTCGAGGACATATAGATCTATGCCAACGAAATATTTTTTATTATTTGTATAGCTTTGCAGCACCCCGTAGCGGAGATATTTGGAATTAAAGTTCAACGTTAACTTAGTTATTACTTCCATTACTAAACTCTATACAAAATTTTTTGAGTTTTTGAATTTTATTCATCACAGCATTTTTGAGACTAATTAAAAAAAAAATTTTAGTTTGCTTCAAAACTTCAATGTGAGAAAATTTGTGTGGAAACCGCTCGCTAATGAACACTATCAAAGCCTGCGATATCAAATCATACATACGCATTTTGGAGCTGCAATGCTGCTGAGTAAAAACATCGCTAGAAAAAAATAAATATGACGGGAATTATGGACACATAGGGGTATGTCGTGTACCTTGGAACTTTGCATTTTTCTCCTATTTGTTAATGTTTTATTATAAAGTCTTCTTCTATTAATTTTTTTTATTTTGCCTAATGATCATTACACAAAATTTCTCAAATACAGGAGAACCTAAAATTGGGTGCGTTTACCTTGGAACGACAAAAGTAAAATTGTCCCATTTTAGATATATATCAACTCTACTGCAAATAATGCAATAAATTTTATTATGGGTGCTAGGGTGATCCGATTTGTAAGGACAAAAAAATTAGTTTAAATTTTTTTAAAAATAATCAAAAATAATAAAAAAAATCAATTTAAAGTTCGTCATTTTATAAATGGAGTAACCAGTAAATTTTTTAACTATATTATACAAATAACAAAAACAAATTTTCTTTTTTACAAAAATTAAAATGCGTGTACCTTGGTTATTATTCAATATTTCCTCTTCTATGTATGCAACAAATTTCAGTACATGATTAACTGATGCTTCACGGGCTCACTGTGATTTTTGAATTAAATTCGCTACGAAATAAACTTTGATTTAAATTTTTCGACATTTCATAAAAATTATGTTTTTATGCATATATTAGATTACATTGTCCCATTTTAGATATATATCAACTCTACTGCAAATAATGCAACAAATTTTATTATGAGTGCTAGGGTGAGCCGATTTGTAAGGACAAAAATTTGTCGGTATTGTGCCATCGATTTTTCGATAGCTTTTGGCATGAGGAAAAAAAGTTCCACTACGATATATAAAAAAAACATTTTTTTTTAGAAAAAATGATATCGCCATCGTTTTAAGCGTACCATTTTACCTTGGATGGGATATATTTACAAAAATTTAAATCGGCGATTTTTTTTTTAACATACCTACTAAAAAACCTTAAAAAGATCGATTTTTCGAAAAAAAACTTGTCCAACACCTCAAGAAATACTTTTTTTTTGGAAAAACTGCTATCGCCTTCTTTTTTAGCGTGGAAAGGTAATGTTTAAAAAAAAATTAAATCAGCCGATTTTTTTTTTATTACCTTCTAAAAAAACCTTAAAAATAAAAGTAAAAAAAACTTAAATTTGGGCGCCTCGAAAATGATTTTTTTGATATGTCGCAGTGGAACTTTTTTTCCTCATGCCAAAAGCTATCGAAAAATCGATGGCATAATATCGATTGCTAAATCGACCCACCCTAATATTTTTTTCCGAAATACCGTTAATTTTTTACAATTTCCAAGGTACACTCCAATTTTTATAAAAAAAATAATAATTTCTCAAAATGCTTAAAAATTATTATAGTTTTTATCATTTGCAAACTATAACAATACCAACAGTAATATTTCTGCATTTAAAGATATTTCGCATCTATCTTATTCTCGGAGATATTGACATTGAATTTCCAAAAGTACCAAGGTACACGACATGCCCCTAATAAATAGGAAGTTTGCATGTATGCAACATTGGGGCGGTAAGGTTAAGTTTTATGGTAAAATTTTAATAAATATTAAAAATTATGCTATAAAGTACACAAAAACATAGTACATTAACTGCAATTTAACTTCTTGAAATGTCAGACAGAGCCAGTGAGAGAGCGGTTAACATTAATTGAGAGACTTGCATAGAGCCTGATGATACTACAATACATTCATGGAAAAATTGCAAAAAATCTTATAGAAATGAATTAAAACAGAAAAAACTGCTGAGATTAGCATATTTTTTGCTAATTGCTAGTAAAATAAGAACAGCAAAAATAAAATTGTTAAATTTACAGAATTGCAGTTACATTTGAGTTCAATTTTTTTTAATATTATACTGTAAAATCTGCAATTTACCAATTTTTAACAACCTGTCTTTAAAGACACGTCTTCTATTTAAGCCCAACAACTTTTAATACGCTCAAAAAAATAAGTTAGTAGAAAAATTAGTAAAACGTCTTGTATATCAAGTGTACTATGTTTCAGCATTTTTTTTTGCTGAAATTCCATTTTCAGCAAAAGTTTTCGTTATAGTTTTTTTTAGCACTAAACTAATGTTTTACTAATTTATGTGGGCCCAAAAATTGGGCTGATAACCGCAGTCTACTAATATTCATCAAAAAGTTTAGTGATTTTAGCAAGGATTTTTTTCATTTGCAATCGGCTGAGTGTTAGCGAACCTTTTGCTGAGATTACTACTTTTTTTGGTGAAAATCGATTCGCTGATTTTCAGGAAACACCTTTTGCTGAAATTACCAACTTTTTTGCAAGCACGCTTCTGACTAAAAATTTGCTGACGCAGAAGCTGACTTTACTGCCTTTTTTTTTAAGTGTAGGAAGGCGATAAACCAACGCGGTGAAAAGCATGTGATTGTTTGAGATAAAAAAATTATAAAAGTTGTAATTTCAGGGTTGCATAAGATGAATAAAAAAAAATATTTTCGATTTTTTTTCAAAACACTTTTTTAAAATAATATTTAAAAATATAAGAAAGAACTGCATAAAAGTATAATGCTGATTCTAATCAAGATCTGTGGAGAATATTTAAGAGAAGACAACTGCTGGAAAAAACTGATGAAATTGGCTGATTATTTTTGCTAAATATTAGTAAGATAGGAACAGCAAAAATAAAACTGTTAAATATACAGAATTTTAGTTATATTTGAGTTTAATTTAAGTCAACAGAAAATAACAAATTAAGCTACTGAAATCAACAAAAAAATTTCCTAAATAATTAGTACACTAAGAAATCACAAAAAATTTATAATTTCCAAAGGTTTTTTATTCGATTTTTTTTTTAATGAAAATACAAACCAAGCCTTTTTTAGCAATTATTACGTTGATTTTAGCAGGATACTTAAAAATAATAAAATTTTTTTTTTATTTTTAGTCTACTAAAATTAACAACATTTTTTGCAGATTTTACATTAAAATTTGTCATTTTGAACTAACTAAATACTTATTAATTCAAATATAACTAAAATTGTGTAAATTTGACAATTTAATTTTTGCTGTTCTTCTCTTACATGAATTTAGTATAGAAATTGCAAATTTCAGCAGTTTCTTCTGCAAGACAATTTTTAACTATTGTAAATTTTGGTAGCTTTTCCTGCTATTTTAATAGGTTTATTTCTATGAGTGTACGTTTCCAATAACTTAAGTATTCTTATACAAAGTCTCCTTCCCAAAAAAGATTCTGTTTCAAAATTTACCAAACCTAGGCGATAATGGTGAAATATAACAACAGATTTGACCTGAAATATTTCTAGCAGTGTATTCATATCATAGTGCTATTTTCCTTCTACATAAATATAGAAGAAACCTATTGTTATGCAATTTGTAATGAAGTAAATTCAGTTTAATATTACAAAATTAAATTTACTGGGTCAATATGATGATACTGTTTTGTAAAAGAATAACTTAAAAAAAAACTCTTTTTATTATTGTATCATGAAAGAAATTTAAATTTTAGTGAAATATGTAGTAATGAATTAAATTATTGCTATTTAGTGTTAGATTTTAAATAAAGTATAAGATATTGGGTCATATGAATAAAACTTAGCAATTACTTCGAAGTAATTACTTTGGGCTTGGGAATGTCTTTTAACTCCAAATTTACCAATTGGCTAGTAGAATAGCATGAAATGTAAAGGAAATAAAAAAACTAAATTTATAGTCTACTCCCAAGCAGACTAGATTTGTGAAGTAAGCATGATACTTATGATAAATACAATGTGAGCATGATACTTATGATAAATACAATGTTGATCATACGCCCTGTGGTTCCAACTGATTATCGAAGAAATGTTTAAATTTCAATTGAATATCTAAAGTAGGCAATATTCAATATTCTCAAAAACAAACCAACCAACATGCTAAAATTTTCTGAATCGATAGTAGGATATCTTAACTTTTTTCTATAAAAAAATTTACCGAATTTTGACTATGATGCAGTCTTTTTCCATAAAATTTTCAAAGGTTTTTATTTGGAATTTTCAAAAATTTAAAATTATTTGTTTGTATTTTTTAAAACATTCAAATCATATTTGTGATCAATTTATTTTTTGGGAATAATAAGTTTTTGTGTAACTACCATATCTTAGAGATAATCCTATTGATTTTTAAATAAATGACAATACCAAAGAAAATGGCAGTTATGTCATTTAGAAAAAAGATGGTAACGTAGACATATCGAACTGAACAACTAAAATTCATCTTCTTATGATATTCTTAAACCTTTAATAAATAAGAAAAAAAAACCCTACCTAAGGTCAGAATCGTCTATATTAACATCTTGCATACACAGAAAAAATTTACAAAATTCTGTTTGTAATGTTAAACACCTTTTTTGCATAAACAAACAAAAAGTTTTTTAAAAAGGCACCAACAATGGAATTTGTATATACAAATCCCTTTTTGTAACTTTTTTGTAATTTGTTAAAAATAAAATCAATTTTTTTTTAACAATGTGTTTTGTAAATACAATAATTTTTTTTTGTAACTTGTTTGTATTTGTTAAAAATAAAAAAATAAAATTCAACAACGAGTTTGTTATATTAAAACAATTATTCGCTTTATGTTGTCGTATTGACAAAAAAAAAAATACTTTTTTGAAATTTTTGTTACAATTTACAAACATTTGAGCAATTGAAAACAAAAAATAAATGATTTGTTTTTTTTTTGTTTCAAAAAATTCTAAGGCTATTTTTTTGATATTTTTGATACAATTTACAAACATTTAATAAAAAAATTGTTAGATATCTAAGTAAAAAGCCAACAATTTTTTTAAATTACTTAAAATTTTGTGATACTTTTTTCTGTGTACTTTTTTCTATGTACTTTTTTAAAATTTTTGTTACAATTTACAAACATTTGAGCAATTGAAAACAAAAAATAAATGATTTGTTTTTTTTTGTTTCAAAAAATTCTATAGCTACTTTTTTGAAATTTTTGTTACAATTTACAAATATTTAATAAAAAAATTGTTAGATATCTAAGTAAAAAGCCAACAATTTTTTTAATTACTTAAAATTTTGTGATACTTTTTTCTGTGTAGTTATAACTTTAAAACTTTTTTCCATTTTGCTTATTTTTTAATTAGATCTTTTTTTTTTGGTAAGCGCTTACAAAAATAAGATTTTTGTAATATTTTGACTAAAATTTCTTTTACTAAAAACTCAAAAAAAAAATCAGTAAAGTCAGCAAAAAGTTTACTGGCTAAGCAAAATTTTAGTCAGAAAAATGGGTAATATTAGCAAAATCTAGAAAAAGTTGTGCTAAAGCTTAGTCGATTACAAATGAAAAAAATCCTTGCTCAAATCAATAACACTGAAAAAAAGAAGAAAAGAAGTTAATTTAGTTGCTGAAAATTTAAATCTAAAAACTGTATTTTTGTGATTCTTTTGCAATTACTTAGAAAATTGTGTAAAATATAAAAATGTCCAGACTTCAATTATGTCGTCAGGATCAAACTAAAAATATAAAAATAATTCTGAATAAAATGTTGGTTTTAATTTTTTTTTTAAAATAAAAGTTTTTTTTCGAAATTTATTAATTTAGTTCGACGCCAATTTCCTTATTATATAATAAGTGCTTTTTTCAATAACTGCTATTTTTCTTCATCAGGATACTCTCTGAACAAAATGTGATGATGGCTTTGTAGCGACAGCCGAAAATACGTATTCTGTCTTGCTGGCCTTATCGAATTCTTTAAAAAATTTTTATTCTTTGTAATTTACTTGTAAAAATTGTATCGTCTTTCTTTAATTTGAAAAATAATTTAAATAGAAAGTGAAATTAATTTATGATCTGAAATCGAACTAAAAACATTCATTAAAAAAAATAAAAAAAATTTAATAATATATTTTTAACCAAAGAAAATAATTAACGAAAAACCGTGACCATTAAATCCGTTTTACGAATTTAATACCAAAGCATATGTAAATAACACATATTCGTCCTAAATTTCAGTTATGTGATATGTATGATATTGAATAGATTGAAATCTATTGGGGCTTTGCAAAACAAAGATTGCAAAAGTCAAAAAAATTGGTTTGAAAAAGCGAAGCCGAAAAAAATTATAAGACTTAAAATATTACTAACTGTAGATATCTTTGCAGCTAAATATGCCGATTTAAATTCCAATTTGATTTGAGGCACTTATGCTTTGAATTAATAAATAAGTACTTTTAAATTGGCAAATAATAGTTTAGATTGAAGCTTGACAAGACCTAAAAAACTTGACAATTCTAGGTTATGTGGCAAATCTAATATATAGTCTTAAAATTGCACAACGACTTGTTGTATATTTACTTTATAGGTCTTTTTTCTCTCTCCGAATTGCCACGTTTCACCAATGGCCCAGCAAATCGCTCAATACCTTTTATTTAACAATATATTATGTGCCTTCAAACAGGAACGAACACAGACTTGTAAATCAGGGATGGAAAAAGCTCACTCGTTCGGTTTTTTTTTAAATGCATAATCCAAGGAAATACAAAAGTCAATCTCTGATCAGCTCTTATAAGTAATTTTCTGCACGATAAAGTCCTTTTTCGCATTTCGCCGTTATTTTGCAATTTTTTAAGTGCGATTTCTTAAAATTAATAATCTAGGAAATATAATACCCATTTCCTACAATAAAGTTTGGTGGTTGATTGCAAAAAAAAAAATCTCAAAAACAATTTGCAAAAAGGAAAATTTTTGCATTAATATATTTGTTTACGGAATGTATATCGTTAAGTTTTTTTCGCGTTCCGCTATTATTTTGCAATTTTTTAAGTCTGGTTTTTTAAATTTATAATCTAGGGACTATAATACGCATTTCATAAAACAGAGTTTGGTGCATCGGAAAACAAAATTTGCAAAAATAAAATTTTTGCAATCGTTTGCAGACAGTAAGCAGCCGATTAAGTTTTTAAACTCATTTTTTGCACCATAAAGCCTTTTTTCGATTTCCGCGATTATTTTGCAATTTTTAAATTGTTTTTTTTTTAATTCAAAATTTGGGACCTAATTCCAATTTCTACACAAATTATTTGCAAAAAAAAGTGGGGAAACATTTTTTTAAAAAGCAACATTTTTCCATAATTATTTTCGTTTGCAGAATGTTAATCGCAGATTGAGTTTTTAATAATATTTTTCTACCATAAAGTTTTTTTTTCGCGTTTTGCTAATATTTTGCAATTTTTTAAGTCCGGCTTTTTTAAATTTATAATCTAGGGACTATAATGTCCGTCTCCTAAAATAAAGTTTAGTGGTTAATTGCAAAACAAATTTGCGAGAAAAAAATTTGCAAAACATAAAATTTTGGCATCGGTATATTCGTTTGCAGAATGTAAATCGCTAATTATTTTATTTCATTTTTTAAACCACAAAGCGGTTTTTAGCATTCTGCTATTTTTTTGGCAAATTTTGTACGTGTGGTTTTTTAAAACTCATAATCTAGGGCTATAATACTGTTGGATATCTTGTTATTAAGATTTCACTCTAGATTTTTATAATAACTAAATCATTTTGGATGGCTCGATTCAGCTTTTTTTCCATCTCCGATTACAATTGATGTTTGAGTCATACAATATGATTTCAATATGTTCCTGTTGGAAGTCACATTATATAACAAATTCTTTCTCAATAATAGAGAGTCCCGCAATCTCTTTATAAAATATCACTCTTTGATTTTTCATACATTTTTTTTTGAAGTATAAAGAAATTGAAATACAGTTCGGTGTTCACAAGTCAAATTTGGATGCAACAACCCTATTCAAAATAAATTCAGTTGCAGCAACCTCGTTAATAGTAAATTCGGTTGTGACAACCAAATTCATTTGTTACAACCCCTAGAATTCGGCTGTAGCAATGTAATTTGGTTGCTGCAACCGACTTCAGTTAGAACAACCCCATTTCGGTTTTAACAACCTCTTTTCGGTTGCAACAACCTAATTCAAACCGAATTTTTCTGAGGGTGTATCAATTGCTTTAAATTGCTTTAGTTAAACCATTTAGGCTCATATAGGATATTTCTACCTTTTCAACAGGGTCTCTCTATTGGGCACTACAAATTTATGTACCAAATTTCGTTTCATTATCTTCAGTATTGCGACCTATAGTTACATTACAAAGTTAGTTTGTGATTTTTAGTCGATCTGTATACTGCAAGGTCAACGTCCATAATTTTAGGTAGTTACAAACATCACCACAAATTTAATATATCCCATTCGCCAGAGTCAAGGTAAATTAAGTGTAAGTAGAATATAGAAAATATTTAATTTCTAATCAAGTTATAACACTTGATGACGATCATGCCAACATACATAATGATGACAACAATATGATGGTGCTGCTGATTAGTCAAGCAGTTGGACGAACTATCAAAAATAAGTCTAAAAAAGACTACAAAGTTTGTAAATAATGATGCCAGTTAACAGAAGAACGAGTGGCAAGTGTTTAACTGGTTTTGCATTTCAATGTTGCAAGATGAGAGTGTGTTTTTTAACTAAATTCATGAAACATAATATTGCTGTGTAAAGTTATGTAGATTAAAATGATTGTTAATATTGACAGTTGTTGTTGTTGTTGTACATGTCTTCCGTGTCGATAATATAAAAAAATAGCGATCTCAAATCGGTGGTTTGATATATTTTTTTTAAAACAATTCAACAAGGCTGATTACAAGAAAAATTTTAATAGTTTTTTAAGTTGTTAGCAGTTAATAAAAAAAAGAAGTAACAAGCAACAGCTATATCAACAGCAGCAACAACACATAAGAAAATGCGTTTTTCATTTGTGTATGTGTAGCGATAATAATGCATTAGAAACTAACACTATAGCCATCAAGGCAATTGTTGTTGATATTTCTGGTTGTTGTTTTGATTTGAGAAAATTGAACAAATCAAACGGAACAATAAAAAGAACAGTTTGTTCGAATTCAAACGGGCTATAATAACCAAAGAGTATACATAATAAAGAGATTGGGGGACTCTCTATCACTGAGAAAGCATTTGTTCTATTATGTGCCTTGGAACAGGAACATACTCAAACGAATATCACCCAGCAAACATGGCAACACGAAGAATATTCTCCGAACATATCGCCAGGAAGAAAACATTTATTGCCGGCAATATCAATTTCGGAAGTTTCCTCCGTCGGAAACAACTGTTACACTAAAACAGGCAATATGAAAGCAATAACTCATATGGAAGATAAAAGGCATATCGCTAAATAAACTCCCAGTACAATAAAAAAAACAATTTAATTTTTTCATTATTAAATTTAAGCCTGAAAAACAATATCTGCATACATAATACATTTACCAACTTATAAATTATTTTGATTTCATCTTAGCCGATTTTTCCCGCGCAATTAATCTTAACTTTTCACGAGATTATTTCCTATATATCTTTTGATTGTTTTTGTACAAATTTAGTTTTAATTTTTTCCAAATTGATAAAAGATTTCAAACAAATTTGCTTTATCTTCCAAATGATACAAAGATGATATTGCCGAAATATTGTCATAAAAAGTTATGACAAAAGATAAAATTTTTGAATTACTTTTTTCCAAATATCGTCGAATTATCTTCCAAGTGATAAAAGGAAGACAATTTCAAAGTAAATACTACTTGATTATTTTCATTCAAATGAAATATCTTCTTGGAATGTATCTTTTAAATGTTTGCAGGGTCATTATGTGCGCTCTTTGTATGACTCAAAACATCGATTGTAACCAGGTATGGAAAATAATAATTTAGTTATAAAAAGCAAGAATGGAACTATACTATGGAATTATACTATTCTAACAGTATTATTGCCATAGATTATGAATTTTAAACAACCATACGTAAAAAATTGCAAAATAATACCGGAATGCGAAAAAAGGCTTTGGGGTTCAAAAAATTAATTAAAAGATTTACATTCTGCAAACGATGCCAAAATTTTCTTCTTTTGCAACTAACCACCAAACTTTGTTTTATGAAATGGGCATTATACTCCGTAGATTATAAATTTAAAAAACCGCACTTAAAAAATTGCAAAATAATAGAGGCACGCGAAAAATGACTTTGTGGTAGAAAAAAATAATTAAAAAACTCAATCAGCGATCAACAGTCTGCAAATGAATACAATGACGCAAAAATTTTCTTTTTGCAAATATTTTTTTGCGATTTATTTTTTTTTTTTTTTTGCAAACCAAACTTTTGTATATAAAATTGGTACTATAGACCCTAGATTATAAATTTAAAAAAATCACACTTAAAAAATTGCAAAATAATCGCGGAAAGCGAAAAAAGGCTTTATGGTACAAAAAATTAATTTAAAAACTTAATCAGCGATTTACATTCTACAAACAAATATATTGATGCAAAAATTTTCCTTTTTGCAAATTTTATTTTTCGCGATTTTTTTTGCAACTAGCCACCAAACTTTGTTGTCTGAAATGTGTATTATAGCCCCTAGATTATAAATTAAAAAAAACGCACGTAAAGAATTGCAAAATAATAGCGGAATTTGAAAAAAGGCTTTATGGTACAAAAATTTAATCCCTAGGTTATATATTTAAAAAAACCGCACTTAAAAATTGCAAAATAACGGCGGAATTCGAAAAAGGCTTTATGGTACAGAAAATGAATTAAAAAAAGTAATCAGCGATCGACATTCTGCAAGCGAATATATTGTTCCAAAAATTTCGCTTTTTGCAAATGTTTTTTTTGCAATTTGTGCTAATATTTGCTAATATCTAAATATTTAATTTTTATGTTTTTTAACGAGCCAAAGAGAAAGCTATTTTTTAGTTACTTACATTTTTAAATATGTAAGAGCGATCGAACATTTTTTGGTATAAGAGCCCGATTAAGTGAGCCTTTTCCATCCCTGATTAACCAGTCGGAGTTCGTTCCTGTTCCAAGCCGCCTAATATTTTTTCAAATAAAAAATATTGAGAGAGTTGCAAGGCCTTTGTAATAACTTACAAATAAATACACACAAAAACACTCATTCACATAGAAACACAATGCTGCAAACATCTGGATGATATATTGCTTAGATGATTTTGGGGCAATATTTCCTTGCTTTCGTCATAATAAATATTTATATTAAATTGTTTCGGATTTAGCTGCCCAGCAATAATTTGGCGATAACAGATGTCTTAAGTAGAGTGTCGAAAACCGTAACCGAAAACCGGTTAACCGGTTTTTTTAATTTAAAAAAACCGACCGGTTTCGAATAATTTCTAAAGTCGAATAAACTGAAAACCGGTTATTATTTGTCGGTTAACCGGTTTTTTAAAAGATATTTTTATCAAAACTATTTTTAAGCTAATCATTCGAAAATTCTATATTTCGACTGCATTTTATTTTTAAAGACTTAATTTTAATAAACGAAACTGCAGTGTTGTTCTCCTTTATATAAAAATAATATCTTTTCACATGTATTCAAACAAATAAGATACGAAGTCCTTTGGGTGACTAATGAATGTTGCTACAAAAAACATAATTACTTTTTTTCTGCGTAATTAATTGGTTCCATTTAAGAAAAATATACGATTGGATGATGAAACAAGAACTGTTAAATCTACAAAAATTTTAGTTGTATTTAAATAAATTTTAGTTGAATACAAATAACATTCTATCCTGCTAAAACCTGTAGACTGTAAGAACTGCTGTTTTTAGAAGAGTAGATGTTTTTAGTCTGCCCATTAAAAAAATATAAATAAAATTTTGGAAATGTAATTGTTTTTCTGTGATGTTCTTAATTTACTAATATTCGGCATTTTTTCTGATTTCAGCAGTGTAAAATGTGCTTTGCAATTAACAAAAATGAATCCTTGGCCCTTTTGTATGGCTCAAAACTCGCATTATATTCGGTTAGCGCTTTTTATTGAAAGGTGCTAGTTTGACGTTTTTATGTTTTGTATTTAGCGCTTTATGGTGAAACCTTTATTTTGATACAGTTTTATCTAATTTAAATGTTTTTTTTTTTTTTTTATTATTTTCATAATAATGTGATATTAAATTATATTTTGACATAATAATGATTTTTAAATGTTTGGTCGCATAAATTATTTGAAAACTACCTATTTTGATTACATTTATAATTTAGCGCTTTTTTTGGCCTGCATGCGAGTTTTGTTCTTAAAATGTTGGCATCACTGCATCTGTTGATGTAAACCAGTGCTACCATATATTTTTTTAGAAAAACTGTAAATAAAAACTGTTTCTTTATAGAAAAACTGTTTTTCGAAAAAATTTTAAAAATCAGAAGAAATTTTGGGATCCCGAAGTATCCTGGGACTAAAATATTATCCCAGGGTATCAATTTTCAAAATATCGAGATTTGATAATTTAATTGCCTTTGGCATTGATAGTAATCGACTTTTTGCATAGCCTCCTAATAAAACTTTTTTTTTTAAAGAATTTTGGTCTCCCAGGCCCGAATCTAAAGTTAAAAAAAATTCATCGAATTCCGAGATTAACCCCTGACTTAGGATAGAATACTTTACTGATCAATTTAGTACTTCAAAATATTCTTTATTGATTTGCATTCCACATAAAATTGACTTTCATTTGATTGAGTATTGTCATGTCGGGAATTGTTTGTTTGAAAAAATTAAGTTTTTTGGAGTTGTCCTTGATCACAATTGAAAAATAGAGTAATTTGATATCCAGACTTGGCCTCTTTTGATGAGACATTGTTTAATTTTTTCAAAAATCATTCATTTAGAAATGATCTTAAAAGTTCGGCTAAAAAATGCCCGTCGGGTCTATGACGTGACAGACTTGTACCTAATTTTTGACAATATGAAAGTTTTATTGTAGTTTTTGGGTCGTAATAACCACTTTCTAAGTTTATAAATGGCTTATAAAACAAATATTTTATACAAAATTAATTTTAAAACGTGTTATAAAGTTTTAAAATTATTAGGCAAAAGCACTTTTATATTTTAATTTTTAAATTTTAGCTAAAAAAATTGTAAATAGAACAAATGTGCCGATTTAATATGAAAAAACTGTAAAAAAATCCATGAATTTAAAAAAACAGTTTTTTACATGAAAAAACTGGAGAACTGTTAGGCATCCCAAAAAACTGTAAAAGACAGTTAAAACTGGCTATATGGCAACACTGATGTAAACGCAAATAGATATGCGAAAAGATTAGTTTTGCAATCACATCATCTCATAGAATTTTTTGTTTGATTTATCAGACGTAAAATCAGATAATTTAAATCCCGCTTTAGAAAACAGATTCAGGTGATTTTAGTAGCTGTTTCTGCAGGGCGCTTTTAACTAATTTTTTATTAGTTTTTACTGCTATTTGTACAAATTCAGTTTCATAATAAAAAAAACCGAAACCGGTTTTAACCGGTTTTTTAAAGAAACCCGTAACCGAAAGCGGTTTTTTTAAAATAGTAATTTTCGAACAAACCGAAAACCGGTTTTCTGAAATAGCCGGTTTTTTGGACACTCTAGTCTTAAGCTATCGAGAATTTTTTTTCAGGTGAATTGCTTTCATAAATATTACTTTTAGGTAACAGTTGCTTCTAATGGAAAATCTTCCGAAATATAAAAATTACTATTGCCGGGAAAAAACAAGTTTTCCTATGGGCGATATGATTGGGAAATCTTCTCCGTATCGCCATGTTTGTTGGGAACAGGCATTTACGATGTTTGTGTCAGAGTTATAAATGAACTTTTTCATTACCCAGCAAACAAAAGCTGTACTTTATAACTCGAGAAACATTTTTGTCTTTTTTCCTATAAAACACATATAAAACCGAAATCTTCCTCATAAATTTGAATAATATTGCAGTGTTTTATGAGTCTGAAAAATTATTACTCACTTTCAGAAACTTTTTTAGACTGTTGAGCCAAATTTTTGGACTATTCTCTGAAAGGAACTTTAAAAGTGGCATTTGATGAATATTTTACAGTTGAAGCTTTTACCATTTTGGGAACATGAACTTTGACCAATTCAAAGCCGAGCAGGAGTAGAAAAATAAAAAACTTCTTCTTCTTTATCTTAATTTTTTCAAATGTAAAATTATAACATTTTCTCATAAACATTTTCCTATTATTTATAACTATATGGATGAAAATAACTCCTGTTTTCTGCGTCATAACTTAGTTAAAGACTTAGGCGTCTTATTTGATGACAAATTATCATTTAAATACCACATTAATTACATTATTTCTAAATCCAATTCTCAATTTGGTTTTCTTAAAAGAAATTCGAATATGTTTTCTAACTTAAAGACTCTTAATGTTCTGTATGGATCCTTAGTCAGGCCTCATATTGAGTATTTAAGTGTTATTTGGGATCCTTTTTATGAAAATTATTTAAATCGGATTGAAAAAATCCAGAAAAGTTTTACCAGATTTGCTCTTAGGGGGCACCGATGTCAAAAACTCGGCCTACTGATGTTAACGGATAGAAGAAAAACCATGGCATCATGTTTGTAAAGGATATACTAGACTACAAAATAGATTGTTCTCCTTTATTATCGGCATTGCAATTCCACACTCCTGCTAGAGTGTTAAGGGAAAATCATCTATTTTCGGTTCCTTTCCATAGAACTAATTACAAACGGAATGAGCCTATACATAGATGTATTCTCTTATATAATTCGAGAGTTGGCCTAGTATGCCGGATTTCCGTGTTCGAATCCCGGAAAAGACAAAAATTTATATGTTTTTTTAAATTAAATATTCATATGTATAAACAGTAAATATGGCTAAGAAAATTAAAAGCAGTTGTGGTGCAGTGGGTAAGAGTGTGAACTATTAACCTGAATGGTCGGGTTCAATACCAGAAAATTCAAAAAAAGTTTTTTAATTTCAATAAAATTTTGTGGAACATAATAATATTTATGTGGAACATAATATTGAATTAGACAACCGAATATTGGCTTTCACAACGAAAAATATAATTTAATATAAAGATAGTTGTCGTAACCGCACGAATTTCATTGACAACAAATTCTGTGGCCACAACTGAGACTGTTTTCTGGGTGTACCCATTTCAGTTCAGTTGAAAATTAAATAATTTAACAATTCATTCCCTTAAAGTCTGAAAACAATAGCCATCAGCGAAAGAAAAGAGAAAAGAAATAGATGTAAATGTAGTAAATAGTGTAACAATCCCGATAACTGGTTAAGATACAAATTTGACGTTTTATCACTGTAGAGCTTTAAATTGCGCCACGTTAAGCTTCAAGTGCAATCAAGTGCAAATACACAATGTGTAGAGTTTGTACAACAAAACAATGCAAGTTGAAAACATGTTTATAGGAAAAATTGTTCATTGTTCAGTGTTTTTACGTTCGTCGACGTAATAGAATCGAATAGGAATAATAACTGAAAAAAGAATAAGCAGCATCAACAGTAGCAAAAGGAACAACAATTGAAAACATGTTGCAAGAAAAAAATCTTAAATGAATACTAAAACCCGTTGAGTGGCAGGCTGGGCGCCAGTTAAATTGAGATTTATTGCGAAAAGCGATTGTGGCAGCAACTGCAGGTGCATCGTTTTTTGTTTCGTTTTTTTGTATTCCTATTCTTTTGCTATTTGGCTTGGAATTTTAAATGTGCCGCACGGTATAAAACAACAACAGCAACAATACAAAACAACTGTAAATATTTTGATATGATAAGGCCAAAACGAAGATGAACAAAAACAATGTTAAACAAATGTTTAAGTGTAAAATATATAACATTCACTACTACATTAAATTTACTTACATACATAGATTCGTACGCTTATGAATGGATTACGGTTTTCACGTGTCTTTATAAATCTATGTTAATCTATGTTGGTATGTTCGGTCCTGATTACAGATAATAATATTTTTAACATCTGCAGTAATATCAAGTAATTTCATGTAGAAAAATGATTCAAAATAATTATAAATTCGTTTGTAACGAAACTTTCCTTAAAGCATGAATAATACTTTTGTTTATATGAAGCATTCTTCTGAGAGTCTTATAAGTCAAGTTGTTTTTGAAATTAGATATGAATGGGTTTGAATTTTAACATGTTGAAAAATGTGGGTGCTACCGTTCAAGAAATTATATATTTGTAATCACTTATGGTTCAATTTTTCATATCACAACGGAAGAAAAATATTTGTTTTTTTTAATGTCAGGAGGACTCATACCACTTTCAAAATAATCGTTTTTATCATTCTGTTATCTTACGAGGAATAAACTTTTTTTTGTTTGATATATTTTATTCGCTGAAAAATTAAAAATTAAAGCGTGGAAGATCCTTTTTTTTTATTGGGGACTAAGGTAAGGAGCTTTTTAAAAAAATATATAAAAAAGTACCGTAGCTAAAATTCTAAGGATTTTTTTTAAGAAAAGTCAGCCAATTTTAATCAAAATTACTTCATGAAATATCTAAAGATATGTGTTTTCACAATCAACACGACATCGCATAATAATTAAGACAATTGACCAAAAAAAGTTAAAATTTTTGCTTACTAAGGCCCGATTACTGGATGTCCAGTTAATATTTAGCCAACAGTTAAATTATGATTTTATATGGGAAACAACAACAAAGGTGTCAGTTAAAGTCCCAGTAAGTCGCTAACTGAACATTGTGAAAATGAGGCTAAATTTTCCCAAATTTAAACTTCTACCACGGGCATTGAGCATAACATGTCTTTTAATATTATTTTATTACTTTTTCACAGAAAGCTAATACCAATACCTTCGTTTAATTAACTATCGCCGTTAACCAAAATTACTTTATAAATGTTTAAAGATGTATATTTTTACAATGAAATCGGTATCGTACACTCAAAAAAAAAGTCAGTAAAGTCAGCAAAAAATGTTGCTGTGTTAGCAAATTTTTAGTCAGGAGCGTGCTTGCAAAAAAGTTGGTAATTTCAGCAAAAGTGTTTGCTGAAAATCAGCGAGCTGATTTTTACCACAAAAAACAGTAATCTCAGCGAAAGTTTTGCTAACACTTAGTCGATTGCAAATTAAAAAAATTCTTGCTAAAATCACTAAACTTTTTGCTGAATATTAGTAGACTGAAAAAAACTCAAAAAATTTGTAGAGAAATTTTACTTTAGTTAATTTATTTGCTGAAAATTTAAATATAGAAATTGTGTAGAGTTGTTTTTCTTTTTTTGTCATTTCCGTTTCTAGACAAGCTGTGACATCTACATATTGTCTATCTGGTTGTCGTCCATGCTATGAATGCGGTTATCAGCACAATTTTTGTAGCAAAATAAATTAGTAAAATATTAGTTTAGTGCTAAAAAAATATAACTAAAATTTTTGCTGAAAACGGAATTTCAGCAAAAAAATTGCTGAAAACTAGTACACTTGATATACAAGACGTTTTACTAATTTTTCTACTAACTTATTTTTTTGAGTGTATAATAATTAAGAAAATTTTCCGTAGAAAGGTTAAAAACTTTATTGGCCATTAAATACCTTCCAAAATTATTTCTTTTTTGTACTTTCCCATTAAAAAAAAAACGTTAGTACTAGCGTTAAATCAATTATTTTTAAGTTTTTTTTTATTTCAAAAAAGGTTGACCATTTTCAAAATAAATAATATTGCTAAAGCGTTTACTATGTATAACGAAATTATTTCGTAAGGATTTTTCAACAATCAAATAGTACACTCATAGAAAAAAGTTTGTAGAAAAGTTAGTAAAACGTTTAGTACTTCAACTTAACAAATTTTTAACTAATTTTTAATTAAAATTAAATTTTTAGTTAATTTTTTTGCTACCTCCACATTACTAACTTACACATTTTTTTGCTATATTTTTTTGCTTAATTTAGTTACTAATTTCTAACAATAAATTTGCTAACTTTACAGTATTTTGCTGAATTTTAGTTACTAATTTTTAACAGAAGATTTGCTAATTTTACCAATTTTTTGTAAACTAAACCACCAATTTTGGAGCGCTTATAAACAGAATGTTAAATGACTCGTAAAAATTATTGCATATTTTTAACTCGCCAAAAATAATGCAAAAAGTTTTTAAATAAAGCTAAATTGAAATGGTTGAAAATTTGTCCTACTCATAAAATATCTAAATTATTAAAATTTATGAGAAAAGTTTCTATTTAACGAAATATATTAATTTTCAAAGATCAAGCTTTATTTTGGACGAACCATTTTAATATGAAAATTGTGATTAAAAGTATCTCTGAGGAGCAAGTGGAGTTTACGGGGATGGCCCTAATTTTTTCCCCCCAATATTGTACTTTTTAAGCTTATTTAAAGAATACGATATTTCTAATCGGCCATACCTTCTTTCCTATGGGTGGAGCTTTAAAGGTGAAAATAGAAACTCAAATAAATTCGGAAGTACATATCCGATCAGCAAACAATGAAAATCAAAAGAAGGGTCTCTGAAGTACATTTTGTTATGGTTAACATATTATTGTCTATAAATATTACCACTTTTACAAAAAAATCATTCTTGGGAAATTTTCATTGGCATTGAAATATAATTGGCATTACTTTATATCAATGTCAATGCCAGCAAATTTCATCTCCATTCAATGCCAATGTAATTGTTTTCAATTTGCATTGATGAAAACAATGGTAATGAAATGTACACATAATTGAAGAAAAAGCATTGTAATATAAAAAATATAAGAAATACGCGAATTTTTAATTTTTTTTCTTAATTTATTCTTTTATTAAAACATGAAAACAAATACTTCTTTCATCTATTATAAATGGGCATTTAGGCATTGAACAATGCCAATTGAAAAAATTTCAATTAATTGACACCTTCAATAAACTGGTCCCAAATACACATTTATATTTTATTTATTAATTTTCATTTCATTTGCTCTTTTTTACCTTTTTCCAGTCCACTAGTAATCTGCAAAAGTTTTGTTGATTTCAGAAAATTTTAGCAAAAATTTTGTAGATTTAACAGTTTTTTTTTGCTATTTTCATTCTACTATTATTTAGCAATTTTTTTTGCTGATTTCAGCAAGTTAAATTGTTATTTGCAATTAACAAAAATTTAGTTCAAATATTACAAAAATTCTGTAAATTTAGCAGTTTTTTTTTGCTGTTTTCATTTTATTAATATTTAGCAAACTGATTCTGCTAATATTAGCAGTTTTTCTGCAGCATCATTTTTAACTAATTTTTAGTAACATTTTCTGTTATTTTTACGGACTTATTTGTATGAGTGTAACTGTAAAAATTTTAAAAATATTTTGCAAAACAAAAAAGAAAATATTGCGAAAAATCAGAAATATTTCGTCAAATATTTAAAGATAAATAAATACAAAAAGTAATTGTTAAGGCGATTTGCCATAAAAAACGTTAACATTTTTATTTTTTCAATCTTCGCAGTTTTCCATTTTCAAGACGAATATTGACCATTCTTCAAACAATATGTTTTTACTTCCCCATAAAAAAATAGTACCAAAACTTTCGTGCAATCAATTATTATACAAAACACTCCAGTGTTTTGCTCTATTTAAAAAAAGTGTACTTATAAGACTTTCAAAGTAGACATTTTTGCTAATTCGTTAACTATAAAAAGTTCTGTTATTAACATCCCAGTAGTTTTTATAAGTTTTTAATTTTTTGTTTTCTACACTCATATAAAAAGTTAGTACAAAAGTCTGTTATTCAATTGAACTACTTCTGATTCAATTGAACTACTTTTTCTGTTATTTTGCCTCAAAATTTAGAATTGAAGTAATATTTTTTGTAAATCCAATTCACAATAACAATTATTTTCATGCTAATTTTTAGTAATTTTTGTTTCTTAATTCTAAAAATTTTTCAGCTAATTTAAACCACCATTATTTCCAAATTATTATATTTTTGTGTCTCTGCTATCAATATCACATAGACATGGTGCTATATTTTCATATTTTTTACTTATACTCGTACTAACTAAAACATTCCAGTGTTTTATTGAGTTGGATCAACAATTAATGCATTGTGTTGGTATCAATAAAATAGGTTATGGGAAGGAGGAATAAATTAATAGTGTTTATGAATATTGAACTTGAATTTCTCTATATTTGTTTGGGAGTTTATTTCCAATACTGATAGTCCGACTAAAGGGCGGATTATGGGACCGTAAACGTAAATGTGATGTAACTGTACTGTGCCGTAGCTAAAAAGTACACTTATAGATTATCGTCAACGACATTACTATTTAGCATCCATTTCGTGAGTTTTTATATTTTATTCTAAATTTTTCCATTTATTTGGTAATTCTTATTCCTTATTTGTTGTTTGAATCAATTTTCTTTAACCATTTCATATTTTTTCCGACTAAAATCATTCAGCTGTTTCGATGCTGGATACAAAATTCTGATTTCAACAGAATGATCCGGCAAGTACGTTTACATTTACTTGTTAGTAACCATTCCTATACGTTTCTTCTTGTGGTATCGAAACAGCTGATTTGTTACAAATACGTTTACGGTTGGGTAACTCAGCCTTAATGACCGAATTCTCCCTGTAATGAGTTGTGCGGTACGTACCACATTGTTCGTTCACCGTTGCAGTTTAATGTATGGGTTTAAATTGCTTTATATGAACAGTAGACCGTACCTAAAAAAAAAGTTCGCCGTACACCGTCCAATCTAAATTATTTTTTTTTTTATTTTTTTGGTTAGATCGTAGGGGTTGCCTTTTTAAATTTTTTTTCATTGGATTTTTCCTTTACAGCAAAACAATGGTCTCCTCGAGGCAAAAAAATCGTTATGTCACACTTTAAAATCCGACTTTATATGCCGAAGCTATAACGAAAAATTAAAAAAGGGGACCCCTACGTTCGGCAAACAAATTTTTTTTTTTGTAATTGCCTTACAAAAATACTTTATATTTGAGGGTGTACCGCGTATTTTTTTTTGCCTGTAAGATGGTACGGTGTAATGATTAGTGTTAGATTTTTTTTCCCCCAACCTTTCCTTGTTTACCCCAAAATTTCTTTTTTCGAAAGACCACCAAACGCTACAACGAAAATAAAAATGAAGTTTTTGCTTTCAAGGCAGAATGATTGACCACTACCAACTGTATGGTAGTGGTCAATTTTTAGGGAAAATAAATAAAATAAAAGCTTGATCAAAGCTATTCCCAAATTACCCTAGGTTCCCCTACGTCTTTCCAAAAACATCGTATTCAAATTTTGGAACGCAATTCCAAGTAGTTCTGAAATAGCAGTCAATTGAACTAAAAAATTTTAATTAAATACATTGTAAGTGCTTTTTAAATTTTCACAGCATTCTCCTCAAACTTTTTTTTTTTCAAAAACTTGCTTCACTTCGTATATGAGAGTTATTTAACAATAATAAAAAATATTTCGTTTTCCATAAAATTCTCCTCTAGATTAGACCAAACAAATCTGTAAAGAAGTATTTTTTATATTTTCGTTGGGAAATTAAAATTCAAGCTTTGTCTATAAAAATATATTGTTATATATAATGTAGTATTCGGATTAAGGCAAATTTGTATTAGCTATTTATTACTGTATCTTTTCCAAACTTGTGCACATTTCTAAATACATATCTGTCGATGACTTAACGATGAACATAAATTCAAATTAAAATATTATTCAAGTATAAAATGATGTCTATGTAATAAACCGCACTATAAAACACTAAACTTGCAATATCCATGATCTGCAGTGGAATCTCTTAATAATGGATAGCAAGTGTCACAGGTAATTTGTTCGTTATAAGGAGGTGTCCAGAAGGTGGGAGGGAGTGAAATTTGGAAACATTAAATTAATCGACATCTACATATTTATTTTTTTTTTGGCTTCTAACAAGAACTTTAACTGATACATTTGTTGTTGTTTCCCATATAAAATTTAAATTTAACTGTTATCTAAATTTTAACTGCACATTCAGTAATCGGTCCTAAAAGTGAAAGAAATTAAATAATACCATGTTTTATTCTATATAATTATATTTTGAATTAACTGACCAATAAGGCCAGAAGATTTAAAGTCAATTTTAAAATTTTACTAATTAAGTGACTTTTTTTTACAAACATATATTGGTATCTATTGATAACTAACAAAACAAATCAGTAACTTGAAGAGCAAAAGTGACGTTTTGTTGTTTGTTCCTATAAAATTGTAGGTTAATGAAAGGTCCTTAAATAGGAGGTCCGGAAGTTTCTGATTTTGTTGTTCGATCAAGGCAGCGTCCGCTATTCGAAGTATTAGCTATTGGGAGTGTCCGCCATTGGGAGGCTTTATCATTAATAAACATAGCCAACCATTTCTAAAAATGTATTTAGTATTAGAGTTTCGAAATGGTAAATTCATACAGCATGAAACTTGTTGCAATCATTGTCAATGTTAAAGTTTTAATACCACGGCATTGCTAATTACAAATGACATTGATTAGCATTTCTACACCAATAATACATGAGTCTTAACTACATGTAATGAGTCTCAAAATGCATTTAGACTAAACAAGACACATTCACATATTTACGCACACATGCACACATTATGTTACTCAAAAAACCATGCAAATTTTTAGTTATATGAAAGTACTAAACACCATTTACAAATTTGCAAAATATCTCCTAGAATTTTTAATAAAATTTTTACCATCTTAACGGGTGTCTATATATGACCAGAAAAAAATTAGGCACCAAAAATGGGTGTGCCGTAATACTAAACAGGGTGGTATACTCTCGACACTCTTCTGGTTGCCCCAACCGAATTCAGGTGTGGCAACCGATAATTCGGTTGTCGCCACCGAATTAAAATCAAATTCGGTTGCCACAACTGAATTCGGTTGCTGCAACCGAATTGCGAGGTTGCAGCAACCGAACCAATTCGGTTGGAAAAAAAATTCCGTTGCCACAACGGAATTGTTCTGAGAGTGTGCTATGCAGACGATTTGCAGTGGGTCAAATCCTAGATTTTGGCTAGAGATGGCTTCAGAAGCACTTAAATTGTCATATAACTGTGCTTGGAAGCGGGGACTAAACGCTAACGTGTATAAAACTGAAATATGCCGCTTTACTGGGAAGACGAATATCATGAGTTATTTATGATGAGCTTCGTTTCCTATGGAAAATCATTAGTGTCTCTGAAATGGTGAAGTATTTGGGTGGAATTCTAGATAGGATATTATTTTGGAAACAACGCATGGATAACTTCAAAAAATACAGTATTGTTTTCAGTACTATTTTCATAAGCAAATAAAAATCAATTTTTCATCACTTTTATTTTATATATTTTTAAAAATTTTAAAATTAATTAAGTTTGTTGATGTTGTTCAGAAGTAATTCGAAGAAAGCTGTAAAAATATACTAACGGATATTTTGGAAGCAGTGAAAGTGATTTTTTGAAGTTGTTCACAATTACTTCTAAAAAAATAGTAAAAGTACACTAATACACTAACAGATACTTGTGCAACAGTGAAGGAAGTAGTTTGTAAAGCATTACTACCAATTTTTTTGCTGGGTACATAATAAAAAATTATAAAAAATGAATAGGTTCGAAAATTAGTAGAAGTTTTCATTTAACCTCGTAAATATATATCTTGTGTATCGTGTAAATCCGAATTGAACAAAATAAATGTCAAAACTACTCAGAGAGAATTTTGCTGGACGAGTTTTAATGACATTTTTATAAAATTTCATAAATAACATACATTTCATTTCATAAATCTGTGTTATATTATACACAGAGTTGAATAGAACCAGCTGCGATACTTTAAGAATTTAAGTCCAAAGCAAAAACAGTAATAATAAAAGTCTAGTTGAGTTGTTAACATATTATATTTGTATTCAACTTTAGCATAAGTAGATTATTATCAATAATTAACACATCAAGGCAAACGACACTGATGATGGCTTTGTAACAAAAGCCGAAAATACGTATTCTGTCTTGCTGGCCTTATCGAATTCTTTAAAAAAAAATTATTCTTTGTAAAAATTGTATCATCTTTCTTTAATTTGAAAAATAATTTAAACAGAAAGAGATAAATATAAAATGAACAAAGAGAAAAAATATAAAATGAACAAAGAAAATAGATTCAAACAATACATAAGAAATAAAAATTAACAAATGAATAAAAATTTAATAATGTCGTTTGTGGTTTTCCATAAGTGCATTTTTTAGCTGCGTCACGTTACAGTTACAGCACATTTAAGTTTACGGTTCAATAATCCGCCCTTTACAATTCTGTATGTTAGCATTATTTATACGCAATAAAAATTTCCACTAATAGGTGGCGTATTTCTTGGCCAACAACTAAACCGATTTAAAAGCAATCAGTAAAAATGTAGTAGTTTTAACTTTGCTGTCTTCATTTACACTCATAGAAAAAAGTCTGTAAAAAATTTAGTTAGAACTACTAAAAATTAGTTAAAAATTATGCTGAAAAAAAATCTGCTAAAATTAGCAGATTATTTTTGCTACATATTAGTAATATAGCAACAGCAAAAATAAAACTGTTAAATGTTCTATTTGAGTTAGATTTTTGTTAATAGAAAATAGCAACTTAACCTTCTAAAATCAGCAAAAAAATTTACTAAATAATTAGTAGCCTAAAAAATCACCAAAAAATTAAAAATTTTCGAAGTTTTTTTCGATGTTTTTTAAATGCAAATAAAAATGAGCCTTTTGCAATTTTTTTAGCAAATATATCTGCTGATTTTAGCAGAATAGACTGCTATTTCCATTCAACTGAATTTCGCTTTCAAATAGCAAACATTTTGTAGATATAACAGTTTATTTTTGCTATTTTCATTCTACTAACATTTAGGAAAATTTTCTGCAGATTTTACAGTACAATTGGTTATCTTCAATTAACTAAAAGTTATCTCAAATATAACTAAAATTCTGTAAATTTAACAATTTTAGTTTTTCTGTATTTTATTGTATTTAGCAAAAAAATCATTTTTAGCTAATTCTTAATAACTTTTTCTGCTATTTTTAAAGATTTGTCTCTCAGAGTGTAGCTAATATTTAGTAAGCAGATTCTGCTAATGTAAGCGGATTTTTTCGCAAGATAATTTTTAATAACCCTACTAAAAAAAAATTTATGACTTTTGATATTGTATATAATTATATCCGAAAAATGAGAACATCTAATTATATCAAATTAGATCGTATTTTTATCATATTAGATCTAATTTGATATAAATAGATCTAATTTTATGGAATAAGATATGGTTTGATACAATTTTATCGGAATTTTTCCTCATCCAAATGTATCTAATATAATATAATCATATCCAATTAGATATAATGGCATATAATTCGGTATAATTATACATAATTATATGAGGCATAAGTAACTATATATAGGTCTGTATATAATTGAATATTGTACACGCAAAGAAAAATCATTATTGGGATGACCATTTTCGAAGAGCATCACATATTTTTGGGTTTATGATTGCCACAATCATATTATGAAATACATTTTTCTATCATAATATGATCCCTAAATTACTACATTATGATTCCAAACTGATCCCAATATTATCATATTATAGTCCTGTATATCATACTATGATATCTATAGTTTTTTCCCAGCATTCTCTTGACGGTGACTGAAAAAGCTGTGCACGATTTGTTTTATTCAAAATAGTACATTTATTTATTCAATGACTAATTTAAAAACTTAAATAATTTAAATCAATTTTAGTTATCCCTTATATATAACTAAAGATAAATTATGGAAACATCTGATGACAGCGCCTAGAAAAATATTGTTAAAAATACAATTTTACAATGCATCAAAAATGATCACAACATGTTCTCCGTGTTCATGTTATATTCCTAATGACCATACTATTTTCCTCATGATCATATTATTGTTATGAAGAAATAATAAATAATATTATGATCATCAGGATCATCATAAGTACAAAAATATTATGATCATTACGTCGTGCACTTACACCTTTTTTTTAATTTTGCACTTTTTTTCAATTTTATTTTCGTACAAAACTAAAATCTATCACACTTCTTGCTATAGATGCTCTGAAACAATATTTTTGCTACATAAGTACAAAAAATTAAAAAATTTAATTACTTTTTTACTTAATTTATAGCACTAAACACTTTATTGCATAATAAACAATAATTTTATTTAAGGATTGCTTGACAATCTATATCTTTCTAGACTTCTTGGGTAGGGCGAGTTCTTTCTTCCAAAAACAATGTCGCTATTAAAATTAACATCCATAAGTTTCTATTTTTTTAATACATATATATTATTTTAGTGCTTATTACAACTTCTTTTCACAAAATCTCAAACAAGACTGACGCTAATTGATGGATGGCGCTCTTTAAAATGTATACTCATCATCTCATGGTTGTCCAAACTATACCAATGATTGTGAATATGATCCCTCTCAACTCAGGTACTAATATAATTGTAATTCGAAGAGAGGAATATGATTGTCCAGATAATATATGATTGTAGACGAGAGAATAATATGATAACCGTAAAAAAGAGAGATTTTAACTATAAAATGATTATAGGCGATCATATCATTTGTAAAGTATGATTAATACATTAATAATCTGATTGCAGCAACCATGTATGGCAGTAGTGACAATAGTTGGGTAGCTGTGATCATATTGCAACTATATCTTTTCTCTGCGTGTAATATGTTGCACTATATATTGTGCAATATATAAGAAGATTTTATATAATTATATCTTGAAATATATATGTTCCAATATTGGGTAATTTTTAGTAATTTTTTGTAGAGTCTGGAACAAGCTTGAAAGGGTTCAAACTGAGTTTATAGAATTTTATTTTAATTCTGTTAAATTTATTGAAACTCAGTGTACTTATACTCGTACTGAGAAGTGTAGTGGGTTGAAAGAGACTCCTTGCACAAAAAAGCCATTTCTTCTATTTTTTTAGGCTTTTCACTAAAACAATCCTATAAAATCAGTAAAAACTCAATCTTTGTAAATTATTTTTGGAAAAAATGTTCAAAAAATTTATATATTTTTTAATATTTAATAAAATTCCTGATTTTTTTTTTAAATCATACTAACGTACGGCGAATGCACTTTAGCAGTTCAATGGTAAATTCCTTCATTATTGTATTTTTGTTAAAAACGTTCAGAAGAACACTTAAATCAACAATTATACTTTAAAATTTTTGGAATAAGCGTGCCAATTTTTGCGTTTTTTGTGCCATTTTTACTTTTTTCGTGCCATTTAGCCTGCCAAGTTTCAGACTTTTTTGTGCCCTTTTAAACTTGCCCTGCTCACCAAATAAACTGTTATGTCACCAAAACTTTCGAGTAATTACCATGGGGAGTAACGTTCGTTGTAAAAATGTTGAGTTTTCAGCGTTGCTAATTATCTACGTTTAAAGCTAACGTACATATGAAAAGTAATATGTAAGTTTTTGCCTAAAACTCATTTTTTATACTTTGAATTTCTATTTATTTAAGACGAAAATACAGCTAATATTATAAATGGTGTAATTATTACACATATTTTTGTTTTCTTGTTCTTACTGGATGCAATCATGTATTCAGTACCGCTTCAACATCATCAGCTTAATCCTATTTTTTCATATTTTAATTTAGTCTTCACAAATGTTAAAATTACTTTTAAAAACTGGTTTCCATGTTTTTCTTATAAAAGAATTTTAAATAATTTTTCTTCCGCAAAAGAGTACAATGTCGATACTTGGAACAAAATCGTTTCTAATTCTATTTTTGTTCATGTGCATTTACATTTATTTATAGTGCTGCTATTATGCCACCTGCTGTTGATTTTATCCTTATTTTATTTATTTTTTTGTTATTTATATTGTTAGTTGAATGATTACAATTGCGATGGCGTTGATATGATTTAAAGTTGTTTTGTGGGTTTGTTGTTTAAGATAAGTATTTATAATGGGATTTTTTCTTAAAATCTTGTGATTTTTTTATTTATGTTAGAAGAAGTATGCGAAGAAATATACACGCACAGAAAAGAGCATCATGTCATGACTAAATCATGTAATGATTGTAATGTAGTATTAATGATCATAGTGTGATCTTAAATAATGATAAAATCGTCACCAGTGATCATAATATTCTCAATGAGAATCATATTTCTAATCACTAGAATACTACTGTGATAATTTTACCAATCATGCTCAACTTTATTTTGTCTCTGCAGGTTTATATTTATAGCATTACTGATTGAGGTTTTATGTGGTTTTATGGATTAATGAACGCATTAGGTAATCATCTTAAAGGCAACATTAATGTAAACTCTATACCAAAGTCGATCACTTTATCTCAGTTTTGTCAAGATATTAGGAATATATTTAGACTATTTAATATTATCTTTATTCAGTATTATTTAAGCATTAAACAAATTAAGCTTATAAAGTTATATTAATTCTAACAGTTCTTGTTTAATTTTATTATTTTTACAAGTATCATTTCCTAAATTATCCATCTCTTGGATTATTGCTAGAAATTCGTTTTGCTGATATAATGATTACTATAATTTAAACATTTCCGCAAGAGCAACTGTAACTGCCACTGTACATATGGACAAACATAAGAAAGAAAGAAAAAACTAAGAACCTCATACATCTTTAACTGCTTTATTATTAACATTTGCCACATATTTTTGTAACAACAGCAAACCGACTTAACCAACAACTAAACCAGAAAACAAACAATAAAGTCAATTGACAGCATCATGTTAACTGTCAGAGATGTTGTTACCAACAAGAAAGAAATGAAAAACAAATCAAGGCAAAACAACAGGAGTTGACTATTAATGGTATTCATGCTGTAAGAAACTAAAGCAAAATTTTAATTCTTTCTCTTTAAATATTATCATTGAATTTATATAATATGTTTCTGACTTTGACTTATAAGGGTCATCCCGAAATTTTTTTTTCAAAAGCATGCTTGCTTTTTCTTTCGTTAAACCCTTAAAGGGTTATGTGAGCAACAAATAGAGTGCTAGATGACTCCGTTTTGAAAAACCACGCCACTGATAGGGCTGAGATTCCTCAGATTACCCAGCTAAATCCCTGATATCTCAGATAATTCGTGCAGCATATATTTCTAAAAAATTCTGTGCCTAGCACAGATAAAAGCTTAATACTCACAGAGGCAATGACAAACTGTTTCTTCCTTTTCATGTGTTCTTTTTTATTGTACTGTGATCCGAGCCTATCCGCATGCCGATCAATTTTCCAATGAGGCGAGAACACATCATCTAATCTCGAAATGCCTCTTCTACAAGGAATCTGGTCCTTTTTAAGTCACACTCCAGCCACTCTTGTCTAGCACTTTCGTGGATACCTATACCGTTCCAACAACCTTGAATTTACAAGATAGTGCCTAGTTACATATGAGAGTGATTGTGGAAAGTCGATATAGTTCTGACAGTCCAAAGCCATGAAAGCCAGCTGCCTGCAGACAAAAATGACAATGTTCCCGCATACTCCCTTTTAAAGAAGCCACCAACGCCTTCATCTACTTCCGCCTAAAAAACACTCATAGAGAAGCCTAAAGGAGTTTCTAGCGAGCACCAACCGAATACTATGTATTCGGATGTTGTTTAGCGATCATCTGACGAAGTTTAGAAACAGCTGGGAGTAGGAACACTTCGACTGGTGTTTAGCGAGCACCTGACGTAGTTTGGGAACTTGTGAAATTACAGTAGGAGAGAGAGAGAGAGAGAGAGAGTGGATGATACACTCCGGGTTGTGGTTAGCTCTCACCACACGAAGTTAGAATAAATCTAAAGTAGGGAAATATTTCCGGTGATGGTTAGCAATCACTTGGAGAAACATTTGGTGGTGGGTAGTAATAACGTATATATCTCTACTGGTGGTTCGAGTATATACCTCTACTGGTGGTTCCAGTGAGCAGCTTCGAATGGTGTTTACCGATCACCTGACAAAGTTACAGGGATTCGAAGATAAAGCACACTTTGTGTTTTCCCATCACTTAGTGAGTTTTGACAACAATAAATTAAATAAGTTGAGTTTACGGCAAAAGTGAATCTGGTGTGGAAACAGTACATGATAGTGAGCAGCATAAAATCCGAAGACGAGCCGAGTGGAGCCGAAGTGGTCAGAATAGTTAAAATCTGACTTCACGCCAACCATGGAATGCATAATAAATGGAGTAATGGGTCTGAGCCGAGGAGGCGAGCGAGCCGCAGAATAACGAAGACTGTTACTTGGGGATATGAAGGGAAAATGAACCGTAAATTCTGTGAATGGGTTATAGAAATTATTACAAATAAAGGATTGTGAATTAAATTTGGATAAAACTGAGTACATTACTTCTTCTTAGGAATACTGGACAGACGCTGAGTATATCCCAACAAAAATAAGTCGTTACGATATGTGACATTTACAGTAAAGATTTACTATTTTAATACTTATCAAATCCCCGTAGTTAAATCCGAAAATTTTTAATTTTGGTTTGACAGATTTTTAAAAAACTGAAGTTGGGGTTTTGAAAATCTTTAAAAATCTTTTTAATTTTTGCCGTACCTAGGAATAGGATGGGGGACAAACAATCATATCTGAGTATTTTTGGGTAAAAAAATTAAAAAATAATATGAAATAAAAAAGTTTCGGAAATCAATAAAAAAAATTTTTGGATTACATTTCGGAGAGACAATCAAGAATAGACTAAGTTTCTTTAATCGTGTAAGCACCGCAAGTTGTTTTGATTTCACGTGAAAAAACTGTTATACTCCATATAAAAAAAATACTATATTTGTGTGTGTGTAAATGTTGCTTTCTTTTCTATTTTTTTCTTTTTAATATTTATTTTATTTGCTTGTAGTATTTGTTTTTTTTTTATTTGAACAGAAATATATAACTTTACCATCAGCCAGGCATCATGCACAAGCAACATAAGCTCAGATGGTAGAGCGTTTGCCTTCCAAGCAGAAGGTTGTGTTATCGAGCCCTACTTTGACGCCAAGTAGATTTTTTTTAATAATCCAAAAACAATTTTTGGACACACCACCTTATGTGTCACAAGTTGTCTAAACTCTGGTCAGTGGTCCCTTCCAATGACAATGACAACGCCATGTTAAAGTGACGTGTCTGTTTCAAACAAAAAGCCGATCAAAGACCGGTCCCTGCCCCCTTGGGACCTATCCTGCGTATCACTTTGGAGCTGTCCCCTTCCCCGTAGTTTATTTATTATGTGAGCCTTGGCCACTTTAACACCTGTTAGACGCCAGCAATGTTTCAACAAGAAAGTTTAATATTTCTGACCATAATCTTGCTGAGAACTTTTTGTCATTTAAGCATTATTTGTGTCGTTTACAAAAAAGTAAAAAAAAAGGAATTAACATGTGAAAATTTTCGGGCAATGAATTATTACGATTTTCGGTGTAGATTATCTAGGCAATAGTGTACACTAGACCGTACCTCAAAAAAAAAGTTCGCCGTAAACCCTCCAATATGATGTATTTTTGGAAGGCGATTTCAAAAAAAAATTTTTTTGCCGCCCATAGGGGTCGCCTTTTTTAATTTTTTGTTATAGCTTTGACATTTAAAATCGGATTTTATAGTGTGATATATCGATTTTTTTGCCTCGAGGAGGCCAGTGTTTTGTTATATAGTAAAAATCCAATTAAAAAAAATTTAAAAAGGCGACCCCTACGTTCGGCAACCAATATATAAAAAAAAAAATTCTACTGAGTTTAGCGAAAAACTTCCTTAGCAAAAGTTTAATAATTTTTTGCGAGCTTTAATTTTCTGACATTAGGGTCGTACATTAGGGTGGTAGCAACTGAGATCTAGTGGGTAACTACTAGAACGGGATACTTGAGGTCAAAATGTCCTTAGAGCAAAACACTGGTCTCCTCGGGAGAAAATCATCGATGTATCATACTTTAAGATCCGACTGTAAATACCAACGATATAACGAAAAATGTAAAATGGCGACCCCTACGTTCGGCAAAAAAAAAATAAAACAAATTTTGTACACTGAACAGACAAATTAAATTCAACGTTTGGTGATGAAGCTCTATACTTCGCAACTGTGAAACGCTGGTCTAACAAATTGAATACTTCGCTCCAGGACGAATTTCACGAAAGTCGTCCAAATTCAGTTGTTGTGCCAGAAAACATTGAGGATGTTCAAAAACTGATAATGCAAGATCGTAATGAGACATACTCTGAGATTAAGGCTACCTTAGCCCTTTGATGACCAATGGTTAATATACATCCCATTTTTAGTTTTTGCTATTTTAGGAAATCTTGTAAGACGATTTCAACTGAACTATTGTGGCTTTGTAAGTATATCCATAACTCGTAGCCTGATAGTCTCAGAGCAGTACAAGGTAAGCTCAAAATCGAAAATTAAAATTGTTATATTTTTAAGATTACACTGCATGACACAACAAAAATTAATAGAGATCTGACCATCAGTTCTATATATTTCGGACATGCAGATTACAATGGCGTACTTTATTTTTCGATAAGGTACAGATTTTCCGCGAAATGCCTTTAAAGTTTAGCTGTTTTCCATTTAGTTTTTTATATAAAAAAATTTAAAATTCAATCAATATCAATTTTTGTAGTGAAACGCAAGCACAGGACCTGTATTGATATTTAGGGTTAACATTTGATGCATAAAACTTGATATTACTGTTCGCGTTAATATGGCTTTTTACGATTTTTAAGGTTTTTGCCAATTGAATCGCTGAAAAGAAAATCGATCTTAATAAGCAATTAAAAGGAAAATATTAAAAAAAAAAAAATGTATTCATCTATAGCAACCTATACGTTAAAATCGCGATTTTTCAAAAAAAATTTATGGCAGCATAGCTTGCCAAGTTGTCCCTAAAGTCCAACTTTTAGTATAATATGGAGTCACTTCCAAAACTGTTGTTGCAAAATTTCAAGCAAAAGAGTTTCCATTTGCAAAAGTTATCGCGGAATGGAAAAAATGCTATGACATTTGGTACGAACGCATACAAAAGTGTATAGAACATAAAGCAATATATTTGAAAAACAATTTATATATTTTCAATAACAAGTTTCTGGTTTTTCATTGTTAGGCTCAAACCATAAATAGTTACCCTCGTACAATCACTTAGAATAATGTTTATGATCATTAGAATCAAGCTATAATAATTTCGTAGCTGCTTGTACTGAAATGAAAAGTAATTTTATCGGAATGCAAATCCATAAAAGATATAAAATATTATGAAGGCTTCTCCTTATATTGGCCCATCATATACTTTTCACGAGATCAGGGTTTGTAAAAAGAAAGGACCACAACTCAGAAATACGATCTGATGGAACTTTATTGATTTCTGATTTGGGGTTTAGAACATGTTTAGAAGACTAATGGCCAGTATTGTAAAAGGGACTAAGTACGAATTGTTTCTTAAATTTTACTTATGTCAGTAAGTTTTAACTAAAATTTATTTATATTACATTTAAGGCCCCAATAAATACATTTTAAAAAAGTTTATCTATGAGTCTGTGTAAAAACCTTGTCGGATAGTATTTCTCAGTTTGTTGCTTTTCCACAGACTCATAAAGGAAACTTTCTTAATTTTGTTATTTTTTAACACGCACTTTTTTTAAATAAACACGAACTTTTTTCCAATAAATGAAAATCGTTACCCCAAACGATTTGGAAGAAGAGGTATTTTAAATAAAGATTAGATTATGTTTTGTTGCTTCTGTTTTGGGGAACAATTTATGTGACCAAGGTTTAAAATGTTTCGATTAAGGTTAAAAAAAATTAGACGCCATAGAAAAATAATCTTATAAAATAGTCTGCATGGCAACACTGATGACCATTTCATTTCAGCGCTTTTTTAAAGGCAAAAGCGGTTCCCATTGTGCAGCCATGAACAATCATCTGAAAATAAAAAAATAAGTTTTTTATTAAGCATAAGTCAGTTGTTTCGATTTCAAATGAAAAAACTGTTATACTTTATATAAAAAAAATAATTTTTCATGATAATAAAAAAGTGACATTTTGGGTTTATTGTGATTGTGTCTGTTTTATAAATAAAAAAAAAAAAAATATGTTTACTTTGACAATTTAAATTACGATTTGAGGCTTTTTAAGTTCGAGTGAAATTTTTTCACTGGAAAAACTAATTTAAAATGAGTTCATGCTATTTTAAGTAGTAAATTAGCATTTATCGTAAATTTGACAACTTTCTATTGGTTAAACTTTAAAAGTCATATTAGTTATTTTACAAAGTGCTAACTTTAGCACTTAAACTGTGAAGACCTTCAATGTTTTATTCTTAAGTTTCTAATGTAGCCTGATTTTTATACCCTAAATCACTCTGTGGTACAGGGTATATTGAGTTTGTGCTTTTTAGTAGCTAAAATAATGGTTGCAACAAACATCAGCAGAACTACTTGCTGAGTTGAATTATCTATCCGTCCATCAGTCTTTCCATATAAGATGAACAACAACTGCAATCAAACTATAGGTCCCAATTCTAAACATTATTTTATGGAATTTGGTGCATAAATTTTGTAGTACCACAACGACGAAGCCTTTTTATAGATCGGTCCATGGTTTGATAAACTAGCCCTGGAAATATCATATCTTAGATTGGATATATTAAGCTTAAATGGTATTACCAAATCAAACGTATTTTACAAATTTTCTTGTACGAAACCTAAATAATTTTATCCACTATTGAGATAAAATTTGTTCATAAATAATATGAACTAGGTTCATTGATTTTAGTTCATAATATGTATGAACAAATTCCTACCATTTATGAATTTTTTATTTTGTTTGCTAATACCAAAAAATTTTAAAAAATCAAGTCAGTATAAAAAAGAAATATGAGTCAATAAAATTATTTTTTTTTTCTAAAAAAAAAGACAAATTTAATTGAAAAACTAAAAAGAAGCTGATTGTGGACTCTGCTATTATTCCAGGATTACGAAGGTAAATAATAGTTGTTATAAAAAACATCGGAACATTCATTGATGCAATTTTATTTTTATTTTATAATTTCATCTTAGCATAAGTTTGGTAGAGATGAAGAATCAAATAAAAGCGGTATCTCTGTTACAAAATTACCACCGAAGTTGGTACCCCGTGATTGTTAAAACTAAGCACTAGTGGACTATTAAATTGGAAACCGCAGTGGAGCAAGTTTCTTAAAATTAAATTAAAGAAATGCGGCTTTAAAATCATTGCATGTTTTGCACTTTTGAATATATATTTATGTACATACACTAATATTATTTATTAATTTAAATGGATTAATAAATACTATATATTAAGCTTAAATGATTACTTAATTTGTTTAAATCCTTTAGAGATGTGCATTTGGTAAGTTTTCAGACGCGGTAAAAATTACTCTAAATTTGAAATTCATTTAAAATAGGACAAGTTTCTTAATATGCACAAATAAATACAAAAAACTGCATGAAAATAGTTCCAAAATAAGTCATGTTAGGTTTCATTCATACTCTGAATGAAAATGTTTTGGGAAAAAAAAGTCATGCGTAATTCATACAGTTAATGGAAAAAATCATTCCATGTATGAATTATTTTTTTCTGTGCATTCTGAACAAACAAAAAAAAAAAAAAAACTGTGTCAAACTTTGGCTTAGTTCCTTCCCATTCTTCTTTTAGAGCATTTTGAAGCCGAAAAGTTAGCGAAAGTGCTATTGCTCTTCCGTGATTTCTCCATTCTTTGCCATACAATTTTTATATAAATCATACTAATTCCAAATTTCATACCTATGAAAATATAGAAAATCGGTTTTAAGTTGCACAGTGGCAACCGGTTTTCATAATGTAGTTTCGGGAAAAGAAAAGATCTTCTAAAAATTGTAGTTAAGTTTACAACTAAAAAATGGGAAACAAAATTTTATCCCCTATTCACTCTAGGCAGCGAAAAATTCAACAGATTTGATCCGGTGGTTTTTTTTTGATATTGGGTTTATAAAACGTTAGGGATTGCATGAACCAAAAAAAAACATTCCCCTCTCTTTTAAAACAAATAAACCGATTAAAGTCGGACATGACATAAAGCCGGAAGGTTGTATCTCAACTCTTGGAATGAAAAAAGTGAGTGGAATATATTAATTTCCCACTAGGTTTTCAAATTACAAAATGGTGAATAAGAAAAAAAAAAAATAAAACATATTCGTAACCAAATTATTTTGATTTTTTACTTCCAAAAGGAAACAGAAAACAAACAGGTGTTTTTCAATATGAGCTGATAGTTGAAGCAAAAGTGTAACAGCGTTCACATTGTTCAGATAGTTTGCTTTATAATTTTTAACTACAAAAGCAAATCAAATTAATTTTTTATAGCTTTATTTGTTGATTAACATGTTCTAATTAGAAATCAAGAACAGTATTTAAACTATTTTGATTAACGAAGAATATGGAGACATTTTTTTTAAAGAAAAATAATAATTACGCACGACTCACGCACGAACATTTTTTTATAATCACGCTCACTCACGCTCACGTGATTAATTTTAATTTGAATCACGATCACGAATTACTCAATATAAAATTTGAGTTTTTTATCTTAATTATTTAAGGAAACTTTCTTTATTGAATATCAGTTTTATTTATTTAGAATTAAAATTAGCTTAACTGTAAAAAGGTTTTTTTTTTTTAAAATTTAACTAATACGCAAATACTTGTGTAAATATAAATATTACTGATACTTTAGAAAATATATTATTTCCTGTTGTTGATTATAATTGAATGGATGTGACTACATTGCTAGATCTGTCAAAACAACAGTAGTATATTGGAAGCTGACAAACCAAATTGTGGTATTTTTTGTTTGATATTTTAAATGCAACAATTATTTTAATTTTTGCATTAAAAAATACAAAAATTGTTTTTTTCGGACTTTCTATATTTTTATTTAGTTAGAATATTCTTCCACCTCAAGTCCAAATTCTAATATGATATTGTCATATTAGATTTTTATTTGTTGTTTCAAAAAGGGGTTGCTCATTTTCATGATAGACAATACAATTGTTTCGTAGACATCACTCTACTCTTCAGTTGTCCGCAATAAGAAAATGATAACAACAAATAAATGAAACAACAAATAAAAATCTAATATGACAATATCATATTAGAATTTGGACTTGAGGTGGAAGAATATTCTAACTAAATGAAGATATTTTAAATGTTTAGAAACGCTCCTAGATGAGAAAAAGAAATTCTCATTGAGTTTGCACTTTAGCTTAAAAAATATTTCTAGAAATACTAAAAACGTCGCTCCCTAACGACTACCTTATTCAAGAATAAAATTTGGATGGGGACATGCTTTTAACAGATTATTTTTCATAATTTGTTAATTAGGTTTTGGGATTTTTGCGCATTTAGTTCTTTAATTTAATTTTATGAAATTTAATTTAATTTTATAAAATCTTTAAATAGCTTAAATTTTTAAAAATTGTAAAGTATCGCAATCTGGTTTAATATAATCACGCAAACTCACGTACAAAAATTTACTCACGCACGACTCACTCACGAACATTTTTTTAATTTACGCTCACGCACGCCTCACGTGAATTAAATATTTCAGCATATTTTTACATATTTGGCTATAAATGCATATTTTAATATACTATTCGAATTTTGCTGCATTTTTTGCTATAAATAAATAATTTGTGCATATTTTTTTTAAAAATGCATGGTTTGAAGCATACTTTTAAAATTTTTACTTAAAGTGTGTTTTTTCACAATTTGTATTTATGTTTTTTATAGATATTTTAAAAATTTATAAACTCTTTTTTGAAAACCTTTTTATCACTAAAGCACCGTAAGTTGTTTGATTTTCACGTGAAAAAACTGTCATACTCCATATAAAAAAAATGATTTTTCACGACAATCAGTTTTACGTGAAAATTGTGTAGATTTTGTTTTCACGCAAATTTAATGTACAAGACTATTATTTTTTTTTGGGAAAAAGTGACATTTTGTGTTTATTTTGATTGTGTCTTTGTTATAAAATTAAAAAATTGTTCATTTGTTTAAATTAAATTGGAATTTGGGGCATTTAAAGTTCGAGTGAAATTTTTCCACGTGAAAAACAACTTACGGTGCTTAAGGGGAAAATATTAGGTAAATCCAATTACTTTTTTTTCAGACAATGGCTAACGGTAATTTGTAATGTTTAAATTTGGTTTAAATAAAATAAAATTGGTTTAAATAAAATAAAAAAATAAAAAAAGCTAGTTTTAAATGCAAATAATACTTCCGAGCCCTACTAATAACATTACCCCTACCTCGAAATCTGTTGCATGACATTATCATAACAATTTAAGGCGGCCTAATGAAAATGGATTTCATCCGATATTTAAAATTGACGGTAAATTGAAAATAAATTAATGGCTTAGAATTATAGTACAGAATTTACTAGCTACCACAAAAAAATAACAAGAATGCAGAATTTCGCACAAATTCACAAATACCCTAGTTTTAAAAATCATTTTATTTAATAGGGAAAGCAATCCAATCGAAAGATTTTTTAATGCCGAATGGTCTGTTCTAGCGTCCCTTTAAATATTTTTGGATTTACTAAAAAGTTCAGCATTGTTACACACAGAGAAAAGTTCAGTTGGGAAACGCTTATTATTACTATTATTCTTCCATTAAATCGAAATTTTAATCGTTAGGGTAAAATATAAAAAGTTGGAATTATAAGTAGTCGTTTTCTATGGAAATTCAAAAATTCAAACAAAAAGAATTGCTTTGTGCCAGAAAAAGGGGCACTCCAACAACTTTAGGAATAAAATTATTTTTTAAATTACTTCGATAAGCAGATCCAAAATATATTTAGGTTTCTCTTGATTTGTTTGTTATAAAAACTACAATTCGGTGGTTCTATCTAAAAATGGCAGTATGTTTTATTAATAAAAGCTGCAACAGACCAATGGTTGGTATATCAAATTATTTCATTCCGTGTGAATGAATTTCGGGAGTTATTTCTAAAATAAAATTATAAATATGCTTTTGGGAATCAGAACCAAATTTATATTGTACATACCGCTTTAAAAATATTGGAAAATAAAGTTCTCAATAATAAAAAATTTAAAAATAAGTTGTGGTAGAAAAATGCAAACAAATATACATAACGCGTTATGGCTTCCAAGGAAATGGACACTTCATAGTGCATACGAGTATTTGTTGTGCAAGTAAGTATCAAATCTGTCAAGATTTTTTTTTTTAAATTCATAAAAAATTTTAATTTTTAGGCAAAAAAATATTTTTTTTTCTCCACAAATTTATTTTTACCGGCAAAACTGTTGATTATAAAGAAAAATGTTATATGAACGGATTAAAGAAATTGTAATTCTAAATTTTTCTAAATTTGTTTCATCAAAATCGGACAAGTGGTTCTCGAGTTACAACTAAGCGAAAAAACATCAAGATAAGGAAAAAATTTAAAAGGTCATAAAAAAAATGACACATACGAACGCCAAACCCTTTGAGGGTTTTACTATACTGACCTAGTACCATCACCCTGACTTGGAATTTCTCACCCCCCAGATTGACTGTTGTACTGTGTAATTAGTAGAATAAAAAATTATTTTTAAAATAGATTTTTTTAACGCAGATAATAACCTAGTCTTCTGAAATCAGCACTTTACTATTTTTTAGCAAATATTTCTGTCGGTTTTAGCAGGAGAGACTGCTATTGGCATTCCACTAATTTTTGTGTAAAAGTAACGAACATTTTGTAAAGATAATTTGTTTTTGTTTTTTGTAGTTGAATTTGTATTTTTTTAGCTTAAATTGGGTCAACAATAAATCAATCGGTGTTATGGTGTTTTTTCAAGAGTTTTAATTTAAATACTTGCAAAAATAATAAATTTTGTAATTTTCCAACAAAACTTCCCTTAAAAAATTTCTGAAAAAAATATTTTTTCATAAGTAATTTGTGAGTTTTTTTTTAATAAAATAATTTTCTTTTAAGTGTTGGTGTCTTTTAGGATTATTTTTAGAAGGCTCTTACTACTGTCCCAAAAATGAAAAAAAAATAAGTTCGAAAGCTAAATACTAAAGTAGCTTCCCGTGTAAAAAAGATCAGATCTGGCCAGATCTCATTACATCTGATTGTACCAGATCTAATTAGATCTCAAAATTGGGGACAAATTTGAGATCTAATTAGATCTGATCTGATCTGTTCAGATCCGACGCCCCATATATAATCAGATCCAAATATATTTGGTTTTATAATATTGAAATTTATCGAAATTTTTTATTCAAAACTAATAAAAATACATACACTATCGTGGTTAGTTTTTATATTAAGAAACAATTTTATTATACATAAAATATTTCTGAATAGCTAAAAAAAATATTTGGAAAACATAAGAGTACATGTAACATTTAAACCAAACACAGTTCGCATATGCAAATTTGTAATCGTCAGCTGAAATGCAAATGGATCTAAAGTGAAGCGAAACCGTTATTAAAATTAAATGCAAATTAATTCAAGGAAATAAAATTTACTAAGGCTCTTGACACGGATACCTATATATAATTTCAAAGGATTTTTTGCCGCTCTGAGACTAAGGTATACTTCCCTAAAAATCTTTGTATAGCTCTATGAGAATTTGACCTTAAAATAGTTTTAGAGAACCTTAAAGCCTTAAAATAATAAATAATTATTTTTTATTTATTTACTATACCGCAAAAAATTGCTATTCCACAAAACACGTTGCGGACCCTTGAAGTATCACTCTCCCCTTCAAATATTTGTTTATATCTTTTTTATATATCGTGTTTGTCCTGTACAAAGTTCACATAGATTTTTCAGTGTAGCAACGTATTAACATAGAAATTAATTTCAATGTTTGCAAAATTTGGAGATATAAATATCTTAAAAACTTAAAAACTCGAAAATTTAAATGTTAGAGTAGTAATAATTGTCGGCCGGTGAAATTACCGATTTTGTTTTTTACTGCGATGTTTTTAAATTTAGCTGACTGTATGCGAAATATAAGGATTACATGGGGAGCGTTGACAATAATATAAGAGAAATACTCAAGGCAAATAATTAACTATCCGAAAACTAATATAGAAAACTTCTTGAATCTTGAGGTTCCAAAAATTTGCAATGTGCCTGCGTACTTGAACTTAATTTGGTTGTCAATATAAAATTGTTGTGCGTATATGAGTAGTTCCAATATATTCTGCAATTAAAAACAAATTTTAAGTTACAAATTCCCATTTTTTTGCACAATACTTACTAAATCATACTGCTTTCGCGTTAGCAAAGTTTAACCGAAGCCGAAACTAACTGAAACGCTATTTATTTGCAAATTTTATATTTTTATAAAAGTTATTGTATTTTTTTTTGACTTATTTTTTATAATTTTATTTTATTTTTATTTTTTGAATGAAAATACAAATGCTTTATTTTATTTTTTTGTTTTATGTTTATATCTATTTATATAAATATTTTGAGAAAGGAAATAATAAAATGAAAACAACATAACAAATAATTTGAAAAAATATTAGCAAAAATTTGAATGATCAACCAGGCATGTGTATTTACCCACCAAATCTCAGTTCCAACCACCCTAATATCAAAAAATTAAGGCTCACAAAAAATCAAACATCTGGCCAGATCTGCTCAAATCTGGTCATCAAAATCACCCAGTTTTCCAGATCACTTTAGATATGCACAGATCTGACCAGATCTGCTCATATCTGGTCATCAAAATTACCCAGTTTTCCAGATCAGTTCAGATCAGTTTTTTCAATAATATCTAAACAGATCTCAGCAGATCTAATCTTTTTTACACGGGTTGATAAATTTTCTAAAAAAAAATCAGAAGAGCTTCAACAATTTTAGCTGATTTTTAACATATACATGAAAATTTGCCAGACGAGTTTTAATGAAATTTTTTAGAATACTAATGAAGTTTTCTTAACAAAGTAAATGAAAAATTGCTTAAATTTTATGAAAAAGCTTCACATATTTTGTGAATCTATTTGCAATGAAACTTTTTTCATTGAGTGCGTTGAACTTTCAATATATAAAATGAAATTTTTCACAACGTTTTATGAAAATTTCCATTGATTCAATGAAAAGTTTCGATGGGAGATTTCCAATAAAACTTCATTCTCGTGTAAAAAAGTTTAGATCTGATTGAATCTAATTAGATCCTGTACCAGATCTCATCAAATATGATCAGATATGGCATTTGTTATAATACCTTATTTCAAGATCTGATCAGATCTAGTGCCAAATCTGTTCAAATCTAAAGTGATCTGGACAATTGCACCAGATATGCCTAGATCTGATCAGATCTAATTAGATCTCAAATTTGTCCCTAATTTTGAGATCTAATTAGATCTGGTAAGATATACTAAGATCTGGCCAGATATGCATAGATCTGATCAGATCTCAAATTTGTCCCCAATTTTGAGATCTAATTAGATCTGGTAAGATCTAAGTATTATGTATTAGTATATTAGTATTATGCAAAAATTCATTAAATTTCAGATATGTTTTCAAAAAAAGATTTGTTCCCACTTTCTAAACCTGAAATGTGTGGCCGGCTAAAATTATAATACGTGTCTTTTATTTAGTTCTGCTCTATTACATATACAAAATTCATTAAATTCATTTGTTGAGTGTTTTTAAAATCATTTAAGCCAAGTAATGATAGAGAACACAGTTTTTAGCTGAATATCCCTACGGTTATTTTTTTTTTTATCTTCAAGAAGGTCTTCAGCGTAATTTTGTAACACACAACAATTCGCTTTAAATATTTTCGTTAAAAAAAAAATAATATAATTTTTGTTATACTTGATGCTCATTGTTGTTGTAATTGCGAATGTTGTTCTTATTGTTATTGTTAACAAAAAAAAAAAAGAAAGAAATATGTTTGTAGGTTGAGAATTTTGTTATTACTGATGCTGCTGGTGCTACCAATCTAAATACAAGTACAAAGTTGTTGCATGCAACAATTGCCCACACGGCAATAAACAGTACAACGGATAATTTTGTAACATTAATTGAGCAAAGTGCTGCTGATTTTTAATGTTTTTGCTGCTGCTGTTGTCGTTGTTGATATTTCAGAAGGCCAAAAAGTAGCAGCTAATCTATCAACTAGAAATGTAGTTTATGGTGCTTTTAAACAACAGCAACATATAAACAGAAAAAGAGATGCATGTCGACAATACATCCAGTATCCAGTATGGCAGATGGACAATTGTATAAATGACACCTCCTAAGGAAGTGCATGTACATTTTGAAACAGAACTAAATAAAAAAAGACAGTAGTGCTTGCAGCTAAATTTTGACGTAACCCCTTACCCTACCAAGTTTTGCTTTATGTTTGCAAAACAACCACAAGAACAACGTAGCATCATCTTTTACATACTGTGGTGCCCAGGAGCTATAGTTTGCTATTCAAATTGTAATTGTAGTTATAGTTGTTCGACTTTTTTGATTTTTTTCCCCAATTTTTTTGTTGCTCTGTAAATAATAGCCTTATTCACCAGGGGCCATGTTTATCAAGAAGTAAAGTAACAAAAGGAGCAGCCACAACAGCATTAACGTTTTTACTTTTTTTTATGTGCAAAGTTGGCAGCCAATATTACTCCAAATTGTTGGAAATATTTAGTGTGATGAGGCAAAAAAGAAAAAAATAAAAAAAAATATTACAAAAAATAAAGGAAAATTGCAGCCAGCAAGTGACTAATTTATGCATATGTCACAATGCCGCGAATAGACGGCATACAAAAGAATAAAAACCCTATTGTCTTTTACGATTTTTATTTGAATTTTTTATGTGGTGCTTTTAAAAACAATAATATTTTAACTGTAATCTTTACCAAATAATAACAATATAAATGCTTATAATACATTTGTAATTGTTTAAAAAATCTTTCGCAATTTTGTTGGTCTAGAATTTTAATATAATGTTTTAAATATTAATGTTCTATTATTGTTGCTGATATTGTTCCCAATTATTGCACTTAAGATTTGAGCAACGAAAAGGAAGTCAAAAAATTGTTGTCAGTTCAGGATTGTCTGTTTTTCGGAATGGACTTTTAAAAATGCATACATATCGGTCCCTGATATTTAAATGGCAGCTAAAGAGGAAAGATGGCACAATTATATTTAAAGTTTGAAAATGGTTTTTAATTGCTTTTTAAATAGATTGAAGAAATCGATGAGAAAAAAATATGGTTGAACAAGACTGGGGACATGAAATTATCACAGTATGCTTCTAAAGATCATATATATGATTCTAACTGATCATATTATAACTAATGTCAAACTCCATACATAAAAATATGGTTTGTGTTTATACAAGGTCTAAAAGGAATTTACGAGTTGTAATGAGTACCCATATTGTGTTTTAATTTCCTTATAACATTAAGCAAAGAACATATAAACCTGGAAGAATCAAATGGCCTTTCTGCGATATAATCGCCGCGCACTGGTGATTTTGCGGAAAAAAGTCAAATTGTCAACATCCCAGTGTAGAAATGGTAATGACATATCATTATTTTTTGGACTACCAGTAATGACACCCACTTACCTTTTACATTATTTTAAAACATATAATAATGAGTTACTGATAATGACATATTTTTATCATTATTTCAAATAGAAAATAATTTTCTAGATTATTTTGAAAATTTTTTGAAATATATTTTTAGACTCAATATTTTTTATACACTGGTAAGGATATATGTAACCACATATTTTTTGATTTTTTGTATGTTGGCGAGTAAGGTTACTTGTGTGCAGCAGGTCAATTATGTTTTTATCTATTAAATATTATATGTCGATATAGCTCAGATGGTAGAGCTATCGCCTGGCAATCTGTACACCCAGGTTCGATTCCCACACCAGCAAATATTATTAAAAAAAAAAATACAATAAAAAATATTTTTTTTTAATATAATTTATTTTTTTGAAAATCTATTTTTAGACTCATTATTTTTGTCAGTACTGGTAAGCACATAGGTAACGATATATTTTTTAATTTTTCGTATGCTGGTGTGTAACCATAACTCATTATTTTTCTCGACATCGCCATATAAAGGTAATAAGAAATGTAATAACAAAAGTAACTAGTTACCATTACCAAGTATGCAGTTACATAACCACATATCTGGTAATGATTTTCTACACTGGGATTTTAAATCAATTGTAAGTGCACCTAGGTGCTCCTTTTTAATTAGTTGCATTTATAAAGCAACGCTATTGAGGTCTGTATTTTTGAACTGCTCGGATTAATGCAAAATTTTGAAGGTAGTCATTGCAAACAATTATTTTTCTTAGGTGTTAACACTTACTAGTTTTTATTAATAAACTGCGGATTGTGATAATTATAGTGAGTTATATAACTGTTGGAAAATACCTAACAAATGCATTAAAAATAACTACCAATGTCGTAAAATTAGCTGACAAATTTTTTATATAAAACTTTTAAAACAACTGACAAAATGGGAAAAAAACTATTTGGCCTGTTTTTTTAATCATTGGATTTATTTTTGGATTTATTTTATTTTGTTAAAAGATCCACATTTTGTTATTTAATTTTCAAAATTTAATATTTTTAGCATAATCTAATACTTATGCGCTAATATAATGTGAAAGAAAATTATTAAATTTTGTAAAAATGTGAGCACAGGAATGGAATTAAGATAAATCCGTTTCGGATTTAGCTTAATTTAATTCCAGAAATTGCATTTCCGCAAAATTTTAATTTTTTCTTTCACATTATAGTAGCGAATAAGTGTTAGACTTGAATGAAAATATAAAATTTTTAAAATTCATTAAGAAAATGTAGATTTTTAACCCTCTAACCGGCAAGCCCGCCTCCAGGCGGGGTATATTAAATTGATCAGAAATGCGGCAAAGGAGTATTTTATAATAAGAAATTATGCTTTTTCAACAGAAAATAAAATTTCTGAAATTTTTTGCGAACAATTTTTTTGTATACAATGCACGGTTTGGAAGCGAGAATGTGTCAAAAATACAATTTCGTAAAATTTCAAAAATTAAATATTTTAAAACAACCAAGATTTTCAAAAATCTTAAAAACATATTTAAATTGAATAAAACAATTGATAGTGATCATGAAGTAAGATTGGAGCTTAAGCTATTCAAAAAGTTCCTTACTTTGGTCCAAGGACGCACAGGATTCCATAAGGATACCTTTAAAGGATATCGCCTTAACTTCAAAACGAATGGACGGATTTTTCTGAAATTTGGTAAAACGATAATATTTGGTATAGGTAGCAAAGTTTATAAGTTTGAATAATATAAATTGAAGTTTTGGTGCGTTTTCGCTCAATTTCGCGTTTTTCGAAAAACGAAAATCGCTACATCCTCTTAAGTAACAGCACAAAAAATGTAATTTTTTTATTGCAATTACATCTTGGTAAGAGAAGTAATTTGTGCCTAAACCTAGTAATTTTTATGTGCTAGTTTTCGAGATTCACCCTTAAACTATCTTGGCCCATACCGCCTAAACTAGGTAACGAAAAAAAATTTTGTAGAAGAACTTATTGTTTATTTTTCGTGAGGAACACATGGTATAAATTTCATTGCAAAAAAGCTTAGGCCGGTTAGACGGTTAAGCAAAATAAAATAAATCCAAAAATAAATCCAGTGATTAAAAAAAAGCCTATTGTTTATTACAGCATGCGCGGTTCCAGCAATTAATATAAGGGGAAAAATCATACGCCTCAGTGGACAACTCAATGTATTTGTCTACTGTGGCGTATGATTTTTCCCCTTATATTAATTGCTGGAACCGCGCATGATTACAGTTAATTAATTTGGTGTTATAAAAGCATATTTTAATAAAAAAATATTTTTTTTCTTTCCATTATAAAATTATGTATAATTACTTCAGCCCATTTAAAATTTGAAGTAAAAATTCCAAACCGTTCTCCAGTTATTATGCTTTTATGCATTGGAAATACAATAAAATTTTCTGATTTTTATTTGCAAACTAGGAATATATCAATAATAACAAATATAAACTAAACAAGAATTTTTAAAATTAAAAAAAATTCAAATAAATTTTTTTTGTTCTAATTAACTATCAAAAACAACTTTTTACTGTAAAATTATTGTTATGTTAGTTGTTTATTATGATATTTAAAATAACTGATTTAAACAACTGTTAGCAAACTATATTACTTTTCGTTAGTTATTGTCTTAAATAACCGTCATGACAGTTGTTTTGCATTTTTCTATAGAAAAATAACTGTAATTATTGTTAAAAACAACAACTACTGATTACTACACAAACAACTGTCATGTAAGTCTCAAGCTTTTTTGAGTGTATATTTATTTAATCTCAATTATTTTATGTTCTACTATATAAATAAAACTTAAACTTCTATATATTTTCAAAAAAAATCCTTTTTTCCTCACCCCAATACAAAAATCCCCAGTGTGCCCCGTTAGCGAACGTTTTCTATAAAAAGCTATCGCGCTAACGCTCCTGAACAAAACTGAAGACAATGTATGAGGAGGTGCTCGCGCCTCAGGTGATCACAAAGGGTTTGTAAGTTATTTGTATGTACTTCTTATCCAAAGTAAATTACATTTTTAACTTTAAGGCACCCTAAAAATGTAGCAGGCTTTGCTGCTGTTATAATATAAAATAATCAGTAGAAATTTGATTTGCCTCAACTGTATTATGAAAGGCTCATATAGCATGTTATTTTTTTATTGCAATTATCAATATAATAAAAATAAATAAAAACTATTTCAACTTACCAATAGTTTAAATTTAATTTTTGTGCTGAATTTGTAAAACTTATTATATTATGACATCTTTCGGCAGAATCAAAATTTTCATCGCTTACAAACAATTGGAACAAAAAATAGTCTAGTATTTTATTTTTTAAAATATTTTTGGTTTTATAATGAGATTTTAATAAATTTCATATGAAAAAATAGGCATGTAATATTAACTGTGATTGAAGCCTTAATACAACAAACAGCTTTTAATTGTTTTCCCCTTGTAAAACTAGCAACTATGTTTTTTTTTTTTAATTTAGTTAATGCTTAATATTTTTTTTTTTTGTATTACTTTTTATATCCTTTTAGTCATTTAAAACAAAAACGTTTTACTTTAGTTTAAATTCACTAGTGTTTTTACAACATTTAAACAGAAATTATGAGTTAACAAAGGAACTATGAACAAGAAACTGAAATTTATAATATGCAAAAAACCAAAGACTCAAACAGACACGAAAAGGGTAGAAAAAATAAAAAAAAGTCAAGAAAAAATGGTTATTGTATGCAAACATTTATAAACATTTACATATTTACAAGCAGAAAAACTGAAAAACTAAAAAAAATTAAAAGAAAAACTAAAACATAAGTAACGAAAAACACAAACATATACAAGGCAAGGTTTTAAATGAATTATTTTTGTACTTTTCATTTATTTTGTTGGTCTAAAACGTAACAGGTTGTCAAAACTAAAAATAAATGCAACTAACAAGTACATTACATTTATAAGTAGGTAGACAGAGATTTGAAAGAATTAATTATACGGCACAGCAAATTTTGGGCCACTTAAATATGTCACCCTAAATGGTTCCAATGCGAAAAAGAAATTATTACAAAAACAAATCTCCCAAAGGGTTTTGCAAAGTTAGATTGAACTTTTATTTTATGGCCTCTTAAAATCTCTATCTGTTTTAATAGATATGATGGCCAAAAAACTCAAGACAGGTTGCTCACATTTACCCAAGTTGTTTGTTATTTCCTCAAGCAGCTATGTGCTGAAAAACTAAAAAACTAATTTAGCGGCTGAAAAGTTATAGGTGGAACTGTGAGGACCCCCCCCCCCCCCCGCCCCACCTATAAAATATTACATTGTAACAAAGCCCTTATATAAATAAATACACATTTTATTTTGTACAGGAAATCGCGAGGTGTCCTCCCATTTTTACCCACAACTATTTAACCGCTGCACAGTGTGGAAAATAAGATTCCTTTTCAGTATACTTGTCTACAGCTTACAGTTTCCAACATATTTTAATTTTTTGGATATTTGTTTGCTAACAAATTTAAAAGTTTTCGGATATAAACAACATGACTATTACCTTAGGGGTTGTTGTTTTACACCGTGCAAAAATTTTAACTTTTGCTAACACCAATGGAAATATTGATATAGGCACACATGAAAGTAGAGACAATATATTTTCCATAACCGGTTGAGGTTTATTTGAAAAGTAATAGGTAAAGTTTGTTTTCAATTGAAGAATCAATTAAAATGCATTGAAACATATTGTTTAACTTTTTTTTATCAGTCAATAAAAATTAAACCACAAAAAATATATTTCGTCTGTACGAGTTGATATTTTTAGTCTAATGTTTTCTTTTTAGTTTTCTATTTTTATAAGAACAAATTTAGATAATTTGGTTGTTTTATGTTTTAAAACAAAAAATTCACATATTTTCGGTTTTGTTTTTTGTTAAATAGTTTGGTTATATCATACTTGGGACTAGTTAATTGAATGGACCAATTAATTGATGATTTCATTGGCATTACAATTGACCAATTTTTTTTAATTGGCATTGTTCAATGCCTAAATGCCAAATTATAATTGGTGAAAAAAGCATTTCATTTCATGTTTTGATAAAAGAACAAATTAAGAAAAAAAAAATAAAAATTTGTGTATTTCTTATCTTATATTCGCTAGTTCGTCAAGTTTAGATTACAGAGGCTGATCCATCTAGACTGACCAGTGCTAAAGAAGAGTGAATAGCAGTATACTTGAAACAACTTGATAAAATAGAGAATATTTATATCTCTGAAATTTTACATTCTTGTCTAAATTTCCTTTTTTACAAAACAATTTTTATACCCTACACCACTACGTGGTCAGGGTATAATAAGTTTGTGCTGATGTTTGCAACACCAAAAAATATTCGACCTAGACCTCATAGTATACCGAACGACTCAGAATCACGTTTTATTTCGATTTAGCGATGTCCGTCCGTCCGTCTGTCTGTCCATGCATTCTTGTGCGCATTCTACAGGTCGCAAATATTAAGATATTTTGATAAAATTTGGTACACCGACATACACCTATTGATTTTGGTTAAAATCGGTCCATGTTTAGACCTAGTGCCCATGTTTAAACCTAGTGCCCATATGTGTCAAAGCGATATGAGTTTGAAAAAAAGTACCGGTGTAGCCACTAGAAATTAAAAAATTATTTTTTTTTGTATTATCAATTCAGCTCATCGAAACGATTAAATCCAAACGGGTAACCGCACTCTCAAGTAATTTTTTTAAAAACCATTCTGTCTGGAATGTGCCGAATTTTAAAAATTATTGTGAATGTCAAACGCTGTGGCGAAATGACATAAACTTCACTCAGGAAACTTCTGCAGTCAGAATTTGTTATTTGTTTAAGTAATATTTCAGTTTTGTTATTTTAAATTAAAATAAATGTAAATTTTAATTACATTCGGAAGTCATGATAAAACAAACAATATAAAATACTTAGAACTCCTACACTGAGAGAATTATCTTCACGAGGTTAACGAATTTTGGCATTAAACCAATGAGGTTTCACTGCAATTCATCCATTGTAAATTTTCATTGATTTAATGGAATTTTTCTTTAATCGCTGTCAAAAATTTCATTTTATTTGTTAAAAATTTCATACACTCAATGAAAAATTTTCATTATAACTAGATTCTGATTTTTCTTAAAATTTTAGAAATTTTTATTTCATTTTGTGAAGAAAACTTCATCAGTTTACTGAAAAATTTCATTATAACTCTTCCGGAAAATTCCCTCAGTGTAAAATTCATTTTATTTAGTAATTTTGATTTCTAAAAGAATAAACCAAAAATAATTTTCGTTAGTTGTTTTGACTAATTTGTGGTTAATTTTATCAACAGTCAGAAACAAAAGAGAATGTATTGAAATGTTAGTGGTCCTGTTTTCAAGTGAAATTTAATTTCAGAATAGGTATTTATTCTTTGGCATTCTGTTGTCAATGCTCACGTATGCAAAAACACCTCTAAAATATTTTTATGCTTAATAAATTCAAAAATATATGTTTAATATTTATTCAATAACTCAAAAAATTTCGATTCATGAATATATGTATGTGTCCTATTAAAGTGGGTCAACTTAAAGTTTTAAATTTTCTACAATAAAATCAAATTCTTTAATTTATTCCAAAATAATATTAAAAGAACTGATAAAAGAGAATATATTTATTTCAGCAACATGACACAATTGTAACAATGACTATAAACAGTAAGAAGTTGTTAAATATATTCGAATGTCTCTAATATACATTTACATATTACACTCAATTTTTTATTGTATCAGAACACAAGAAATAAAAAAAAAATCAATCATCTAATTGATAAAAATACAGTTGTACACTATGAAAATAAGGCTCTAATGCATAAACTTTTCTTAATTTTCCGTTAAGGAATACAATTGCTAAAGTATTCATTTTCCTTATTAAACGTTTATTAAAAAATGTCATGCATAATCGTTAAATAACAGTTTGTTAATTTCTCGTTTTATTCTGGCAACACCCTTATCTCCACTATCAAATAAATTGTTAGTGATTCATAAAGTTAGTAAACGATTGACTCGCTAATCATAGGTGAATAATGTTGTTTTGAAGATTTTATCAATAAAAGTAATTTATAATAAATCAAAACATAACAAAACAATTTTTACATATATCTTGGCTATGTAATACTGTAAAATAATATTTTAAAGACAGTTTAATATTGCGAATACTGAATGTATTGGAATGACGATTATGTTTTGATTAAATCAACATCACTATTTGGTTTAGTTTATTTTGTATTTTATTTGTACACCAATTTGTGAAAATTTAATGAAAAAACGCTTAAATGCTGCAATTCTTCCAAATTATTTTAATTTGTTAGATATAAAATATTGGATTTTACATATTCTTGGGTGGATGACCCTGCAAAAAGTCTTTAAATAGATATAAACTCAATACCTATGGTTTCAACTGAGATTTTTATTTTCCTAATTTTATGAAATGCTTAATTCAGGCTTTACCCTACTTTAACAGATTGTTAAATTTGTAGTTATTAAAGGGATTGTGCATACTGTTTTTGCCAAATTAGTTTTAATTAAACTGTTTAGAAACATTATACATAACACCATAAATTTTTAAATCGTTTTTAGGAGAGCCATTATCTGACAATAATAGCATTCAGCAGAAAAACCTTACACTGATACCGATGACTTGTAGCGCTTTGTGATGAGTAACTGTGCTGAACGATGTTTTCTTTGTTTTATTTTTAAATACAATTTTTCTTTGGTTTCTTTAAATTTTTGTTTTTGAATTATATTTGTGTGTTTTTATTTGCCATTCTTACCAAAAAAAAATATTTTTGAAAATCAACAACAACAAATGTATCACTAATTGATCAAAAGTAGCAAACATTTTTTACGCTACCAAAATATGACAGCACTACCTGAGCGCTCAGACTGAGCGGTTAGTGATCAGTTCGTTCAGCAGATAGTTGTACAACTGTTGTTGAACTGTTGACTATTAAATTGTATCGGCCGAACACACCCAATGAAATTTTTTCATTATTTGATCATTTTTTATTATCTGTGTATGGGTTTATGGAAAAATTGTTTATTTAAAAAAATCCAAAATTTGAGCGGCAGTAAGTGTCCAATTGTTTTCTTTTCCATATAAAAAACACATGTGAAATTTGGTGACGAAAGAAAACGACTAAAAATTGGAAATGCACGCAAAGAAAAAATATGGTTGGAATATGATTACGGCTACCAAACTATGTGTACTGTGGACATACATGGTTGTTGAAATCAAATTATGATTGTATTAATCATACTTCACAAGTGATACGTTCGCCTATAATCATTCTATAGTTTAAAAATCTTTTTTTCTGGTTCTTTGGTCTACAACAATATATTATCTGGGCAATCATATTGCTATCTTCGAATTACAATCATATTATTGTCGGAATTGAGAGAGATCATGTTTACAATCACTGGTTTAGTTTCGACAAACATGATATGGTCTCAGTATATTTTTTTCAGAGCGTCCTCGATCCGTTAGAGCCATTCTTGTTTAAGATTTTGTAAAACGAAGTTGTAAGAAATACTCAAATAAATAAAATGTTACATATTAAAAGAAAAGACTGATATTAATTTTAATAGCGACATTGTTTTTGGAAGAAATAATTCGCTCTACCCAAGTAGACTGACAAAATGTAGACTGTCAAGCAGTCATCAAATAAAATTATTATTTATTGTACATTAAAGTGTTTAGGTTATAAATTAATTAGAAAGTGATAAAAAGTAATTTATTTTTTGAATTTTTTGCACTTACGTAAAAAAAAGTATTGTTTAATAGCGTTGAAAATAAGAAGTGTGACAGATTTTAGTTCTGTGCGAAGTAAAAATTGAAAAAAGTACAAATTGAAAAAAAGTACAAAATTGAAAAAAGTGCAAAATTTAAAAAATTTAAGAATTTTAGGAAATGATCACAATATGTTCTTAATGGTCACAATATTTTCCAAATGACCATAATATAAACCTAAATAATCACAAAATTTTCTACATTACCATAATATGATCATAACAAATATATTATGATCTTTAAGATTATATTGCGATCATTACAAAAATGTTATTCCCATTGTGAAATTGTATTTTTAATAATATATTTCTATGTGCTGTTACAACATGTTTCCATAACTTATTTGTATTTATATATATATATGTGATAACTAAAATTAATTTAAATTATTTAAGTATGTAAGTTAGGCATTGAACAAATGAATGTATTGTACTATTTTGAATAAAACAAAACGTGAATAGCTTCTTGACTCACTTTCAAGAGTGCACTCTCAGAATAATTCCGTCGTGACAACCGAATTTTTTCCAACCGAATTGGTTGCTGCAACCTCGTAATTCGGTTGCCCCAACCAAATTCAGTTGTGGCAACCGATAATTAGGTTGTCGCAACCGAATTGAAATCGAATTCGGTCGTCACAACTGAATTCGGTTGCTGCAACCGAATTACGAGGTTGCAGCAACCGAATCAATTCGGGTGACAAAAAATTCCGTTGCCACAACGGAATTTTTCTGAGAGCGTATGCTGATAAAATACTATGGGAATCATATTATGATTTGCAGGACTAGATGATAATATTGGGATTATCTTGGAATCATAGTGTTGTAGTTTAATGATCATATTATGATATAAAGGGTATTTCATAATAATATGATGGTCCAAAGTTATATGATGCTCTTCGAATATGGTCAACAGAGCCGTGTTTTTTATTTGCGTGTGGCTAAAAAATATGAAGTGTGAACACCTATTCGGTGACCGATAAAAACAAGACTAGGATCTTGTTCCGTTCAGAGACTGGTGAAAATAGAACCCCGCCAAAAGGACTTGTCCCGTGATCGTAGAAAATTTAACTGGTCTAAAAGAACCTTAGCGGAGAGTTGTGATAAGAGAAGCGCTCTTAAGATACCTTCCCTGTGACTTCTGAAAATAGGACAGCACAACGACATATGGGAAAATCTACGATGTTTCGCAGGTCGATTTCAGATTTTAAAAATAAAAAATTTCAAATTAGTGGCACACATTTTTTTTCTAGATTAGCTTATTTAAAATGCATTAGAAGAAGTAATCCGTTCGCGTGAAACAGTATTTTTAAATTTTTGTATTTTTTGGGCATGTGACCACAGATTTTCAAGTAACCTTTCCGTACTGAGTTCGAATTTGGTTTCCAAATTTTTCCAAAACATCTGGTTCTTGAGAAAATTGAGGTCAATATTAACAAAAACTTTTCTTGGGAATTTTTGAGTGGTTTTACACACTTTTACCTCGAGTTAATGGAAAACGATGACACAAATTTTGCAATCATCACGGCAAGTTTATTCGAAAACGCATAGTCGCGCTATATTTCCATTATTGATTTTAGATAATGTTGTTTTTTAAATTTTTCCGTCCGTCCATCTGTCTGTCTGTCTGTCTTTCCATGTAATCTTGTGCGCATGCTACAGGTCGCAAATATTAAAATATTTTGATGAAATTTGGTACACCAATTTATATCGGCCCAGGACTATTGAATTTGGTTTAAATTGGTCTATGTTTGGACCTAGTGCCCATATAAATTTCCCACAAAATTGAAGCACAAAATTGAATGGCACATCCACGGTTTAAAGAATTATGTGATCAAATATGTCTTGAATGATAAATATCGGCTGAACTTTGTATTCTCTACAGCATATCTTTCTCAAAATATCGCTAAAAGCTTAAATTCAAATTGAAGGCACATCCACAGTTTTAAGAATTATGGAGTCCCATCAATCTGGAACGGTAGATCATAGATATCATTATATGAAAGTGCTAAACAGATCGGATTTTTTTTATGCTCTACATCACTTTTCGCTGCAAAATACTCTAAAAATTCATCTTCTAATTGACTGGCACATTTACAGATAAAAGAATTAATGGTTAAAATCTGGCTTATATGATATATATCGCCATTAATATTGTTGTGAGTAAGTGCTAAAATGATTGGATTATTCGTTTCGTTTCTACATCACTTTTAGCTCCAAAAATCTATGAAAAGCTATAAAATTGAATATAAAATGGCTCTGGGTACCAAAATAATAGTACGATCCATTTAGCACTTACACACAATAATAGTATTACTGATACATACCGATCACGCAGGACTGCAACTAATTATTTCTCAAGCTGCGCATGTGCCCTCCAAAAAATATAAAATTTTATGTTCTTCACGCATAGACATGAAGAGATTATTATTGTCACATCTTCTTTTTTTCTGAAGGCACACTAATCAGTTTGATCTCATTTATTTTGTCTATTTGTCAGTTATATTTCAGTATCAAAAAATTTTCAATTGCATTGAGGCTTAAAGCGCAAAAATTAAAAATCTCTGAAATTACTCTTTATTCAAAAAACAGAGTTACAGATTTTAAAGAACTACCATTTTTTCCTAATTGAGGGCACCTATTTTTTTCAACAAGTGTGAGATTTTTTTTCGACATCCGAGTTATTATTCACCAAAGGATTCATGGGATTTCCTGTTATGCTGAAAAATTATACCCAAAAGAGTTGAAAAGCTATTGAAAGTGACAAGCAAAATTAGGATAAACTAGAGTAGTTTTTAATTGAATAGAGCACATTAACCGTAAAAATATTAAAATTTAAGATGTCCGCCTGATTAAATTCGTTGCCTCGAAAATGCTGATACCATCAAAAATGTTATATATTGTTATTAAAATGGTTTAAATCCCGAGTTACATGGAATCGCCTGGTTCCGTAGATTTGCCCATATCAGCGAAATGTTAAAAATATGCCTGAAAATTTGTAATTTCGTTTGAATTGTGTGCAATTAAATAATTTATTATATCGAGAGCTAATAAGGTAGGTAGCTAAGAAGGTAGGCCGCTATCAGTACAAACGTGCCCGTAAGGGGCTGATAGCAACACCGTCTTCGAGTTGAATATTCGTCGTTGGATATATGTCAATTAGGGGAAACAGAACATCGCATGCAAAAGGTAAAAACGTGCTCTGCGTGAAACCAGGGGCTGAGTGGATGCCTTGATCTGAACCCTTGATAGATATGTGGACATGGGTTAGAGGGATCTCTGTCAACATTTGACCAACCTGGATAATAGTGGGAATATGTTTTGGGCACTCCTATCACTTTGTGGCATATTTCCTGCTCATTCATCCTTGTATGGGGATTTAGGAGAAATTAGTATTGAAACATTGTTCTGGTCATGTTTTATGGGTACATCTGTTTGCATGGGTACGGACTATGATGTATAACTAGGGATTCCATAGGACATATTATTATTCCGGAGATGGCTCCCGTACCTCTCTCTCATCTCAACGTAGCTTTAGGTGGGAATTAACACTGCCTATTGACTTTATAGGAATTTTTGCCTTGAAAATGTTATTGAGAAAAAATCACGTTCCTCAATAGCATTTTCTTGAGCAATAGACTTTATAAAGTTGGTGGACAAATCCACGTTTCGGTAGGTATCTCTCTCAGGTCCTGTGGATGTGTTGATTATGTTTTATGACGGTTCTTAGGGACTATTTTAATTTTGTCAATTTATTGGTGACGTCCATTCATTGGTTTTTTTTGCGGTGGGGAATTTTCATGTGTTTTGTGGGATTTTTAGGATTGCTGATTTTTGGCATTTTGATTTTGAATTTTGTTTCTTATACTGCCTGAATTGGGCTGTATTCCTTGGATTTGGATGTATTGTGTTAAGGGGATGTGACCGATGGAATTTTTTGAGTGTAGGATCCGTTGGGTGAATTGGGATTGTCATTGGGCTATGGCGGAGGTTATGAGGTTATTAGACTGGTATCACGGGAATTGGCAGTTTGATGTTACTGCCACTGCTTACTGATACGGTTGGTATCTTGATTGTGATTTGTGTTTGGGGACCTGATCACATAGGGTTTGTTGTTTTTTGACAATTTGGAAATACATATCATAGATTACATAGATCTCTTACTCTTTGACATTCGCTGTCAGTGCACGTATCTCATGAGAATGTGTCCGACATACGTCCTATACGTATACAAAAAATATTTCAATGGGTGTGTAAAAATTTGTTTGTTGACAAAAGAAGAAGAAGAGTAAGATATCTATGTAATCTATGATACATATATTTTTTGTATTTCATTTGGACTGTTCGGTTCGGTATTGTGTTTTTATTTTTATTATTCTTGTCGCGAGTGTAATTGGTGGGAACGTGTGTGATGGTCTTTATGGAAGCGGAAGGTGTCATTTGTGGGTGCTGCATGGATTCGATGGGGTGAGTTTTTGAATTTGTTGTTTTTTTGGGGAATCTGTATATGGGGTGTAGATGGGATGTATTTGTGTTGTTCGAATTTATTGTGTGGTTTCGCGAGTGTGTGTTATAGTCCGCGGGTGTTGTGACCAGCGGCTATTGATTCTCCGGCGTGGTACTGATAGGGATGGGGTAGGGTTTTTGAATTATTTTGATTTATGGTTTTTTAGGACGGTTTTAGGATTTGGTTTGTTATATTCGGGAGCATATTATATATGCGTCTCGCAGGGGTTCCACGGAACTATTAGGTTAATCCTGCTGATGAGTCCCTTTGGCAGGGGACGAAAGCGCTTCAGGAATTGCCCAAGTGCCTGCACAGCTATATTATTGCACGGGTGCTGGGGTTTTTTCGATTTTAATTTTCTGTTATTGAGATGTGTGTGGTTTCTTTGTTCAATTTGTTAGCAGGATGTTGCAATGGATGGAGGAACCGGTAAATTTGACATTTTAGGGCTCCTTTTTTCCCTGTTTTGTCTTTCCGCAGGATTACCGGACTGACGGACCGGTAGGGTACTTAGATCTTCGATGACCCAAGTAGGGAACTGGCCATCCAAAGAATCGTCTCTAGGCCCCTATGGTGTACGTAGGGGTCTGCAATGACACATTGAGCGAGTTATCTGCATGATTTTAATGAATTATCCGCATAATGTTAATGAATTATTGCGTAAAGGGAATTCATTGAAATTTTATCCAGAAAGCTCTCTCTATGCAGCTTTCTTCCTAATTGAATAAAAGATTATAATCAAAATCTTCTATCTAGAAGAAATTTATTTTTATTTTATCTCAAAAGGCCTTCTATTGGAGATATAATAAAACACAATTTTTTGACTTCTTTAAAATTGTGTTTTATTATATCTCCAATCTCCAATAGAAGAGATAAAATAAAAATAAATTTCTTAATTCAGAAGCGTAGTACTATGTATCAGTAAAGTTTATTGTTGTAGTTTGTAATTGTAATTTGTTTTCATTCGACCACACTGCAAAATAAATATTAAAAAATACTGATGTTGCAAATTTTTTTTTTCTACTGTAGTTCTTACTTCATCCTCCCAGCTGCTAAAAAGTATCACGTGTACATAACAATGAAATAAAATGTAATAAAAATGATTTAAGTTGACAGATGTGTTAAGCCTTCAAACTTCCTGCTAAATAAGATGTAAATTTATGCCAAAAAAATAAAACTAAAGTAAGTAGTATGTGAAAACTGAATTGATAATGTGCATATCGATAGTATTGTAAGTACGTAGTTGTAAAAAGAGGAATGTGTAAATTTTTTTGTATACCAGACTAGACTGTGTTTAACACCTTGCGAGCAAATAGAAGAAATATATAAGTATGTAAAACAGCTGTTTCATATATGAGCCGCTTCTCTTTCCATAAAATCGATCAATATTAACCATAATTTATGTCACAATAGATAATAAAAAAAATCTGTGAAAGCTTTTTATACACATACAATATTCTAACCCTTCTGCTTGCTCTAGAATACATGGAATACTTTTATTGTTATTCTTTTGGTTTTCATTGTATTTGGCGCCAAAGTAAATCTAAGGCACACGCTTTCTTTTCACTATACCGTAGACCGTACCATCTTATAGGCAAAAAAAGGTACACCTTCAAATATAAAGTATTTTTGCAAGGCAATTTCAAAAAAAAAAATTTTTTACCGAACGTAGGGGTCGCCTCTTTTAATATTTTGTTATAGTTTCGGCATTAAAGCCGGATTTTTAAGTGTGATATTTTGCCCCGAGGAAACCAGTGTTTTACTATAAAGTAAAAATACAATGAAAAAAAAATTTAAAAAGGCGGCAACCAAAAAAATAAAAAAAATTTCTGCTGGGTTTATCGAAAAACTTCTTTAGCAAAAGTATAATGATTTTTTGCGAGCATTAATTTTCTGACATTAAGGTCGTACATTAGGGCGGTAGCAACTGAGATCTGGTGGGTAAATACTAGAACGGGATACTTGAGGTCAATGGTGCTTAGAGCAAAACATTGGTCCCCTCGAGAGAAAAACATCGATGTATCATACCTTAATATCCGACTGTAAATGCAAAAGATAAGTATAACGAAAAATTTAAAATGGCGACCCCTACGTTCGGCAAAAAAAAAGTTTTTTGAAACCTCCTTGCAAAAATAATTTAGATTGGATGGTGTACGGTGAACTTTTTTTTGAGGTACGGTCTACTATACATATTGACAAGGGGTAAAAACAACTATGGCAGTTGAAGGTTAAAAGGTTCTTTGTATGTTTGTATTTAAAAAATGTTGCCAACAAAACGGTGGTGATAATTATTTGTAAGAAAAAAATTCTAGAAAAAGAGTTAGACTTTTAAATACTGACTAAGATTTCCTTAACCTTGTAATGCCCAAGGCCGGCAAAACGTGGTCTTCAGCTTTTAAGGAGTTTTTGGCTAAATGAAAACTTTTTATTAAAGCAATTGTACTTATTATGTCGAAATAAAATATAATTAGCTAAGTATTTTGCCTCCAAACTTTTTTGCACAACGTAAGATTTTCAGGCGAGTAGGTTGTAAATCAAAGTTTCATTTATTTGAAAAAATTAGCTTTTTAAAACAGAAAAACAACTATTTAAAGAATCATAAAAACTTGGAAAAACTCATATGTATGGAAGTGCTTATGCAAATTTAGATGTGACTGACGCTCATAGAAAACATGTAATTTCCTTGTGTCCGTTAATTTCTTCAATAAAAATCTATTCTTCTTCCTGTAAATAAGCATACAATTTTCTATTACTGCTTGTAAATAAACAGCTGTCACCACACACCGCTTGATCTATCAAAACAACAGAGTAGCATTTTGGTAGGTGACAGAGCTAATTGTGGTAATTTGTTGTTGTAGTTTTTTGTTTTTTCTTCGATATTTAAAGTGTTGAATGATGCTTATATACGAGAACAAAAAATTCTCATTAAGTTTGTAGGTAAACTTAACCCATTTCTTAACATTGCGACTTTAAAGTCACATTTTAAGAGCTCATAACTTTTGATAGGAATGCGATTGTACAATGGCGTAGAAAGCATGCGATATTTTGAGGCCTTGAATATAAACAATATTTAAAAAATTACAAAAATTTGGCTTCCAGGGTTGTCATATAATAATTTGAAAAAAAGTATTTTTTACTTTTTTCAAAGCACTTTATTCAAAAAATATTTAAAAATATAAAGAAGAGGGGCGTAATAAAAGAGATATAATGATTTCCATAAAGAGATTTAAAAAATATTTAAGGGAAAAAAATTCTGAGTTCAGTTCGCACTTTAAAAAATAGATACACTTATCAAGGGTTATTCGTATTTGTAAAATTGTAAGTATGAAGAAAATTAATTTTATTTATTATATTGAACATGTGCTATTTTCTCTCAATTGCCAAAGAAGCACACAAATCTGAGCAATAAGTTTTGCCAAATAATAATTTTTAAAAAACATCTAAAAATAATTTTTTTTTTATATTTTATGTACCTACTTTCTGAGATAGTAGGGTGGGGAGGGGGGGAACAAGTCTTTCAAATGATCCCCTAAAGTATAAATATTAACATGTCTTTACTTTGAGTATTGCTCTACCTGCAGTCCAAAATCTTATTTGATATTGTCGTTATTATTATTATTATTAGTTGCTTTAGCGCCGATTATTTGCGCATAGTGCCATAGTTAATGAATTCCATTTCTTCCGATTATTAGCTGCTGCCATTACATGAAGCCAGGATTGATTTTCATTGGCTCTTGCAATGTCGTCTTCTAGGCTCCGTCGCCATGTACCTCTGGGACGACCTCTACTTCGTTGACCTTGTGGATTCCAATCAAGAGCAGCTTTGAATTATTTCAGGTTGGGGCTTTCGCAGTGTATGCCCTATCCATCTCCATTTTCGCTCTCGTATCTGCAAGTTTATTGGATCTTGCTTGCATCTTCGGTACAACTCTTCATTTGTAATCCAATTACCCGGCCACCAAAGTCCGAGAATGTTTCTCATACATCGATTTATAAATGCTTGTAGTTTATTATTAACCTCATCGGACTCCAGCCACGTTTCGCACCCGTACAGTAAGACAAATTTTACATTCGAATTGAATATTCTCATCTTTGTTTGTACGGCAAGCTGTCGTGAGTACCAAACATTTTTCAGTCTAGCAAATGCACCTTTGGCCTTTTTAATACGGCATTCTATGGCCAATCTGGCACCACCATCTGCTGGTATTTGACTGCCGAGGTATGTGTAGTTACTTACATCCCCTATTGTGCGGTCCCCAAGAGTAAAATTTGTTGTTCGCGACGAATTTATGTTAATGGACTTTGTCTTTTCAACATTAATACTTAGTCCAACTCCTTCTGCATACTTAGCCATATCATTAAGTTTGGACTGCATGTGTCTTTCCTTTATTGATAGCAGGACAATGTCATCTGCATAATCAAGATCGTTAAGTTGTTCCATAGTTAACGGATTCCAGGTTATTCCTCTCTTAGGGTTGTTGTCGATTGCCGAACAAAGAACTTCGGCTATAACTACTAAAAATAGTAGCGGTGACAGTATACAACCCTGTCTTACTCCTGCTCAAGTCTTTATTGGTTGAGATAATGACCCATTATGCAGAATTCTGCACTGAAATGCAAAGCTTGTGAGGAACACCTTTTCTCAGCAGAGCCTGCCATATACTTTCGTGCCGGAGACTATCAAATGCCTTTTCGAAGTCTACAAAGACCTGTTCTAGCGACTCTTGTAGTTCCTTCACTTGTTCTGCATTATCGCTCTCCAATTATTGCAGGCAGTTAATGCTCCCTTCTTGGGAACTTTCACAAGAATACCTTGCGTCCAATCCATTGGTATTTCTTCTGCATCTCAAATCAAATAATTTGTGGAAAAGCCGTGCTGAATAACAAGCATCTGCTTTAAGCATTTCAGATGTCATGTTATCTATTACCGGATATTTCCCAGATTTCATATCACGGAAAGCATTTTCAACTTCCTCAAGTTCAGGCCTGTTGGAATTTACACGGGATATAGATTGATATAAATCCGACATCTGTATTGGCATAGCAGTATTTTGGGTTGGTGCAACTTGGAATACAGTCTGGAAATGCTCAAACCAGCGAAGAAGTTGTTCATTAGGATCCGTCAATAAATGTCCATGTTTATCTTTAACTGGTATTTTAGGTTAAGATCCACCACCAGTGAGACGTCTAGTGCAGTCGTATAGTAAGCGAAGGTCTCCTCTATTTGCTGCCTATTTCGCTTCGTCTGCATTGGCATTCGCCCAGTTTCTTTTATCACGTCTACATAATCTTTTCACCTATTTATTTGCTTCATTATACACTCGCTGAGTATTTAATTTGGCATTTCTCGTACGAGAGTTTGAAACTTCTGCTTTGGCCATGCTTCTCTCTTCAATCTTCTACCACGTATCCTGCGAAATCCACTCCTTTATTCCTTTCCGAGCCTTTCCTAATACCTTTATGCTTGCTGTTATATATGCATTTTTTATTTTGTTCCAGAATTCCTCTATTGGATCACTGACGGATATCGATTGAGTGTGATTTTTAACTTCTTCCACGAATGCATTTTTCGTTCTTTGGTCTTTTAGTTTTAATACATTAAAGCGACATGTTGTTTTCTTATCTTCTCTCTTCATGGCCCGTATTACTCTGTGTCTATAATACAGAGCATAGCACTGTATTATAGACACATTTCTCACCTTTGATCGAAATCTTGCAACTATAATCCTCTCATCTATAGGTTACCAATTCAAAAGAGCTGCTTGTGCGCTTCTATTAAAAAGAAATCCTACACCAGATATGTGTGGTGCATTATCTCCCCTGATACCAGAGTACAATAAAACCTGACCTGACAACAGCTTGTGTTCTCCGTAATCGGTCTATCTATCCTCTGCAATGCCAAGTATCTCTATATTCTTTCGCGCGGTTTCTTTACTCAATTGCTCTATCTTTCCTGGTTGGTATAGCGTCTTAACATTCGATATTGTCATATTAGAGCTTATTTGTGAGTCAAGTGCTTGCTACTGTCGTATAGGACAATCGTAACTAATATTAGAATTAATTACTAAAGAATTGTTCTAAAGCTCATTTACAGGAAGAAGAAGAAACATTTTTAAATTGATTATTCTGCTATCATTCAATGAAAAACAGAAATTGTTGGTTCGAACTTTATTCACAAATTAGTGAGAGCAGATATTAATCAGCCTTTAGTTCGATGTTTTTATTTTTTATTTATTTAAATGAAAACCGTTCATATTAGTTTTAAAAATTTTGTTCTTGCAAACAGGATAGAGAACTGTTTCGGAGGGCGTTACTCCCCCTCATCAGTATCCGCACAAGATCATAATCATAAAAGATTATGACTAAGGTTAGTTTGATTGCTTATGTGCAAAACATCACAGTTTTGTTTGCAAGAACAAAATTTTGAAAACCAATATGCACGGTTTTTATTTAAATAAATAAAAAATAAAAACATCGAACTAGAAACATTTTTATTTTAAAATAAAGGGAATAACTAGACCTCCGCAATTTTGTCTCATAGAAAGACTCGCCAGTGGTTAGGTTATGTGTCAATTGATTAAAATATTGTGTTTTTTTAGTTATTAAATTTATTTATAAAAAAAAACTTTTTTCTACATACCATGTTAGGTAACCGAATCGGTAACCCTCTGACTCGGGATCCATGATAGTCGGCACAACGATGAGTGTGGATAATTAAAGTTTTGTCAATCACAGTCTACGAAATGTGTGTTTTGTAATCAGAAGAGCCAGAATTAAACCCTACCCGATTAATCGAGTAAGTTTAAAGCCTCAAAATCGAGTTACTCAGTTACTCGAACAAATCCAAACCCGAGTAATTTGAATACCATAATATTTACAACTCAACTTGTTATATTTGTAGTAAAATAGATTTATTTGCGCTTTTAAATATTGTATATATTTTAAAACCGCTTAGTTGTTATCACTGTTGCCACCCCACAATATCATTTGCGTGGGTTATATTCATTATAATATATAGAAAAAATAAGTACCTCGTAACAAGTTGTCTGACGCCGACACTGCCGGCATTTTTTGTATTTGAAAATTTGTATTTTTTATTGTTAGAAAGTGTAAAATGTTAATATTACTAAATAGGCTTACTTTTTTGTTATTCAGTTTAATATTTAGGGTCAGAAAAAATGTTTAGTGCAACTTGAATAGATATTAATATTAAAGAAATGACAGATATGAATGCAAGAAATAGGGTAACATTCTTATAACAATTCTTCATATTAGGGGAAATATTTTCTTTGACTAGGGAAAAAATGCTTCCGGGTAAGAAATGTTTTACATTACAATAAACGACACCCTGGTCACATAAACGAAAGCAAAGAGATATATTGTCAAAGCTAAATTCTGATAAAACAAGTTTTGTTTTTTTTTTGCATATACATATGTAATTAAAAAAATAAAACTTGAGTTGATTTTACAGTCCCATTGTTGACATCCCAATCCTTTATCCAATTTACCTTTTTATTATCAAGGCAATTGCGGAATGGGGTAATGCGTAGATCTGTTGTAAACGATAAAAAAAGTAGCAGACAGGGGGTTTTTAGTTACGAAGTTTCATGTTTATTGAGGGTTAAAAGCTTAGCCAGTTGTTTTTCTAATTCACAGTGTATAATTGGAATCCGAAAGGACCCATTAAAGATCCCTTGACCTTTTGAAATCATACTATATAAGGCTGTTGTTCTTTACCGATGAAACTTCTTACGGAGCGGCATTCTCTCTTAAGAGACAAAATATTTTCCGGAGCAATAATCAGTGGCGATATTGTAAAAATTTAAATTTGTACATTTTAAACACTTTTTCAATAATTATATCCCACGCTATATCCCAGTGTAGAAACAGTAATGACATATCATTATTTTTTAGTGGTGCTAGGTTATATGATTCTTAATCATCAGAACCAGTGTCACTTAGCTCAGGTAAAAACTCGTTGCTTACATCGGAAAAATCGCTACTAAAACTTCGATTGTGTCCATTTTTTGAAATGTATAATATAAGTAATACATATCTTTGAATAAATATAAGTTTCAGAAATGCAATTTTTTATCCATGCACCAATTATTCAAATAATGTTCCTACGAACCATTATATTTTGTAATTACACAATTACATGTAACTGTCATTTGTAATTGAAAATTTTCAATTACACATTACATGTCAATTACAATTACATTATTAGGAAAAGAAATAATGACAAGAAGCGCGAGTAAGGGATCAATCCAATATGATGTATTCTTTTTATCAGTGTTGCCACCAGGGAAACAAAAAATTACACAGATGTAGGTCAAAAATTATCCAAAACCGTATGATTTTACACAAAAAATTATAATATTTTATATTATTTCAAAATAAACTCTCCTGATCAGAATGGGGAAGAATAAAAATATTTTGGACTCATATGAAATTTCACACTGTAAATTTCGACTCCAAAATTTTGCCATTTTTCTATTTATAAACTGATTTTTAAAGACAGCATTTTTGTCACCTGTAAAGTGCAAAAGTTATTTGCATTTTTGAACTAAAATTTTGCATTTTTGCGATAACCTGGTCTGGGTTTTTGCATTTTACAAAAGCAAATAAAGGCCAATTTTTCTGAAAAATATTATAACAAATTATTCTATTAACTAAAGGGAATTTCAATGCAATAACTTTTTGAAGGCTTAAAATGGCGTGCTTTTAAATTTGAATATTAAAAAAATGGTAAATAGTATATATGTTTTTCAGAAAGGCTACTTCATTCATAACCCTCTCCCATACCCCTCAAATTTTAACCATTTTTATTTAAATTTAACCAATTTTTCTCTGAGTTCAAAGCTTGGATTTAATAACAAAAAGCTGGAGTAGATTGTCCAAGGCGTTCCATAAGTCCTGTTCAATCCTAGCTGTAATGTAAAATGTTGCTTGTTTTCTTTAATTTTTAAATTACTGATAGCAAGGCATGACATTTCTTTGCAGCATGTATATCAACAAATTTTCTTTTGGAAAATTAAAATATGATATTTTTACAAAAAATTCTCGATACTTTTTTTTTCTAATTTCATACGATTCTGTTAAAATCTAAATCATGTTGGATTTACAGAATTCTAATACTACATTTATACCTGAGCAAAAACCACACAGTTTTGTACAAAACTAGTTTTTGTTTGTTTTTTTGTATGCTTTTTGACAAGTTAAAAACTAGAAGAGCCCAAAAACCAGGTAGTTTTTGCTCAGATATAAATGTAGTATTAAATATTTTGATTCTGCTCCAACTTGCTGCGTTATTAAAATTTTTGTCTGGTCAAAGCCCAGTATCATGTTAACTGCAGCAAAAAAATCAGAGATTAGAAAATAACAATCATAACGAAGTCAAATTTTTCCACTCTTTCGCTGCATTTTTAAATCGTCTTGCAAATCAAGAGAATTTTTAAAAGAAGCTTATCAAATATTTTCGCAAAAAATAAACAAAAGACGATATTTTAAACAAAACAAAAAAGAATAAATAGCACCATTTTCGATTTCTTCTAAATTGGGTTTAGTGTTAAAAAAATTTACAAAAGTAATTCACAAAAAACTGGAGATTTGTGGTAAAAGTTTCGCAGACAAACTCGTTTCGTCTAACTATCGACTAATTTTTATTAACTTTTAAAAATTTACTGAAAATTCTGTTAAAAGTAAAATTTCACAAAAACTACACAAAAATGTCGTTATTCAAAAATTATCCAACGAATGTGAAAACAATCCCGTTTTTGAATAATTATTCAAAAAATGTCAACACTGCTTTTTATGCTTATCCACGCCTATCCCACCACCCGGCCTATTCTTTTTTGCAAAATTTTAACAAAAATCATTTTCTAATTCTAAATGTAATTGAAATTTGTAATTGAAATCACATTCAATTACAATTACATGTAATTTGTAATTGAAAATTTTCAATTAGATTTAGATTTAATAGATTTTTTTAATTTAAGTTACATTTATTTGTAATTTTATTTGAAAATGTTCTATTAGAAGTAATTGCAATTGTAATGTTATAAACAAACTTCACGTTAAACTAACCAAAAGTTTCATCAGTAAAAGTTCGTTATACCAAAAAATTTGCTTTAATGTTGTTCGTTATAAATGAACTTCATTGTAATTAGTTCACAATACTTACCATCGTCGTCACTTTCATTTATAATTTCGTCAATTTCTTTAACCATAAAATATTTCGGTACAGAAGTCATAAATTGCAATATATTTTTACTACTTACAAGAAAACACGTCTTATTTATGTCAAAATAGTACGAAAATAACGGTAATTTTCTCATTAATGCCTTATTCACATTCTACTGATCTATTGCAATTCATTTTTAAAATTTCCCTGTAATAGAACGACAAAATACAACCATTCTTTAAATGGGGTCAGTAGTGACCCCGAGGGAGGAATATATAAGTAATGGCAGTGCCAAAGAAATTAGAATTATATTTTTCTGATGCCGAATTACAAAATTTTCAAATACTTAAGGCATCGTTTTTTTCTCTTGAATAGATAAAGAAATATTTAGAAATGAAATCCCCTTTGGGTCAAATATGACCCCGGGTTGGTATTAAGGTTAAAAACGTTTAATTAAACTTTTTAGAAACATTATACATAATACCGTAAATAAATATTTGTTTAAGAAACAAATATATTTTTGTAATTTTTTGTGCAATTTTTTAAATTTGATTAAAATTTAAATAATTCCAAATGTATTATAGGATAAATTTTGATCTCAAAATATCCAATTCGATTTGCAAAAATTAGCTTATCCATTGGATCTAAATTAATTGCATGGGATATTTTGGGATCTATCAGGATCTTAATTTGATATTACTGTATATTATAGGATCCCCCAAATTTGAGATTTATTTGGATCTAATTTAATTCTGTAATGTATTTGGCGGATATTAATGGATACCCCAATTTTGAGATGAACTTGGATAAGATTAAACTTCGAACTACATCAAATAAGATCTGACTATATATCGTCGCAGCGCCTCAAAAATTAGCTATTTGTTTTCAAAAATTATTTGTGGGCACCTAATGTAGGACTTTATTTTGTGTCTTGGCTATGTTTTTTTAATTTTTAATTTAATTTATTCACCATTTTGTAATTTGAAAGCCTAGTGGCCAATTAATAAATTACAATATTCCACTCACTTTTTGCAGTAATTATTTTATAAATGGAAAGTTTGGAGTTTTGTTTATATATGTGTAAAAAAATAAGTTTTAAAAAGCTTCGCGAAAGGCTGAAACAAAGCTGTTATGTAGGTCTCCTCACAAAAAAGTTTTTCGACAAATAGCTGTTTTCTTAGGCGCAGGAACGATATGCTAGATATAATATTTATATGATCGGGTATATATTACCACATATTCTTTTCTTTTTTGTATGTTGGCGTGTAAGCATACTTGTGCGCGGCAGGTCAATTATTTTTTATCTGTCAAATATAACATGTCGAGATAGATCAGATGGTAGAGCACGAGCAAATTTTATTAAAAAAAATTTACAATAAAAATTTTTCTTATTAAACTTATATTTTTGAAAATCTATTTTTAGACTCATTATTTTTGTCGATATTGGTAAGCATCTTGGTAACGACATATTTTTAAATTTTAAGTATGCTTGTTTGTAAGCATAATTCATTATTTTGCGCAACATTGCCATATAGAAATAATAAGAAATGTAATAAGAGAAGTAACTAGTTGCCATTACCATTTATATAGTTATATAAGCATATACATATCTGTTAATGATTTTCTACAATTAGTAACATCCCTCCTTATGCATATTTCTCCCTATAAAATTCCAATAACAGTCAAGTGTGAAATACACTTTACAACACGCCAATTAATACTTGCATTTTAATAATCATTTATGTTGTGGGTGTAATACAATATTTTCGTATTTAGTAAATCAATAATAGAAAAATAAAATTAAACGCATATATGTAGTTTTGAGTGCCAGAGTAAAATAAAAAAAAAACAATAATAATTGCAATAATTGGATTAGAAAATCATTTTCCAATATTTTTATTTTTTTACTTATTACCTGTAATAAGTGTTACCAATGTCATGTATTTAGTTGGCAATACACAAGCAGCCAACCGACCGACACACTTTAAATCCAACTATGAAGCATATAGTTAAAGGTCATTTGTTAAAGAAAAAATAAGTTAAGCCCTTAAAGTAGGCAATGCTTATTTTTCGCAAATAAAACAAAATTTAAAGCGTGTAAAAAATTTATTAAATTTTTTATTGGCGCATAAATATGTACTATAATTCCTTCATAAATGCAACATAACTTTATCTATATTTCAATAAAAAATCATTTAAACATATTTATAATAAAACCTGTGTATACAATATTCATAGATTTGATTTATACACAATATATGTTAACTGAATATTGTTGACAAAAAATACACGTGCTATTTGCACAAAAAAGAAAAGAAAAAAACAATGCAATCGTTAAATATTAATACGCACTTTATATACGCATTAGGGGGAACTGCGTTACATGTTAAGGAGATTTCTTTTGGGAATTTTGAAGAAGAGCAGGCGGGACAGTGATTAAAATTTTAGCCAATTTTATACGTACCGATGTCCTAATTGTACAACAAATATTTGCATTTTTATTAAGTTTTTAAGGTAGACAATATTCAACGAATATTTTATCCAAAATGAAGTCGAGTAATACACTCAGATAAAAAAGACAGTAGAAAAATTTGTAAACCGTTTTAAATTGCACTTTACTATTTTTATACTGATTTTTAGTACAATTTTTTTTGTAATAAATTACTGATTTTCTTTTCACTAATTTTCCTTGCTGATTTCAGCAAAAGATTTTACTAATTTTTTAAAACCGGGTGCTAAACTTAGTAAAAAAATAAACCAGTTTAACAAAAATTGTATACTTAATGAAATTTTGTTTACAAGAATTAGTGAATTAGTTTATATTTGTTATTGTTGATATATGCTTAGTTTGGAAATAAAACTCAGGAAATTTTATTGTATCTCCAATGCATAAAAAGGTAATAACTGGATAACCGTTTGAAATTATACATTTTTTACATTAGTATTAATTACTAACAATTGTATACGTACAATCGTACGTAATTTAAACAATCAAATATTTAACTGATTCAACTAAATACTTGTTTAAAAACGAATTTTATTTTAAACAAATCGCATTTTGTGCGCTAAAAGTTTCTGAATCCATAGAAAAATATCTGAGCTATTTTATAAATAAAAACAAATTTAAAAAAAGTTTTGGTTGACTTTAAGATCGATTGAGCTACTGCTACACTAAAAATCTCAAACTAGTTATTAAGTTAAAAATTTTTTTTTTTCAAATCACTCATTAAAACTATTGTGTAGTAAAGTTTTCAGCACTTACAAAAAGTGTTTAATTGGTAAATATTTAACTACGCCTGTTTTTGGAAAAATTTTAAAATAATCTAAAGCTTATGCTAACTTAGAGTTAAAGAAATAAAATTCCATATAAATTTGAATTTTTAAATTTTAAGTTTGAATAAACTTGAAGTTAGTTGTTTTTTGTTAATGAAACTGAGAGTAGAAAGCCATATATGTATAATGGAGTGGGCCAAAATTGAAAAAATTTCGGAGAAGTAATAAAAACCGAGAAAACACCATTTTTATCAAAAACAGAGTTGACACATTTGAAACAGTTTTCAACCCATTTAACAAATTGCGGCATATTAGTGTTCGGCGCACCAATATCAACCAAAGACGATATCACACGATATAAATTAAGTGTTAAAAACTTAGGTAATTTTCTAAAATTACGCGAATTGCGGAGATAGAAGAGCCCAGCAAAAAAAGAGATGCCAAAGCAGTAGAAAAAGCATTACAATTAATTATCTAGGTATACGTCTTTTTTAATAGAGAGACTAATTAATATTGACAACACTTTCAAAATTTTTTACTTTGTAAACGAGTGCAAAATTTAAAAAAAGGTAAAAAAAGGTAATGGTAACTAGTTACTTTTGTTATTACATTTCTTATTTTCTTTATATAGCGATGTCGCGAAAAATATATCGTTACCTATGTGCTTACCAGTACTGATAAAAATAATGAGTCTAAAAATAGATTTTCAAAAAAATAAATTATATAAAAAAAAATATTTTTTTTTTAAAATAAAATTTGCTGGTGCGGTAATCGAACCTGGCTCTACAGATTACCAGATCTACCATCTGAGCTATATCGACATGTAATATTTAATAGATAAAAACATAATTGACCTGCTGCACACAAGTAAGCTTACTCGCCAACATACAAAAAATCAAAAAATATGTGGTTACATATATCCTTACCAGTGTTTAAAAAATATTGAGTCTAAAAATAGATTTCAAAAAATTTAAAAAAAATCTAGAAAATTATTTTCTATTTGAAATAATGATAAAAATAAGCCATTATCAGTAACCCATTATTATTTGTTTTAAAATAATGCAGAAGGTAAGTGGGTGTCATTACTGGTAGTCCAAAAAATAATGATATGTCATTACCGTTTCTACACTGGGATGTATTGTAAACTGCCGCCACTGGCAACCTCAAGATTTGACTGCCATAAAAATACCACTTTGTATTGTGTCTTACTCTCTTCAATAAAAGTGCTTATTAAACAAGTTCAAAGGGTGCACTGCAATTGAGTAGTTTTTCAGTACTATTTTTACAGGTGCATAAAAAGCATTTTTTCATCGTTTTTATTTAATATTTTTTAAAACCGAAAAATTAAAAAATATATTAAATTTAAACAAATTGTAAATATTAAAAAAATAGTGAGGGCAGATATTATTACAAAAAATATATGTATATATATTGGTCCAGCCGTGAATCAAACCCGCGATTGCCTGTTTCACAATAAATGGTATTAAGCTCAGTTTTTAGGATCATAGGATCAATATTAAGTGATTTTTAGATATAGTTCAGAATTACTTCTAAAAAAGCTAAAAAATTATACTAATGGACACTTTGCAAGCAATGAAAGAAGTGATGTCGCGCAACAACTTTTCTAATATTCGACTTCGCGCGCAATTACAGTGTTACCATATTTGAAACGCTTCATCTTTCACCGCTTTTCAGCTCTTACTATCCACTTTACAAAAGCCACATCTACACGGGATAGAAAACTCGCTAGACTTTATGAAAATGCAGCTCTGTAGAAGTCTACGAAATGTAATCTCTAGGCCATTAACAATAGCTGTCACACATAATTTCTTTAACAATTTTTAAGATGTCTCTAGTAGCACTATTGAACATTTCACTTTATTAAATGCACCTTTTGGTATTTGGATAAAAAATTATTCTTTAAAATAAAACAATTTTAATTAAAACAAATACCTGACAACTAGGGATGATACTTTTACGATAAAAATTAGTGCTAACTATATTAGAGATGACAAATTTAGCGCAAACTCTTAGAGATTTCTATCCCGTGTAGATGTGCCTAAAGAAAGCAACACGTTGTTTAATAGGAAGAATTTTCTGAGTATTGCTTCTATTAAAAAAGAAAAATAGAAAATAACCAATATGATAGTTACTTAATACTACGTTCACAGTACGATAGTTAAACACGTTTATGTAAAAGTTAAACATGTCAGTTCACACTTAAAAATGAAGTGTTTAAGTTAAACATCCCGAACAGCTGTTCCTTAACAATTAAAATAAAAAATACAAAAATTTGATAAAATTTCCCAAAAAGTTATTTTTTCTTCGGCATTATCCAATGTTATAATTGCTATAAAAAGTGAAATAACACTATCCGCCCCAGTCGGAAACAAGGTTTTTAAATTTTTAGTTAAGGGACAACTTCATGGCTGTTTTTGGATTTTTCGTTCACCGAAAGCAAAGTTTAATTAATTGTTTGTTTCATCTACCATTTTAATAAGAAAAAAGCACATTTTAATTGGTTTTTATTTAAATTTAGTTTATTTTATTCAATTTTAATTTTTTTATTTTTCTTGTTGTGTCTTCTTCTGCTTCAAACTTGTCATTCAATACCAATTAATATCAGTTTTATCGTGTTTAACAACGTGTTTAAAAATTAAACACGATAATTTAGCGTGTTTAATGGTAGAAAAAATGTTCTGTAAAACATCTCACTTAAACATGTTTAAAGCTTAAACACGTCAAATCGAGTTAAACACGTATATGTGAACGCCGCATAAGAAAACAACTAATGGAAAATATTACAATTTTGTAACATTTGTTTGAAGCAGTTATTATTTAAATATCATAATAAATAATTTTCAAAGCAGTATTTTTACAGTAAACGGCTATTTTTGTTATATATTTAAAAAACAAAAAATTTCATTGAGTTTTTCAAAATTCTTGTTTTGTTTTGATATATTCTTAGATTGCAAATAAAAATCAGAAATTTGTATTGTATTTCAATTCATAAAAAGGTAATAACTGGAGAGCCTTTTTGGAATAATTTACTTCAATTTGTTAGTTAATTTTTAACAATTAAAGAAAAGCAATTTTTTTGTTTTTTTGAAGCTAAATACCTTTGTTGCCTTTTTAACTGCATATAACTTTGCTTTTACAGTTTCAGTACATTGTACAGGAAAACCTTTTTGGGTTTATGTACATTGAAAAACCAATTACACTATGCGACAGTCAAAATCGGGATGGGATGAAACCAACGGGAAATGTTATATCGGTCAAAAACAAGTTATACGTGTCCCGGCGTTTCGCTGGGTTACCCCTAGGAATCAAGATATATCTTTTTTTTGACATAACTCGAGAACCACTAGTCCGATTTTGCTCAAACAATTTTAAAAAAATTACAATTCCTTTAATCTGTTCATATAACGTTTTTCTATATACTCAACAGTTTTGCCGGTAAAACTAAATGTTTGTTACCGCTACCATAAAAATCAATAACCTTTTGTTTATTACTTTTTTTTAATATTTTAGGCAAAAAATATTTTTTTCTTCATACAGAATTTGACCACCAAAGGCCAAATCGATATATCTCGATTCCTAGGGTTGACCCAGCGAAACGCCGGGACACGTATAACTTCTTTTTTACCGATATAACTTTCCCCGGTAGTTTGAACCCTTCCCGATCATTGACCCCTACCATTTGTCTCACAGTGTTATAGTTCACCGCTTTAATTTTAAATAATTGTACGATATTTTCAAGTTATTTTAAGAACTTATTAATTAAATGAAAAATTCAGTTAATTTTAAATATTTAATATACAAATTGGGGACATAACCCTTTGGAATTTAAATTCAAAAGTACGCGGCAAAGAAGTGAGGAAAAAGAAAAGAAGTAATTAAATCACTGCAACTGTTGAGTCGCTCTAATATATATGAATCGAGAACCAGGCTTAATTTTTGTCGTCTGCAAGCTCAGTGTGTAATACGAGTTTAAAAACCAACTGTGTTGTACATATAGTTGCCACATTTCTATATACTGCACAGTGGTTATTAAAACCACGTTTTAGAAAATAAAAGTCTTAAATTCGCCTCTAATGTATTTTTATATACCCTTCACAAAAGCTAAAGCTAAAAGACTAAAACCAAAATTATATTTATAAAACAGAGCTGGCAACCGAAACGTTAAAATCGATTTTATAGTTAACACTTAAATACACTTAGTACAGTTCAATTGAAATTAAAGCCGATTTGAATCGATGTAGACCATTTAAGTGCTATTTATTCTTAGACTCTGTGAATTAGTGCTTATAAATAGAAAAACATATAGAAGCAATGTCAATAAAAGCTTAATGTGAACTATAAAATTGTTTCCTCTCATTGTCAAAATGATAGAAACCCCTTTTGGAAGGGGGAAAAAAAAAAACAAATTACTTATGTAAAAAAAACTTTGACGTGGAATTTTTAATGTAAAATATTTTTTTTCAACTTTAAAATTGTACAAATTGTATAGAAAGTTTTGAGATGTCTACAAATTTTTACTCATATCTTCTAAATCCGTAAACCGATTTTGCTCAGTTTCAATTTAAAACTTCTCAAGAATCTTTTTGGCTGTTCTTAACTCTAAATTTAACTCCTTGGTTTTGAGGAAATTTGAATATGTGAAACTAAAAGAAAAAACAAACCGCTCTGCCTGGGATTGTGGATCATTTGGATAAACATAAAACTGGGCTAAAAAATCGATTAGATCTTGTTCGATTTCCTTAACTTTGGCCTATAGTTTAACATCTAATACACGGAATTGCTGTCTGTATTGTTTATACTGTTAATATTCTATGTCTATCGTCAATATGGTTGTTTAACCGGTTTACTGTTTACGTGGCATTTTAACAACATGTAGAAGAGACCTTAAATTATTGTAAATTGTCGAAAATGAAAGACGCATTAATATGAGTTTTAGCGTTATTGAGCATTAAAAAAGATACTCTCAAAATGTGCTAAATCAGTTAAGGGGTTAATAGTAAGTTTTGTATAGCAATTGTTAACAGTGTTGCCAACTCTTGAAGGCAGGAAAGCACCGTGACGATTGTGAAAACGGTTAAAAAGGGCAAAAATTTACCAAAAATGGGGTAAAAAAGCACGATATTCGTTTTTTGAAAAATTTAAGTCCAGAATTTAGAAACACATATTAGTTTTGTAAAATCGTGTAACAAAGGTTCAAAATAACTAAAAAAAAGGGGTAAAAAGCACCAAACTAATATTTAAAAATTTTGAAGTTTAAATATAACGAAGTTGCTATTAAAAATTGTACTACAAACATTGAAAAAATATATTTTTTGTATAGTTCGTATTATTTTTTCAACTTTGACAGAAAATTGAAGAAAAATTAAAAGAAACGCGAACAAATACCAAAAATATAAACTGTACAAAAAGCACTACAAGCACTGCCAGAAATTTGAAAAAGCACTGTAAATACCCGATTTTTTTAAACGGGTATTTGTAAAAAACCACCGGGTACGAGAAGGAAAAAAGCACCAAAAAATACCCGAAAAGCACTGAAATGGCAACACTGATTGTTAATATCATGGGGAATAGTCAGCAAGCAGCAGAAAGCTAATATTGGGTGCCATATAAATGACAAGTTAAACAATAATAAAATGTATCGTTTGTATGTTTTGTTGTATTTTATTATTAAAACATTCTATACAATTGTTACACCTGTATTATGTTGTACATGCCGATATAACAATGAAAAGGCTTTTGTTACTATGGTCTATTTGTTCATTTATTCAGGGGTTTGAGTGTTTATATGTGTGAGTGTTACAAGTAGTAATTGTATTTGTTATCTATATTTATAATTTATATTTAATAAAGAAATAAAAATAAAACACTGATTGGAAATATCATGTGGTTTTTGGTGTACCCTATACGCAGGTAAAAATATCACCAAATTTTAACGCATTTCAGACCAAGCATAGATTCCGTGGGGATTTTTTGACAAAATTTGGTAGAAGGATAGGCCGGTTTCGTAGTAAGCATTTTTTGTAATTTTTATGGCTAAGTCGCGCCCTCTAATGCTGGAATAAGTAATTCAAATTTAAGCTTTGACGCTCTACACGCACTAAAATGGTTAATATTTTTTTCAAAAATTAAAGTTTTGTATTTTGATAATACAAATTTTTGTGAAAAATTTGCAAGAAATTTAAATTATTTCTTTTGCAATATTTTGAATAACTTTTTAAAAAAAATTATATTTTTAGGATTATTTTAAAAATTGTTATTTGGCAATACTAATTGTTTATGCTTCTTTGCCAGTTGAGACAAAATAGCGCATTTTTAATATAACAAATAAAAACGGATTTATTTTCTACGTCCTTACAATTCTACAAATACGGAGATTAGTCAATTTATTTTTTAAAGTGCGAACTGAACTTAGAGTTTTTCTCCCTTAAATATTTTTTTACGTGTCTTTATCAAAATCAACATATCGATACCATAGATTCAATACTCTATATCTGCAAAAATACAATTGTTCAGGAGAGCAATAAAACTGATTCACTTGGTTATAAGATTTTTTTTGAAGCAATCTGTCTTCTAGAATATTATTTAAAAATGGCAACTTATTCCTACATATATTTATTTTGCAATTAGTTGCGTTATTTACGTCGCTAATGCAGATATAGAGTTCTGAAATAAAATTTTTATATAATTTTATGATAATACTAGCAGATATGTAGTTTTGATAAATATAAAAAATATGCATTATTATGAACAAATGACCATGTAAATCTCTCTATACTTTTTGTGGAAAACAATATTATGTGCCTCCAAGCATCATCAAAAGCGCGTGCTTTTTTGCTTTATTTTTACAAAAATTTTCGCCGCCCAGTAAAACAGGATTTTGCAAAACAGTATTGTGTTATACAGTATTTTGTAAAACAGTATACGAAAAGCAGGATTTTGAAAACAGGATTTTGTTATACACAAGATTTCGACCCAAACCCGAAATGTAATAACAATAGAAACTAGTTACCATTACCAAGTATGACGTTAAATAACCATATATCTGGTAATGATTTTTCATACTGGGCAGTTAATTAAATTTGCATAAAATGTTGTAAATTGTTATTACTTAAGCTGGTTAATTTGTACACATTTAAAACACAATATATTCTATATGTTATTAGCAGGGCAAGTTTTTTTTTGGCATTTGCCATTAAATGCCATTTTTGCCATTTTTTCACTAATTTTGTAAAAATGCCATTTTTACAAATCCTTGCCGAAAAAAGTCATTTTGTCTATTTTTTTAGACTTTTCTTTAACAAAATGCTATAAAATTCAGTAAAAACTCAATCTTTGTAAATAATTTTTTTTGGAAAAAATTTACAAAAAATAACGATATTTTTTTAATATTTAGGCCCGATTACTTAATATCCAACTAAAATTTAGCTAACAGTTAAATTCAAATTTTATATGAGAAACAACAATAAATGTGTCAGTTAAAGTCCCAGTTAGTAGCTTACGTAACATTCAGTAATCGGGCCTTAATAAAATTTCAGATTTTTTTTTAGCTCATACTAATATACGGCGAATGCACTTTAGCAGTTCAATGGTAAATTCCTTCATTATTGTATTTTTATTAAAAACATGCAGAAAAACTCTTAATTCAAATATTATACTTTAAAATTTTTGGAATAAGCGTGCCATTTTTATGTTTTTTGTGTCAATTTTACTACTTTTTCGTGCCATTTTGCCTGCCAATTTCAACTTTTTTTTTGTGCCATTTTAAACTTGTCCTGGTTATTAGTATGCACATTACACTGCACAAAAATTTTACTTCATCACTGTTAGTCTCAATGGTTCTAAAGTGAAATGAAAGAGCACTACCCTAGCAAAATATTGGTAATGACACCTCATTACTATCTGCATTACCAAAAATGATATCTCATTACCTTTTGCATTATTTTATAAGATAATTCATTGTTTCTATATATAAAATAATGACTTACTCGTATTAGTTTAAATAAGGACTTTTTACACAGTTAAATTTTTTTATTATATGTAAATATGTATTAACTTTAATTTTTCTGAATGTATTTCATTAGGCTAATAAATAGTATTTGCCTAACTCCTTATTTTTAAGAATCAAGTAAACAATCGGATAACCACTTATAATTAAACTTTTTGTAAGCATGTGTGTAACCCCTTATTATTAAAAATCTCATAACTACTTATTTCTCATTTTTTCGTAAGCGAGCGGGTAAGCGTGACTACTTATAAAAACGACCACGCCAAACAAAAATAATGAGTTTAGACGCCAAAAAATAAGTTGTGCGGGGCTATGAATTTCTATTATATAACCACTTATTTGGTAATGAAAGATTTTGCTGGGACTGCAAATATAAGCAACAAAAGGGTGTAGAAAGTTGCCCATAATTTTCAAAAAAAATTTCAAAACTAATTAATAGTTTTACATAGATTGTTTGTAATTCTCTTACGCAGTTGTGTATCAAAAATTGTCGAAATCCGTTAACGGTTCAGAAGTTTTGAATGAAAATCTGAGGACACCTCCAATTTTTGACTACAAAATGGTATATTTTAGTGCTTTGCTAAAATATACAATTTGGTGAGGAGATCCTTTTCGTGCCGGGGTCACCATTAAAAAATATAGGCCATAAAAAAAGAAAATTCTGGCCAACCTTTCGGGGATTTCATGGAGCGGGTGGTATTCTTTTATTTCGGGTTGGAATCATTGAGGCTTAATTTTCTTGTTGCGCTGTGCTATTGATTACATTATGATATATATATGAGCTATTCATCTAAAGTGGCACTTTTTCACTTTCCTAATTAGCGAATGTATACAAAAAAAATATACTTTACAGCCGTGTTCTCATCGTGTGCCGCTCGTCGCTTTGGAGGCTAATTTCAATATTAATTAATGCAAATCTTTGTGATTTTTTTAAAACTACAGGTTTTTTGATAAAAAGAGAATTTTCTTTATTTTTGTATTTATATGTAAAATAGGACTTTTCTCGACAGAACCTAAAGTATTTGCGAGAACTTTTCAGATTCTTTGAATGTAAATATGAAGTAGGGTTTCCAATACCGAATCGGTATTGAGAAATCGGAATTCCGGTATTGAAAATTTTCCAGTACCGAATTTTCGGTATTTTCGCTATGTATTCATATAAATATTCTTATTTTGCGCATAAACTTAGATATAAGTAGCACACAAAATTGTGTACGAATTAAGCCAGCAGGCTTAATCTTTTCTCTTGTGTTTCATTCAGAGCTTGTAAAAGATAATTCTTTTTTGAGTTAATACGAAGAAAAATTATTTATTTTATGAATCAGTGAATATTTTAAAATAATTTTAAATCAATGATTTGATATTGAACAAAGTGAGATAATGATTTGCTATAGGTTACGTCGATTCGATTGAATACTTTGTTTTAATTCGCGAGGTATAAATCAGATCAGAGCTTTGAAGAATTGATTCAAAATAATTATTTTCAAAGATGATAAAAAGGCTGAGTTATAAACTCGCGAATTAAAAAATATGCGGATAATTCGCATATATATATATATATATATATATATATTATATTTTTTTGATTCGCGAAGACATATTTTTTCCCAAATTAATTCGCAAATTAAAAAACCATTTTTAAATCCTGAATAAAAACAAAAAATTATAATTCGCGAGAATTAGAAAATCAACATAATAAAAAATAATTTTGTTATTATTATTTTTTAGAAAATTTAGAAAGAAAATTTTAACAAATTTGACAATTCCCATCGCCAATACTGGGAAATCGTAAACACAAAAGTGAACAAATATTTATTAGACTAATTTTTTAATCTTTTGAATTTCTCTCAAGAAAATTGTAGGAAAAACATTCTTTTTATGTTTGAATTAATTAAGACTCGTGGATATAACCCTTCCAAAAGTCATACTATTTACAAGTTATCATAATCAGACTGTGTTAATTTTAGTTTTTCCGTTGTCCAAAGTTCTAGTTGAGTAAAAATGCAATATATTCGTATTCATTAATGTTTGCATCTTTAAAATATAAAATTTGTAAAGAATTGCAAACACAAAAATAGAATTATTACCAAATTTGTTAAAATTTGTCTTAAAAAAGACATAAAATATTAAAATAATAAACAAAAAATTATATACAATATCGAAATCGTTATCGTTCTAAAATCGGTATTTCGAATTATCTAAAATGGCTCGATTTTCGATAATTTCGGTATTACCGAAATCTGTACTGGAATGCCTAATACAAAGTCGCGGAATTCGGGCTAAGCTAAAAAATTTGGTCATGAAACATGTAATTATACGACTCTAAATTAAACTTCTAGGATAGGTCTTTGAAATACCTCTCATTTGAAACCGCTCTGTTTTTCTTACTTTAGAAGAAATATTAAAGAAAAACCATCGTAAATCGTTTTTCCCATATTTTAGGTCAAATTTGTGCAAAAGTATGAAAATTTCATGATGAGTGGCTTTCAAATGAAAGTGTTGGATTGTTTATGTATGTAGGGTGGAATTTCTGTGTATTTCCAGTATGTCTGATACTTCTAATTTAAAACATGTGTGGTTTTCAATTCAGTATAACAATTTCATTACTTAACTTATTGAAGCACTAGAACAGAACGTTTTTTTTCAAAAGAAATGTGTAACAGGAAAAATATAACTACAGTAATATTTTAAGCTACTTGATTTGACAATTCAAAAACAGAAATATTACGTTGAATGCATTTTGAATGAATTCAGAATTGTATATCAATTTGCCTATTTGTGGACTTATTAGGGTTATAACTTCACCCAGAAAGCAGGTTCGGTGCTGACAATAAAATGTAAAATAAAAATTGTAAATTCTATTTAGAATTTGTAATATTTGATCTTAAACCGAACAAAAATAACACTCATTGTAAAACATCTTCAGATCAACTAAAAATCTACAATAAAATTTAAAAAAATTTTCAAAAACCAACATAATTTTCCAAAAATATTTAAAAATCGATGAAATGTTTTACATTTTTGAATAATACAAAAAATACAAAAATTTCCTAATAAAGCATTTGCCTGTACATCTGCTTTATACCATACCACAAATTGACTCAGAATAGGTTCTATGCAAGTCGTTCACGTACACGTAATGTTTAACCATAAAACTTATCACCTTCTAATAAAATTTCTTCAAATGTCAGCCAGATCCAGTTAACAGAGGTAGAGATGCATGCGTACTCTTGAGATTCCATGTAGGTTGCTCAGAGTCACTTGTCTAGTCGGTTTAACTATGTCTGTCGCTCTGTGCATCCTTCTGTATTCATCAAACTATAGTTCGTAATTCTGAAGTTAAGTGGACGAAATTTACTGCAAACTGCACATTTGTATTACCCGAATAACGAACACTACTGAAAATGGTTAACATCGATTTTATATACATTAATAAATACCGATAAAATATCGGTAACTAACCATAAAAATAACGGTATCGGCAACGATAATGGTATTTGTTATTCTTTTAGAGGTATTGGTAACAGCAACGGTATTTAATTTGAAAAGGTATCCACAATAGTGAACGCAGCTTAAAGACGTACAATTAAGTATTATGATTGGTTGATTTATTTTTATCCCAATTAAAACGCTTGAAAATATAAATATTTTTATAAGGTTTTTATACAAAAAATTAACAAAATCATGCTTAAAAACAAAGCCGACTTTAAATTTAAAATATTTTTTTATAGTTTGGCAAATTTGATGGTCTTTACATTTACACCATTTGCAAATAGGTTGGCTGTTCTTGGGCCGAGCTATAGTCGAAGTAATCAAACTACATCCGATATACATAAGCCTTAAAAATTAAAAAAAATTCTTCAAATATTTTTGCGTATTTTTTGTATTTAACATATTTGCTCGCAGTGCTGAAACAAGCTGTTTTTATTTTAGATTCTTCGCATGTTCATCGTATATTAAATTGAATCATTAATTTTAATATTATTTTTCTTTTATCAATTTGGGAAGCTCTGTTTTAGAATATGTACATATGTAAACATTTGTGGCTATTTATTGGTATTATATGTTTGCGTATAAAATTTTACACAATTGCAAATATAAATATATACAACTATTATATAATTTACAATTATTAAATTCATAGCAAATGAACAGTAAAATGATTTAAATAAATTTTTTATATTCAATTATTTTAATATATAAATTCAGTACGAACACACGATGAAATAAAAAATTGCAATTAATTTATTATTTGATAGAATTTTATAGAATTATTATTTTTTTTTCTATTTATAAAATCTTTAAACTACTTACAGCCACTCAAATGTAAAAATATAATTTATGAAGTCTATCTCCTTAAAGTCAATTAAGTGTGTAAGTGGTATTTTTTTTTTTCTTTTCTATTATCTATTCACCCAATAAAAATCCACTAAAAAGAAAACAAATCAAAAAAGCAAAGAAAAAGTATTGAGAAAAAACTTCCGAAACTAAAAATTTTATTTTATTATAACCATCATAAATTTCAATCAAATTTTGGATTTCCGTTAATGATAAAAATGCATTTTATATACGATACTGCAGACAAATTTCATAGATAAATTTTGAAAAATGATGTGGGCCAAATGTAAGCATAAACCATGAAATTAACAACAATAGACACATCTATTATTACTAACATTTAAAATTTTTCCTTAAAGAAAATTTAATAAGAAGAGCATAATTTATGTTCAAGGCAATTTAAGACAGTAGATAACAGATAAGAATTTACAGGGGAAAGGTGACTAGTTGTAATACGATGCAACTCAAATTGTTTCCAACCACATTGGCCCTTACTACAAAAGATTATTTTAAATTTAAAGTCAACTTTATTTTTGATAATACGGTTTTTTTGTTTTTGATAATACAAAACTATTTGTATTTTCAAATATTTCAAATTAACCAATCAGAATGCTCCAAAAATAAATCAAGTCAAGGCATACAGCCACCCAATATTTTAACTAAAGTCGACTTTAACCAAAATATGCGTTTGGAAAATATTGATAGTAAGGCTGATTGATTTTGAAACTGCCTCCATGGAATTGGCAAGTATATTTGGGCTTAGACGTTAAGTTTGGAGATTCGTTCATTATCGTTCAACTTAATTTATGAACTATTTCATTCAAATCTCTTTTGTTTTGAACTTTGTTTGACTTTCCGCTCGTAAACTAAGTCGTGTATTTGCCATTTTTCTCATTTCTTTTTCTTTATTTCTTTCTCATTTCTTTATTTTATAAAGACTACTCGCTAAAAATAAAATTAGAAAATTAATACAAATTATTTAATTAAAGTTTAAACATATCTTTTGAATAACTAAAATCTAAAACAGTATTATTCTCTATTTTATTAAAATTTTAAGCAATTGTGGATTGATGTTACACTTGATGTTGATCTAACGGCTTTTTCTGAAAAAACTGAAAAGGACGGATTCTAATGTCAGAGGTCCACAACTCAGGTTTTAACAGATTTTCATACAATTCAGCTGAAATTCCAAGTTTAAAATTAACAAATTTTAAATCAGACAACGAAGCATCTTTTTTTACAAGTTTATAACATGTCATGCGGGACTTAGCAATATTAAAATGTTTTGCCACATATGATAGAATGTTTTCTTCTGAAACTGTTGGCTTAAATGACGACAAGTGGATCCATTTCAATTTTTTGTACCACCTCCAATTCGGAATTATCACTATCACCAGTTATGAAATTATGTTTTTAGGTTTTTTCTTCCTATTTGTAACATTACTCCAATTTCATGAACTTTGGGCATCAATTACGTTATTTAGATTAAAAACCTCCAAATTAGCAATACTGTTACTAACAGATCCAGATTTTAAATCAACAAAAGCATTTGAGTTAACAGGTATTTTAACTACATCAGAAACTTTAACAGCAGTAGTAGCATTAACAGCAGAAGCATTATTGTTAGTAACCATTAAAGCTTTTGTACTTACAGAAGGCAACTCATGATCAAGTGTAACATTAGCAGTAGTACGATCAGTGTTTTTGGTTTTACATGGTTTTTTTCTAATTTTATTGCACATAGGCTAAAAGGTTTAAAAAATTACAAATTTAAATAATAAAAAAAATTAAATTTGTTTTATTTAAATATAAATCTTGGAACAATCCTATTGAAAGGAGATACAATTTTTCTATGAAGATAAACAAAAATTTTAAAATATAATATTTGTGGGTATCTGTGTTGATCACTTCTAAGTAAAAATAATAACAAAAACCTGAATAGGAAAGAAAACTATGAATTAGTTAAATTGCATTCAAGGCCTTGCTTAGGTGAGATGGCTAAGCGGCCGCACCTTGGTATAGTTACGTTTGCAATGTGGGAATAGGCACATATTGGAATCCTACAGCCGCATAGAGGAGTATTTGACCCGAAAAGCTGACCAAAAAGGCAAACATGAATTTAAAGAAATCTAAAAAACAAAGTACCTACGCAGCTGAATAGGGAACTAAATTCTGCATTATATTGCAATTTTCAAGATATTATGGTGAGATTTGTTGTTCCGGGACACTGTTAAAGTCAGGAAAGTTAAAAAGGTTCATCCGTTTTTATTGATTTTTTTTCAGTTTTAAGAGGTTTATATGATATTTTTTTATGGCTGAACGAATAGAAATTTTAAATTTATTTTTTTTTTTGTTCAATGAAAGACTTTATTAGTGATATTTTCAGCAATTTTTGAAAAATTTTATCTTAAATATTTATGTTGGAACACTTGGTTCAAAAATTAGAAAAACATTTTTACACCCTTTTTTCGGAAAAACAAAAACAGAAGACGATTATGTAAATAACTTTATGAGAGTTTACTGCAGTTGGACTATGAAGAACTTCATTTTCTGGAACTTATAAGTAAATATGGTTGTGATGGTTCGCACCAATCATTTTATATGCAAAAATTTGAAAATAAAAAGGATAGTGACGCTGGTATATTTCAAAGCTCTTGTGTGCCTTCAATTAATCATAAACGCTAATGGAAAAATAAAAACGATACACTCAAAAATTTTGGCGGTGGAATCTACTAAAAAAGACAGTTAAAACAAAGGTATATGCAGTTAAAAAGACGACAAAGGTATTTACTTTTAAAATAACTTAAAATATTGTTATTTTTAACTGATGAAAAATAACTAACAAATACGTTAGAAAATAACTAACCATGTCGTTAAATTAAGTGAAAATTTTTTACTACAAAAATTTTAAAACGACTGATAAATGGGTAAAATCTACAATTTTTTCTTTCGATTACAAAAATAATTGAAATTACCTCAGCCTACTTAAAATTTTAAGAAAAATTCCAAACGGTTCTCCAATTAATGCTTTTATGCAGGAAATCGTCAGTGGACGACGTTTTAGAATTTTCAAAAATATTTATTACGTTAAATCATAAACGCAATGAGAATTTCTTATTCTCGTCTTGGAGCGTTATTTAACATATAAGATATCAAAGAAAAAACAAAAACAACAATCATTTTTTTTTGCATCAAAGGAATTAAATATGCTAAAAATCCCAAACGTATTTAACAAATTGTGAAAAATAACCCGCTGCAGGCATGTCCCTATCCGGATTTCATTCTTGCCTAAGGAAATCGTCAGGGGACGACGTTTTTTAGAATTTCTGGAAATATTTGTTAAGTTAAATTACAAACTCAATGAGAATTTTTTGTTCTCGTCTAGGAGCGTTATTAAACATTTAAAAATATCAAAGAAAAAACAAAAACAACAACAGAAAATTTTCCACAATTTGCTTTGTCATCTTCCAATGTACTACTCTGTTGTTTTGACAGATCTAGCAATATAGTGACATCCATTTACCACAATTTGCTCTTTAGACCGTACCTCAAAAAAAAAATTCGCCGTACACCCTCCAATATGATGTATTTTTGGAAGGCGATTTCAAAAAAAAATTTTTTTTTTGTCGACCGTAGGGGTCGCCTTTTTTAATTTTTTGTTATAGCTTTGGCATTTAAAATCGGAATTTAAAGTGTGATATATCGATTTTTTTGCCTCGAGGAGACCAGTGTTTTGCTATATAGTAAAAATCCAATTAAAAAAAAAAAAAATTAAAAAGGCGACCCCTACGTTCGGCAACCAATATATAAAAAAAATTCTACTAGGTTTATCGAAAAACTTACTTAGCAAAAGTTTAATGATTTTTTGCGAGCTTTAATTTTCTGACATTAGGGTCGTACATTAGGGTGGTAGCAACTGAGATCTGGTGGGTAACTACTAGAACGGGATACTTGAGGTCAAAATGTTCTTAGAGCAAAACACTGGTCTCGAGAGAAAAACATCGATGTATCATACTTTAAGATCCGACTGTAAATACCAAAGATGTAACGAAAAATGCAAAATGGCGACCCCTACGTTCGGCAAAAAAAAAAAATATTTTTTGAAACCTCCTTGTAAAAATACTTCATATTGGAGGGTGTACGGCACACTTTTTTTTTGCCTGTAAGGAGGTACTACTACTACTGTCCATATAAAGTACCCTAAAATTAACACATTTCTTACAACAACAACCACAAAAAAACAACAACGTACCAAAGAAAACTACAAAAAATGGACCTTAAAAATCCCTATATATCCATATATATTTGTATATATTTAGTTTCTTTGCATCAAATGACAAATAAATGAAAAAACAAAAAAAGGGTAATTTTTTTGACCTCAGCTTTAACACCCTAAATGCCCGAGATGGCCGACAATCTCAGACACCCCAACCTTAGATTTTTTTCTACAAAATATCCGCATTTCAATAAGAGCGGAGACTGTCACATGAGATAATTTCCGATCATCCTGGTTATAATAACATGATTCTTAGTACGTTAATTCCTAATAAAGAACAACAATAAATTCTTTTCATTACAATTTTATTTTTTTAATTCATTTAGTACTGTAAGCTGTAGATAAATTTGCTCAAAAAACCAATTTCTCCACACTTCCTTAAAACTATTAGAGGTTAACAAAAAGGTATATACAGGATCTGATACAACATATTGTATATCACTAATGAGTAGGGTTTGGGGTTCGGGAATTCCCGGGATATCGCGGGAAAAGTTTCCCGGGAAAACGGGAAATTTTAAAAATATTAAATTTTTTAAATTGTTTTTGTTTGGAATAGAATTTTTTAATTTTAGTCATAAAAAACATTTAAATACCAAAATAAAAATGTCATTGTTAAAATCTTTTAAAAGGGCATCAATTTCTTTGACACACAAAAAAATCTCTGCCAAGTAATTGGGAGCATTTCAACTAATAAAGATTTTTCGCATAACTTATTCAAAATTTTAGTAGTTAAACCTAAAAACTTGGTAAAAGGTTTAAAAGAAATATGAAAAAAAGTTTTGTTTCTTACAAATAATCGACCTTACTAAATAAATTTTTCAAATGAATATTTTAGTTAAATTCGACTTTAGTTAAAATATTGGGTGGCAGAATACCTTGACATGGTTTGTTTTTGGAGCAAGTAAGTTTACTTTATTTTAATACACCTGCTTTCAAACTAAATAATATATTAATTAATATTGAAGAATAAAATGTCAGTAGTATGGAAATACTTTACAAAAAAAGACAATACAGCGCAGTGCAATATTTGCCCTAAAAGACTAAATGGTTAACGGGGGTATCACCAATGGCCTTATCCGACATCTAAATTTGGTTCACAAAAAAAAAAAAAAAAAAAAAAAAAATTGATAATCATGCAACTTCTTTTGAAGAAAAAAACAACAAGAATAACGTTCCAGCTAAAATTAGCAAAGTACCCGAAAAAAATGTTTAAGCTGAATAGGCATTGAACGTTTTATGGTAGGGCAAACATTTCCTGAGATGGTATCCAAATTAGCCGCAGTCAACGGAATGTCAATCCGCACCATAACTAGATCTTCGTTTATTCGAGAAAGTTCTTATAATAAAAACCTGGCATTGCCAAAAAATGAAATCATTATATTTTTAATATATCATAAGAGAAATATCGAGCAATATTTCTAACAATAGGAGATTTAATATAATCTTAGATGAATGGACAAGAATATCGCAAAAGTCATATTTGAACATATGTATAAACGGAAATAATTCATTTTATAACCTGGGGTTGTTTTATATATCAGGAAGAAATAAGACTAGAAGAGTTTTATTTATCTTTGGAAAACAACATTGTGGCCACCATATCTAATGGGCCAAATGTGATGAAACGGGTTGTTTCCGACAGTCCAGTAGTGGGTGCTTTTTGCTGGAATCATGCAATTCATTTGGCAGTGCTTAGAGTAATTTATGTGAAATCAAATGTTCAACATTCAGATATTTTTTATTTTGAATTCTCACTACACAGACTGAATTTGTACTGAAATAGTGTTTTTTTAACAAAAATTACATATATGTGACCTTCTCCGAGAGGGACCTAGTGTGTCAAAAAACCTAGTGTGTCAAAACTTGAGAAAATCGATAAAAATGAGAAAATATCGATTTTCCCAAGTTTTTGACACACTAGGTTTTTTGACAAACTAGGTCCATTTTCTCGGTGGTTTTCATTAACAATTTTGTTCAAAAATATTTACCGGGATTCCCGGTATTTCCGGAAATCACAGTTTTTTATTCCCGTTTCCCGGGAAATAAAAAAGTCCGGGAAATCCCAAACCCTACTAATGAATTAAAACGCTATAGTTTAATCGCAAAGAGTACACGGTTTTGTATGTAATGTAATTCAACTATGTATTGAACTTATGCTGACAACTTGGAAGTTGAAACCTTGCCCATGAGTAACGCGTGAAGACATGTAAGCGAAAATTTATACACATAAGCGTAAGCGAATTTGAGTAGAAAATCAAATTTAGTGAATGGTTTTGTAGGATTGGAATTTTTTCTCGTAAGCATGAGTGAATTTGAGTTTAAATTCACTCACGAGCTCTAGTTTATACACAGTTCTCATAAACTTTCTTCATCTTTTTTTTTCAAAATATCGAAAAATTTTCCTTAAATCTATACTAGTTCATTATTTTCACATGTGTATAAAAAATCAAAAGATAAACATTTAAGATGAAGTGTAATATAGATCTAGTATTAAGTTTATTGTCTAAATATATAAAGTTAAACAAAATAAAAAAAAAACTATTTTTCCTGTTAATGTCACTTGTCTGGCAGTAATCTAGTTAAAGATGTTATTGTTTTACTTCCACTACAGCTTCTTATTGTTCATTTTCCTCTCTTATAGCCAGAGTTTATATGTGACAAAATACAGTGGTGTTGGTGACACATTTCTGGGATACAATATAAGACGACAATAATATTATAATACAAAATTTAGTTTTTTTAATAATAAGTCTAAGTGATGCTGTGTGTCTTTATTATTTCTTAACTAAGAAACTATGTTTGCAAGTTTCGGACTTAAATCATATTTTACAAAAAATCGTTTTTAGTTTTGACTGCAAAACTGTCTCTAAGTATTTCCCTAAGATTTTACACCGACAAGAATGAATCTAAGGTTTTGAGTACTCGTATAGTGTCACATATTCGTGAACGATATTTTAAACAACTGTATTGTAAAGGGTGGTCCAAAACGCACGATTTTAATTGTCAATAAAACAAAAAGTTTTCAGAAAATTATCTTAATATTTTGCATTATGATAGAAGGATCTATGACAAATATGGGTGAAACAAAATATAGGCCAAATACTCGCCACAGCTTCGGTGGCATACCTCTATCCGATGGTTCATATTTTCAATGACTTTGAGACATAATTGAGGTTCAGTGTCGTTAATGTGCCGAATTATCTCATCCTTTAGCTCTTGAATTGTTCTTGGCTTGTTGACGTACACTTTTTCTTTTAAATATCCCCAAAGAAAGAATTTCAACGGTGTCAAATCACATGATTGTGTCGTCCAATTACCATCACCACGACGTGAGATAACACGGCCATTAAATTTCTTGCGAAAAGGAGCCATTTTTTCGTTGGCTGTGTGGCAAGTGGCACCATGCTGTTGGAAGCACATATCGTTCGGGTCCATATCCTCAATTTCTGGCTACAAGAAGTCCGTTATCATCTCGCGATAGCGAACACCGACGACGAGTCGAGGTTCACGATTCTTCTGCCACACTATCGCGAATAACAGCAATGGGCGAGCATGCACAGGTGTTTTCACATTTCCTAGAGACCCGGTTTGCTGAAATTTGCGCACAATTCTCCCGATTGTGGACACATTTGGTCGATTCTGCTGACCAAAGAAGTGCACGAAATGCATTTCGATTTGAACGCCCATTTTCGTAAAAGGCTTAAACAATCTTAATGCGCTGCACAATTGTGTACCTCTTCTCCATGGTTGAATTTGTCAAACACTGAAACAAAGAAATGTCAAATTAAGTTGGGCAAAAAACGTGTGAGTCACAATTAACATCATGCATTATGTTGGACCATCCTTTATTAAGATTCAATTTAAAAATAGCAAAATGCAAAAATTCATATTTTTTTTACAAAAAATCGCCCTGAATGAGGGGTATGTATAGTTGATATTTTTTGGTAAATGCATGTTTTTAGTTTGACTCTAGATCATAAATTAAAATCACTTCCTTTTTAAATTATTTTTTCAAATTAAAGAAAGATGATACAATTTTTACAAGTAAATTACAAAGAATAAAAAATTTGAAAGAATTCGATAAGGCCAGCAAGACAGAATACGGATTTTCGGCTTTCGCTACAAAGCCATCATCAGTGCCGTTTGCCCTGAAGGGTTAATAATTGATAATCGTCTACTTATGTGAAAGTTGAAAGCAAATCGAATATGTTAACAACTCAACTTAGACTAACATCAACGAAATCTAACAATTTTTTGCTTTGAACCTTAATTCTTAAGGTATCTCAGCTGGTCCTATTCAACTCTGTGTATGATAACCACAGATTTTTTAATTACAACGAACCGTTAAATTTAAATTTCGGAATCTTTTAATCTTTAAAGGTTTTATATAAAAAAAATATGAGCAAAGAAAAATAGGTTTTTGATTTTTTCGTTTTTTTATTTTATAAAATTTCAAAATTAAAATTCTTTTATTTTTCAATTTTTTTTTTCAAATATATATTTTTTATATCCCTAAATATCCTCTTTAAAACGAGATAAGAACCGTTGTCGTAGCTATTATAATTTAATAATATTCAAAAAATAAGCTCGTAACAAAACAAAAAATGCGAAAAATTATGACATTTTTTGAAATTTTAAACATTGTCTAACTTTGGAAAAAAAAATTTTTTTTCTTTAGCTAAATTTTGTTATATAATGAAAGAAAAGTTCTGACCAAAATTCATCCAAATGGAAAGGGGTCGATTCCAACCATTGGTCGATTTGAGATGGAATGACCCATATATATAAAAAAATACAGGTATCTTAGGAAATATAAAATTGAAAAATCACCATATCCAAAATATCTCAAATTCAATTTGTTCATCATTTGTCTTTCCACCACTGTGCCAAATAAAAACTAAACATGCACTATATGAAGGTGTCTACGTAAGTGCTAAAATAAACAAAAGGTGCTAAAATATAAATTTCTTAAGAACACAAATATACTTTATAGAACATAGTTTAAATGCCTGTAGGTAAATTCTCTGGATATTTGCATGTAAAAGTGTTACATATACATAATAAATTTTACAAATATTTTAAATGTAATCAACAGTAAATCAAAAGCTCCTGCCTTAAATTGACTTTATGAATTGTCTTTATGTTTTTTGTCTTCTGTGATATGAAAGTTTTAATGCATTCAAATTTTTGTACTACCTGAAGAAGGTATGTATTTTTCCAAAGTAAATATATTTTGCTAACAAACTTACATATTACCAGCAAATATTTGGATTTGTTTGTATAACCATTTCTTTTTAGTAAATAAACTATAAACAAAATTGGTGAGGGGAAAATTTTAAAAAAGTATTTCTTTATATTGTTTCTTTTAGACATTTTGAAAATGTCATCTCTGATTTAGGTTTCTAGATATCACTTCAAAGGTGAACATGTCAGTTGTGTTTTAAGTTTTTAAGAAAATTTTTAATATTTAACCTAAATTCTTTCAAATAATAATAAAAAAACCTTAAGAATTTACATTTTTCCTTAATCTAATACTACTTGTGGGAGTCTTGACTTATTGATTTTTGTTCATTTTATTATGAAGAAAATTGGACGAGCATATAGACGATTATATGGTATATATATTTTAGTCTTAAAATATCATATATTTATTGTGGAATACCTTCCTTCAAATATTTATTTAATAAATGTCTTATCGCACATTGGTTTTCGTAAATAAGTAGTATACTTAAATCTTTACATACGAGTAATTTGTTTGTTCTTTGAGATTAAATAAGTTCTAAGGGCAGAAATACTGGTAATTTAACTTAAAATAATGAACTTAGCATATAAATCCCAGGCGACAAGGAAGGTTTACAGCAGACGCTGGTCATTGATCGTTCATTTTACTTGTAAGGGCCCTATGTAACACTTTAAAATGGCGCTGTTATTGGAGGGGACGAATTACCACAGTTTATACAATTTCTGACATGTCATGGGACTAACCCACAAGGACATGTCATCTAATTAACCCAAAGGAATATTTCATCAAACTAAACCAAAAGGCTCTGATACAGAATGAGTCATATTTTAAATATTTTGCGACTTATTACCCAACTAACCTAATAGTGTATAGATTTTGAATTTTAAATACATATTCTAATTATTTTTAACCTACAACATAAATTTAGGTTAATAGTAAATAATTAGGCATATTAATTATATATCTTCAATGCATCTAGTGTGTTGAGATGTATGAAGGTATGTATAGTTGATCTTTTAATTGGTAAATGAATGTTCTTTGTCAGATTTGAGATCATACTAGTGAACTACAGAGAACGAAATTTATAAAAATTCGATAAGGTCAGCAGGATAGAATACGTATTTTCGGGTCCCGCGGGACACTAGATACAGTGAAATTATAATTTAGTATGCCTAATTGGTTTCTGTCAACATGGATTTATTTTGTAGGTTAAAAATAATTAGAATATGGATTTAAAATTAACGGTTCGTTGTGGTTTAATAAATCCCTGATTCAGAGTTGAATTAGAACCAGCTGCGATACTTTCAGAATTAAAGTTCAAAGCCAAAACAGTAATAACAGAGGATAAAAATAGCATCGTTAGAATTTCGTTGATGTTAGTCTAATTGAGTTGATTCAATTTGCTTATTTGTTCAACATTCAATATAAATAGATCATCATCAAGTATTAACCCATAAAGGCATAGGATACTGAGGATGAATCTGCAGCGGGACCCAAAAATATAATATAAAAATATCTTGCTGGCCTTATCAAATTATACACTGAAAGAGTACTGATTTTATAAAAATTACTACGTATTGTTAAAATAAAATTTAAAATCAGAAGGTGTCAAGTTCGATTCTTTTTTTTTTAGTTTTTTTTTATTAAATTTAATCATTCCCATATATTTAGCTATAATATTGTTGTAAATACCTCAAGCCCAAATTCTAATATGATTCTTTCATTTTAGATTTCATTTGTTCCCAATCAGAAATCGCCAGTGGTACAAAAAATCAAGCACTGGCATACCACTGGGTAAATAAAATAATAATAAAATAAATAATAATGTTGAAAATAAGTGACTGGTAGAGCACTCATTTGGGACACTTTGCCAGCGCTTGCAAAAAGCGATTTTCCAGCATTTGTTTAACAAAAATTTCGGTGGTTTATAAAAAAAACCACTGGCAAAGAATGGTCTAAGAGTGATATGCCAAGGTTTGCAACCAGTGGTTATCCAGTGCTACCTAGCCAATGCTACCAATGGTACAAAAACCAATTCACTGGTAGAGCAATGATTTTATAAAAATGCTGACGCTTCGATGAAAAAGGTTTGTAGTCAGGAGGTTCCGAGTTCAAATCCGGTTGCAAGCAAAAAATTTTTTTTGGATTTTTTTTAATTTAAAATTTTTTTTGTTCTATAAAATCAATTTTTTTGTTTGTGGAAAAGCTCCTTTAAGACCAACTTTTTTTTTCCTCTCCCAACGCTGGCATATTAGTTCCACAAAACTGTTTGCCAGTGCTAGATTTTTCGCACAGCCAGTAGTTGTCCAGCGATTATCACTCATTTATGTGTTTAGCTATCAAATATTATATGTCTCGTTAGCTCAGTGGGTAGAGCAATCGTCTGCCAATCTGACTGGGTTCAAATCACGGCAGGACCAAAAAAAAATACATATGAACTTTTTTAAATTTTATTTTGGAAAATATAATTCCAGACCACCTATTTATTGGTTTTTCCAGCGTTTTTCCAACGTTCAAAAATTTTGTTTCTCCAGTGCTTTTCCGTCGCTTTTTGAACAGCCGGTCCTTTTGTCTAATGATGTTATCATTTTGGGAATGGGAAAGCACTTTTTGCCAGGACTTGTACCACCTGTTAAAGTGCTTTTCCATCGCTTTCCCGTTTGTATTTTTCTGACTGGGTTGTGTCAAAACGGTTTACCATTTTCATGATAGACAATACCATTGTTTCGTGGGCATCATCCCATTCATCAGTTGTCTAAATTACAAAAATTCTACCGAACGAGAATTTGTTCTGTTGTGTATAAACTCTCTGATTTGGTAAAATCCAATCATAAAACAACAGTTTTGGAAAACAAGATATTTACATAAAACTACGCTTTGAGTATTTAAGTATGTTTGTATGAACGTTATGAATAATATTTGTATAAAAATAACGATCATCAAAAAATAATATTTGCAAATTATTTTAATTTTAGCATTAAAATTTTGACTGGATTTTATCAAATCAGTCATAACAAGTAATCGTTCTAAAAGTTCTTTTATTTTGCTGTAATGACTATAAACAGAATTAAAAGCTTGAATGTTAAATGCAATATACAAACATTTTCTTTACTACTAAAGGAACTTTGGTTAAAGCAACAACTATAACATAGAGGAAAATAATAGCTTTGTAGAAAACATATGATTTTCGTTGTAATTAGGGAATGCAAAATCCCGGACTTTTTGATTTCCCGGGAAAGCGGGAAATTTACCTTCAATTCCCGGGATCCCGCAAGGGAAATAAATTAGAAAATATTTCATGATAATTAAAAAATTTTTATAAATAAATTATCTTAAAAATTTAAAATTTTCATGATTGTGAAAAATTTCAGGTGTTTTTCTTGGAATTTTCCTAGTGAGAAAGAATTAATTTTATATTAGAAATTACATAAGTCTAATTATATATTTTTAAAACTGAATAAACTAAAACTAATTTTTAAACTAAAAGGCTTGTCCGTCAAAAAATAAAAAAATGAATATAGAAAATTATTTTAGAAAATTGGAAAATTTTTTTTAAATTATGGAAACAAATTTTAACTTACTAGAAAATTTTTAAAAAGTTCGATCAAGTACACAAATTGATCAGTGTGTTCGTTAACTCGAAAATTGCTCAATAATTATTTTGGTTACTCTTTGAATTTTTCCAGTTGTGGGAAAAGTAACAAATTGTAGTAAGTAAACGATCAAGCCTACACAGAAAGAATTTACAAAATTTCAATTAAATTTTTAAACACCTTTCTCATGCCAAATTTGTAAATACAAAAAAAACTTTAAAAAGGCACCAAAAAAGAAATTTGTAAATACAGAAAAAAATTTTTTTTTGTAACTTCGAATTTTTATTTTTAAGCAAGTTTTATATGAAAGATAACAATTTACAAACGAGTTACAAATATTTAAAACAAAAAAATTGTTGGCAATAAAATTTCAATTTAAAAGAAAATGTGATTGCTTTTCCAAATTCCATTGTTGAAACCTACTATATTTTCTTTGTAATGTAAAATGTGTGACGACAAAAGTCACCTGTTCGTTTTTGCCCACATCAGTCTTATAAAGCCGTATGTATTATATAATCATGTAATTAACATCAGTCCCCTCTCTCCCCTATGTAGCCACATCTAAACCCATTCCTAAAATTTCCCAACATTCCCTTTCTTTTCCCAATATATTATATACGTCACTCCTTATATTAATATTATAATGAATATTGTCTTATGTAGATCTATAACGTACTTTATCATAATATTATATTACTTATATTTATCATAATATTATATTACTTATATTTATATTTGAACTTTAATTATATTAGTTATACCTATTCATTGTCCCTACCCTTGTGTCCATATTACTTATTTACTAATTCAGTTATACTCCTTGCCTTTGCTACAAATAATCAGTTTTCTTATCTGCTCTATAAATTCAAATGTAACGGAAAAACCCCACCTATCGTTCATTAAAATAAGTACAAATAAATTCAATCAACACTGTTCATACTTAATGTTACCCCCTTGTGTTATAGACAACTGTGTGTTTTTTGTATTTGTGTATACCAGGGATGCCAACTTAGTGCTTTTCGCGCTAAATCTGGTGCTTTTTGATGTGCCAAAACGCAAAAAATATGGATCTAACGCGTAAGTGAAAAAAGCACTAATTTGGTGCTTTTTCAAAATTTATTCAGCGCGTTTTGCGCTTTTTTACATTTATTGTTTTTATAGCAATATCAAGAAATATGTTAACAGTTGCTTTTATTTCCACGATACGTTAAAATATCAAGGAAAAGTTGTATGTTAAATGCCAAATACTGCTTTTGGCGCTAAATGTAGTGTTTTTGATGTACCAACTCAAAAAGTTTCCGTTATACACGTATCACTTTTTACACAAATTTAGCAGAATCCTGTTATAGGAAAAATTTTGGCGCCAGTTTTGTATAGTCGGAAATAGGAACGAATTTTTTCCCAAATTTATTTATTTAAGACAAAAATCCTTTTTTCTTCTGACTATAAAACCAGACCCTAAGTTTTTAAAAATCGAATAATTTTGAATAATTACGAAATGACATTTTTCATAACATTTTATGAAAAATTCCATTAATTCAATGAAAAGTTTCAATGGACGAATTCCAGTGAAACTTCATTGGTTTCATGCAAAAATGCATTAATATAATGCAGATATTTCTCTTAGTGTAGGGTAAGAACTGACAAATTCTTTTGAAAGGCCCTAAAAATTATTAAGTGCTTTTTTACCCGTTTTTAAATAGAAATTTACGCGTTTTTACCCTTTTTTGTAACTTTTTTGCGCCTTTTGGTATGAAAAAGTTGGCATCTATGGTGTATACGATCAACATGTATAAAAGGAGGCGCATCGTATGAAATTAGTTAGTTAGTCGACAGCACGCGCTGAGGTAAGACCAGTGTTACCATATATTTTTTTTAGAAAAACTGTAAATAAAAACTGTTTCTTTATAGAAAAACTGTTCTTCGAAAAATTTTTAAAAATCAGAAGAAATTCTGGGATTCCGAAGTATCCTTGGGACTAAAATATTATCCCAGGGTATCAATTTTCAAAATATCGAGATTTTAATAGTTTAATTGCCTTTGGCATTTATAGTAATCGACTTTTTGCATAGCCTCCTAATAAAACTTTTTTTTTAAGAATTTTGGTCTCCTAGGCCCGAATCGAAAGTTAGAAAAAGTTCATCGAATCACCCTTCCGAGATTAACCCCTAACTTAGGATAGAATACTTTACTGGTCAATGTTGTACTTCAAAATATTCTTTATTGATTTGCATTCCACATAAAATTGATATTCATTTGATTGAGTATTGTTATGTCGGGAATTGTTTGTTTAAAAAAATTACGTTTTTGGAATTGTCCTTGATCTTAATTGTAAAAATAGTAGGAAATTGTTATTCAGAATTGGCAAATATTTAATTAATAAAAATAAAAAATCAATTTTGGCCTTTCTCGATGAGACATTGTTTTAATTTTTTCAAAAAATATAAATTTCTAAATAATCTTAAAAGTTCGGTTAGAAAATGTCCGTCGGGTCTATGACTTGTCAGATATGGCTTAGCCAATTTTATTCCGTGCTAATTTTTGATGAAATTTGTTATAAAAATGATTCGTTTTTCCAGTAAGCATATTTTGTAGTATTATATTGGTATTTTTAAATTTGTTTGTGTTTCGATTTGTACCTAATTTCTGACAATTGGAAAGTTTTATGGTAATTTTTGGGTCATATGCACAACCACTTTCTAAGTTTGTAAATGGCTTATAAAACAAATATTTTATACAAAATTCATTTTATAATCGTGTTATAAAGTTTTCAAATTATTATGCATAAGCACTTTTATATTTTAATTCTTAAATTTTAATTAAAAAAATAAAAAAAAAAATTGTAAATGAAACAAATGTGCCGATTTAATATAAAAAACTGTAAAAAAAATCCATGAATTTAAAAAAACTGTTTTTTACATGAAAAAACTGGAAAACTGTTAGGCATCCCAAAAAACTGCAAAAAACAGTTAAAACTGGCTATATGGCAACACTGGGTAAGACCTACACGGATAGCTTTTGCCTATATTTGAGTGCCTTAACTAGTAGTCTCACCAACTACTCGTGTCTCTATTGGCATTCTGTTGAAGCTGGTGTTTCTTGAATGTTGGTTATGCTGACTGCCGAGAACCATTGGTGCTAACAGTCTTTGCCACGCGTACCCTTATTAAGCATTCTGCTGACGGCCGATGCTTCTTGAATGTTGGTTATGCTGACTGCCGAGAATCATTGGTGCTAACAGACTTTGCCACGCCGTACCCGTTTTGATATTCTGCTGACGCCGGTGCATCTCGAATGTTGGTTATGCTGACTGCCGAGAACCATTGGTACTAGTAGAATCTGCTGCGTCGTGTGATTTTGTCACTCTGCCCAGGCCGGTGTTTCTCGGATGTTGGTTATTCTGACTGCCGAGAACCATTGCTGCTAGCAATTTCTGCCCTCTGCTACGACCCTACTTGATCGGATCGTATACCTTTCGTGGCGTCGCACTCGGTGCGTTCTGTCGAAAATCGTCTGTATATATGTTGATCGTGTTGTGTTGTCCCGAGTCGTGATAAGATAGATTTTCTTAATAAATATTTATAACGTTTTATGAAAAAAAACCAACGAAATCGGCGTTCTCTTTTGGGACTAAAAATAAATAATTGTAACGAACCCTGGGACCGCGAGTTTACCCCAGCATACTGTGGAAAACACGTCGTTACAAATGTTTACTATTTTTAAAAGGTTGGAAAATTTTGCATAAGGAAATTTAAAATAATTAAATTTATTATTCTAAACTGCATTTTTTGAAATCCCTGAATTCCCGGTCCAAATTTCCGGGAATGCGGGAACTGAAAAATGATTAATTTTCCGAGAATCCCAGGATGCATTCCCTAGTTGCAATATATACATAAGAGTGCACCAAGCTTGTATGGAGGAAAATAAATTTAGAGTTTTTGACCGGACTACCCCCTGGAAATATTTATTTGGGTGTAAAACTACGTCCTCCAAAAAATTAGGATAATCGGACATCGGGAAGACGTGTCGCATCGGCCCTGAAGTTTGGAACACGGATTGCAAGGGGTAAAATATGACTTTTTGTGCATTTTCTCAAAAACATTGATATTTTAAAACTAATTCGAATTAAAAGCACAAAAGAATCGTGATTTAGCGTGAATTCTAATTGTAATAAAGCAATAAAAACTTAAATCGGTTAAAAATCAGCCGAGTTATAACAATTTCCGCAGGCAACTGATGTGTCGCAGGCCATTTAATCAATAAATTCGGGTCCAAATTTTAAAATTTATTGAAATAATCGACTACAGAAACATTTTTTTATTCTATAAGTTCCAAGAACTCAGATAAGAATTAATTTTTATACCCTACTCCACTATGTGGTCAGGGTATTATAAGTTTGTGCTGATATTTGTAACACCAAAAAATATTGGTCCTAGACCCATCGACTCAGAATTTTTTTTTATTTCGATTTAACGATGTCCGTCCGTCTGTCGGTCTGTCCATGCATTTTTGTGCGCACTCTAGAGGTCGCAAATATAAAGATATTTTGATGAAACTTGGTACACCGATTTATATCAGCCCAAGGACGAAGCCTATTGATTTTGGTTAAAATCGGTCCATGTGTAGACCTAGTGCCCATATAAGGGTCCTACCAAAATTATATTGTTTATACGCTGCAGGTCGCAACTATTAAGATATTTTGATGAAATTTGGTACGCAGACCTATGTTGGCCCAAGGACAAAGTCTGTTGATTTTGGTGAACATCGGTCCATGTTTAGACCTATTGCCCATATAAGGGTCCTACCAAAATTATATTTTTTATACGCTGCAGGTCGCAAATATTAAGATATTTTGATGAAATTTGGTACACCGATTTATATCAGCCCAAGGACTAAGCCTATTGATTTTGGTTAACACTGGTCCATGTTTAGACCTAGTGCCCATATAAGGGTCCCCCCAAAATTGGCTTGGTTACAAACTGCTGGTCGCAAATATTAAGATATTTTAATGAAATTTGGTTCGCTGAATCACATTATAGAAAATTTTGACACAAGTCCCATTTTAACCCATTCGAATTTGGGATCCAAACATTAGTTGGCTTTAACCAGACTGGTGTAGGGTTTTGTATAGTCGGCATGCCCGACTTTAACCTTTTTACTCGTTTATATTGCGTTTTGCTAACTCGTTTTAAATTAGTGCCACAAAGGTCGGACTGTTTTCACATCTACAATTTTAAATTTTTTGGAAATTTTTTTAATGAAATTTTAAAAAAATTAATGATTGGACTTTAAGGTTTTTTTAAGAACATATTAGAACATATTAAAAACTACCAAAAATGTAGGAATTCCTTTTTTCATTTGGCTGCGGCAGAGATTTTCTTTGAGCGGAGATTTTAATTTTTTTATTAATATAACAGATATTCCTGAGCGGATATTGATGGAGCTTCTTGATATTATTTTTCTAGATCTAAAAATAATATTCTTGATTTAATTTTAGAAAATTAACTCTTAAACACAGATTATATACTCATAGGTAAGCAGAACTAATTTCGTCAAAATTTATTGATGTTTAGTGCCAAATTCGCCAAATTTCGTAATTTTCAAAAAGCGAAAATCACCATAACTTTTGAAATAACAACAATTGATCAACAATTTTCGGTACGTAATTTTATTTTATTGATAGTGTTATTTACAGCAAAAACTACTGGGTTTCAAGATAATTCTTCGACCTTTGTTGTGCTATATCGCCTAAATTAAGCGATAAATTAAAATTTTAATATTTGTTCCATAGTAGATTTTCAACGCCAAATATATGGTTTAAATATTATTGTAATCAGAAGGAAGAGCATTAGAGAGTTAATGACAGCCGATACCTCTAATACCCATAACAATCTAGTTTTACAAAGAAGTGCTAAAAACAATTTTTCTTTATTTTTTTTCTGAAAAAAAAATATTCTGAAAAACTATATCTAGGACACCTATCTTTGGTTTTGACAACGTTGTGAAAACGTTGCCAAGTTAGTGCCAAAGAACGGTTGACAGCTGTTGTCAATGGGCTAACAGGATAATACTGTCAATATTGTTAATCTCGCGTTCTGCTAACGCATAAGAGACCCTCGGCAATGGTATGCCAAAACTATGCTGATCATATTTTTTTTTTGCCTTGGAGTGTATTTCAGATATGTTTAGAGACAAATTTTTTCAAAGAAATATAAAAGCATTATATATACAGTTTTACGTGAATCCGTAGTTTTTAAAAATATTACAAACCAGTGGAAGTTTTTGATATTGTTATTGGAACTTTGTACAGCCTTTCAAAATTTATTAATGCTTTTTCAATGCAATGCAAAAACCGGTTTTAGAAAAAAAACGATTTTTCGGATAAACCAAAAACATTAGATATTCGTAAACGGTACCTACAGAACTTGCTCATCTCAAGTGCATCTGTTTTTGAGTGGTGAATTTTTTGGTGTATAGGCATATTTGCCGTAAAGGGGAGAAATAATGAAAATAATTGTAAAACAAATTACTGCGTTTTGAAATTTTCATGGGTCCGAATTCGTAACTGTGTATAGTTGACGGTTAAATCGTTAGAAAAATATGTTTAATAAATAAAAAGTCTCTTAGATGCAGCCAAGTATTTTAGAAAAATATATCTTTACCTGAAAGCTTACTTTTATAGACTGATTTATTAGCTCATTATTTGCTCACTTATATATAAGTCTTATTATTATTATTATTATTATTATTATTATTATTATTATTATTATTTATTTTTTAATACAACTTAAATTTCATTTCCTATTTCCTTTGAAATTTAAGGATATTTTCAATATTTTCCCATTAATTTGTAATTTTCAAGCCGTTAGTATTTTATCGGAAGAAAATTTAACGAACATCATAATTAAAATGACATTTCAAACTGTATTTACACACATATTACACAATCAAAACCAAATTAAAATTTCACGATATATACACACAATTATATTTAATTTGTTTAAGTTAATATTGTTACATTAAATGTCGACTTTAACCGAGGTGGCCAACCAAAACCCAACACGATTTATATTTTTAGTAAAACTTGTACGATACAATTGCGCTCATAAAATTTATTTTGCCCTGAATGAGCTTAATCTATATGATATATGAATAAAATTATGTAGAACCTAGAAAATCGCTTTTAGTCGCTTGGGTTTTGTAGCACCATTTAAGTTCAATACATTTAAGCTTAGATATAGTCATTCAATGGTAACTAGGTCAAAACATAGATAGGATTTAACCATTTTCAGTAGGTTTCTTCCCTTGGGTATTACAAACTTAAGACCCAATTTTCGTCCAATTAACTTCAAAAAGACGAGGTATTAATTTTACATGGACATACTAACGGAGGGATATCGCTTAATCGGATGAGAAAGTGATACTTATACGATCGTTGTTTTCTAATATAAGGTCGGTTTATGCCTATTATTTTGGTAGCGCAACAATCAGCACAAACTCAATATACCCTGTTGCATACAGTAGTTTTAGATTATAAAATCAAAGAGTGTAAACTTTAGAGAAAAACTATCTCAATATTTAGCAAACTCTTGCCAAACTCGGGCAAAGAGAAAAATGCAGAAGAAAACCTATTTATGAATAAATAAATAGAGCGAGTGTTGAGCGAGACTAGGTGGATAGTTATACACTGCTAAAATCACCTTATAATCGAATGTTTAACGAATATGTAAAAACCGTAAATCGAATCAAATTCAGTAAACAGATCAATAACAACAGTGAAGTCAGACCTGGAGGATTTCAATTAAATTTCAATTACAATTACTTGTAATTTGTAATTGAATATTTTCAATTATAATTACAAATATAGTTAATTGAAATTAAAAAAAAACTCAATTACATTTCTTGTAATTGAAATGAAAATTTTCAATTTTAAATTACAAGTAATTGTAATTGGAAGTGATTTCAATTAAATTTTCAATTACATTTAGAATTAAAGTGTTTTTCTTAAACTTTTGTATAAAAAATTGTGTGGGATAGGCGTGGCTGAGTATAAAAAGAATACGTCATATTTGGTTGACCCGTAACTTGTGCTTTTTGTCATTATTTCTAGTTCCAAAAAAATGTTCGTTCTTTCTTAAATTACAATTACAAATAATATGTAATTGTATTTGAGTTTTTTTAATTACAATTACATGTAATTGTGAAATTGTATGTATAATTAATTACACAATGTAAAGATTAACCCCCAGGTCTGAGTGAAATATATAATAACAGGTATAATTTAATTGGATTTATGCCAGATGTGTTTGGTAGTAGTAATCATCAGCACAAAGCATGGCTGGTAACCGAAACAATGCAGTTATCGGTAAGGTTAATGCTATATTAGATTATTTGCGTATAAGGAAATATAATGCTAATGCTATTTTAAGGATACCGATATTTCAGTTACTTCGGTAACAGTATTTTGAGGATAAGGCTATATTTCATTTATTTTGTTAATGGTATTTTAAGGACAACGATATTTGGAATCCTTTACTTCAGTATCTGTATTTTGTGGTTAACTGAATTTTATTTATCCCGGTAACGATATTTTAAGGCTAAAGATATTTCGGTTTTTTCTGTTGAAAGGGTATTAAATAGATAACGGTATTTTAGCGGTATTACCACATAGTAAGGGGTAATATTCTAGGAAACACATTTAACAATTTCGAATCGAAACTTCATTTATATTGAACATATCGGGGTTGTTCTTTATTAGGAGAAAACTATCTGCATGATATTGTTACGAAATTGGCTTGGCCTAGTATCGAAAACTCTGAAATTTTCTGGAAGAAAATAGCCCAAGAGACGGAATGTACAAAATACGTCAATCTGGCAACGTAACACTACATTTAATTAAACACCTAAGCATATGCTAAGGTTAAATGTCATAAATAATGTTAAGTAGTTGGTTGATTATAAGAGCTTGTGTGTGTGTATAGTGTTTAAGAGTAATGAAAAGTTAAGAAAGATAAGTGTTATAAATATAGCATGCTAGAATTTTCGGGCGTGTTGTAGAAGCATGGCTCTTACTGTAAGGCACCCACTAACATTAGTAGAGGGAAGTTGATTATTAACATTTGTGCTATTTAAATTTCGCTAAGAGTTTGTAGAGTTAGTGTCGTGTTAAAGTTAGTAGCGCTCTAGTAAAGAGAGAGTTTGTGTATAAGTAATAGTGCACTCAGGGAATTATGTAGGTAAAATCAACTGCAAATGACAGTTAAAATAACTGCATTTGCACTTAAAAAGGTGTAGACTACATTTGCAGTTAAATTAACTGCAATATGAAGTTATTTTTAACTAAATGAATGTTATTTTAGTTTGACTCAAGATCATAAATTAATATCACTTTCTGTTTAAATTATTTTCAAATCAAAGAAAGATGATACAATTTTTACAAGTAAATTACAAAGAATAAAAATTATTGAAAAAATTCGATAAGACTAGCAAGGCAGAATGCGCATTTTCGGCTTTCGCTACAAAGCCATCATCAGTGCCTTTCGCCTTTGAGTGGGTTAATATTTGATAATCGTCTACTTATATGAATGTTGAAAGCAAATCGAGTTTGTTATCAACAACTCAACTTAGACTAACATCAACGAAATTTAACAATGCTATTTTTATCCTTTTGTTATTATTACTCTTTTTTGCTTTGAACCTTAATTCTTAAGATATCTCAGCTGATTCTATTCAACTCTGTGTATGATAAACACAGAATTTTTTCAATAATTTTTATTCTTTGTAATTTACTTGTAAAAATTGTATCATCTTTCTTTGATTTGAAAATAATTTAAACAGAAAGTGATATTAATTTATGATCTTGAGTCGAACTAAAATAACATTCATTTACTTAAAAATAACAGATCAACTAAAAACTTTTCACCCATTTATTTTTAACTGTTAAAAATCAACTGACAAATGTAGTAAAAACAACTACAAATGCAATTGAAACAACATACGTGCAAATTATTGTAAAACTGTACAACCAACTGCAAATGTAGTTAAAAAACATAAATAAAAATTATTTTAAAAATTATTAATTTAATAAAAAACAAATTTATGTAAACACTCCTAACTTAATTTTATTCTATTTAAAATTGAGAAATCAAAATTTACACTAATGTCACTTTTATTTTTCACTAGTAAGATATTGTTGTAGATGTCCGTCTGTGAGGGATGAAATATAGCGTTGTTTGGCTTCCTTTTTTTCTCCAGGTAGAAAGAGATGAGAATATAAAAGAACTGAAAGAAAATAAATACAATAATTTTTAATAATCCCGTAAATAAATTTATATTATAAAACTTACCTTATTATTTTAATAACTTAATAAAAAATATATAAACTTTTCCGTATTACGCGACCTCACTCTTTGGCGTTGTTTTATGATTAAGATTGCTTTGTGTGTGTGCACACACACTTGAAAATATAAGTATTTGTAAAAAAAAATTCAAAATAACTGCATAAAATAAATGTTACTACAATGTGTTAGTTTTTGTAGTTAGTTTGAAAAAATAACTGTCAAAAACATTGAAATATTTTGCTCTAAGTAAATTAACTACAATTGTAGTTAAAATAACTACAACCGCATTACTACACAAATAACTGTCATGTAGTAACTGCAGAACTTTTCTGAGTGTGTATAAATAAATACGACTGTTTTAAGCTATTTCAAACTTAAGTGTATTTGTGTTTGGTTATTCTAATTGGTTGTTATTATTGCTGAGAGAGCACCAGACCGATTTATCTAAAGGAGATAAACGAACGTTTTAAAGGTAAAACGTAACAATTGGTTTATTTCAAGGACATAAGCCAACGTTTTTAAAAGGTAAAAATGTAACAATATTAATAAATTTTTGCAGTAAATCAAGAAAGTTTCACTGGAAGTCGTATATTCAAACTTTTCATTAAATTAATGAAGTTTTCAATAAAATTATGTGAAAAATTTAATTTTATTTATTAAAAATATCATGCATTCAATGAAAAGCTTTCATAAAGACTATCACGCTTTTCGGTAAAAAAAAAAAAAAAATTTCTTTCACTTTGTGCAGAAAACTTCATTAGTTTATTGAACAATTTATTAAATTTTATTATTAAAGTTAAAATTGCAGTTATTTAAATGTACGTTACTACCGATTATAATACTTTTTTCTTTAAGTTTTACTAAAACTCATTAAAATAAAATTTATTTTTTGGCACGTACTCCAATTAATCTTCTTCATTGCAGGATTTATATAATTAACTTTAGAAAAAAATGTTTTTTTTTTCACAATACTTGTATTACTACATACCTGGCTGTTCAATAGATATGTGTGTATAATGTATTGTAGAATATGACAATTTACATTTCGCATTACTACCACGACTATAAAGCTACAACCACTACTACGAATGACAACTTCTCTGGTATACAATAATATTTGTTAACCAATACTTTGCTACTTATTTGACACATGCTGTAGTGACAAATTGGTTTGCAATTTATTGTTAATTGTCACAAACATAATTTGTGGAAAATCGTCATCATCTGTACTTAACATTGCTTTATTTAGTTTGACCATTGCAATGTTTTATACACATGCACACACACACACACATACATGGGCACAATTGCCTGCATTTAAGTATCCAATGATGAATTTTTAATACTGTGTGTGTATATAAATAAATATATAGTTATTTATGTACACTCGCATGTAAATATCGGACTGGTTTTTCATATAATAGTGTAAACACTTACATACTCAGCAGCATATTATACGGTAATAAAATGACTTTATCATTATTATTAAAATAACAATAATAAACATTGAATCATACCAAAATGAAAACCAATGTATTGTAAACGTTTTTCTACAATACAGACAATACTCACACACTCTCACACACACACACACATATATCCCAATAAACAAACATGTAATCGTTGTGCGAAATGCAAATGTGAAGACACACATAATGTCTTTTGTAAACTTTTTGTAAATGCATATTGTTTGCTGGGATACGATCGAATGCAAAAACATTCACACACATAATAATGTCAATTGATATTTTACAGGAAACATGTGTTTGTGATATGTTTATTAAGTGCATTTAACAATTTGTACCCATTAATTTGTTATTAAATTTGTATTTTAAAATTTACACAAATTCACTTACTGATATTGATTAATAAATATAAATTCATAATTTAATTTATGAATAAATTATGAATTATTTCACTAATTTTTAATGAATAACTTAAATTTTCTAAATATGTTTTCAATTGAATTATGAATTTTGAAAAGGGCACATGTCGCAAAATTCATAGCGTTCAGTTAACTAGAGACACACAAAATTAATTTTTTCCAGATGTTTGAGTTTTCTTTTATTTCTACACCTAGATTCGCGTTGAAAATCGAATTTATTTTCAATCGAGTGGTTCAGTAGAAGAAACTGAATTTTTTTGCTCTGATTACCAAATTCGGTTATCAGCATGAATCATTTTCATCTGATAACCGATTCATGCATTAAATGCTGTTGTTAACTAATACAAAATTAATTAAAGCAACATGCTGGCAAAATTGACATAGAAAATTCGCCAGCAACTGGAATAACTGGTTAGGCCCACTGACCATTTATGGATTTTTTTAGGAAAGATTGCGACACTGAGGAAATTCATCCTATTAATTAACGTGTTGCTTTTTTTGGAAAGAGTATAGAAGAGACATGAAAGGTTCTGAAAGGTAAAGAGCTTTAAATATGGCAATACTGTAATTGCGTGAGATGTTAAATCTTACAACAATTGTTGTGCGCCATCTGAAGGAAATTTGGCGAACTTTTTAATATTTTTTAGTTCATCTTACGTTATTTTATTTAGTGCGGTTAAAAGCTATTAGAACAGTGAAGGAAATTGCTGCGATAAGGTATAGAAAATTCATACAAACTATTTTTTTTCTTTTTTTTTTTAAGTGAAGCAACACTCAGAAAATTCTTCCTATTAATTAACGTGTTGCTTCCTTTGGAAAGAGGATAGAGAAGAAGTGAAAGGTGGTAAAAGATGAAGGGCTTCAAATATGTTGCTGGTGATCCAACCTCAACGTCATACGGAGAATGTTTTGTACACAAAAATAAGTAAAAAGTCTCCTATATGAAACCCTATACCACAGTGGGACTTGTGTTATATTCCGAATTTGAATTAATGGTGTAATAAGTATAGCGAAATATATAATTAGGTTTAGAAATAGACATAAAAAAAATATTAGTTCTAAAACTATTGCATTTCTCATAACTTTACGAATACTTCATCAGATGGGTTCAAATAACACAATATCGATTATATTAGTTAATTATTAAAGTTAGTGAAAAAAACATTGAAATTGAAACTGAATTGATAATTTTTTCTCCATAAAATTCCGGTTTCGCAACCAATTTTGACAAAATTTTTTAAAATAACTTTGGGCACCATAACCGATATACTTTTTTTTTAATTTAATTGTTAATGAATTTGTGTGTAAATTCGTAAAAATGTGTAATTTTTTACCATTTAAAATATTCGCATTTTATAATAAAATTGACTATATATTATTTAAATTAAAGTTAAATTTAACCAATACCAATTTTGAGAATTTAAATTTTATACACATATGGTATGTTCTATCTTCAATATTATTTTTTTACTAAAGATTCCTACTTGCATGTGGAAATGAGAAAAATGAAAAAACTTCAAGATATTTCCCTTCCACTGAGAAACTTCATTAGATCATAAGGCATGTCCTTCTTAAATAATAAATTGAACTTTAATTGTCTACCAAAAATGGGTTTCCAATTAAGTGCCTTATAACCGAGAGTTATGAGAGCAAAACTTATGATTTTCAGACAATTTCCTTGACCAAAAACTCAGTTTCTAGAAACCCCTAGACTTTTCATGAAAAAACAGGTTTTCTAAAAACAACATCCGATTTTTTTAACTAAGCACTTTAAAATTAAGATTCTGTTCCATATCTCTACCTATAGCAAAAAGTCACCAGCATTTGAGGGTTTATCTATAGGAAACCCTTAGATTCTGAGAACTTTTTCCTATAGAAAAACCCTCAAATGCTGGCGACTTTTTCCTATAGATAAAACGTAGATGCTGAGGACTGTTTCCTATAGAAAAACCCTCAGATTAAGAGGACTTAATCCCATAGAAAACCGCTCAGATTCTAGAAAAATTTGCCTGTTGAGTTTCTGTAAGTAAAAACCCCTTAGGATCCGAATGCTTTTCTGTAGGCGAAAGTTTTTGGAATATGGCGGCTTTTTTATAGAGAAAAAAAATAAAAAAAATCTAAATACATATTTCTTTATTAGGGTGGGTCGATTTAGCAAGGATTTAGGGGCGGTGTGTCCCTCTCCAGAGAAAAGGTTGTTGTCTGTATATATTCCTTAATTTGCAGAGCTTTAAAAAAAAAATCCGAAAAAATTGGGCCATCGATTTTTCGATAGCTTTTGGTATGAAGAAAAAAAAGTTCCACTTTTTTTAGTAGGTAATTTTTTTTATTTTTATCGGCTGATTTAATTTTTTTAAATATTACCTTTGAAATTGTACGCTTAAAACGATGGCGATATCATTTAAAAATAAAATATGTTTTTTGGGGGTTTTAGACGAGTTTGGGACGAAATTTGGGCGCCTCGAAAATTATTTTTTTGATCTGTCGTAGTGGAACTTTTTTTTCCCCATGTCAAAAGCTATCGAAAAATCGATGGCATAATATCGACAAATTTTTCTCCTTACAAATCGGACTACCCTATTCTGTAGAAAAAATGTCTCAAAAAGTATTTAAATTGGAAAAAGATTCTGCAGTTTTTCAAAATGGATATTTAAAAGGTTTCTATTAACAAACGAAATTTTCTTAAATCGTTCTGTGGAGAAAAATTCTCAAATTTTGAATTATTTTCAAGAAAAGTATTTCAAAAATAAACGCACATGCATTTTTTCATTCATGTAATTTTACTACTACACTCACAATATTTTATCGTTAAAAATAACCTAAAATACATATTAAATTTATTGAAAACACAATTAAATAAAGGACTACTGATTTTTCATTATATTCAAACCATTTTGCTATTTATTTTCAAACATCCATAAAAGAAATAAAAATAATTGAAAAGTCTGTTAAAACAATCATCAATTTTTAACTGACAAAACGTAAAAAAAAAACGATTTTGTGGTTTGTTTTTTCATATTTGAAAGTTATTTTTGTTTGAGTTTTCAAAACACTAAACACGTTCATATTTTTATTGGCTATGTTTGTGTGTATGAGTAAAGAATTTCTTGAAATATGAATTGAAATAAATTTGTACATAAACAAACCATTTTAACAAAAATGAAAACCGAAAATATTTGAATTTTTTGTTTTAAAACAGAAAACAACGAAATTTTTTAAATTATTTTTTCTAAAAATAGAAATCTAAAAATAGAATATTTGACTAAAAATATCAACTCCTATAACTCCTACAGACGATGTAGTTTGCTTTTTATTGACGAATATAAAAAGTTAAACAATATGTTTCAATGTTTTACTAAAAATATTAGTTCAATAGAATCAGAACGCGTTTAACAGACTTCTGTATTAACTTTTTTTATGAGTGTATGTAAGTGGGTTCGGTGGAAATGTTTTTGGTAACAACAAATATCATCGCAAAGCCATTATATTCCAATATACAGGTAAGGATCTGGGGAATGATGTTGGGGATGAAGTTAGAAAAGGTTTAAATTTTTATCCCCCTGGATCCACAATATATACAGTTAGAAAGCTCAAAAATCTATGCTGTCTGTTAGGTCAAATATTTAAATTTCTGATATTAAAACTTAAATAAATATATGGTGGAAAGTTTTGGCGATAAATCCAATATGGAAATCGTGAACAGTGGGGCTTTTTCTAAATATGTTGGCAATAATGCAGCCATTTTTTATCGGCGGGGCGGATTCAGATGAAATTTCACATGTCCATAGGAAACGTAATTTTGAGCTAAATTTTTGACGATTACCCAGACGTACCGGGAACTATGCTACTGAACTTCAAAGTAGAGCACCTCGAGGTAGTGAAAATTTTGAAAGCTTGCCATATTTTTTTTTATGAACCAATTTTATAATCTGCTACCAAAGCTGCTATTATAAACATCCTTACACATGTGAGATATCGCTTAAAATATAAAAGTTGTACGCATTTAAAAATTTAAATTTTGAATTTTTGCAATAACCTTGTCCGGTTTTTGCCAATGGCAAAGCCAAATCAAGCTTAGTAGACTTACAAAATTGCAGTTGTATTTGCAATTAAATGTTTTATTTCACAAAGAAAAATTCAATATAATATCTTTTTCGCGCTTATAATGGCACGTCTTTAAACTTAAAAATTAACAAAAAAGTAAATTATGAAATTTTTAGGTCAAAAAGGTACCAAGACTTATTTGCTTCCAGAATAAAAGTTTGTTTAAAAACATGTATAGTATTTATAGATTTCTGAAAGCATATTTCATTTAGATGTGACTCATCGAAAAAATATTCTCCAGTTTTAAATTTTTCTTCCCTCAGACCATTCCGAAATCGAGCATTTTTTCATTAATTTTTCAAAACTAACACTTTATTTCTCTGAGTGCACCACCTAAATTTAAAAACTAAAAGCGGGCAAAGATACCTAATATGACGGTATTTGTCAATTTTTAACATCGTTTTAAGTATGGACAAGACAGCAAGAACAATAAAAAATCTCATTTTTGTAAATTGCGGGATTTGTTTCACCTTATCTCAAAAATTTGTTTTAGTTTAATATAAAGAATAGCAAGGCCCAGCTAGGTCTAAAATATCATTACAATACGATCATTAACAAATATTATACTACAAAATAAAAACTGAAAATACACACAGATAAAAAAGTTAGTAAAAAAATTTGTAAACAGTTTTTTAGTACAATTCTTTTTTAGTAATCACTTTTGCTATTTTCTTATTACAAATTACGGATTTTTTTACTAATAAATTTAGCAGAAAAATATTTAAAAAATTTTATTTACAAGAATTCGTTGATTTTTTACAATTCTTGTTTAGTTTATATTTGTTACTATTGATATATTCTTGGTTTGGAAATAACACTCAGAAAATGTTATTGTATCTCCAATGCATAAAAATCTACCCCCGTATTCAAAATGAAAAGTGAGTAGCTTCTTATACATCGCACACAACGAGCTGTTAACTAGAATGTTTTTTAGACCAAGCATCTTATTAGCATAGAGTTTATTCAAAATGATTTCTTAGCACACCGATTAAGGCCAACCCTGTGTTTGAAAATACAAGGCTTTTTATTATTGTGAATGGAATTTTTTGTTTTTTGGCGTTTGATAACAGATACTTAGAAGGAATTTAGCAACAATACTAGAATGAGTTTAACAACAGTATTATGAATAAAACTCATGTTAACTCTATGCTAAATTTTCATTTTGAATACCGCTGCTAATAACTGTTTGCAATTTTGATTCCAAATTATTCGCTTGTTACAATCGAAAGAAAAAAAAACGTTTTTTTATTAATTTTTTTTTTTTAGATTTTACAGTTTGTTTATTTTTTAGTACACTTTTTTGCTAATTTCAGCTGATTGATTTTAAATTACAGTTTACAACAATTTACTGAAATTTAGTAGCTGCAACTAATTATTTATACTAATTTCATTGTACTAAAATTATTGATATTAAGTAAGTTTTTTAACTGATTTTAGCAAATCGATTTTGAATTACAGTTTTTTTTGCTAAAATTTAGTAGCGACTACTAATTTTTTATACTAATTTTGTTGTACTACAGATCAGCAGACATGTGTTGCTAAATTTAGCAAAAAATACCGGTAGGCTCAAAACAGTTAAATTTTCTGTAATAACAGCAAAATTTTCAGTGCCATTACACAATTTTTTTGGTTGAGTGTATGTCAAAACATCAACCAATTTCCTCCAAATTTTGAAATTGATTATTTTTCAAATGCTGAAATACAATTCATAAATATGAAAGTCAATTGATAATTTCCGAAACACAATTGATAAAACTGAAAATCAATTGATTATTTCCGAAGTAAGATTGATAGATCTAAAAATCAATTTAGAATTTCCGAAATGCAATTGACAAAAACTGAAAATCATTTGATTATTTCTGAAATGCAATAGATAACTTCGGAAATAATATAATAATTTAATAAGATTAAAATATTGTAGTCGGGTCAGAGGCCCAAGTAAAAGTCTATCAGTTAGGTCTCGAGTTCGAACTGCTGCGACTCGTTCAGCATTTTTCATACTTCTTAATTTTTTATACTTTTCAACCTTAAAAGCGCTAAAGAAACGAAAGGGTCTGGGCTAGTTGTTTTTATCCAGAATGAGCATTATCCGAGTGAGGAATAAGATGTCCAATCGTTTTAGTTTGTTAGACTACTACTGGGATGACCTTTTTATGGCGACTTGGTCAGAACATAGAGTGATTTTGACAGGTTTTGAAAGGGTTTGTCCTGGGTACGACAAAGTTATGTACCAAATTATGTCCAAATATCTGCAGCATTATAAATTATAAGTGTGACTCATTTTACATGTACAGACTAACGGATGAACTTCGGTAAATCGAAAGGGATTGTACTAATGCAAAATCAGGAAAAAGGTTGTGAGAAAGAGGAAAGAGGGAGTAGTGTCTGTGAACATTTGTTTGAAATTTCCATACATTATAAGTATCTGAAAAAAAAAACATTTGAAGGAAGTCTATTCTATTTGTAAAGTTTATAGCGATAAAAATAAGGTAATTGGATGCATACCTCATACCTTGGAAGCATATTAGTTTCTAAATATATAACTAAATGCCTGTAAACATATTCAGCAATGTAGTTTTTCTACTTGTACAACCCATATGAACAGATGACGTTGATGATCCCACATTCCTATGGGTCAACAATCAACTTTGAATCTTGCGTGCATTAAAATCGACCCTATTCAAAGGAACCGACTAAGGGATTGTCAGCTAGTCCTGATCGAGTGTGCTGTTCATAATCTACCTTTTGCCCCTTACATATACATCAAAGGAAAATGATCGAAGGAATATGAGTGGCTAATATTGCTGTCATGGGCAGTCTTGGAAGCTTGACGAAAAAGGGTGTTTTGAAAGATATATGCACCTATATATACCCCGTTGCATAGAGTGTCCTAAAGTATAAAAATGCTATAGGTTGTTCTTCCTAGCACAGAAAAATATATTGTACATTTTTTTCAATTTAAATAATTTATTGAACTATTTTAAAAGGTGTCAATTAATATGAATCCAATAGATTGAATAATTGCTCAAAACTGTAATCTGTTTGATATTTTTCTTATTTTTTCGATCAAAAGCATGTCATAAAACATAAAAAAGAGAAAAAACATCAACATATTGTTGTTGTTTTGTGTATATATTATGTGGTTGTTTTTATAAATGTTTAAGTTTTAGTATCAAGTATTTTAAATTAATTTTTATAACTTTAATAAAATTTAATAAATTCTCGTTAAGTTCATTATTTTATTTATATATTTTAATTTTGGCATATTAAGTCTGAATACTCTGAACATTATAATAGTAATGTAAATTTTTAAATATTGTTTGAAAAAATTTAAATTTTTATAAACAAAAAAATTATTAAAAATTATTTAAAATAAAATAATACTACAATAGTTTCCAAAAAAAACAAAAAATATTTTTTTTTATTTTAATTTTTAATCAAATTTTTTAACAGAGTCCTTGTACGTTAGAAAAAAGAAAACTAATTTATGTGAGATATTTGTTTACATAAGTATAAATAAATATATTAACTGAAAGAGAATTGCATGCAAATTTTATTTTAACGAAATTCAGTATTACGAAATTCAATCTAAAAATAAAAATATATATTTGTACAGTTGGCATGACAACTACCGCTTTATCTACATAGTGGATTAGAACCGTATTAAGATGATATACAATATTTAATCCAATTTATTAATTTTTAATCAAGTGCATATAAAAAACCAAAAAAAAAAAAATCATAAACAAAAGTATTAACATTTTATTGAAAATTTATTATCAATTAAGGAGCTACACATTTTTAATTGAAAAACAATTTTCGTGATTGTAGGAATTTAAACCTTTAATTTTATTGATTAAAATAAGTTTTCTATTTTTTGTTTTTGGGTAGAGGAATATAGCCTATTCTGGCAAGAGTGGTAATGTAGGAAATCGCATTTTTTAAGTTGTTTTTGCTACAGGTGGCTTAACAGACATCACATTGTTTGTTAGCCGTTAAAATTCGCTTCAATGTTTAAATCGGGGGTTGAGAACACTGCAAAAAATATATAAAAATTATTCCATAATGTACCGGGTTTGTCACCGAAAATTTTAAATTTCGGACTTTATATAAAAAGGTAATATATTAGAAGTAATCCCTTGGTGTATATCTATTAATTTACAAAATTACTCTGTAAATTTTTAAAAGTTGATGAAATGGCGCTAAGGCGTATTCTTTAAAAGAATAAAACAAATATATGCAAAGGTACTGTTCTCGAACATGATCAAAACTATTCCCAAATTACCTCAAGCTCCACTACTATATAATTTTTGTTTTTTACTAAGTCCTATTAACTTATCTAAACATAACCATACTTTTATGCCTAACCATAGTTGTGAATGTCAGTCACATTTACATATATGGAAATGTATGTGGTTAACATTTAACTATGGTTATTTATTGGATATGTTACTCCAATATTGCATATTATTTGTTTTAGCACAAAAATAATATTTTAAAACATTTCATATTTATTTACATTTCAGATTCTTTGAAGATTAAATAAATTCTAAATAACTAAATATTTATTAGAAAACAAATACAAATCCATTTGTATACAAATAGTAACATATTGTACTATAGTAATTGGCCAAAAGCAAAAGTTGCAATAAAACAATGTAGAAAAACGAAAATAAACGAATGCAATAGAAAACAAAACCAAATAGCAATTATCATATAAATTACAAGAAAACATGATCATGAACAATTAAAGTAACAATAACAAAACAATAACTAATTGTTAAGGGTTAGAATATTTTGTTTTCGTATAACATTGGCAAAAATGTTCTCTCACTAGTTAGATTCAACACACAGCCAGACACAAATATACTCGTACGATGACATAAATAGAAATACATTGTACGTTACCATTTGTAAACAAATAATGAATATCCACAAATTAGTTATAATTAAATGTAAATGTGAATAAAAGTTTAAATTATAGTTTCAGTTTTTTAAAAATGTTGCTTTTAAATAAATTAATTGAATTTATTCCAATATAAGAATATAGTTATTTAAGTTTAGGGAATTTTTTAAATATATGGTATATACGAGTATATACATTTTATACCAGTTTTTTTAAATAATTTTTACAAAATACATAACTTGTTTTAAGGTGTACAAACAATTTAATGGATATTCTCTTAACTGTGAAGTAAAAAAGCCAAAGAGCATTTAAAGAAAGACAAATGATTTCATTTGTCCCTTTTTTGCTCCGGTTTTACTTTTTTTTAAGTAAAATATTTTTTTACACCATTTCAAATTTGTTCTATATGAAGAGGGTTTTTGAAAGATTTAACATTTTTATGTAAAAATTTTGTTAAATATATCTTCATAAAAAAATTTAATTTTTTTGGTTTAGTTTTTTTATCCTACATGTGAACTGTGTATTTTGAAAGTTGCGTAAATCCGCTGTTCTTTTGACCAAGATATGTACAATTTTGCTTATTATTCGGTAAAAAAATCAGGGTGATATCTACTTGCGAAATATTGCGAAATATTTTATAAATTATTGTTATATACGACACGAATATAAATTGGTGCAACTTTTCCATTTTTCAGAGAATTGGTGAAATCTCGTGGATAATTTTTGACCTATTTAATGTTAATTTCTAATATTTTTTTTTTATTTGAATATTTAAAATTCTAGAAAATTGGGCTTTTTATAGCCAATTTGATTTGTTTAAATTTAGAACTAGCTTTGAAATTTAGTGTAGCAATAGATAACTTAATTTACCTAAAAAGTTTAGAACTAGTTCTGTTTTTTTTAATGTAATAAGTTATATGCAAAATCGGGCAGAGTTTTTATTCATAAACAATCTCCTAAATTTTTCAATCGATCCAGAAAGCTTCGTCATGTTACCTCGGATTAGTTCTGGGGCAAATAGTCGTTGAATATTTTCTACCACAGACATGTAATAAATACTCCTATATGTTTTCTAATCAATTGGCCACCACTGCGTATGAGCAATATCGTATTATTTATATCGATAATACGTTCAGTTGTCCTGATCATAGAATAACTATTCAATAAAATTTTAAGTATTTGAGGTAGACAATATTCAACGGATAGTTTGTCCAAAACAAAACGTCGAAACTATCAGAATCAATAGAAAACTATCTGAACTCTTTTGCAAATAAACAAAATCAGCCGCTAAATATTAGGTAAAATTAATTACACTAACAATTTAGAACTAGTACTGAATGTAAAAAAAAATATATTTTTTTTAAACTGCTCATAAGAAACTGTATTGCTATTGTCAAAGTTCTACACTCATAGAAATAAATCTGTAAAAATAGCAGAAAAAGCAACTAAAAATTAGTTAAAAATGATGCTGCAGAAAACTATTAAATTAACAGATTTTTTTTTGATAAATACTAGTAAAATAAGAATAGCTAAAATAAAATTGTTAAATCTACGGCATTATAGTTATATTCAAGTTAACTTTTAGTTATTTGAAAATGTCAAATTTTACTGTAAAATCTGCAGAAAATTTTTCTAAATATTAGTAGACTAAAAAAAAGCAAAAACAAACAAATTAAGTTGAATGCAAATACCAGTCTATCCCGTTAAATTAACGAAAATATTTGCTAAAAAAATTGTAAACTGCTGTCTTCAAAATGCTCGATTTTTATTTGCATTTAAAAAATCTAAATCTATGAAATTTTAATTTTTTCTTAATTTTTTAAGCTACTAATTATTTGTTTGCTGATTTTAGCAGGTTAGATTGTTATTTTATATTAAGAGATATTTAACTTAATCGGATAGGGAGGAGGACAAGGTGGACAACCTTGACCAATTGTAGGATATCTCGGACCCTATGGCCACTGCCAGATCCGGGGAGGACAAAGATTCTTCTTGGATTTGGCAAGCGGATGGTCGGAATGCTTGTAGGGGTTCTAACGGGACACTGCGCGATAGGCCGAATGGCTGCGCGTTGGGGTTACGCCCAGGCGGACTACTGCAGGGGCTGTGGGGACGAGGACGAGGAGGAGACAGTACATCATCTGCTTTGTGAATGTCCGGGACTGAAGGAACGGCGACTCAGATATCTGGGGTGCAGGTTCTTCGACGACCTGGACAATCTACGCGATGTTTCTCTGTCTGGTCTTGCGAACTTCTTAAGGGGATCGGGATGGTTCTAGATTTCTTGGGTCGTGGTATTTCTTTCCATGCGGGGGAAACTAAGGGAATCACAATGGGCCCTATGGCCTCCGAGTGAACTCGCCGTTCTGGCGGGCTCCCATTCAACCTAAACCTAAACCTAACTTAATTTCTATATAAAAATGTAATAAAAAGATAAACAACTTTTGGTATTAATTTTAATAGTGACAGTAGTTTGGAAGAATGAAATCCATTCTACACAGGAAGTCTGGGAAAAATTTAGGTTCTCAAGAAACATTCAAATAAATTTATTGTTTGTTGTGCATAAAAGTGCTAAGTGTTACAAATTTACGAAAAAGTTATAAACAAATTGATTTTAATTGGATTTTTAATTTTTTTTCACTCACGTAGAAAAAGTATTATTGAAGAGGTTCTAATGGGTGTATAACTTAAAATAGCAACAGATGGCATATCTTTTAAACTTGGTTTGTGTCTTTAATAACTAAAACAGCATTTTGGAGGGCAAATATCGGTCATTTATTCTCACTTAGTTTTTGAATGAAATAGTGTAAACAACAAAGTTGAAAATAATTGAAAAACAACACTTTACTAGAAAAATAAAAATGCTCTGCTGACAGTACGTCTCCGATATATACAAATTGCCTGCACTTGAACGACAAGGAGGAGATAAGAAGTTAAACAAAAACTCTAAAGTAGAATATTTTTGTGTCTGTTTGAACACTTCTCAGAGTAAAAACAATAACAGAAAGCTGAATAGTAAAGAAAACTATGAATTAGCCACACTATGAGCAAGGCCTTACGTGGGTGAGATGGCTAAGCTGTCGAATTCTAGTATAGTTACGTTTGTAATGTAGGAGTGCATGGGTTCGTTTCCTACAGCCGACAGGTTGTTGAAAAAATGATCATATATAGACAATCTGACAATAAAATATAAACAATAATAGAATTTAATGGAAAATCACTGATGAAGCCTGTTAATAAAAAAAGGAAGAAACTAGATCTAGTCTGATTTGCAATTTAATAATGTGTTTACAAGTTTTGAAAAAATATATATTCTTCTTGCTAACCTCAAACCTACTTAACAAAATTTTATTTTGAAAATGTTAAATTTTATACCAATAAAGCATCATTTGCCGGAAGTTTTACTTTATTTTTTCAATTTGAATAAAAGTGCACGTGAAGCACATGGACTGCTCACCGAAGCTTATTCTGAATATGTTTCATCAATGGTTTGTGTTTTTCAGAAGTGGTGATTTTGACACGGAAGACAAAGACCGCCCAGGTCAGCCAAAAACGTTCGAATATGATGAATTAAGGGCATTACTCGATGAAGATTCTTGTAAAATGCAAGAAGAATTTTCTAAATTATTGGGAGTCCCTCAATCAGCCATTTTAAAATGTTATGAAGCAGCAGGATTCACCCAAAAGTAAGGAAATTGGGTACCACACGAGTTGAAGCTAAGAGAAGTTGAAAAACGATTTTGCATGTCCAAAATTCTGCTTAAACTCCATAAAAAGAAGTAATTTTTGCATCGAATCATTACTGGCGATGAAAAGTGTATCCATTACGATAACCCGAAGCACAAGAAATCGTATGTGAAGCCCGGCCAACCAGACAAATCAACATCAAAGCCGAATATCCATGGCGCCAAGGTAATGCTTAGTATGTGGTGGAACGAGAAGGGTCCCATCTATTATAAGCTGTCGAAATTGGGCCAGACGATCAACGCGGACCTATGCCGAAAACAGTTATTCGTTTGAAGCGAGTATTGGCCGAAAAATGCCCGGAATATGCGACAAGACATGAAACCGTAATATTCCATCATGACAACGCTCGTCCAAATATTGCAAGACCCGTTAAAAAATATTTAGAAAATAGTGGTTGGGAAGTTTTGCCTCATCTGCCTTATAGCACAGACCTTGCCCTGTCCGACTACAATTTCTTTCGATCGATGCAGAGCGCTGTCTAGAATACGCTTCACTTCCGGACAGGGTACCCGATTGATTCGTTCTTGGTATCAAAAAATGAGCAGTTCTTTTGGCGCGGAATCCGTATGTTGCCAGAAAGATAGGAAAAGGTCATAGCTAATGATGGACAATACCATGAATAACGTTATATCATACCAATGTTTTATAGTAAACGCCCTAAATTTGTGAAATGTCCCGCATTTTTAAGTTATACATTATGTTAATAATAATGAGAGATTTAAGTTTTTTGTGAAAGCAAAATTTACAAATAAAATTTATGAATTGGTAAAATGTAAACGAAATGATAATAATATATTACTAATGAGCATAGTATAATTATGAATGATCACAAAATTTTCTATATGGGCATAGTATGATCACCGATGAGCATTTGGGATGCATTCTGAAATTTTATTTTTAATAATATTTTTCAACGCCATAATTTATTTTTATTTTTATATAAGTGATGTAAGTGTTAACTAAAATTAATTTAAATTATTTAAATATGTTAATTAGTTATTGAATAAATATATGTGCTGTTTTGAATAAACCAAAGCATGTACAGATTTTTAACTTCGCTTCCAGAGAATGCTGGACTAGAGGGATCCTATTAGTATTATTTTTGAATCATTATTTAATAATTTAAAGATAATATAATGGTAGAAAGATATTCCATAATATGATTTTCGCAATTATAAATTTAAAAATATATAATGACCTTCAACTATGGTCATCCCAACCATGTTTCTTCTTTGAGTGTTAATACTATAAGTTTGATATTGATATGATACATTCTTTTATGGCGGTGCAGTTAGCTTGGAAAGCCTTATAACAAAGAGTAATGTTACTCAATAACTCAACATCGTACAGCCTAGACCGTTGCACTATGAACTCGAATTTTAACATGTAAGTTTCTTTCCCGACGGAGATATCTCTACAACGGAATTTTTGTAAGTTTCATCGGGAGGGTCAAAATGGACAAAGTTGTCCACCACTGGCTGAAATGGTTTGCCCGCCCATATAACATAACTTTCTCTTCAACTCGAGATTGCAAGTATAATTATACTAAACTTAATATACAAGTCAGTATAGAAAAATTGTATAAATCGGTCCATATTTTGAACACGTTCCCATTATAGGTGTCAGCCAATGTATTGAGAATTTTCAGAATGAATTTTAGAACTTCCGATTGTGTTAATTTTTTCGTTTGCACATAAAAATTATTGATATGAAATTAGGTGGCAATTGGATAAAGAGAAAAATCGCGGGAAAATCCATTGAAAATTTTATTTGTGGTAATTACAGAATCGGAATACTTATTAAGTTATCATGCCAAATGCATTACACAGGCCAAGGATGAAAAAACTTTTTCAATAACTTTGGCTAATTTCTGTGTAATTTGGTGTGCTGATTTCGAAAAAAATACCAAAAAAAGTCGTATCACCCACCAATTTGTCACATTTCAATATTAAATATAAATAAATTTTATTAACCAAAATGTATAACAAATATTTTTACCGCTTAAGGTCCGATTACTATATGTTCGATTAAAATTTAGCCAGCAGTTAAATTCAAATTTTATATGGGAAAGAACAACAAATGTGTCAGTTAAAGTCCCAGTTAGTAACCAACTGGACATTCAGTAATCGGGCCTAAATATTTCTAAGTTGGCAATATATTCAAGTGTTATAGGGGTGGCAATAGTATTGTTACGAATTTGGACTGGTATAGTATAGAAAACTATGAAATATTCACGAAGAAAATATTCTTAGAAACGGGATGTACTGAATACGTCAATCTAGTAACACTACATTTAGTATTCACCACAGCCTATAATGTTAAATGCCATAAATAATGTCAAGTGTTTTTTTATCATAGACTTTGGAAGCTTCTAGCATGTTCTACAGCCACGACTATTAGACTATAAAAGACCGCACGTTACGAACACGCAAAGAAAAAACATGGTTGGGATGATCATATTCTAAGAGCATCATACATTTTTGGGTTTATGATTGCGACAATCATGTTATTACATAGTTGGCCCAATCATACTCTTACCTCATTTTTATCATAATATTGTCAATAAATTATCACACTATGATTGTAAAATTCTCCCAATATTCTTATATTATAATCCTGCATATTATCATATTATTGTCCTATAATACCTATAGTATTCTCCCAGTATTTTGCTGTAGCTGGATTACAATTTCACGATACATCCAGAAATCATCATAATATTTTCCTTATGATCATAATATTTTCTTGCTGATCATAATATTTTCCCAGTGATCCTATTATTGTCCTGTCGAAAATTTTGTGATCACTTAGAATCATATTATGATCACTAGTAACATATTATGATTATTTTGTGCACTATTTACATTTTCTTCAATTTTGTACATTTCTTCAATTTGATTTTCGTACAAAAGTTTTCTACGTGAGTACAAAAAATAAAAAATACACTTTTTTTTTATCACTTTTTACTTATTTTATAACACTGAGTAAAATCTAATTTGAAGGTTCCTGGTTAGACCGAATTCTTTCTTCTACAAACAATGTCACTATTAAAATGAATATCAGTAAGTTGTTTGCTATTTTTTGTTTTTTTTTTATTTTTTATTATGTATTATTTTCTTTGATTGCGTCTTATAACTTCTTTTCACAAAATCTGAAACAAGAATGACGCTAACTGGTCAATGACGCTCATAAAAAGATATACTGACCATCTTATAGTTGTCGAAACCATACCAATGATTGTGAACATGGTATCTCTCAGTACAAATAGTAATATGATTGTAATTCGAAGAGAGGAATATGGTTGTCCGGATAATATATGATTGTAGCCGAAAGAAAAATATGATAAGCGAAAAAAGGAGAGATTTTAACTATAAAATGATTACAGACGACCATATAACTTGTAAATTATGATTAATACATTAATAGTATGATTGCAACAACCATGTATGGCAGTAGGGATCATAGTTTTGTAGCCGTGATCATATTGCAACCATATCTTTTCTCTGCGTGAAGGAATAGGAAGTTGCGCAATAACATTTTTTAAGTGAAGTTGTACTTTAACATGTGTGCTGTTAAGCTGCTTATTAGAGTTGGTATAGTCAATTGCGCTTTAGACTGTGTCAGGCACATAGCTAGGAATTTATTTCGGGGGGGGGGGCTTCTTAAAATTTTTTTGTTTAATTTTTCCGTTTTTTTTTTTTTGTTTACTGGGGAAGCTTATAAAACTTAAAAAAACTCGTTATTAAAAGAAAAAAATTAAAATGCGTGTAGTTTTAGTCAGAAAAATCGCACAGAAACACATATTTTTTCCATTTAAACGTTTTTTTTTGACTTCGTTCAGTTAATTTTTATATATAGAGGTTTTATTTTGTGTATTTTTTTGCTTAATTAAAATTTAGAATTTTCACCATGGTGTTATTTGTTTATCATTGTACCAGGTGTCCTTTTTACAATTTAGAGAGCAGTTAACAGTAGACGGAGGCAGAAAATTTTATAAAAATATCTGTAAGAACCCAAAAATATCTGTAAGGGCCTAAAGGTTTTTAAAACTTGTTTAATATTACAACTAAGAGTGGCTAATAACCATAAAGGAAAATTTTTTTTCTAACGCAGTTTCTAAGTTCTAAACTAAATTATATATTTCATGTGTAATTTGATTTCTAGGTGATTTCCATTTTCGAAAATTTCAGTTTTTTGTCAATATTTAAAATTTTATGTAATCCGTTTGTGATATGGAATATATTGTGTTACCCATTTTCTGCCAAGCATGGATTCCGTGCGAATTTTCTGACAAAACTTCGTAAAAGGATAGGTAGACGTGTCTTTAGAGATATTTTGGTTAAAAATGGATTAAACAATTTAAATACTGTATCGCATATTCTTGTCATTTTAATACTTTTTGGACAAATTTTTAATTTATATGTGCGGTTTTCTTGTTCGATATTAGTTTTAATGTGGTGTAATAATTAGCGCGTTGGACTGTTACACGTGAGGTTGCGGGTTCGAGCCCCAACCAAGGCAACATCAATTTATGAAAAATAGTAATATGTATGAGTTTTTTCTATCCCTCATACATATCGCAGCGTCCTCCTTCGGTGTTCCCATAGCACTTAACCCCACCGAAGTAAAATAATATGAAAATAATATAACAGGGCTATGAACTAAAAAAAGCTTCAACAAAGTTCGCCAACTCACCATCAGATGGCGCGCAACAACTGTTCTAAAATTCAACTTCTCGCGCAATTGAAGCTCTTCATCTTTCACCACCTTTGACTTCTTCTCTATCCCCTTTCCAAAGGAAGCAACACGTTAATGAGTAGGAAGTATTTCCTGAGTCTTGCTTCTCTTTAAAAAAAAAAAAAAAAAAAAAAAAGGTCCCAGCAAAAAAGAACTTGGATGTAATGCTTTACAAACTACTTCTTTCATTGCTTCTAAAGTATCCGTTAGTATATTTTTACAGCTTTTGTAGAATTACTTCTGAACAACATCCAAAAAATCACTTAAGTATTGTTTCTAAAGAATAATTGCTCTAAAAGTGATCGTAAAAAGTGATTTTCGTATCATTTGTCATTTCCAAACAAAGGGTCGATTCTCGGCGGGACCAATATATTTTTTATTTTTTTTCCATTTTTTTCTAATTCTATTAATTTTTTTTAATATTTATAATTAATTTGTTTAAATTCAAAATTTTTTAATTTTTAAAAATATGTATGTATAAAAAAAATGGTGAGAATTTGCTTTTTATGCACCTGTAAAAGTAGTTCTGAAAACAATATTGATTTGGAGTGCACCTTTTACACTTGTTTCAATTTTAAAGATTATCGGAAAGGTTAAACATTAAAAGTAAAGTACATCATTTATATTTTGATTTCCAATGGACTGCGCCATTCCAATATGATCTTAGACTAATTTCAAAGCGCAACAATAATTTTAAGCCCGATGGTTCCAACGCGAAATGAAAGTAAAATTCCAGAGGATTTTGCAAAGTCAGCTCGGTTTCTTATTTTATGACCTCTTGAAATATCTGTGTGGCGCGAAAGCGCGTTCACGAATAAGTTAAATTTCAACTGTTCTTTTCTGTTCTTCTATTTTATTCGCAATTATCAAACAAACAACTGACATAATATAATCTTATGCTGATAGAAAACTCCTGAAAAACTAGAAAAAGGTAAAAATTAGTTAAAAGGGGTCCTGCACAGAAAGCTTTTGAAATTAGGAAATCCTTTATGCTAAATATTAGTACACTCAACCAAAAAAGTCTGTAATGGCTACTGAAAATTTTGCTGTTATTACGGGAAATTTAACTGTTTTGAGGACAGCGGTAGTTTTTGCTAATTTCAGCAACACATGTTTGCTGATCTGTAGTACAATAAAATTAGTAGAAAAAATTAGTAGCCGCTACTAAATTTTAGAAAAATTTATGTAAACTGCAATTCAAAATCGATTTGCTAAAATTAGTTAAAAAACTTACTAAATATAAATAATTTTAGTACAATGAAATTAGTGTAAATAATTAGTTGCAGCTACTAAATTTCAGTAAATTGTTGTAAACTGTAATTTTTTTCTTTCGATAGTAACAAGCGTATAATTACTTCATGGTACTTGAAATTTGGAGTCAATATTGCAAACGGTTCTCCAGTTATGACCTTTTTATGCATTGGAGATACAATAAAATTTTCTGAGTGTTATTTCCAAACTAAAAATATATCAATAGTAACAAATACAAACTAAACAAGAATTTTAAAAAATCAAAAAATAAATTTTTATTTAGTATATTTTTCTGCTAAATTTAGCACTTGATTTTAAAAAATTAGTAAAATGTTTTGCTAAAATCAGCAGCGAGAATTAGTAAAAAAAATCCGTAATTTGTAAAAAGAGAATAGCAAAAATGATTACTAAAAAACAATTGTACTAAAAATCAGTATAAAAATAGTAAAGTTCGATTGGAAACAGTTTACAAATATTTTTACTAACTTTTTTATCGAAGTGTAATTGCTGAATATTAATAGAAAAAAAAGCAAGAAAGAAATTGTTATATATTCAAAAGTTAATTCATGTTTAAACTTAATTGAGTAGAATACAAATAATGAACGCTCCTGCTACAATAAACTGAAATATTTGCTAGAAAATAGTAGACTGCTTTCTGCAGTATAGATTTTATTCGCATTAAAAAAGTAAAAAAAAAAAAAAATAAAAATTTTAAATTCTTTGTGATAGTCGACTAATTTCCAGTAAATTTTTTGCTGATTTTAGCAGGGTAAATTGTCATTTTCGATTAACTAAAATATAGCTGAAATTTTGTAAATTTAACAGATTTTGTCTTGCTGTTTGTATCTGTTTATTTAGCAAACAGATTCTGCTGGATTCAGCTGTTTTTTCACCAAAAATTTTTGAACGTTTTTATATTAGTGTATGAACAACTGAAAAAATTTCTCGAATGAACAGGTGAACTAGAAGAACACACTGGTTCAAAAATAAAATTGATTGAAATGAACTATGAACTGTAATACCAAATTCTAGTCATTTTTATTCCGATTGTTTGTTTGTACAAAATGTTTTATTTTGTGTGAAAATTTCCGAGTGTCCTCACATTTTTACTCACCACTTGAATTTTTTTTTACCATAGACTAACACTCAGGCGATGCCCCCTACTTATGCTAGTACATTGTGTTAGAACTAGGAAAATAGAATAGATTTCGACAATTTTTATCACCAAACTGTTAATAATAAACAACACGAATAAAAAGCAACTGATAGTGCGTCTTTGTGAAGAGAACGTGATTAAAATAGACACATGTTTCAAGAGGCAATCAAATTAAAATCCGAGCTAGATTTGTAAAAACCTTTACGGTTTTGTTTTGGCAACAGTGTACTTTCATTTCGCGTTTGAAACATAGATTCTGACCGCAGTGATCATTTTACAGGATCTTCTAAAACCGCAGAATATAGTTTTGTTAAATATATTGCAAGTTTTGTTATATAATTTACAGTCACTTCCAAAATAAATTTATTGTTTCTTCTAAAGTACGCTTTTTCATGGACAGTTAATAATTTTAATTTGAAAAAAAATTATGAAAATCAAACATTATAATGCTGAACTTAGGTTAGAAAAAAATTTTAAAATGTCGAATTATGCCAAATTATCACCCTACAGTAACGGCTTGGGCTTGCAGGCAGAAAAAAACCGAAGGCTAATTTATCAATTTTATGTTTATCTTATAATAAACATGACGAAAACTATTTGTAGTAACAATAAAAAATAGCCACTTATCAATTAAAATTTGCGAAAAAAAATGTCTGTTCCTTATTTGCAAATACATTCTATAAATTGCTTCTTAGTAAAAGAGAGGATTGCTTTCTATTTATTTTCTAACCTCTTTGATTATGCCTAGCACACATAACTATTCAAGATTTTTACAAAAAAAAACCAATAAAAAAACAGTTTCTATGGCCACCAAAAGGCTTAAAAAAATTTTTAGAAAGCAGTTTTCGCAATTGGATTTTGAGTCTATTCTATTTATGAAAACTTAAAAAACTTGGTCATTTGGTATTTGATTTCAACAAAAAATAAATATTTTTTATTAAATTTTTTAAAAAATGTTGTTGCTTTCGACGTATTTTTTTACGTTTGAAAATTTGTGGAATAATTTCGGGGGGCTCCCACCCCCCCTAGCTACGTGCCTGGACTGTGTATATTTAGTTGCGCATAGAGTTTGTGTGTATATTATATTGTAGTATTTAAAGTAATATAGTGTTAAAAAAACAAGTGTATATGTTCAAAATGTATCTAAGAGAGCGTGTTGTTTTATTTGCAAAGCGCACCCACCCAATTTATTTAAAGGAGATAAAGGTGTATTTTAGAAGGCAAACGTAACAATTTGTGTCAGCGGTGGGATTGGTTATTTAGCTTGCAAAAGAAAACAACCCGGTTTATTTAAAGAAATAAACCAACGTTTTTAAAAGTTAAAAACATCGGAACATAAAAAGCTATGCAAGAAATTTTACACAGAAAAGAGAAAGAAAATATAAAAAATAAGCATCTTATATTTAGTAATTTCAGTAATATAATATTTTTGTAAGTGAAAATTGGATACATAAATCTCCGTACATGCATCATGTATGTCCACACATGTGCATTAACGAAATTTGAGGTAATATCTACATGCATGATCATGCATGTTCATGCGTGTTCATGTGTGTTCATACATGTATTCACATGTAGATATTACCTCAAAAAAATCATGTCGATTTTTAGCTGGGCTAATAGAAAACTTAATTTTTCATTTTTATTTTTTTTGGAATATTGTCATATTATAAGAGAATTGAAGATGATAAAAAAACTGATATCGAATACGGTTTAAGCATCCAAAAACACATAAGAACAAGGTAAATTACTTTAAAGAGTTTTTACCAACATTTTTTCGTTGGCAAGTATTATTTGATCAAAATATCGGAATCACAAACATAAAAACTTTTCAGTTATTGATTTCAAAAAAAAAAAAAATATGTCTTTAATTTTTTAGCACTCCTCTAGTCGTTTAAGTTTTTAAAACAATCGGAAATCTTATTCAAATCGCTAAGATTGGAAGATATTTGACCATATATGAAAAGTCTCAATTATTTGCAAGTCTGTGCTATTAAAAATAAAACTGAAAATGGTGTTCATGTTTTTACTTCTCATTCGAGGATTTTTTAATGTTAGTTTTATTTTTCTATTGCAGTTTAAAACGAAAGCCTGTATGAGGTTTGTAATTAATCACTTTTATATTTGTTTTTAGGATAAATGTATGTATTATCTGCCCACATTGTATATACAAAGAATTAGTATAGATACTATGTATATATCGTCAGTTTAGTGTGAAAAGGCGCCTAGTCCACATATTAGGAAATCCTGGACTTAAATGTGATATGACAGAATAAGAAAAAAATACTTTATTTGTGGAAAAAGCTTTATAATTCTTGTCGTTATGCAGTGAAAGATAAAGGTCCGAAGTCAGAATTCTGCAAACAAAATGAGCTAAGTCCATTTAACCTTCTAATGCTTTCTTCTGATTACAATAATATTTAAACCATATATTTGGCGTTGAAAATCTACTATGGAACAAATATTAAAATTTTAGTTTATAGCGGTATAGCGCAACAAAGGTTGAAGACGTATCTTAAAACTCAGTAGTCAAATAATTTCGGTTTTTGCTGGAAATAACACTATCAATAAAATAAAATGACGTACTATAATAGATGAGACTAAATTTATTCATTAATACGTAAAAGTAAAGGGTCCGTGCCAGACGCAATCGTCCAAGCAGTCCTCAAATACTTTTAATAAATTTTTATTATTTTATGATAATGGGGCATGAACAGACAGCTGAACGTCCTATTTGCCCACATATCCTTTTGGTTTATCGAAAACTACTTAATTATTTTTATTATAGTTTATAAATTTCCTTTATAATTTATTCCCTTCTATTAGTTTTTTTGTCAAATGATTGAATTTACAGTTTTTAAAAAATGTTGATGTTTATTGTTCGAATTCAAAGTTAGAATGACAATTTTCAGATTGTATTTCATATTTATATTGAAATTTAAGGTAGAATTCAAATATTTAAAAAAAATTAAATAAAACCCAATAAACAATAATTAAAAATCCAAGAGTCCAATATTATCAATATTTGAAATAAATAAAATATAAAAGTGATGCTCAATTACAGTCTTGGCAATTTAATTAAAACAAACAAAATGAACCAATTAAGTAATCACAAACGAATAAATGACAGTGAAAAGCTAGCTTTGTTGTTATCGGTACTGTACGCCAATTCGTAAATGTATTTTTGGCAATTTTTCAAATATTTTTTTCTATTTAAAAAGTTAATTTTTACAAATTTTCATTTTACATGCTTCTCGCTTGAAAACTGTCCTTATACAAAAAAGTTCGTAGGCAAAAAAGTTAGGCAGTTAAGTTTTCTATGGATATAATACAACTTGGTTAATAAAATATTGTTATTTAGCCAAAAACTATTTAAAATCTGAAGACCGCCTACAATACACTGTCTATTTAAATTAAACTGTATACATAATTCTATTGTATGGCTTTCAAGTTTTTGTTTAACAACAACAGGAAATTCGTAAAATTGTTAGATTATTTTTTGGGATGGCTACAGAAACTCTCAAAACTATAATAGTCTTAGCCAAAAATCTAGACTCTACCAGGTAAAAAGTTTCGAAAATCGGTTTTCATGCTGAAAACCGATTGCATATAAATGACTCAGGCAATACGGATGAGTGGATAATTGGAAAACGTGATTGGTCTAATATACTCGCAGAATATTTTTTCCTTAAAATCTGCTGAATATGTACATTAAGAGAACTGGAAATAAGTTAAAAAAAACTTTGAGTTTGAAGCATTCGTATTTGAGTTTATTTTTAATTTTTTATTCATTAACTGGCAAAGTCGATAAAAATACTAGAGACGATTATTTTAAAATTCATTTTATTACACTGTGAGACAAATGGTAGGGGTCAGTGATCGGGAAGGGTTCAAACTACCGGGGAAAGTTATATCGGTAAAAAAGAAGTTATACGTGTCCCGGCGTTTCGCTGGGTCACCTCTAGGAATCGAGATATATCGATTTGACCTTTGGTGGACTTTTTTTGACATAACTCGAGAACCACTAGTCCGATTTTGCTCAAACAATTTTGAAAAAATTAAAAATTACAATTCCTTTAATCTGTTCATATAACGTTTTTCTATATACTCAACAGTTTTGCCGGTAAAAATAAATGTATGAAGAAAAAATATTTTTTGCCTAAAATATTAAAAAAAAGTAATAAACAAAAGGTTATTGATTTTTATGGTAGCGATAACAAACATTTATTTTTACCGGCAAAACTTTTTTAATTTTTTTAAAATTGTTTGAGCAAAATCGGACTAGTGGTTCTCGAGTTATGTCAAAAAAAAGATATATCTCGATTCCTAGGGTTGACCCAGCGAAACGCCGGGACACGTATAACTAGTTTTTGACCGATATAACATTTCCCGTTGATTTCATCCCATCCCGATTTTGACTGTCGCATAGTGTTATTAGAATTGATTGCAATGGAATGACTGCCCTAATAAAAAAATGTTTTAAAAAAATAGTGTTATGTAAAATAGTTTACATAAATATATACAATCGGGTGTTATATAATAATCAGGTGTTAATGTGATATAACATAAAATTGTATATAAGCATATATAAATTATTAGACCATATTAAAGTTAAAATAATTTGATAGGGAAAATGAAACAACATTATTATGTGAAATCTAAATTGTACAAATTATTTTTTTTAATGAAATTATACTATATAATTTTATGTGAAATTATTAAGTTGATGAAATTATATATAGTTTTAACCTGATCTAATTACATATAATTATATCAAATCCTATTATTATATTAAAAACATTTTTAAACGGGTGAGAGAAAAAATCAAAAAAATGTATTTATTTTGCAATTTCACTACTTATTTAATTAAAATAAGTTTGCTGAATTACTTTTTAAATAACTGTTGTACTTTTATGATAAAATTATTGTGAGTGTTATTATAAAATAATATTCTCCTCTCACTCACCTAAACTACAAAAAAGGAAATATGCAATTGGGGCCAATTTGAGCCCCAAATTTAAAATTGGTCAAAATAAAAAAATATTTAGGGGCACTTTTATAGTCAGAACTGAGATCGATTTTTTCTATAATTTTACTTAATTAAGAAATTAAAAAAAAAAAATAAAAATAACTAGCCCTTAAAACAAGCAATTTTTGATAGTACACAAGTTTGCTTGGCCACTTTTCATATTGAGCTAACGATATGCATTGTTATTTCTGATGGTATGTTTGTTGTACCTTCTATGCATGTAGTTGGACAATATAATTCAAAAGTATGCAAAAACAACATTGGTACTTGCTTTTAAATAACAATTTATCAAGCAGAAAGTGAATTTCTAAAATTCCGCATATTTTTTGAGCAGTATATCTATGATTCTTTGTTTACAACTCATTTCATGCTTTCTTAATTGTTAAACAGTGTCGAAGTTTAAATATTTGCATTTAAAAGGCTTGATTTATCTAACCACAAATGAGTCTTTTAGATGTGTTAGTAACACTTGTTAATAACAAATGTCACTTGAATATTTTAATATATTGTATTACGAATTTAAAATCAAGTGTTTGTTAAAATCAACAAATTATAAGGGCCTGTGGTATTGCCACTACATAATAAATTTTTTACTCTAGCGTTATCTAAGTAAAGATATTCAAACTAAATTTTCTACTTATGTAAAATGTTAACAAAAATTGGTACTAAGTGTTGATATAATATTGCGGTTTTTTTTTTCTATTAAAAAAAATGTAGTTTTTTTTTGTTTAAAAGGCGCTTTCACAATGGTAGAGTGACTCTACTCTGCAGCACAGATTGAAATGTTAACTGTTCAAAATGCAGAGTAGAGTTACTTCAAAAGAATATTTGACATTTTAATACTTACGCAATTTTTAGCGAATATCTTTAGACGATTTCCATTGCATTTAATATGAAATAATTTTTTATTTTATATATTTCTCCTAATTGAAATCATTTGTTTTTATTTGTTATTATTTTCAATATTTTTTTATAATTTGTTGACAATTAGAGATGTGAACAAATTAGTGATGTATTTTTTAGGTATATTTGTCATGTTAAACAGTTAACAGATCAATGTTAACTCTAGAGTGGAGCAAATTTGTACTCCAGAGTCAAACAAGTTTTAGAATAAAGAGAGATAGCAAAATATAAAAAACTGTTAGTATGAAAGAGAAGAAAACTAAATTTGCTACAGATTGGAGTACTCCATCATTGTAAACGCACCTTAAATGTTAAAGTTCATATTTTATTTCAAACTACTCTTTATAGCATTTAATATTTTTTATTAAAAAAAAATTAAAGAATGTTGAATACCCGTGGAAAAATAATTTTATTCAAAATTAATCAAATTTATTCAATTAGATAAAGTTTTTTAAAGGCTTACTCGTTTTTTATATATTCAGATATTGCCTATACGGTGTAACATATGAATGCATATAATCATTTTTAAACGAAATAACTTGTATATAAATGTATAAAAAATATCAATAAGATAAGACCAAAATCCCGATACAATTGTATCAAATTATACACAAAAATATTTTAATTGATATATTTAGACTTTGCTTTATCAAATTAAATTAATCCATTTTACGAATTAAATTGAATAAAAATTTTTTCATGGGTAAGTATAATTTTAAATACTTTGTTGTTATGGTTATGGTTTTGTATTTAAGAACCACCACGACGTATAAGTAACAAGAGTTTGAACTGAACTAAAAAATCACTCATACGTTGTGTAGTTTTTACGCTGTTTGTAGAATTCTCTGCGTATGAGTAATATGTTTATATGTACGTATGTGCCTTTCCATACCTGCCTCGCTACAGAAAAAAGCATAAGGCAAATTTCCAGTATGGAACAATTCTAATAAATTTTCAGAAAAAGTGGGCGAAGTAGGCGTGGTTCAATGTTGACCAAGTTTGCGCTTAATTTTAGTATACACTCAACATAAAAAGTCTGTAATGGCTACTGAAAATTTTGCTGTTATTACGGGAAATTTAACTGTTTTGAGCCCAGCGGTATTTTTTTTTTTGCCAATTTTAGCAACACATGTCTGCTGATCTGTAGTACAATAAAATTAGTAAAACAAAATTAGTAGCCGATACTAAATTTTGTAAAATTTCTGTAAAATGCAATTCAAAATCGATTTGCTAAAATCAGTTAAAAAACTTACTAAATATCATAATTGTAGTACAATGAAATTAGTACAAATAATTATTTGCAGCTACTAAATATCAGTAAATTGTTGTTAACTGTAATTTAAAATCAATCTGCTGAAACTATGAAAAAAGTGTACTAAAAACTAAACAAACTGTAAAATCTAAAAACAAAATTAATAAAATTTCTTTCGATTGTAACAAGCGTATAATTACTTCATCGTACATCGTACTAGCGGCCCTATGCTCCTTGCAGGAGTAAAAGGAACAAATATACTTGAAATTTGGAGTCAAAATTGCAAACGGTTCTCAAGTTATTACCTTTTTATGCATTGGAGATACAATAAAATTTTTTGGGTGTTATTTCCAAACTAAACCCTTATTCCAAAAATGCTTTGTAAAGTTATAGCAGGTTTACAAAACTTCATTTTCATACAAAATTTGTTCATTACACCTCCTATAATTTTACAAAGTGTTTATGAATTTAGGGGTAAGAATATATCAATAGCAACAAATATAAACTAAACAAGAATTGTAAAAAATCAACGAATTCTTGTAATTAAAATTTTTTAAATTAGTATATTTTTCTGCTAAATTTAGCACTCGGTTTTGAAAAATTAGCAAAATGTTTTGCTGAAATCAGCAGAAAAATATACTAATTTAAAAAATTAGTAAAAAAATCCGTAATTTGTAATAAGAGAAGAGCAAAAATGATTACTAAAAATAAAAATTGTACTAAAAATCGGTATAAAAATAGTATTGTACGATTGCAAACTGTTTACAAATTTTCTTACTAACTTTTTTATCTGAGTGTATTATTTATAAGAACTTAATGGAATTAAAAAAAATGACAGAAATTTCACCATACCAGTATAGCTTTTTATGGACAATTTAAAAAAATCAGAACTCTTTCTTATTTGTCAGCTCCTTTTGTATCAATTCTTCAAGTTTCAGCGTAATATTCGGCTCGGTTTTGATTTAAATGAAAGTCAGTAGATCGGTTTTCAAGTGATTTTAAATTTATTTTAAATTACATTTTCAGTTAACTTAAACTACAAACTATTTTGAATGTGGTTTTAAGTAAAATATTTACAGACTTTTTTCTATTAGTATAGCTATATATTCGTTCATGCCTATCAACGTCAAGTATTTAAGAAAAACCTAAACCAATTATACTACAAAAAATTTAAAAATTTACAGCGTAACCCGGGTAAAAAAGAGTATATATAACATATATTTTTTAATATGAAAATATATTATAATATAAAATAATGTATGTGACCTTATATGTTTTATATGATGATATATAAGAAAATTTTCTAGAAATTTTCTAATATGTAATCATCAGTATATCAGTATTTACTTTATTGCAAAATGTATATATAGGAATATATTATTGATAAAACCGTTAAAAATTTTATATACAAATAGATATGAAAAATATTTTTAATTTTATTTTATATGTATATAACTATATAATTGAACCCAATTTGATTTTCGGGAAACTAATTATTCTAGATTGAAAAATTGTTCGTTTTCGTTTTCGATTTTCATCACACCCCTCAGTGTGTAGGACCTGAAATCCTGCTGCCCTTCAATACAAAGTTTTTTTTTTATCATTTAAATTTAATCATATCGTATTGTATTAACTTATATCCAATTTGATCGAGACCAAATTCGGATATAAGTTTATCATTTGATATAACTTTGTATCATTATAAATACAATTATATCCGATTTGATACAATTTAATACAACCATTTTTCGGATGAAATTATATCCAGTTACATATTGAAAATATAAATACATATTGCAAATCACATATAATTTTATATAAATTTTTTTACTCGGGAATGCATAAAATTTTACAACAGTATTATTGTAGGATTTTAAGCTAATATGTGAAAGCAGTATTCGCATTTACCTAATAATGAAAAAATTACAAAGCTCTACATAATATGGCAATATTTATAAGTTGCACAATTTTGCAGTGGTTTTAGGATAATTAAGGGGTGCTGATTTTGAATCTGCAACCAGTTTGTTCAAATTGACTCTATGTTTTGCACAACCCGAGTAAAAAAGTTTATATAAAATTATATATGAATGGATATATTTGTAATATGTAACTGGATATAATTTCATCCGAAAAATGGTTATATTAAATTGTATCAAATTGGATATAATTATATTTACAAGGATACAAAGTTATATCAAATTATCAACTTATATCCGATTTTTGTCCCGATCAAATTGGATGTAATTTAATACAATACGATATGATTAAATGCAAATGATAAAAAAAATTTGTATTAGATGGCAGCAGGATTTCACGTCCTACACACTACCAGACGCAGGTTACTGTTGATAATAAGTAACTATTAAAGACGATATTGTTGAATTCTTTAAAGATTAGCCAACGTATTCAAAACGAAAAAGCATATGCTAACTAACTAGCTGCCAGCTTTCCATTATGGGAATTTGTGTGTAAAAAAGATATGTAACAGCAAGTTAGCTACCATACACCATACATGGGAATTTTTCATTACCATTGAAATTTCATTACCATTAGTTGCCACTAATGACAATGAAAAAATTTCATTACCATTTAATGATAATGAAATATTTTGCACTAGAAAAAACATTACTAATGGTAATGAAATCACACTAATGTAAAAAAAAACTAATTACAATTGATTAAAAAACCATTTGTTTACAAAAATATTAATATAATATTAATATAACATAAGCTACAATCAGGGATGGAAAAGCCCTCAAGCGAGCCAAAAATATAAACATTTTTCTTAAAAGCTAAAATGCGGAACGCACATGCACATCTCGCTGTGCGATTTACGAATAAGAAATTCACACATGTGCAGGTGCAGACTGGTACTTGCACATTACACATCAAGATGTGTATGTGCAAAATGTGCACACATGTGCGCGCACATGGATGTAAAAAATCGCTGAAATTAAAAAAAGTTTCAAATACCAGAAAAAATCGCAAAAAAATGCAAAAATGAGAAAAAATCGCCAAAATTTGAAAAAATGCCAAAATTGAAAAATTTTGTAAAAATTTTGAAAAAATCGTCATACTTGAAAAAATTGTCAATATTTGAAAAAATTGCCCAAATAGTTAAAATTTAAAAAAAAATCGTCAAAAATTAGACAAAATCGCCAAAATTGCAAAATATCGTAAAAATTTTAAAAAAATGTTCAATATTTGAAAAAATTACCAAAATCGTCAAAATTTCAAAAAGTCGTCAAAAATTGGAAAAAATCGGAAAAATTTGAAAAAATGCCAAAATTGAAAAATTTTGTAAACATTTTGAAAAACTCTTCATAACTTGAAAATATCGTCAATATTTGAAAAAATTGCCCAAATAGTCAACATTTATAAAAAACCGTCAAAAATTAGACAAAATCGCCAAAATTGCAAAATATCATAAAAATTTTGAAAAAATTGTTAATATTTGAAAAAATTACCAAAATCGTCAAAACTTCAAAAAGTCAAAAAGTTCAAAAATTGCCAGAATTGAGAAACTTGTAAAAATTTGTGAAAATTGACAAAAATAAGAAAAAATCGCCAAAATTTAAAAAACAGTCCAGGTATTAAAAAACGAAATTTCCAAAATTTATTTCTCGCATTTATTTTTCCTTGTTCCACCCACAACCGTTGTCCGTTTTCATTTAACTTATTTAGTTTTCGAGATATGTGGGACATTCCAAATAAAAGCCTTTTTCTCTCTAAGAGGCTTAGTTTTCGAGAAAAACGCGATTTTAAAATCTAGCAATGCAAGTCGAAATCTAGTTTCACTATCGGCGTATTGGTAATGACTTTTGACCTTTCGTGCAGTCATTTTTCCTCTAGCTCTTCTAGTTTTCGAGATATGGACGATTAAAATTTTATTTAAGCGATTTTCGCATTTATTTTTCCGCATATGACTCACTATGACTTCCTTGTTCCAAACCCGTTGTCCGTTTTCATTTAACTTATTTAGTTTTCGAGATATGGGGGACATTCCAAATAAAAGCCCTTTTCTCTCTAAGAGGCTTAGTTTTCGATAAAAACGCGATTTTAAAATCTAGCAATGCAAGTCAACATTTAGTTTCGGTATCGGGGTATTGGTGGTGGGTTTTGACCTTTGGTGCAGTAATTTTTCCTCTAGCTCTTCTAGTTTTCGAGATATGGACGATTAAAATTTTATTTAAGCGATTTTCGCATTTATTTTGCCGCAGATGACTCACTATTACTTCCCTGTTTCAAAACCGTTGTCCGTTTTAATTTAACTCATTTAGTTTTCGAGATATGGGGGATATTCCAAATAAAAGCCCTTTTCTCTCTACGAGGCTTAGTTTTCGATAAAAACGCGATTTTAAAATCTAGCAATGCAAGTCAAAATCTAGTTTCACTATCGGGGTATTGGTAGTGACTTTTGACCTTTCGTGCAGTCATTTTTCCTCTAGCTCTTCTAGTTTTCGAGATATGGACGATTAAAATTTTATTTAAGCGATTTTCGCATTTATTTTTCCGCAGCTGCCTCACTATGACTTCCCTATTCCAAACCCGTTGTCCGTTTTCATTTAACTTATTTAGTTTTCGAGAAAAACGCGATTTTAAAATCTAGCAATGCAAGTCAAAATTTAGTTTCGGTATCGGGGTATTGGTGGTAGGTTTTGACCTTTGGTGCAGTAATTTTTCCTCTAGCTCTTTTAGTTTCCGAGATATGGACGATTAAAATTTTATTTAAGCGATTTTCGCATTTCTTTTTCCGCAGATGACTCACTATGACTTCCCTGTTTCAAAACCGTTGTCCGTTTTAATTTAACTCATTTAGTTCTCGAGATATGGGGGATATTCCAAATAAAAGCCCTTTTCTCTCTACGAGGCTTAGTTTTCGAGAAAAACGCGATCTTAAAATCTAGCAATGCAAGTCAAAATCTAGTTTCGCTATCGGAGTATTGGTAGTGAGTTTTGACGTTTGGTGCAGTAATTTTTTTCTAGCTGTTCTAGTTTTCGAGATATGCACGATTAAAATTTTTTTTAAGCGATTTTCAATTTTTGCGAGAAATGAATTTTGGCGATTTTTTCAATTTTGTAAAACCGAAATTTTGGCGATTTTTTATAATTTTTGAAATTTCGAATTTCCGACAGTTTTGACATTTATGCAATTTTTTTAAATTTTGACGATTTTTTCTAAATTTCACTTTTTTCAAGTTAGCCGATTTTTTTTTTAAATTTTTGATGATTTTTAAAATTTTGACGATTTTTCCAATTTTTGTGATTTTTTCCAATTTTGGAAATTTTTTCAAATTTTGACGATTTTTTCAATTTTAGCGATTTTTGCAAATATTTGACGATTTTTTTTAAATTTTTGACGATTTTTCAAATTTTTACGATTTCTTTTTTTCAATTTTTGTGATTTTTACCAATTTTGACGATTTTTCAAATTTTGACGATTTTTTCCAATTTTTATGATTTTTTTCAATTTTGTAAAATTTTTCAAATTTTGACAATTTTTTTCAATTTTGGCGATTTTTAAAATTTTTAACGATTTTTTTAAATTTTTGACGATTCGAATTTTAGACGATTTTTCAAATTTTGACTATTTTTTCCGATATTTTCCAATTGTTGTGATTTTTTTCAATTTTGGAAATTTTTTCAAATTTTGACAATTTCCAACCCTGATTTCAGTGAATTTTCTGCATTTTTACGTTCCTCGAAAAGCTTATCTGTCAATGGCATGCGCGGTTCCAGCAATTAATATAAGGGGAAAAATCATACGCCACAGTAGACAAATACATTGAGTTGGCCACTGAGGCGTATGATTTTTCCCCTTATATTAATTGCTGGAACCGCGCATGGTCAATGGTAATTATTTTTTTTAATTGATACATTATCAATGGTAATGAAATTAAAAACCATTGTCATTATTCAATGAAATCAAATTCCAAAATCATTAACATTAATTTGAAACAATGGTAACGAAAATAATTTCATTACCATTTATATCAATCAATGTTAATGAAATCGTCAATTAATTAGTCCACCTAATTCATTAGTCCCAAGTATGCCATACACTTTGTCATTTTGAAGACGGAAAATGATCTATAACAATATTCAATGTCTTATTTCTGCACTCAAAACTTATCGGACCAGAACAAAATATATACGTCGTTGGAAAGGTACTTGAAATACCTTACCAATGGTATGCAAGATGCCTAGATTTATTAACCCATTGCGAGCCGGGTCATGATTTTAAATGTTAATTTTATTAAATTGGAGTTTTTAAATTAAAAAAAAATTTAAAAATAAAAAAAGCTCAGAAAATATTAATTTAATGAAAAAATTTAGTAAAACATAAAAAAAATTGTTTTTGATGAAATGAGTTTCGAACTTGTGTCTGAGATTAACTAATATATTGCAATATATAAAATAAATATATAAAATTTTTAACGGTTTTATCAATTATATATTCTTATATAAAAAATTTGCAATAAACCAAATACTGATATATGATTTAATATGATTACATATGAGAAAATTTCTAAAAGTTTTTTTAATATATCATCATATAAAAACATATAAAGTTGCATACAATATTTTATGTTATCATATATTTTAATATTAAAAAATATATGTTATATATACTCTTTTTTACTCGGGACTTCAGGATTTAAATTTTTTTATTTTTCAGCCGATTTTTTCAATAAAAAATTTATAATTTAGTAACTATAGCTTCGGAAGGAAAACGCTTCACACAGTTTAAGATTTCAAACTTTTTTAAGGTTTTTTTTAAATTTTAAATATAAGACGAAGTCCGATTTTAAATATCAAAGCCAATTTGGAAAGAAAAAAATTCCAACATTTATACACTGAACCAAAAGTTGTAAGTGAAATCAATAATAAATAAATGTTATTATTCAAATTAATGTGTGTTTTTTTAAATGAAGATAATTATTTCCGTCAATAATTCTCTACAAAACAATTGTTGTTTTGATAATTTTTTGTCCATTTTTTAACAAAATTTAATTTGTTAACTCTAAAAAATTTTGTAAAAAGGCTGCAACGTAAATTTGATATAATTTTTCTTCAGTTTGAAAAAAAGAGTATTAAATCTGTGGAAAAAAGTTTAGTGAGGTTAGTTTTGTCGCGTCATTACTCGTGCTAGCACGTGTATTTGTAATTGTCAGAAATATCAATAAATTGATATTAAGTGTTTTTGTATTTCAAAGTATATATAATTAACAAATTCAGTGACTTAAAGTGAATTGCTAATTGAAGATTTATTAATTTTTATTTAAATAAATTTATATAATTTTGAACGTTCTCAATTAAATCGTACATTAAAATTTCTGTCATTAATTTTGATATTATCTATCTTTTTGTTTTTTTGTTTAAAGCAAACTATTAATGAAAGTTATAAATATAATGTATTTGAAATATCAATTTAAATAAAGTTACATGTTTTTGTATATAAAATGGTACATGTGTTTTAAATAAAGATTTTTTAGTGTATGCTATATTATAATTTCAATTTTATATTTCATTATTTTTTATATTTTATCAAATTCATAATAAAAAAGACATTGTATGTATATTGCTTCAAATAATTTTAAATTGGTGAAATATAACAAATAAAGAAATATAAGTCTAAAAATTAATAATAAATCGATAAAAAATTAATTAATTAAATAAAATGCATTGTTGAATTTAATAAAATGCATTGGTAAAACAACAAAATCATTATGCAATTTAATTAAATATAATTGTTAAGGCAACTAATTTTTGTTAATACGTTTGATGATATTTTGTCAAAATAATACTACATAAAATAGTTAAACGTCAAAATATAAATCTACTAAACAATGCGTTAAATTGATGGACAGGTTTTGTTAGTTGTATAGTGATCACCCATTCATCAATTTAATATGGATTTTAGTTGATTTCACAGCTGTTTTTGGTTCAGTGTATATATGTCATATTGCTTTAACAAATTATGTGCACTTTTAGAGCCTTTTGTAATTAAATTTAGACTTAAAATGACCAAAAAAATATTTTACTGTACTAAAACTCTACTGTACTATTACAGATTTTTTTTTTCAAAAACATCATATTTCATTCACTATTGGTTTTTTGCGAAATTATTGCGTGTTGCCAGTATCTAATCGAAAAATTAATTTATAATTAAAGTACGATTATGAATCGAGTTTTTTATTAACTATTTATTTAGCGAAATGTGTACTTTAACTATAGCAATTTTTAAAGACCAAATACATTTTTTTTTTATAAATTAGTACATTAGTGTTTATAATATTTCCCGTACGATCGAGTGTATCCCAGAAAAACTTTATGGGAATTAATTTGTGTAATTTAGTGTTCATATTTTTCATAATCACAAAAGTCTTATTTAATAATTATAAGATTAAAATATCTGATTTAAATTCAATTGTGAAAAAAAACAAAAATTGGCCTTCAAAAATAATAAATAAATAAAAATTCATTAAATAAAAATTGGTTTCCTTGTAATTTTACTTACAATGGACAAATTATCCCAAATATTCTCTATCTACCTCTCGATCACTCTATTTTATATTCCAGGCCTACATAAATTGTTTTTTTTGTTTTTGGATTTAATTATGTAGTAAATTTTATGACACTCCAAAGTGATATCATCTTAGAATTTAACAGAATGTCGCTATACCACTGTGGTTTGATTTTGGTGTCATATGCCTGTTTATCAATGTTTTTGTTTCCGCTTTTAAGCCCGAACATGATAATATCATAATACGTATTTGAATCACGAAACTTTACACATATGTTTTAACACTTACAACTTCGTTATACCACACACATATATGCTACTGTGGCACTTAAAGCATGCCATGATTATGCCTAGACCAATTAGCAGATTAGTTCACAATAATGCATGTCTAATACAATATGCATACACGTTCTATAAGGTATTAATTACTAGAATTCATGAACATATCATAAAAATAAACACAAGTCACGTTACACAAAATGAAAGAATAACAAAAATATTAGGTTTAGTTGAATATTAAATTTAAAGAGTTTTTATGAAATATTTTAGAAAAGTTTTAGTAATAAAAAAATTAATTCTTAAAAAATCATCTGGTAATGGTATATCGCACAGAAAAAGTATCTTTTTCGTATTACAAGTTAAATTTGTTTTACTTACAAGAATTTCAAGCTATCATGCAATGTAGGGGATATAAATATATGACGTTGTTACAGTCAACCAAAAAAGTCTGTAATGGATACTGAAAATTTTGCTGTTATTACGGGAAATTTAACTGTTTTGAGCCCAGCGGTATTTTTTGCTAATTTTAGCAACACATGTCTGCCGATCTTTAGTACAATAAAATTAGTAGAAAAAATTAGTAGCCGCTACTAAATTTTAGTAAGATTTATGTAAACTGCAATTCAAAATCGATTTGCTAAAATCAGTTAAAAAACTTACTAAAAATCACAATTGTAGTACAATAAAATTAGTAGCTGCATCTACTAAATTTCAGTAAATTCTTTTAAACTATAATTTAAAATCAATCCGCCGAAATTAGCAAAAAAGTGTACTAAAAAATACACAAACTGTAAAATCTAAAAAATTAATAAAAAAAAACAATTTGTTTTCTTTCGATTGTAACAATACGCATCGTACTTGAAATTTGGAGTCAAAATTGCAAACGGTTCTCAAGTTATTACCTTTTTATGCATTGGAGATACAATAAAATTTTCTGGGTGTTATTTCCAAACAAAGAATATATCACTAGTAACAAATATAAACTAAACAAGAATTGTAAACAATCAACGAATTCTTGTAAATAAAATTTTTTAAATTAGTATATTTTTCTGCTAAATTTAGCACTCGGTTTTGAAAAATTAGTAAAATATTTTACTGAAATCAGCAGCGAGAATTAGTAAAAAAAATCCGTAATTTGTAATAAGAGAATAGCAAAAATGATTACTAAAAAAAAAAAATTGTACTAAAAATCAGTGCAAAAACAGTAAAGTGCGATTGGAAACTGTTTACAAATTTTTTTACTAACTTTTTTATCTGAGTGTAGACACTTGCTAAGTCCTATGGAAATTGCCAAGGCTTTTGATACTTGCTAAGTACTATAGGTAGTGCTAAGTACTGTTAGTGCTTGCCAACTTCTATGGTACTTTCAAAGCACTTTTAGTACTTGCTATGTCCTACGCTACTTGCTAAGTACTGCGTACTTGCTATATTTTCTCTGTTTATACGTTTTGTAAAAATTAAAAAAAAAATACCACGAAGTTGTTTTAAATTATAAATTTTTATAAATTTATTTAATTATAAATTATCGAAGTACTTAAGTACTTCGATAATTATAAATTTTTTAGTATTTCCCTGGGTGTCAGGATTGAATTTTTGAATTTCCGTTTTTGCTCTTAAACGAAATATTTTTTATTTTTTCAACAATTATATTAATTTTTGCATTAAAAAATACAGAAGTTGTTTTTTCGAACTTTCTATATTTTCATTTATTTAGTTAGAATGTTGTTCTACCTCGACTCCAAAATCGGTTTGTGTGTTCCAATCATTATTTTATTATTGAGGACAACTAATAAGTTGGAGTGATGCCTACGTAATTGTATTATCTATCAGGAAATAGTCAACCTTTTTTTGAACATGGTACGATTACAAAACTATAAGGTAGCTAGCAATCATTCCTAATTATTATCTCATCTTAAAAAAATATTTGTCCATAATGTTTTCTATGAAAACGACAACTTTTGCAATTTTTTTACCATAACTAGAAAAAAAGTAATAATAATAATCTTGCTTTTAAATGTATAACTGGTGAAGATACAGATGTAAATCATATGGATGTGCAGCAGTTCAAGGCCCAGCTGCCATCTATATAGGTTGCGTGGATGCAATCCGGAGGATATTTAATGCAGATGGAACCTGAAATTCAAAAAATTACTGATGTGGTATTTTTTTTTTAAATTTAAGTGGAGAACCAAAAGCCGTTCAGTAGGAAAAATTCTGGCACTTAATGGCCTGCCTAAATCACTTGGCTTAGAAACCTGAAATTATATTTTTTACCTTTGAAAAACCTTGGTTTATATCCTTTAAATAAACCGGATTCTTTTCTATTGCAATCAAAATAACCCCACACTATTTTATTTGATATTAAGCTTATTAATTTAACACTTACACTTACTTTACATACAATAGTTCAACCCACGCAACTAAGCAAACGCTAGTGCGCAACTCACTATACAAGGCTAATATTCAATCGACTACACAGACGCTAATGCGCAACTGACTTACTTAAACGTCAAGTGGAAGCCTTTTTATAGTTTGTAGAACCAGCTGGAAAAGTCCAGAGTACTAAATTTATAACACTTATTTTATTCATAGCAGAGCCCCTAACCACTTTACATTATATATCAATTTATTATAGTACTGCCAGACTGACAGGTTTAGTATATCCCGTTTCTCGGGATATTTTTATTCTAAAATTCCAGAATTTTCTATACTAAACTAACCGTATTTTGCAACAATATGTATTCCCTTAAACATGAATTAATTCACAGATTATATACTTTTTGGATTTTTCGACAAAAATCTGGAAAAATATAGACCTATCGTAAGTGTCTCCCCAAAACCTTTTAACTGGAAACCTGAAATTAAAAATATATGTTTCGTATTTTTTGGTTTTTAAAAATCTTTAAGTGAAGCGGGAGCGGGGAAGGTTTCCTCCTCAAAGCCTTACTCGAAAACCTTCTGGTACACTCAAAATAGTTTTTAGTTTAAATTAACTGAAAATGTAATTTAAAATAAATAAAAAATCACTTGAAAACCGGTCTACTAACTTTTCATTTAAATCAAAAGAAATTTTCATTTATTTTTAAATGTTAAGAAATTAATCTAAAAAAGTAATGATTTTTCATTTATTTCGTTTTTTAACTTTCAAAAAATTAACTTCAAAATCCGTAAGAATAAATGATATTTAGTTTATTTCGTTTTTTTAACTGACCTGGAAATCTAAAAGCCTTTTTTTTAATGAAACATTTTAAATGAAAATATTAACTGTAACAGAAAATCCGTATTTATATGTAGTTTATTTTTAAAATAAAAGACAAAAGTAGTTGAGAAATATATTTCTTTTTAATTTAACTATACAATCAATTAAAAATAAATGTGCGGATAACTTTTTAAATAAACTACAGTCAGTTGCCGGAATAATATTTTCAGTGCATAAGATCCGCATCTACTTTTTGGAGTATTTAATACGAATACGATGCAAATGGAAAAAACCCTTTTCTTAAGGTGGGTAAATACTGTAACAACAGAATTTTAAGGGGCATATTAAACGGTTGTCAAAAATTCAAATAAAAATATTTTCACTATATTATTTTTTTACTTAAAATATATATTATTGTAGTATTTTCAAAAAATATTAGTTTTAAATTTCTCCGCCACAATCGCCAAGGTTGCCACTTCATTATTAGCCTTTTTCAAAAAATCAAAATCGGCTGCCACTGTACAGCCTTCATTAATTATTGGAACATAAAAATGTAAAGTGATTCTTAATACCAGATACATTGTCTAGTCTTATCATGGCCCGATTTTTACTTTTTAAATTTTTTTTAAACAAAGTTGCCACACAAACTTGAAAATTCCAAAAAATGCAAGAAAAAACAATTTTACTTGGGAATATAAAATTTATTTGACTGAAATTCAATAAAAGGTTCACGATAAGGACTACAGTTTTCTGTTGACTACGAAAGAAAAAAATCAGATCGAAATCGGTTAACCCACCTTTGGCTATACAGTGGCAGCCGATTTTAAACTCATGGTTGCGAGAAAAACGCGTTGGTAGCCTAAAGTTAATTTTAAGCTAAGAAAACAGCAAAATTTAGAAAAATTGTGAATGAAGAAAAGTTATATATCCTAGCTTATTACAAGTCCACCAAATTTGGGAGGAATCGGTTAATGGGTATTTGATATATTAAACCTAATATTCTTAAAAACGATGGTAGATATATTATTATACATTATGCTTTTGTCTTTTATTTTAAAAACAAACTACGGTAGAGGGGGATCCTTCGCCAGTGGGGCACATACACTAATCCCATTTTTCTCCGATGCTAAGGGAGATAAAAAATTGGAAAAAATATATTTGGTGCATTTTTCAATTACCTTTCCTTGACATCGACTTTGACGAATTTATATTACATGTGTTCATAGGCAGACATGTTTTTGTATTTTTGGGGTGCCAAAAAATAATTCAAAGTAGCTATATTTTTTAATAACTTCCTTAAATCGTGTGATAAATAAATAATTTTTCATTATGTTGGACCTATGATCCTAATATTTCAAATAATAATAATTTGGTTTTATTGAATGCTTAAAAGGTGTGAAAAATATTAATTTTATGCTAGTGCCTGTCTCTGGGGCACAATCACCAGAAGGCCCCTGGAGCTACAAAGAGTTGGTGCATCCCTACCTAAATAAGACTTTTCTATATGTTTAAAATATGTTTAATAGTAAATTAGAACAATGGTGTTCATTCTTAAATTTATATTAATTATTCAGTTTTTTGTAATTTTAAAGAATCATTATATTATAGTTTTAAATGATTTTTTTTAATCTAGTGGAGATTTATTGACTAAAAAGAATCACATATCTTAAAGAACTTATTATAAATTATTTATTTCAGTCATTAAAAGATTGACTTTGCCGTATTAACAAATTTTTTTGTTGAACTTGTATCTAGCTCTTTTGGCGAATATCCCTCAAGTTTGGGGCAGTTACGCCAATTTGGGTTACTTTGAAAATCATTAAAAAAGTAATAGAAAATATGAAAATAATTAGAATAAAAATCATAGAAATTAAAGCCAAGATGTGTAGTTCTTCAATTTGAAAGTAATTTTTGAAATATAATTAGGGGTTAAGAAACGACAGTGCTTTAGAAAAAAAGTGGCGAAGGATCCCCCCTCTACCCTACATATAAATACGGATATTCTGTTACAGTTAATATTTTCATTTAAAATTTTTCGTTAAAAAAAGCCTTTTGGATTTCTAAGTCAGTTAAAAAAACGAAATAAACTAAATATCATTTGTTCTTACGGATTTTGTATTTAATTTTTTGAAGGTTTATTATTTTGTGAAAAAGCTATAATTTTGTAAATTTTTTAATTTATTTCGTGTTTTGTTCCCATTTTTTAAATATATTGATTACTATATTTAGTTAGAATATTCTTCCACCTCAAGTCCAAACTCTAATATGACATTGTCATATTAGATTTTTATTTGTTGTTTCAAAAAGGGTTGATCATTTTCATGATAGACAATACAATTGTTTCGTAGACATCACTCTACTCTTCAGTTGTCCGCAAGAAGAAAATGATAACTTTCATACTCAAACCGAGACATTACATAAGGTACAAAAAACCAACGGGATGAGAATTTTGTACTTTCGTATATGAACTGTCTGATTTGGTTTTTTGTATTTTAATGCAAAAATTAAAATAAATATTGATTACTTTTATAACTTATATTAAGCCATCAGCACCTGCCCCATATGACGTGTCTTCAACATCCATCAAGGAATCGTTATTTCTTTGAAAACTGCGTGCAATTCTTACATCTTTTGATGTAGTTTTTATCTTTTTATTCTGCCCTCGTTTAAGATATACGATTTCTAATAAAAACAAGTTAATAATAAATGCAAACAAAAAGTGTTACACACAAATTTACCACATAGAGTATTACGTTGGTACTAGAACATATTTTACAAAAAAACTTGTGGAAATTTAATTTCTTCGAATTTTTTATTGAAATTTTCGAAGCATATAGAGAGAAGTATGCTCCATCCAAAAAAATTCGAAAACAAAATTTTTCGTAGAGACGATGCCCTCCTTAATCACCCATCTTAAGCCGATATAGCTAAGAACTTGAATTTTATCATTTACGCTCCTTCAGATGAAGCATACACCCGGACGGATATTTTATAAATTAAGGGGAGGGATTCCTACGCTACCGTCGTCCAAACCCGTCGGCCTGGAAACTTTATTTTATCTTAGAACACTAACGTTAGTCGATTTCACTAAATTTGAAATTAATTATTGTACAATAAATAAAATTTGTCAATTGATTTAAAATAAAACCAACTATCAACCTTGTAAAGATTTTTTGGTTGCTCATATATAAGTACTGAAAATATCGGTAATATATATGTTAGTTGATTCGACTAATAATTACTGTTACACTCATAGAAATAAATCTGTAAAAATAGCATAAAATATTACTAAAAATTAGTTAAAAATGATGCTGCAGAAAAAAAAGCTGAAATTAGCAGATTTTTTTGCTAAATGCTATTAAAATAAGAACAGCAAAAATACAAGCGTTAAATTGATAAAATTTTAGTTGCATTTAAGTTAACTTTCAGTTAATTGAAATAGACAAATTGCACTGTGAGATCTGCAGAAAATTTTGCGAAATATTAGTAGACTAAAAGTAGCAAAAATAAACTGTTATCCCTACAAAATTTTTGCAATTTTTCGGTAAATTCCGTTGAATGGAAATATCAGTATATAATTAGCAGGAATATTTTCTAAAACTATTGTAAACTGCTGTTTTCGAAATACTCAATTTTAATTTGCATTTAAAAAAATCGAAAAAAAACTTCTAAAATTTTTTAGGCCACAAATTATTTAGCAAAATTTTTTGCTGATTTTAGCAGGTTAATTTGCTATTTTCCATCAATAAAAATTTAACTCAAATATAACTAAAATTCTGTTTACCTAACAGTTTTATTTTTGCTTTTCCTATATTACTAATATATAGAAAAAATAATCTCTTATTTTAGCAGTTTTTTCTGCAGCATCTGACTTTTAACTAATTTTTAGTAGTTTTAACTAATTTCTTTACAGACTTTTTTCTATTAGTGTGACGTATAAAAAAATAAGGTTAGTATTCCAGGGTTAAACGAGTAAAAAGTTAAAGTTGGGCATGCCGAATATATTGTACCCTAAACCAGTCGATAGTCAACTGATGTTTTGATTCAAAATCTAAATGTGCTGAAATGGAATTGCGTTAAAATTTTTCATAAATTGGTAAAAAAAAATTAGAATATTCGCTAAATTTTTCGAGGTCTTTTATATGGGCACCAGCGAAATATCTGGCTTTAAATTTTATATAATAAATTAGTTGACGTGTTTAAATAAACTATAATTTTTTTAAATAAAATATCGTTTGCGTTAACAATTATTTCATTGCTAATTTTTTGTTTGAATGCACAAAATTACTTTATGAAAAAATTACTGTTTTTACAATAATAAATAACGTTTACTGTATAATGTGTACTTAAACAAATTTTTTGTATATGTATTAAAAAAAAATTAACATATATATAAATTTACGAATAATAATTGTTAAACTGCCTTTGAATACAACTATTGAGACTAGTGCGATGTGTGTGCTGTATTTTCGAAATAAAGGGGCAGTGGTAAAAAAAACGTCTGCACATCTGAGTGCAATAATATATGCACCATGTGGTTTATTTTTCAATAAAACTAATTAAATATTTTTAAATCTATATTTGTTTATATTGCTTGCTTTTCGGCTCCTTGTTTACGGCATTTCGCTCTTAAGAAGTTTTTTTTAATATGAAACAAAAATACATACATATATGTATATTAAATTAAAAATTGTCTATTACGTTCGTTAAAAGGTTCTCAGACAAAATTGTAAAAAATTAACATAATTCCAATTGTTAAAATATTAAAAAAAATTAAATTTTATACTTCAAGCAACTCAATACGGTGCTTCTATTTTTATAATCAGGAGTGTATGTAAAACAAAAATAAAATACGAAAAAGAAGAAATTAAATCGAATGAATTAACGGAAGTTTAATTGCAGTGATTTTAAATAGTTATCGAAAAGTTTCGTGTCCAAAAATTATTCATCGTACATTTAAAGCAACACAAAAACACAAAGGAAACAAATAATTTTGCTTTGAAAAATTTATACAAGGTTAACACGTATATAAGTTAATAAAAAAAATATTTAAAGTAAGCAAAAATTAAAAATCATAATAGGCTTTGATATTTCTTTGATTAATTGCTAGTTTGAATATATTTAACCCTTGATCTTTATAAGACACAATCTAAAATATAAAATTTTTAAACGGTTTTTATGATATTGCCCAATATTGGTTTCAACAAGATTAATCAAATACATATTAATCATTTTATTTAAAAATGTATTATCTTTTATGGTTAAAACCTAAAAATAGGTGATCCCCTAATATTTTTTAAAGTATTTGTGAGTATGATTGTATAGAATTTATACGCATGTAAACATGCAAATAAATATAAATGTCAGACTTACATGACTCAACAAACACCATATATTTCTTTTTGTTTTTTTCTCGATTGTACTGGAAAACAAAACCGAAAAATGATTTTTTTTTCTCTTCAAGTAAAGAGAGTATGAATAGTGGGCATAAATATTATGGCATTTGTAGTAGTAGTTGAAGATTCAAAATAAACTGCATTCATGCACTTCCTTTTCCGTTAGCAAAACAAATTTAAATGGTCACGATAAATATGTGCAATGAAGTAAACTTAACAAAACAACATCACAAAAAAAAACGAGAAAAATTAAACAAAAACATCAATTTTTTTTGAATACCTTCAATCTGGATTAGCATTTGCAACACGTCAGGAAATCATGGTAATTTTCTATAATACTGTAAGTTACATGACATGTTATTCAAGTGTATTTAGTAAGACCATAAAAATCACTCAACGGATATGTTTAAAATTTTAAAATTATACTAAATTAATAAATATACAATAACTGTAATTAATATAGAGTGGCTTTTGGTATTATGAAAAACTTAGTTCAGTTTTTTATTTTAACACACAAAAGTAATAACAAATAAGTTACAAACTTAAAATCGGTTATGGCGACTTTAATTCTCTGGCCATTAATTTTGGTAGTTGCCAACAAACAGCACACACTTAGCACACTCTGCCTCAAAAAGTGGTGTACGATATGAAAATCTAAGAATTATATTTTAAATGATATAAAAAAATCAAACTAAAATTGTATTTATTGATGAAAGTCCTCTCAGGAAAATTTTATAAATCGGTTACCAACCACTTGAGTTTTGCAACTGGTTGCACTAGAACCGATTCCATTGAACTAGTTCAGGAACCCCTTCCATAGAGCTTATATGTAACGTGTAGCTGACCGAGAATGAGAAAATATTTTAGGGCTTTAAGGGAAATTGAAACGAATACTAATTATTGTTCTGTACACACAACTCATAATTTCCAAATGAAAACTTCAGCCACAGTCCACCTCAGGCGTGGTGTCCCCTATTAGAGATGACGAGGCTTAAAACTGGTTTTAATACAATAGTGTGTAAATTTATATCGGATGCGGCTAAAGTAACTATATGATGTAAAAAAATTGTAACTTTTTGCTTGTGAATATTTCATATTTTTTTTTTCTATTACAGAAATGAAACGTATACAATTAAGCAAATAATTAAGATTGTTTTTCTATTCCTTGAAAATAATCGTTCGAATGTTAAAACTCAACGTGCATACAGAAGATTTTATGGTGGAAAAACAAATCATATAGTTACTGTAGCCGCATCCTGTAATAATACACTCAGAAAAGTTCTGAAGTTACTACATGACAGTTATTTGTGTAGTAATGCGGTTGCAGTTATTTTAATAACATTTGCAGTTATTTTACTTAGAGCAGTACTTTTTTTTCAATATTTTTGACAGTTATTTTTTTTTTAACAAACTACTATATTGTAGTAACATTTATATTATGCAGTTGTTTTAGGTTTGTTGCATATACTTAAATTTTCAGTTGTGTGTGTACGAAGCAAACAAAAATAATATGGCGAAAGAATATGAGAAGAACATTTTTTCTCTTGGTGTCTTTAGTCATAAATAAACGCTAAAGAGTGGAAAAAGGTTATACTAGTACATTTTATTAAATAATTAAAATAATAAGGTACTCTCACAATATTTTTTCCTATATAATATAATTATTTACGGGAATATTAAAAATTATTTTAAAGGAATTAAGTGTGCTAAAAACTCAAAATCTATTTAAGAGCTCTTTAGCAGTTCTCCAGTTAGTTCTTTTATAACTGGAGAAAATAGGAAGCCCTGCAAACAATATTTCATCCCTCGCAGGTAAAATAACAAACAATAATTTTTGTTTATGTATTTTAAACTGCATTTGCAGTTGTTTGTACAGTTTTTTAATAATTTGCATGTATGTTTGTTTTAATTGCATTTGCAGTTGTTTTTACTGCATTTGTCAGTTGAGTTTTAACAGTTAAAAATAACTTCATATTACAGTTGATTTAAATGCAAATGTAGTGTAAATCTTTTTAACTGCATATTCAGTTATTTTTATTTAAAGTTGATTTTACCTACATAAAGTGGGGAGCATTATTGAGTACATGTCAGTACTTGAGGAAACTTATAAGTGCAGGCATAAAAATATCAGACAAGGAAACTAAAGTATACTTTTCTGAAAGTAAAAGGTTCGCTTAATGTAAATCTGGCCTCAGAAATGACCTTTCATATCAGATCAGATCTTGCCATAAGTTATTATCACATATGCCATATTTGATCATATTTGATGAGATCTGGTACAAGATCTAATTACATTCAATCATATCTATTTAGTTCCAAAAAGATCTGATCAGATCTAAACTTTTTTACACGGGAATAAGAAAATTCACAATTATGCTTTGAAATGCGCACCACTGACTTAATGTGACATCAAATTGTAGAATTCCATATAAAATTTCATCAGGGTAATTTTCGGAATACAATTTTGCAAAATTTTTTATGGTTATGCATTTCCCTCATATAACGTGGCTATGCGTATTGTAAATCACCGCGTTGTAAGAAGCGGCATTAAACACGATTTTCAACCCATACAAATATGCTAATTGATTTCATAAATCTGACAAAAGGACAAATATGTCTCAACACAGAAAGAACTATAGGCACCAACAATGGAATTTGTAAAAACAATCCCATTTTCTTTTAAATTGCAATTTTATTCCCAATAATTTTTTTGTTTGAAATGTTTGTAATTTGTTTGTAAATTGTTATTTTTCATATAATATTTGTTTAAAAATAAAAATTCAAAGTTGCAAAAAAAATTAATTTTTTTTTTTGGATTTACAAATTCGATTGTTGGTGCCTTTTTAAAATTTTTTTTGTATTTACAAAAACGGTATGAGAAAGGTAAAAAAAATGTATTTTTCTTTTGCTTAACAATTCTTTTAATTCTTGCATTAAAAAATACAAAAGTTGTTTTTCGGACTTTCTATATTTTCATATATTTAGTTAGAATATTGTTCTACCTCAAGTCCAAATTCTAATATGAGTTTGTCATATTAGATTTTATTTGTTGCTTCAAAAAAGGTTGAACATTTTCCTGATAGACAATACAATTGTTTCGTGGGCATGCGCGGTTCCAGCAGTTAATATAAGGGGAAAAATCATACGCCACAGTAGCCAAATACATTGAGTTGGCCACTGAGGCGTATTATTTTTCCCCTTATATTAATTGCTGGAACCGCGCATGTTCGTGGGCATCACCCCAACTCTTCAGTTGTCTGCAATAAGTAAACGATAGCTTGGAATACACAAACCGAGACATTACATAAGGTACAAAAAATCAATGGGACGAGAATTTTGTACTTTTGTATATGAACTGTCTGATTTGGTAAAACCAGCCATAAATCAACTCCGTTTGAAAGCAACAATTACATAAAAGTTCCCTTTGGGTACTATTTATATGTATGTTTGTTTGTTCGTTGTCATTTACCAAATCAGACAGTTCATATATAAAAGTACAAAATGTTGGTCCCGTTGAATTTTTGTACCTTTGTGTATTTCAAGCTATCATTTACTTATTGCGGACAACTGAAGAGTTGTGGTGATGCCCACGAAACAATTGTATTGACTATCATGAAAATGGTCAACCTTTTTGAAACAAAAAATAAAATCTATGCATTTCTATAAAACTTCAATGCTTTTTGTGCGGGAACTTTCTTAACGATGGCGAAAAAGTAAAATCTGGTTCTCAATAATTTTCCATGCTCTACTTGATTTTGCCTTGGGAGGATTTATATCTGCAAAATTTGTCAAAAGTTATAAACCTAATCTCAATATTTTTCTCTAAAATCTATTGCTGTTGACATATTCAATATTTTAGTTATTTGCTATATATACACGCAAAAAATATGTCAGTAAAGTCAGCAAAAAATGTTGCTATGTCAGCAATTTTTTAGTCAGGAGCGTTTTTGAAAAAATCTGGTGATTTCAGCAAAAGAGGTTCACTGAAAATCAGCGAGTTGATTTTTACCAAAAAATACTAATCTCAGAAAAACTTTTTGTGAACATCAATAATACTTTTTGCTGAATAATAGTGGACTGTAAAAGCTCAAAAATTTGTAGAGAAATTACACTTTAGTTATCGTTATGATCGCCAATTCAACAGACAGACATAACATATGAATAGATATCGTCACCTAAAATGCAAAAGGGCGTAACAACAAAAAAATTTAAGCCGATTTTCTGATTCGTTATGATGCACTATACTAAATTACATTTCCCTACAAAATTTTAAACTTATATGTCGAAATAAGTCTATAGTCGTGTTTTAAACAAGATAAGAAAATATAGAATATCTTTAATTCTACAACGTTTTTTTTTGGTTCTAGTGTAAAAAAAATAAAAAGTATTGTTACGTCATTTTGCATTTTAGGTGACGATATACAGATTGATGGACCATGATATATAGCATCGCTGAGCCTAAAGCTGTAACTTACCTTATGGTAATTTCCCGATAAAAATTAAAAAATTAACCGGCACCCATATCTACAGAGTTGAAATGAACTCGCCGATTTTCGCATATTTTCCCAAATTTTAGATTTTTTTTATGTTTTGGTTTCATTTTTTTTTTTTTTTTTATTTAAATAGAATTTTTGAAATGTTTTAATTTAGTTGAGTATAATTATTTTCGTATGGAACTTAACCAAATTAATAGAGATGGAACTTTTCAAATGTCATTTCTAAGACATATAAATATTCACATATAAATATCTCCTGGATTATGATAACCTACCCAGCAAAATATTGGTAATGACACCTCATTGCTGTCTGCATTACCAATAATGATATATCATTACCTTTTGCATTATTTTGTAATATAAAATAATGACTTCCTAAAAACGGCCTATTGAAGTCATTGCTTTTAAATATAAAATAATGACTTACTCGCAATAGTTTAAATAAAAACTTTTTACAAAGTTAAATTTTATACATTTTTATTTATTACATGTAAATATGTTTTGTGTTAAAATTTTTATGACGAGTTCTAAAATTACACTCTAGCAAAAACTTTAATTTCTCTGAATCTATTTCCTGAAGCTAATAGTATTTGTGTAACTCCTTATTTTTACGAATCAAGTAAGGAGTCGGATAACCACTTATAATTCAACTTTTTGTAAGCATGTTTGTAACCACTTATTATTCAGTATCTCATAACTACTTACTTCTCATTTTTTCGTAAGCGAGAAGGTAAGCGTGACTACTTATAAAAACGACCACGCCAAACAAAAATAATGAGTTTAGATGCCAAAAAATAAGTTGTGCGGAGCTATGAATTTCTATTATATAACCACTTATTTGGTAATCAAAGATTTTGCTGGGTAGTCCCAGGTATAGGCAAAGATTGGATTTTTTTTTTGAAAATTTTAAAAACTCTAATTTTAATATTTTTTTTAAATTTTGTTCAACAAAATATAAAAACTAATAGTCAAACGCATTGAGTTTTTTTAAGTACACCACAGAAAATAATTCTACTGTAAATTACGCATATCCCTCTTTTAACTTAGTAGTGAAGGCAAATTTTAGCGAAAAGTTTGATTTTGGCCGATAATTTATATAATATTGGGTTGTTCGAAAATTAATGTCGTTTTTGCTCATAGATGACGTGAACTACATATTTTATGTAGTAGTGATTGCGTGGCTTACATTATTATACAATATTTTAAACATTAGACTTTAGACTATTTTCAGTCAAAAAGTGAGCATCATTAGTAAAAAACAAGTTGGCTAAAAATTAAGTAGAAAATAGACAATCAAAGAGAGCGTTATCGGCATATTTTATTGTTTTACTTCCAAAAGGGAAAAAATGCGGTGCAAGCTCGGAAGAAATTATGTAAAGTTTATGGTTTTCTCGCTTTCGTTCTGGAAATTTTAATGTGCAAGATCCACCATATACTGGTCGTCGACAAAATAAAGGCGTTATTCGGAACTAACTGGCGTATGATAACTCGAGATATAGCAGAGAACCTCGACATATCGAATTCAACCGTTTATGAAAAGTTGTTTGTTTACTATAATGTAGTCCGAAAACAATAGACCAAGCAAAATGAGCGCCCATAATCAACATTCAAAGCCAATATTCACCAAAAGAAGATTATGCTTTCTGTGTGGTGGTATTGCAAGGGTATAATCTACTTTGACCTACTGCCAAGAAACCAAACTATTGATTCGAATGTCTACTGCCGGCAACTATCGAAATTGAAGAAATCAAGAAAAAAATGCCCTAAACTGGCCAATCGCAAAGGCATTAGTTCCATTATGATAACGCCAGACCCCACACCTTTCGATAACCCATCAAAAACTAACAGAGCTCAATTGGGAACTGAGCACTGACTTAACACTATCAGATTACTTACCATTTGTATCGTTCCCTTCAAAAACATTTGAATGGTAAAACTTTCAATTCCGATCAGGCTGCTAAAAATGAGTTGGACCACTTCTTAGCTTCTAAAAACAAAGGCTTCTTTGAACCTGGAATTTTTCAACTTACCGAAAGATGGAAAAGGGTCATCCAATAAAATGGCCAATATATCATTGATTAATATTTGCTGTTAATATAAAGAAATCTGCTTTGTAAAATATGAAAAAAACGACGTTAATTATCGAACAACCCTATAGTATTCATTTCTTTTATTTAGTTAGCTGTAATAAAATTACTTTGCGAAATATTTGTGGAACTCCGACAAAGTTAAAGCTTTCTCTACCAAGTTCAAAAGTAAAATTTTTGAAAAATTTCGATTTTTCTGAAATCATATAAAAACATTGTGTTGTTTCTTGCGGAATTTTGGTGGAAGTTGTCCAAGTAACTCTGTAAACACCAAATTTTTATATATATGTAGCAATAAAAAATTAGCAATTAACCCTTACATGCATATGGGGGTCAAAATGATCCCAAATTTTTCAAATGCAAAAAGTGCTATTTGGCATAAAAATCGACATAAAAACCTTGGTAAAGAAAGGGTTAACGTTGTCGGAGTGTTACAAAATTTTCAAAAAACAATCTGTTTTACCTGAGATAAAACAAACCGGAAGTGATTTTGTTATAGTTGGCTAAAACAAAAATTAATACTATTATCTATAGCATTGGCCAAAATCACACATTTCTCTAAAATTTTCAAATTTAAAATGGCCTCAGTTCACTCATGGAAATAAATCTGTAAAATAGCAGAAAAAGGTACTAAAAATTAGTTAAAAATGATGGTGCAGAAAAAACTGCTATAAAAAACTGAAATAACAACATTAAAACTGTTAAATTTACAGAATTTTAGTTATATTTAAGTTAACTTTTAGTTAATTGGAAATAGCAAATTGTACTGTAAAATCTGCAGAAAATTTTACTAAATATTAGTAGACTAAAAATAGCAAAAATAAACTGTTACATCTACAAATTCTTTTTCTATTTTTAAGCTAAATTTAGTTGAATGGAAATAGCAGTCTATTCTGCTAAAATCAGCAGAAATATTTACTAAAAAATTGTAAACTGCTGTTTTCAAAAGGCTCGATTTTTATTTGCATTTAAAAAAAATCGAAAAAAAAATTTCGAAAATTTAAAATTTTTTGGTGATTTTTTAGGCTACTAATTATTTATCTAAATTTTTTCCTGATTTTAGCAGGTTAATTTGCTATTATCTGTTAACAAAAATTTATCTCAAATATAACTAAAATTCTGTATGTTTAACAGTTTTTTTTTGCTGTTTTTTTAGCAGTTTTTTTCGGCAGCATCAATTTTAACTACTTTTTACTAGTTTTTACTAAATTTTTTTACGGACTGTTTTCTATTAGTTAGTAAGGTAAAAGAGGGATATTTGTAATTTTCAGTCGAATAATTACTCTGTGCGTTGACCACTTTGTTTAGATTTTGAGAGTAGATTGAGTAAAATTAAAAAAACAGTAACTAAATTACAGTTTTGCAAATTTCCAAAAAAAATATTGGCCATATCTGGGTCTAGATTAGCATAACACTAGAGAGACAAAAATTCATATCTGAAGATTTATAGATCTTAGAAATGAAACTAGAGTATAACATTATATACGATCAGCAACATCATACAAGTAGCTGATTAACATTTTTGGAAATTTTTATGCTGGTATTTGTTACTATGAAAATTTTTAGCCTGTAATATGTTTACATAAAGCAAAACAGCTGACAAGCTAAGCTATCATCCTAGAAAACTTTTAATGGCATATGTTACTATAAAAATTTCAGCTTTACTAAAACAGAAAATTAGAAAAATTTAACATGTAAACATTGTAAGCTGACGTATAAATTAACAGTGCACAAGCAGCTGAGTATTTTTTTTTTAATAACTTTACAATGGTGTCTATTACCATACAAGTTTTCAGCCTTACTACAATCTAAAAATTTTAATTTATTTTTTAACATGTAAGGGACAGACTGGAGCCTAAACGCAAAGCGGTCGCTATATTCGTATGTGACCGCTATTTATGGATGTTTGCACAATAATCTACAATATATATATAAATCAGCCTTCGTATATTCACTGAAAAAATGTGTAGTCAACTCAGGAACTGCAATGTAATCCCTAAGCTGTAAAAGTTAACTAAATTTAAAGCTAATAAAAATTAGCTAAAAACGACCTTGCAGAAATTTAGAAAATTATTTTTGCTAACTATTAGTAAGATAAGAACATAAAAAATAAAACTGTTAGCGCTAGTTTTATAATTAGATCCAAGAGCAGTTTTTGTCCTAAATATTAAATAAGAAACTTTGTGCGAAAATTTATTTTTTAAATATTAAAAAAAAAAAATCTACCATAAAACTGGGCTTTAAATATGGTATACATCATTCTAGTTATATTTGATAACATAAAGTAACAACTTAGCCTGATAAAATCAGCATAAAATATTGTTTAATAATTAGTAGAGTAAAAAATCACAAAATTTAAAATTTTAAAAGACTTTTAAATTTTTTTTACTCAAGTAAAAATCTAGCCTCCCCAAATAATCAGTTTACTATTTTTTAGCATATATTTCTATTTGATTTCAGCAAGATAGATTGTTATTTGCATTCTGTAGACGTAACAGTTTATTTTTGCTATTTTTAATAGGATAATTTTTAATTTTTAATTAACTAACAGTCAACTAAGATATAACTAAAACTTTATAAATTTAAAAGTTTTATCTAAAGCTGATTTATAGGAATTGGAAGAATAAAACATTTTTATTGAAAAATTTAACATACACAAGGGAATTAAAATGTTTTCTTCTTGTTTTCTTTTTCTTCTTCCTATAAATCAGCTTTAGAAAAAATTCTTTAGTAATTAATTCTAATATTAATTATGATTGCCTTATACGACGGCTACAAACACTTAATTAAAAGTTTCATTTTTGCTGTTTTTATATTACTAATATTTAGAAAAAATATCTGTTAATTTCAGTAGTTTTTTCTGCAATGCCATTTTTAACTAATTCTAATTAGCCCTTTCTAATTTTACAGATTAACTTCTGCGAGTTTAGTAGACTGGAGAGAAAACCTATTTATCGAACACGGAATTTAAATCGGAAAAAGGGCCATTTTTAGAATTTGCCAAATAGTACAGGGTGCCGCTAAAGTAACTATATGATGTAAAAAAATTGTAACTTATTTGCTTATGAATATTTCATATATTTTTTTTTCTATTTCAGGAATTAAACTTGGGAGAATATAAAAATGGAACGCTATATAATTGCGCAAAGAACTAAGATTGTTTTTCTATTCCTTGAAAACAATCGTTCGATAGTTAATACTCAAAGTATATACAGAAGATTTTATGGTGTAAGAACTGCTCCAACGGGTCCAACCATTCGTTTCGTTGGTGGATAATTTTGCTGAATTTGGGAGTGTCGCCCCAAACCTTGCAGCAACTAAAGAACAACATTCAAGAAGAAATTGATCGTATACCACAAGAAACACTCAACAAAGTTATGGAAAATGCTATAAAAAGAGCACATTTTTGCGTCAAAACGGTTCTCATTTAACTGACATTATTTTTCATAATTAATGGAAAAAATGACATAAAATAAACTTTATTTTTATCACTCAATTTATTGTTTGTTTCATTCCATTCAATATTTATTTAAAAAACAAATCATATAGTTACTTTAGCCCCACCCTGTACTACTCGAAATGGTTGGCGACTTTTGATAGAAGTTCATGACACTTCAACAAGATTATGTTAAAGAATAAATATTATTTCAAATCCAAAGGACATATTTGTCATAAGGGCGTAAGATTATTCAGTTAAATTAAAAAAAATAAAAAAATATTTTCAAATTAAGGTGCCTATTCCTACTTGTGACTTATTGTGATCATAATAACACAGAAAAACTGAAATCGAGTTTCAATTAAATTATTTGTAAATACAATTAAAAACTTAATTGAATTCGGACCAATTAAGAAAATCGTTATATCAATTAAATTTTTTTGTAAATTTTTAATTGAAAAATTTTCAATTAAAATTTTAATTATATCAATTAAAAATTTAATAAAAAATCGTTAAAATTTTCAATTAAGTTATGGCGCTTTTATTGAAATGTGTGATATGAAAAATATTATTAATAAATATTTATTAATTTTCTTATATTTTGACTGAGTTGGGACAGACTTTTGTAATTTTTATATTTGCAATAGAAGAAAAAATATTAATAACACAAAATAATATGATTTTACGCAACACCTAGTAAGGCCCGATTACTGAATGTCCAGTTACAATTTATCCGGCAGTTAAAGTCCGAGTTAGTAGCTAACTGGACATTCAGTAATTTTTTTATACCCTACACCACTATGTGGTCAGGGTATTATAAGTTTGTGCTGATGTTTGTAACACCAAAAAATATTGGTCCTAGACCCACCTCATAGTATACCGATCGGCTCAGAATTTTTTTTTTTTCGATATAACGATGTCCGTCTGTCCGTCCGTCCGTCCGTCTGTCTGTCTGTCCATGCATTCTTGTGCGCACTCTACAGGTCGCAAATATTAAGATATTTTGATGAAATTTGGTACACCGACCTATGTCAGCCCAATGACGAAGCCTATTTATTTTGGTTAACAGCGGTCCATGTTTAGATCTAGTGCCCATGTAAGGGTCCCCTCATAATTATATTGTTTATACGCTGCAGGTCGCAAATATTAAGATATTTTGATGAAATTTGGTATACCGACCTATATTAGCCCAAGAACGAAGCCTATTGATTTTGGTTAACAGCGGTCCATGTTTAGACCTAGTGCCCATATAAGGGTCACCCCAAAATTGGCTTGGTTACAAACTGCAGGTCGCAAATAATAAGATATTTTAATGAAATTTGGTTCGCTGACTCACATTATAGAAAATTTTGACACAAGTCCCATTTTAACCCATTCGAATTTCGGATCCAAACATTAGTTGGCTTTTAACCAGACTGGTGTAGGGTATTGTATAGTCGGCATGCCCGACTTTAACCGTTTTACTCGTTTAATATGTTGCTAATAGTACACTGAAAAAATTATTAACCTTAAATATCTAATTAAATATATATTAAACATAAAAATTGTTTCTAAATATTTTAATTGACTTCTAAATATTTTTGCAAATATTTGTTACATAATTATGTGTTGTATAATTCCCAAACTTTTTTTTCTTAAACTGTATGCACATATAGAATATTTTTAGTATAAGAACCAAAACCTTTTCAGTTCATAAACAAAACAAACACATATGCAGTACTCCAAATATAAATATAAACATGACATACACACACCTTTTAAAAATTTCATATTATTTTTTTTTATTTTCAATTAATGTTTTAATTGATATTATTACTACTTTAATAGAAATTTGTTTCAATAAATTGTGTACAATTTTTAGTAGTTAATAGTATCATTTGAGTTGTAAGTGCAAAATCAATTAAAATTTTAATTGGTTTAATCAATTTCGTTGTTAAAATTCGTTTTTAGTTTTTTCTGTGTACTTATGGTAAACTAAAAATTTTTTCGACACCATTCTCATTTTCAATTAAAATTTTAATTGATGTGATTAAATTTTTAATTGAAAATTAATTTGAATTCAAACAAAATTTTAATTGAAATTTTATTTGCAATAATTTTTTCTGTGAAGATTATTTTTAAGGCTGAGAGTCATAACTTTTCATACAAAACACCAAGAAAATTGAAAAAAGTCAAATTTTATTTTTCAATGTTATGATAGTGTCGATACCAGGTCTTAATTTTTTGAAGTTTTTAAACAAATATTAGAATAAATATAATTTATTGTGAGTTTGCAACAACAAACAAAAGTCACAGACTATTCGTAGGAATAGGCACGTAAAAATGCTTCCAAATATCAATATATAAATTGTGTCCATTCTTTTGTATTATGGCCTGTTTTATAGTCAGAAAAACGATCAATTTTTGTCTTAAACATTTATAGAGAAAGAAATTTTGTTTGAAAAGTTCGTACTTTTGAAATAATTAAGAAACAAATCGATCTTAATTTTTAATATAAAACTGGCCCTATGTGTTTAAATTTTTAGGATAATTATAGTTAATATTCTGCTATCGCCAAGTTTACTTATTCAAACAATTATTCAAGGGATGTTTTTATGTAAAAAAGTTTAAAATACAAAAAGCAATTTAAGATATATTTTTCAGGCTCTTGAAAAAATATTACTAAAAAGTAAACATCATAAATACTTATTAATATTTAATATTTATATACAATTTTTGGTATTCATTCAAACGAGCTCTATTTTTTCGCTAACCGACATGCATTTTTTTTTTTGTTTTTTTTTTTTTTTTTTTTGTTAGATTTAGATTACAACAGCTAAAAACTATAAATGTTGTAATCAAGACACTCATTAAAAGCTGAAAACATCCTTGCATAAGACGATTGCTAAACAATCAATGCACTGATTAACCCATATTACTCCTGTATCATTAGTTTTGATTAAAGGTATTATTTATGTATTCGCATTATTCACTACTATTCTAAATTATTTTCAAGTTTCTATTTGAAAGAAGATAAATAACTTATACATTTAGCACTTACCAAAGTTGTCACAGAGTTTAACATGATGACGGAGTATGTTGATTGATGAAATGGTAGTTTAACTTGTTGTTGAGGAATTTTCTCATACTTAATATAAAAACTCTCAATAATTCAAAAGCAAAATTGACTAAAATTATGTTTTACAAAATTTAGAGTAATTTACTTTAATGCATCATTAATGCAATATTTGATATAAATATTTTAATTAACTTTTAATAGCAAGTTGTTTATTATTTCTATTTACTTATGTGTGTGTTATTTATGTTTATGATTTATTAATTTGATTTTACATAATATTTAATTTTGATTGGTTTTTTTTTGTATATGCTGTTTTAGTAAATACGAATGTATTTAATACCTAAATCTAAAAGCGTTAAAAAACCCCTAAATATATATACATATATAATTACTTACTATATACATATATAATTACTTGTTATGTGAATTTAATTCAAGTTATATAACTAACTACTGATAGTTTTAAATACTGCTCATTTAGTGGTACTCAACCAAGTGTTTATTGTTTGTAATTTTACACAGGGAAACTTATGTCATTTGGAACGCTGTTAAGAAAGATTCAGTAGAAACACCTAAATAAGATTAAGAGAAGCATACATTATCTCTGACAATATTTACGAAAAATAAAATATAAATGGTTTTATTTTTGATATTTTATTTTAACTAGCCATTTTTCAGTTATGGATTCCAAATCAGAGTAATATGCATAATTACGTCCAATTCGACCTGGCCTTATAACTAATATCTTACCAATAAAGCAAAACTTTTATACTAAAATCAACTGGGTGTTTCTATAAAAAGAATCAGACGAATTCGTGAAAAACACTAATTTAAAACGTTTTTCTTTCAAAAATTTTCCACAAATTTGCTACGACTTCCATGTAGAGCAAGTCCGGCTAAAAAAATTTAAAGATAAATCTGTTTAAGTTTGTGTTTTTTACACAAATTTTTTAACGAATTCGTCTGATTCTTTTTATAAAAACAGGCAGTAAAAGTAGATGTATGTATAACTTTAAAGTGATTTTTTCCGAGTAATTCTTTAAACAAGATATGTTTACACGTGTAAAGACGTTTAGATCTCATTAGATCTGTTTAGATCTAAACAGATATGATTGAATCTAGTTAGATCCGGTGCCAGATATGAAGATATATGGCATATGTAATACATTTTATGGCCCGATATGATTAGACCTTGTTCCAGATCTCAAAAACTAGTTGATTTCCATGGTCAGATATGAGCATATATGGCCAAATTTTATACTAGATCTTATCCATTTGAGCTGGCACCAAAATAAAAATATGTAAATAAATTTTGTTTGAAGAAGCACTCGGTAAGCAGGTCAAATTAATGGAATAAAAAAAAAAAATAAATTGGAATTGAATTTAATTTTAGTAAAGTGTTGCATACAAAAATGTTGAAGTATATCGTCATATGAAATCAAAAAAACCGTAAGTTACATTCAAAAAATTTTACAGGACCCAGCAAACAAAGATGATCATTAATGACTCAGAAATGAGCTCCAAAAAGATACACATTTTTTAACTTTTTCCTATGAAGGTGGTCCGTCCAAAAGAGCCCCCCGTGTACTCAGAAATGACTCAGAAAAAAGAACGTATAAAATCGAAATTTTCCTCATAAATTTAAATAATTTTGGAATCTTCTTTGAGTCCAAAAAATGAACCCTAATATTGAGAGAGCTTTTTATATTGTAAAGACAACTTTTTGGATTGTTTTCTGAGGGTTCATATTTTCTACCAATAAAGAGAGTGTTTTTAAAAAAAAAACAATAATCATTTCTATGATTTATTTAAGAATCTTATTTATGAGCGCTCCGAAATTGCTGGCTGGGGAGAAGCAAAAACTTTTCAAAATTGTTTGCGCTTAGACTTGGGGCTGTTTAGAATTTTGTTAAAAAAAATCGTCGTGTTTAGTCGTAGCAGTTTTAACCCTTCTTTGCATGATTTTTTCTTTTTTTGTGAAAAAAATCAATGTAATATTTAGGGTGAAAAGTTTAAACCTGCTAATTTATAATGAAGCTTACTTTAATTTTTTTACAGATGTGCTCCAATTGAAACAATAGTCATGTAAATTGTTGCTAGCAACGAAAAAATTACGAATCAGGTGGTTGTGCGCATTTTTTTCTTCAATAAATTTTATGATGGAAATTTCCACCATTATGCAAAGAAGGGTTAAATTCTGCAGGAATCTGTATTTTTATATGGTGCATCATGATCAATCAAAAAGTCGATTTTTAATTTTTTGTAACTTACGGCTTTTTTGATTTTATATGACGGTATGTATGTCTGTTTACATGCTAGTTTTTACTATTTTTACTAGATTTTTCTCTTGAATTAGTTGTCAACGCAAAATCTGATAATTTTTTTTATCTCAGTTGTTTCCATTTACTACTTTTGATATGATTTTCTTCCATTCCATATAAAAAGCAATTCACTTTTGGTAATTCTTTTGAACTTTCCAAGTTAACTATCTTTTACTAGAAATGATGTGTTTGTTTAAAAAATCATATGATTTTCTAAATATTTTTTTATATGAAATTATAAGCGTGTTCGATTACCTACTACAAGTTCTTTAAAACTGGGAGTCGAGATAAAAATTCGAACTAACACAAGCAAACGCCGCGACACGGGTCTTCTAATTTAGCCTCTATTTTCACCCCTCACTCTCAGAATCGACCTAACTTTTGCTAACCTGAATTTGTTCCTCAGTGTTATTAGTGTCGTTAGCTCAGTGGGTAGGGCAATCGTCTGCCAATCTGACGGCCTAGGTTCAAATCACGGCAGGACCAAAAAAAAAAATACATATGAACTTTTTTTAAATTTTATTTTGGAAAATATATTTCCAGACCACCTATTTGTTGGTTTTGCCAACGTTCAAAAATTTTGTTTCTCCAGTGCTTTTCGGGCGCATTTTAAACAGCCGGTCCCTTTGCCTAATGCTGTTATCATTTTGGGAATGGGAAAGCACTTTTTGCCAGTACTTGTACCACCTGTCAAAGTGCTTTGCCATCGCTTTCCCGTTTGTATTTTTCTGACTGGGGAAATATGAAAAACGATTGCTGTTTTAATATCGAGCATTTTCAATCGTTTTTAAGACAGTGTTAGGATGATTTTGTTCTTAAAGCAACCAAATTAGCTGAGAAAAAACATTTACGAAAAACAGATTACACAAATTTCCGATACGTGAAGCAAGACAATCGTCAAAACGATATCGTCCTGTGGAATTCGGGCCCTGGACAAAGAGATTACGAAATTCAACATATTCTTTAAGATATGAACTGATTTGGCACCGGACATAGTCATTTAGGACCAGATCTGCTCATATCTGGCTATAAAAATCATCGAATTTTCCACATCCTTTTAGATACGAGCAGATATGGTACTAGATCAGCTCAGATCTGGCCATCAAGTGTTATATATTATATGCTAAATGTCTGATCCGGAATCGAATCTAATTAGATTCAATCATATGCAATTATTTCTGAACACACTCTCAGAACAATTCCGTTGTAACAACCGAATTTTTTCCAACCGAATTGGCTCGGTTGCTGCAACCTCGTAATTCGGTTGCCTCAGCCGAATTCAGTTGTGGCAACCGAACTGAAATCGAATTCGGTTGTCGCAACCGAACTGAAATCTAATTCGGTTGCCACAACTGAATTCGGTTGCTGCAACAGAATTACTAGGTTGCAGCAACCGAATCAATTTGGTTGGCAAAAAATTCCGTTGCCACAACGGAATTGTTCTGAGAGTGCAGATCTGATCAGATATAATATTTTTATGCGGAAACTTATCATTTGCAAATGTATACTAGACCAAGTGCATGCTGGGACAAAAGCCGGCTTTAGCTTGCAGCTGAATTTTGATACAAGATATTGGTATCGTTGAAAAAAGGAGTTCTTCTTGATTATATTTCTGTTAAATCGTCGAAAAGCAAGTATTTATATTGTAGGCTTATTGTTATGTAGTTGAAATTAAAATTTGATCAGATTCATTATTATTCTAATGAGGTGAATAAAAATCGTTTAGTGTATACCCAAAAATAATAAAAATTCACTTAAATACTAGTTCAGAACCTGCTATGTACTAGTCTATTTGAACCAGGCAACCAGTGCGATTTCTACCGTCTCTTCATATCAACAACAGTAGAATTTAACATGGAGGTGTCATAGGAATTACAGCACTTGTCTTCAAATTCCGTTTTGATTCTAGTTGCAGAACAATTTTGATAATTGAAATTTAATAACAAAAACTACGATTCAAAACTGGTACCAATATGACACTCACAAAGCCAGTTCGATAGTAATTCTGTGGAAATAGAACTTTATCATTGGGTTAAGACCTGAATTATAGAGATAAAAACAAAGGCTCCTACTATAAAACAACCCAGTCAGAAAAATACAAACGGGAAAGCGATGGCAAAGCTTTAACAGGTGGCACAAGTACTGGCAAAAAGTGCTTTCCCATTCCCAAAATGATAACATCATTAGACAAAAGGACCGGCTGTTCAAAAAGCGCAGGAAAAGCACTGGAGAAACAAAATTCTTGAACGTTGGCAAAACGCTGGCAAAACCTGTAAATAGGTGGTCTGGAAATAAATTTTAAAAATATCATATGTATTTTTTTGGTTCTACCGTGGTTTGAATCCAGGCCGTCAGATTAGCAGACGACAGCTCTACCCACTGAGCTAACGAGACATATAATACTTGCTGGCTAAACACATAAATATATGATAACAACTGGAAAACTACTGGCTGTGCTAAAATGCTAGCACTGGCAAACAATTTTTTGTAACTAATATGGCAGCGTTTGGAAAGCAAAAAACAAAAAGGAGCTTTTCCACAAACAAAAAATTAATTTTATAAAACAAAAAAATGTTTAAATTAAAACTAATTCAAAAAAAAATTTTTTTTCTTGCAACCGGATTTGAACCCGGAACTTCTTGTCTACAAATCTTTTTTAACGAAGCGTCAGCATTTTTATAAAATCATTGCTCTACCAGTGAATTGACTTTTGTACCGCTGGCAATTTATGACTAAGTAGCACTGGATGACCACTGGTTGCGAACCTTGGCATAGCACTATGAGCTAATATTTGCCAGTGGTTTCTTTTATAAACCACTGAAAGTTTTGTAAAACAAATACTGGGAAATCTTTTTTTGCAAACGCTGGCAAAGCGTCCCAAATGAGTGTTGTGCCAGTCATTTATTTTTAACACCGTGGTTACCTAGTGGTATGCCAGTGGACGAGTTCCAGTGACAATTTTCATTGAAACTATGAAGAAATTTATTACTGAAGGGATGATAATTCTTTCAGTGCATATACACATTTCTAATTACAGTGGATCTAAGGGCTCTTTTATGAGCTCGTTTGGGATCCAAAAGTACATAACCATTTTTGCTTTGATAAAATTTACACTCATAGAAATAAAACTGTAAAAATAGCAGAAAAAGTTACTAAAAATTAGTTAAAAATTATGCTGCAGAAAAAACTTCTGAAATTAGCAGATTTTTTTTTTTGCTAAATACTACTAAAATAAGAACAACAAAAGTTAAACTGTTAAATTTACAGAATTTTTGTTATATTTAGGTTAAATTTAAATTAACTGAAAATAACAAATTGTACTGTAGAATCTGCACTAAAACACAAAGTCAGTAAAATCACCAAAAAAATGTTGCTGTGTCAGCAAATTTTTAGTCAAAAGCGTGCTTGCAAAAAAGTTGGTAATTTCAGCAAAAGGTTTGTTGAAAATCATCGAGTTGATTTTTACCAAAAAAATAGTAATCTTAACAAAAGTTTTGCTAACGCTTAGTCTATTGCAAATAAAAAAAATCCTTGATAAAATTACTAAAGTTTTTGCTGAATATTAGTAGACTGAAAAAAAGTCAAAAGACTTGAAGTGAAATTTTACTTCAGTTAATTTATTTGCTGAAAATTTAAATATAGAAATTATGTAGAGTTTTTTTTAATTATCATTTTCGTTGTCTGTACCATAGATTATACAGATATCTTACTGTTCTTCTTCTTTTGTCAACAAACACTTTTTTCACACACATTCAAATATTGTTTGTATAGGTATAGAACGTATGTCCAACACATTCTCATGAGTTACGTGCACTGACAGCAGGTGTCAAAGAGTAAAAGATCTATATAATCTATGGTCTGTACTACATCCAAGCAAGCTGCGACATCTACATATTGTCTATCTGGTTGTCGTCCACGCTATAAATGCGGTTATCGTCAAAATTTTTGTAACAAAATAAATTAGTAAAACATTTGTTAAAATTTAATTTAGTGCTAAAAAAAAGTAACTAAAACTTTTGCTGAAAATGGAATGTAAGCAAAAAAAATTGCTGAAAATTAGTACATTTGATATAGAAGACGCTTTACTAATTTTTCTACTAAGCTATTTTTTTGACTGTCCAGAAAATTTTGCTAAATAATATTATAGACTAAAAATAGCAAAAATAAATTGCTATATCTACAAAATTTTTGCTACTTTTAAGCTAAATTTAGTGGAATGCAAATATCAGTCTCTTCTGCTAAAATCAGCAGAAATGTTTGCTAAAGAAATTGTAAACTGCTGTTTTCGAAAGGCTCAATTTTTATTTGCATTAAAAAAAAAATCAAAAAAAAAACCTTCGAAAATTTGAACTTTTTTTGTGATTTTTTAGGCTACAAATTATTTAGGATATTTTTTTGCTGATTGTAGCAGATTCATTTTCTATTTTCCATTAACAAAAATTTAACTCAAATATAACTAAAATTCTGTATATTTAACAGTTTTAATTTTGCTGTTCTTATTTTACTAATATTTAGGAAAAGAATTTGCTAATTTCAGCAGTTTTTTTTCTGCAGCATTATTTTTAGCTAATTTTTAGTAACTTTTTCTGACTTTTTCAGATAGTTTGCTGGGGTAATTAGTTTACCAAATTTAATTTTAATTTTTTTTTTTTCTAATTACCAACGCCAATGAAACATCTTACCCTCGTATTCAAAATGAAAAGTTAGTTGTATAAGAATACATCGCACACAACCAGCTGTTAACTAGAATGTTTCTTAGGCCTAACAACTTGCTAGAATAGAATTTATTCAAAATGATTTCTTAGCACACCGATTAAGACCAACCCTGTGTTTGAAAATACGAGGATTTTTTTATTATTGTGAATGGAATATTTTTTTGGCGTTTGATAACAGAACATTAGAAGGAATTTAGCAACAACACTAGAATGAGTATAACAACAGTATTATGAATAAAACTCATGTTAACTCTATGCTAAATTTTCATTTTGAATACCGCTGTTAGTGTTAACTCAAACTATCCCAGCGAAATTGTCGGATGCAAAGAACCGGTTGTAGAACAACTTGTACTTTCACGCAAATTGTTCTACTTTATGTTCTATCATCGGTGTTTTTTGTTTGTATTTGTCCCAAAAGCAACAGGTTCTTTTCCTCCAAACTTGAACAGGTTGCTTTGGAACCGGTTCTAGAACAAGTTATAGAACTGGTTCTGCGACAGTGAAACCTTACATTTTGACTTCCAGGAATCAGTTCCAGAACCTGTTCCATGGAACTGGTGGTAAAAACACCTGTTCTAGAACAGATTCAGAGATAACCAATTCAATAAAATTTTACTGGGATGTTATTAGAAACAGATGTAAAAAAAAATTAATTTCAAAACTCAATCTTTTGAAACAGTGTGTGCAAAGTTTCAATGAAACCAATAGGTACAAAAATAGTTCAAAATTACTGTTATTTTAAGAAAACAAGAAGCTGTACGGGTACTTATGAGAATCTTAGAAAACTAGGTCTGAAGGCATTAGTATGGCACCAGTTGTTTTGCATTTCAATTCAATTCACAATAAACAATTTTAGGTGCTTATTTGCAAACTCTGCAAACTAAATGAGAATTTAAAGTTTCGTATTTTATTTTAGGTTATTTTTTAAAAACGCCACTGCATAGATCGTATTAAACTAGAACTGTGAACTAGTTTTTTAACTATAAACAAAGAACTAGTACTTTTTAGAACTAGTATAACCATTTTCTACTGGGTATAATTAAGTTCATAAATTCATAAAAAATTATATCGAGGGTTTATATTCAATAGGGACAATCTGCGGTTTTGAAAAAAATGAGACCGAAAAAATAAGTCTACCCCCACTTTTTTCTTATTTTAGTTAATTTTCTGTTTTCGAAATAATTTTTTATTAATTGTTGTATGTATTTCCTTTCATTTCTTAAAGTCTGGGAAATAAAATATATCTGCAACATTTGACTGACATAGGGAAACCCATTATTTTTAGAATATAGTGACCAAAATTTAAAGTCGGTATTTAAAGTATGCCCGTAATCTCGTTTAAACCAGATTTGGGGAAATACTGGTTCAAAACTGGATTGGAAATCAAATTTCAGTAAAAATAAATTCAGTTTCATAACCTGATTTGGGAAAATCCGGTTTCATAATTAGGTTTCAGATTGACGGTATATTGAAGAAAATTACAGAATTAAATGACAGAGTTTACTGGCTACTGTAGAAAAGTAAAGCATTTTATGCCAAAAATGTAGAATTTTGGCCAAATTCGCTGATTCAATAGTAGGGTGGGGCGATTTGAACATCTTAATGGGCGCTTCGCGTTTCTGATTCTTGGGATTGTACTGAGCAAAAAAGTCCACTAGACCATATGTCTACGGTGAAAATCGAGCTTCCAGATTTTGACTTGCATTAAAATAAATAATAAATGCTAGATTAGCGCCATCTTACGGTGGCTTTTTAAAACAATTAATAAAATTATAAACAATATAACATTATAACCTTTCCAGAAAGCTATTACTTATGAAAATCGGATAAAAATGTGGCAACTAGAGGTAAAAGTATATAAGTAAAATTATTTTCTCCTTGTTGTCATCAACATCATTATCATCATTTCATCATCATCATTTCATCATCAAGCAGAAAATAATTTTACTTATATACTTTTACCTCTAGTTGCCACATTTTTTATCCGATTTTCATAAGTAATACCTTTCTGGAAAGGTTGTAATGTTGTATTGTTCACAATTTCATTAGTTGTTTCAAAAAGCCACCGTAAGATGGCGCTAATCTAGCATTTATTATTTATTTTAATGCAAGTCAAAATCTGCAAGCTCGATTTTCATCGTAGACATATGGTCTAGTGGAACTTTTTTTTCCTCACGCCAAAAGCTATCGAAAAATCGATGGCACAATATCAAACAATTTTTGTCCATACAAATCGCCCCACTCTATTCAATAGTCTTCAAAAACAAACCGGATCAAAAAATGTAACATTTGTCTTAAAAACGTAAATTGTTACATTTTCCCCAGTCAAATTAAATAGTTAATTTTTTTCCTGATTTTAAATTAGGAGAGGTTAGTAAACAAAAAAAAAAAACTAGGAAAAATTATTTGATTTGCTTTGCTTTCGTAGTTAAAAATTTAAAGCTAAATATCTGATCAATGTAAAGTGAATATTCTATGGAAATTATGTTAAAAAAATTCGACACAAATAATAAATTGGAAAATCAAGGAAGTACCATAGTACTTTTTAAGTTTTAATAGTACTTCAGAAAAGACTATAGTACCAACTTTATAAACCATGTTACAATTGTTATAAAACTTCATATGAACTGGCTTAATAGTTATCAGCGGAGATTTAAATGAGAATTGTGATTACGCTGAAGTTTAATTACAATAAAAACTCCTAAAACAGCTAAGAGAACAAATTTAATATTTTTTCTAAAAATTTCCTGAAAAACATATAGCATCAACTCAAAAGCCCTTCGCCCGATTTAAAATATTATAATATTTGTATGATTAGCATACCCAAGTCAATTATGATTTGGCCCTGTTTAGCTTTTCCAAAAAAAAAGGAAATGCTACGAATTAGAACATTTGAAACCATATGGAAAACTGGAGGGTATTTGCGTAAAAATTTAACAATTCGTCATGCAAGGGATTATAATCGGGCTACTAAATTACAATCGGATATTAAACTAAAAAAGTTTCCCTGTGTAATTTATTGTAGTTTAATAGTTCAAATATATAAAATAAGTAATTTAATATTTTTATAACTATATCTATTTATTGCGTACAGCAATTAGCCATAATTAGGAATATATTAGATTAAATTTAATTAAATACCTTTTTTTTTTGTTAAATTTCTGTAACTTTTTTAGTAAACTATTATACAAATATTTACGTATTAGTTTAAATATTTATCTGATATTATTATAATTATAAATTTTGAAATATTTTAAATCAGTGTATGTATTGGTTTGTATATTTGTCTGAGTGTATTTAGTTATTTGTCGACAACGAATTTGATATTTAAAGGATGGAAATGTGATAATAAATATTTTCCCCTAGGTTTTGTAAAGGATTCTAATTAAATTTACAATATATTTTTTTCAATTAAATTCAAATTGTTTTGGGTTTAATTTCATCATTCTAAGAAATGCATTTGGTTTTTTAAGCTTTGATTTTGTTCAATATTGAAATTGTTCAATTTTACTTTATTTGTCTTTTGTACTCTCGGTCAAAAAATGCATTTTACAGGGTGCTTTTTAGGGATGTATTTAATTGTTTTTGGTTTGAAATGAAATGTGGTATTTAATTTTTTTAGAAATTTTTATGGGATATTCAACAAAAAAGGGTCTATATATGTTAACTAATTACTACTACAACTACATTATTGTTTACAATTCTTATAAGTTTTATTATTTTTGTATATTAAAATCACAATCACTACTACGGTATTAAAAATTAATTTTCAATATATTGCAAATTATTATAATTATTACTAAACGTATACTAGTTTTCAATATATCTAAAGCGTTTAATATACATATATATATTCAAGAAAATATTTGTCTATATTTTAGTTCTATATTAGTAGTTTTATTGAATTAATAACTTACTATTTTTTTTTTTAATAGTTGTCTTTATTCAGTGGGGGCTTCAAATCTACTGCTTAAATATAATTTCTATATATTAAATAGCTTAATCTATGTAGTCTTTAGTTCTTTATTGTTAGAATATTCGCTTTAGTTTGTTTATTTAGTTTTGTTAATAAAAAAATTATTTCATTTGTAAATAATTTAGCAAATTCTAAGCATTATTAATTAAATCTAATAGAATCAAAAGATCACAACATTATGACAACGTAGGGCAGTTTTTTTTTTGTTTTTTTAAAACAATTTTTCTTATCCATATGCCTATTTATAGCAAAACTACTAAGCATTCCATATTTAAACAAATGCGAGAGACGCTCCGAGTTCTTATATTTTCAAAAATATTTTCCCAATATTTTGAAATTTGAGTTAAATCTTCTTAAATAGTTTTGACCGCAAGAAAGTAAATATACTTATTTGATGATCCCCGTAAAATGGTAAAATCCAAGGAACTGGTTGCAGTACACCTTATACTGCATGAACATAGGTCCTAATTTATCTTCTATAACCGGTTCTTTTTGTATGACCTTTAAACTATTAGCAATAGGTTCTGTTCTTCCAAACTAGAACAGGTTGCTTTAGTACCGTTATTACAATCAGTTATAGAACTGGTTCTGGGACAGTGAAACTTAACAATTTGACTTCCGCGATTAATATTGACTGCTCCATGGAACCGTTTGTAAAACAACCTGTTCTAGAATACATTCAGGGATAAACGGTTCCAAAAACTTTTGCTGGAATAAATAAAATAATATTCATACGCCATTGTGTCATAATCAACTTAATTAAAAAATTTAATTTAGGCGCCCATTCCTAATTGTGGCTCGTTTTGACTGCCATAAGACTATTTTTAAGACTGAAAGTCACAACTTTCCATCAAAATAACAATAAAATTCAAAAAATTATAATCTTATTTTTCAATATTATGGTTGTGTCGATACTAGGTCCTAATTCTTTTAAAATTTTCAAACAAAAATTTTAGTTATTCGTAGTATTGCTACGAAAAGCTAATTTAATTTAATTATAATAAATAAAAAATAAATTAAAATCAGTGTAAATTTGATTGTATATTGGAAATGTATTTACAAGGAAAAATAGGGATTTTCTTTATTGTACCAATAAATTTTATTATTTGGTATTTGTTCAACCTTGAACAATAGATTCTTAGAAGGTGGTTCTATGGTTATAAATATCTTTCCATAGCCAGCTGCTAAGATAATATAAGTAATAAAATATACATTGTTCAACCTTGAACAATGGATTCTTAGAAAGGTGGTTCTATGGTTATAAATATCTTTCCATAGACAGCTGCTAAGATCATATAATATAAGTAATTAAATATCCATTAGTATGACACATTTTAGTGCATTTCACCTGGAGACGAACACAATGCGTTAGTTATGCTACTAATGCATTTAGTGTTCGAGCAGGTAGATGGGGAAGTGTTGAGACAAGAATGTTATGCTTACCTTTCCTTATCTATAAATGGAATTAGATATTAAATAGTTTTTAGGTAAAATATGTTAGTATATAAGTAGGAATAAATTTGTAAATAAAGTTAGTTCAATTTAAAACCACCACACGACTCGCACGCCTTTCACTTAAGCCCTAACATTTTGGTGACCCCGTGAGTTTTTATAAATTTTGAGTTTCCCCCCACCAGTGGTAAGGAACTCAAAATACTATAAAAACGAAAAGGACACGCGTCCTTTAGAAAAAAAAAGAGATCCTGTGAAAAAGGATTATAAAAAAGAGTCAAAATAAAATAAAAATAAAATTAAATTAATTAAAGAAAAAAAAAAAAATCCTGTGAAAAAGGATTTAAAAAGGAAAAAAAGAGTTAAAATAAAAAATCCTGTGAAAAAGGATTGGAAAAAAATAAATAAAAGAATTATAATTTCGGTTCGCGGCGCGAATAAAAATAATAAAAAAAAAAACACAAGATAAAATAACTGGTAAGTTTTTTAAGCATAATATCTATTTTTATTTGTTTTAAGTGAGTTGCGCGGGAAAATAACTCAAAAGTTATTTTTTTTTTTTTTTTTTACGAAATCAGATTTTTCTCTATTTTTTTTACACGAAATGGCTGCGGTAGGAATTATTAAAGAGCAGGAAACTTTAGGGAATGACATAGTGACCTGCTACAATTCCCTGAGCAAAGTAGCTCAGAGTAATGTGGGTGGAAATGAACTCAGAGTGCAGATTCGTGAGCTGAGGACAACGTACAATACGTTGGTAGACAGGTTTGAGGAGAATGATAAGGGACTCCGACCGGCCTCAGCCACATTACGGCACAATGCATATTTTAAAACGGATTTTGTGGAAAAGGTTAGGAAGACAATAGGGCATTTTGATAGTTTGTATTACACTCTAAAGGAGAGACTGCAAAGGGAACAGGAATCAATATTACCAAAAGCTGCGAATAACCCAATTGATTTGGAAGGCAGTACGGGAAATACCCAGGGGCAGGGAACAACTCCGAGTGCTCCGATAGACACTTCATTGTCATTCCCGAAACATTTCCAAGATACTCCTCTTAAAATAGAAGAGGAGGGAATTGCTAAACATAGGGGCTTAGTTCGTCAATTCCAGTATATACTGGATGATCTTGAGTCAAAGATTACTAGATTTGGAAATAAGGAAGTCTCGATAGACATCTTAAAGGATAAGTTTAAAATGGCTGAGGATCTATTCATCCAATATATGGGACATTTCCCTGATGACGAATTAACCGAGGTTTTTTATAATTTAAGGGATAATTATCAGGAGATTCCTGGCGTAGAAAGCTACGCCAAAACACTACCATTCAAACTGCCTACAATAGATATCCCAGTATTCAGTGGGAAGGTAACGGAATGGGATACATTCAGGGAGTTATTTGAGCAATTGATTATTGATCAACCTGTGTCAAATACTCAGAGAATGTGCATGCTTAAGGCTAAATTAGCAGGGGAGGCGGCAAGGAAAATTTCAAAGCTACCGTCAAAGGACGAAAATTTTGAAACGGCCTGGAGTATTTTAAAAGAATACTATTCCAATAAACGGGAGATAACATCCGTGTATTTCAAAGGTATATTGGATGCCCCTCCCGTCTTTTACAATTCAAAAAGTGTTAGAACATTTTTGGAGCAAATAAACGAAAGTTTGCAAGCATTGGATGCCATGAAATTGGATCCCGAGGAAATGCATAAGGCATTTCTCTGTTTCATACTACAACGGAAAATGGATGAAAATTTACGAATTCAGTTCGAACAGCATTTAGGTAAATCTAGGGAGCTTCCAAAAGTGGATGGCCTTATAGAGTTTCTAAATCAAATGCGGTATTCTTTAGAGGCAAGCCAATATGTCACAAAGGGTGATAATAGGATGGTAAATCCTCTAAGAATGGGGCGGACATTTTGGGAGGCAGGCCAGAATATGGTAAATCCTTCGGGATACGGAGTACAGTATACTCAGGGGGCGGGCCAAATGGTAAATCCCTCAAAAACTCCAAATGGAATGAAATGCCCACTGAAATGTGCAGTTGGGCATTTATTATATAGGTGTTCGAAATTTAGAAACCTCCCCATCAAAGAGAAATGGGATAAAGTGCGGGAACACAAAGTGTGTTCTAGATGTTTGAATAGTGGGCATTTTCAAAAGGCATGCACCAGTAATTTTATTTGCAAAACTTGCAATGGTGATCATCATTCTCTTCTTCACAGGGAGAAAGCTCCTCCAAAGACTGTTATTGTGAACAGTGAAGAAGATGATGAGACACTTCTGTCCACAGCAATAGTGGAGGTAAAAGATGGTAATAACCATTGGATAAGTTGCCGGGTCCTATTAGATGGTGGGTCGCAGGTTAACATAGTTTCCAAGGAATTTAAAAATAAACTGAGACTAAAGGGTCTCAGAATAAATAAACAATTTGAGGGTTTGAAGATGAAAAAATCATCGGCTCACGAAAAGGTGGGACTAAATATAAGGTCAAAAGTGACTAATTATAACACCTTCCTAAATGCGGTCGTAATGGACAGGTTTGTGTCCAATATTCCTGGGATGAAAATGATGGCTGGAGAGTTTCCACATAGCATCAAATTGGCAGATCCAGAATACAATATTCCAAGTGGAATTGATTTATTATTGTCAAATCAATTCATTTTTGACCTCATCTGTGAGGGCAAAATTCAGGACCAGAAAACTAACACTAAATTACAGAACACAAAGTTAGGCTGGGTTGCATATAGCATGACGAAAATAGATGGTTCCAAACCAGAGCCAGATATTGTCACAACAGTTCTGACATCTAATGAAGAACTTTTGCAAAAATTTTGGGAAATTGAGGAGGTCCCACAGATTAATAAGTTAACAGTCTTAGAAAAAGATTGTGAAAAACTTTTTAATCAAAGTGTAGAATTGAAATTAGATGGGAAATTTCAAGTTGCGTTACCGTTCAAGAGTGAGCCGGGCTTATTAGGGAATTCTAGCCTAGTGGCTAAAAGAGGATTCTTCGCTCTTGAAAGAAAACTAGAGAAAAATCATGATCTGAAAATTCAGTATCACGATTTTTTGAAACAATATTTGGAAATGGGCCATATGGAACTTATGACCAACAATTCATTTTTGAATGGTGGGTATTATTTACCTCATCATTGTGTTTTACGCCCGGAAAGCACTTCCACCAAATTGAGAGTAGTATTTGATGCTTCATGCGAAACCACGACAAATATCTCATTGAATGAAATTTTACATACAGGTCCTAGAATTCAAGAAGATTTGTTCAATATTTTATTGCGTTTTCGAAAACATCGTTATGTGTTTTCAGCTGATATTGAAAAAATGTATAGGCAAATTTGGATGGCAGAAGCTGATAAAAAATATCAACTAATATTTTGGCGATGGAATCCAAATGAGAGCTTAAGAACATACGCACTGAAAACGGTGACATATGGTACTTCATCAGCTCCTTATTTGGCAGTTAAATGCCTGCAGAAGATTGCTGACTGGAAAACAGATCAATTTCCTAAAGAATCGGATGCAATTAGGAATGATTTTTATATGGACGATTTGATGACAGGAGGAGACTGTCTAGAATCGGTAAGATCATTACGGGTAAATATAGATAATTTAATGTTGGAATTTGGAATGCCCTTGAGAAAGTGGTGTGCGAATGATAAAGTATTATTGGAAGGTATTGATGACAAGGATATTGAGAGGAAATTGGACATCGACTCAGAGAACTTAAATTTTGTTAAGGCATTGGGTGTTAGCTGGAATCCGAATGCTGATGAATTAGGGTTTAAGTGCAAATGGGAGAAATTGGAAAAAGTTTCTAAACGAACAATCTTGAGTGAAATTTCAAGACTGTTTGATCCACTTGGTCTAGTAGGTCCAGTAGTAGTAACAACCAAAATTCTTCTTCAAGAATTATGGAAATTGAGAATTGATTGGGATGAAAAGGTCCCAGAGGAAATTGCATCTAAATGGAAGGTAATTAAGGAAAACTTCATGTTTTTAAATGAGGTAAAAGTACCTCGATATATTATTTGTGTCAGGCCAACGAAAATAGAACTACACGGGTTCTGCGATGCATCTATGAAAGCATATGGAGCAGTAGTTTATATCAGGTCCATTGATAGCGGTGGAAATATTAGTACAAAATTAGCAGCATCAAAATCAAGGGTGGCTCCAATTAAAATAATTACATTGCCAAGGTTAGAGCTTTGTGCCAGTGTGTTATTAATAGATCTAATTAAAGTAGTTGTAGAGAGCTTAAAGATTGATTTTAATAACATATACTACTACACAGATTCTTCTATTGTTTTGAGTTGGATTAAATTGGATCCTGCTACGTTACAAGTATTTGTCTCAAATAGAGTAAGTGCTATTCAAACAAACAGCGATGTCTCTCAATGGAGACATGTAAGATCAGAAGAAAATCCTGCGGATCTTATATCAAGGGGATTGTTAGGCAAGGAAATGATTAAGAATCAATTTTGGTTTGAAGGTCCTAAATTTTTAAAGGAGAAAATAGTTAAATTATCATCATTTAATTTGATAAATGAGATTCCCGAATTAAAAAAATGCAGAAAGATTTTATTAGTGCAACAGGAACAAACACTATGTGATAAAATTAACCATAGGAATAGTTTTAAATTTTTACAGAATGTAATTGCTTACATTCTTAAATTTATTAATATAGCTAGAAAAAGAAATAGGAAATCATTCATATGGTATAAAAAAGACGCACTAACACTTATTGTTAAAGAAATCCAAAATTATCATTTCGGCAGCGAAATCAAGATATTAAAATCAAAAAAAACGTTAAGTAAATCGTCAAATTTGACAAATCTGTGTCCAATATTAGATGGAAATAATATTATTAGAGTAGGAGGCAGATTAGAAAATAGTAGTTTGTCATACGAAGCTAAACATCCGATTCTCCTTCCCTTCAAGGATGAAATCGTAGAACTAATTATAGACCAGTTGCATAGAGAACATTTGCACGTAGGTCCTCAGGGATTGCTGGCAATAGTAAGGCAGCAGTTTTGGCCATTGCGAGGCCGGCAGGTGGTAAAAAAGGTGATTAATAAATGCTATAGATGTTTTAGAATACAGCCAAGAAATCTGCATCAACTAATGGGAAATTTACCTGAAGATAGAGTTATTAGAACTCGACCATTTCTAAATATTGGTATTGATTTTCTAGGACCAATTACAATTCATTACAAAATACGCGGGAAGAAGACGGACAAGTCTTATGTGTGTGTGTTTGTATGCTTTACCACCAAAGCGGTCCATTTAGAGGTAGTCTCAGATTTGACTTCAGCTGCATTCATAGGAGCACTGAAAAGGTTTGTAGCTAGGCGAGGTTGTCCATTGAAAATTTACTCGGATAATGCCACGAACTTTGTTGGGGCGGCAAATAGCCTTAACGAAATTTTTCGTTTGTTTGCAAATGAGCAGCATAAGGCCAATATAGATGAATTTTGTATTCAGCGTGGTATTGAATGGTTGAATATACCAGCCAGATCACCGCATGTGGGAGGATTATGGGAAGCATGCGTGAAGTCCGTAAAGAAGCATTTTTATCGGGTGACAGAAGGGATAATGACTTACGAAGAACTATGCACACTAATGACTCAAATAGAATCAATACTGAACTCTCGTCCACTAACTCCGTTATCAGATGATCCAAACGATTTCAAAGTTTTAACACCAGGACATTTTTTAGTTGGCGAAACTTTTACAACATTTGTGGACGCTTCTAGTAATAAGTGTTACCATGGGTTAAGGGAGCACTGGAAAGCTGTGCAATCTAATTCCGAAGAATTTTGGAAACGTTGGTCGGCTGAATATCTGTCCGAATTACAAAAGAGGTACAAATGGAACAAACCATTTGAAAACATTAAGCCAGGAACATTAGTTCTGCTAAAAGACGACAACACTCCTCCTTTAAGCTGGAGGCGGGGGAGGGTCATCCGAACTATAATGGGTTCGGATGGGTTATGTAGAATGGTGGACGTAAGGACCAGCAATGGAGAAACTAAAAGGTCGATCCATAATGTTTGTCCTTTTCCCACCCAGGAAAGTGAAAATGAAGTATTGGACAAACCATCCAATTGCTTAAATTCTACACAAAGTACAGATGAAACAGAAAGTATGGTCAATCCGACTTTACAAAATAAAAAATACAAAAGAATAGACAAACCATCTTTAATTAACAATATAAGTAGAATTGATAAAAACAAAAATATGAATAAGAATTCAAATAAATTAAAAAACGAAAATATTAATTCAAATAAATTAAAAAACAAAAATATTAATTCAAATAAATTAAAAAACAAGAATATGTTAACATTTTTAGTGACATTATTAGCTATTTTAAATCCAGTTAGGTCTCAATTTAGTATAAGTAACTTTTATAACAAGGCAGGGATCTTTTTCGAAGAGGTCGCGACTGTTGGGCTTACAAAAACTGCGTGGAACGTGGTGGTACATGTCAACATAACGGAGTACGCAGCAGCTATGGCAAGCCTAGACGAAGCCATGACCTCATTAGCAAAGGTGAAGTTGAAGCAACAGGAGATCTACAATGCGTTTGCAGTAAAAAGTATAGAAACTGTTTATGAAAGGGTGCGAAGCAAGCATGAGATAATATTGTCAGTAACCTCTACAAAAAGAGCAAGGAGATCTGCGTTACCATTGATGGGCGGTGTTTTGCACTCATTGTTTGGCCTAATGGATGAAGAGCATGCGGAAATCTTATCAAATAGAATAAAAACCAATGAACGTAAGAACGACTACTTGCTAAACATTATAAAAAATCAATCATCACTTCAAGATATGACGAGGGAAATAATAAAAGAGCGAAGCAAATCGGTATTCAAAAACATGAAAACACTGAGCGGTTCGATTCTTGTGCTGGAGAAGGCTGTCAACGAGTTAAAAGATAAAGATACGCTGATTGGATCGGTAACAAATATGCTGACGTCACTTGAATCATTTGAAGAAATTCAAGATGGTATAATAGGAGCATTATTAAGTTCCAAAAACAATTTGCTCATAGAAATACTGCCAATTAAGAAATTTAAAGCACAGATCAAGACGATCACATCGAGCCTAAAATCAAATCTTAGGCTTCCAAGTGAAAATCCTGTAGAACTTGTAAAAATCTCACAAATTTCTGCAGGAACCACCGACGAGTTCATCATCTTCAACATTCGTATTCCTTTAATTAATACCGAATTATTTCAAGCATATGAGATATATTCATATCCAACGGTCCATGACGAATTCTCTGTAAAACTTCAGGCAAGCAGCAAATACTTTTTGATTGACAAAAGAAAGACGTTATACTACAGCTTAGATGAGAACAACTTAATCATTATAGTCATCATCATCATCGCCTTGTTTTGGATTTTAAAGAAATTATGCCAGATGTCAGCCAGATATTTGCCTGCGACAGTTGCGCTACCTCGCTTGGTTTAGGGTAGTTTTTTTATATAGGTAATTTCGATTTTGTCTTTTTGTTTTGAAAGACTAGGATCTTTCAAGGCCGGCAGAATGTTCAACCTTGAACAATAGATTCTTAGAAGGTGGTTCTATGGTTATAAATATCTTTCCATAGCCAGCTGCTAAGATAATATAAGTAATAAAATATACATTGTTCAACCTTGAACAATGGATTCTTAGAAAGGTGGTTCTATGGTTATAAATATCTTTCCATAGACAGCTGCTAAGATCATATAATATAAGTAATTAAATATCCATTAGTATGACACATTTTAGTGCATTTCACCTGGAGACGAACACAATGCGTTAGTTATGCTACTAATGCATTTAGTGTTCGAGCAGGTAGATGGGGAAGTGTTGAGACAAGAATGTTATGCTTACCTTTCCTTATCTATAAATGGAATTAGATATTAAATAGTTTTTAGGTAAAATATGTTAGTATATAAGTAGGAATAAATTTGTAAATAAAGTTAGTTCAATTTAAAACCACCACACGACTCGCACGCCTTTCACTTAAGCCCTAACAGTATTCTTTCTGAATCAAACGATTAAAGAAACATTTTTTGTAGTTGATTTTCTGTCCAACAAGTTGTTATAATCTAGTATTGGTTTAAAAATATTCAAGTTCGGACAAATGCCATGTGTCAAAAAACCACTTGAATAACGAATTGGAGCTCATATTTCAAATCTTTTTAAAGTTTACTAACACAGGCCGATAAAATTTAAAAATTTCAAGACAATAAGACTTCAGTTTTTTGTTGTATTGCGCTGAATCTAACTCTGAATTTAAAATATATCCGATATTTGAACATAAATTAAAAAAGGGACTTCATTTTATTTTCTCTTAAACTTTATTCAATAGCAGAAAAAGTTACTAAAACTTAGTTAAAAAAGGCTTAGCAGAAAAAACTGTTGTAAGGTAAGAACAGCAAAAGTAAAACAATAAAATGTACAGAACTGTTAAATTTGCAGAAGTCTTTGCTAAAAATTAGTAGAATAAAAATAGCAAACATAAGCTAAATAAATAGTAAATAGGTGATTTCAGAAGGTTGCCAGTAAAGTTGCTATTTTCTATTCACTAAATTTAAATATATTTCTATCTAACTAGAATTTAACAAACATAATCGCTGTGCCACATATATCCCAAAAATTGGTATTTTTTATTTTTCAATGTATTAGAAAGCCTGACTTTTTTTTTATAATAACCGAAAAATTAAGGATCCCAAATTTTTTGGTTTATGTATGTATTTGTATTATGTATGTAGCGTAGACGTTGACATTCGGTTAGACGGGATTTTGTAAATTCCAGTCGGGAGCGACAAATGGCAAAAATCTGAGCATTGGTTGCTCGAACAAATACCATTGGCTAGACCCCTGAATTTTAAGTATGTGCTCCCCGTAGTATGAGCTACCTTACACATAGGTACTTTTTTGAACATTGGTCAGAAATGTGGTAAAAATTGGAGTTCAAAAGGGAAGGAGTTTCCCTTCATGGCTTGCAAGAACTGCTGGATCTAGAAACTTGAAGTACGGTATGATGTTTCCTGCTATATCGTTGTCATCCACCAGGACTGGATTTTTAGAAATTTCTACGGGGAAAAGTATCCTTGAAGGTCACTGGAAAGAGGACGTTGAAACGTACTTCTTCTTTGGCGGGGGCACCTGTAGAGTCCTCCCTTGATGGCTTGCCCAAACGCCTTTTGAAATTGGGATAATAAAGGAGAAAAGTCTCCCACGTATCCGACTGTTCAAACCTTTTCGACTAGAAACCTGAAACTTATCTGCCCTCATTAACTTAAAGAACGAGTATAATTGGAAGACTCAAATTGGGAGACGAAATGGAACGGAAAGAAAGTGGAATTGAAACACTAGACAAGTGGAATGAAACAGAATGTAAAGAGAAATAAAATGAAACTTATACACTTGACAGTTGGATCGAAACAGATTGGAACGGGAAAACAGTGGAATTAAAGCACCAAACAATGGGAACGGAATGCAGTGTGACAGGGAACGAAATGGAATGTAACGAGTAGCTCGTGGAATGTAAACACTAAAATTAGGAAAACAAAATTGAATTAAACAGGGAACAATTCGAGTGGAACTAAATGGAATGCAACGGGAAATGAGTGGAATTAATACTAGAAAATGGAAACAAAATTCACTGGAATGAGGAATGAAATTTAATGGTACGTGGAACTAGTGGAATTGGAACAAGTAAATTGGGAAACGAAATGGAACCGACTGGGGGAAGAGTATAATTGAAATACTACACAAGTGGAATGTAATAGATTATGAGTGGGATTAACCCAGGAAAAGAAATGGAATGGAGCAAGCATGAATGCGCTTTAAGCTAGAAATCTGAAACTTAACATTAAATCATAAGGTCATTTTGATAGCAAGAACTGAGGACGACTTTTTACTAAAATGTTAGTTATGTTAAAAATTTTAAAATTTTTTACTAAAATTGTACTTAAGTCAAAGTTAAATGCAAAGTTGATGCACATGGGTTTTCTCGTCTGATAAAACTAATTTAGTGTTCTAGAAATATATTTAATTAGAATACTGTTCTACCTCAGGCCCAAATATTAATATGTAATTTTCATATTAGATTTTATTGGTTATTTTGAAAAGGTTGATCATTTTAGTGATATACAATACAATTGTTTCGTGGGCATCACCTCAAATCATCAGTTGTCCGCAATAAGAAAATGATGACTGGAACATACAAACCGGAACATTACATAAGGTACAAAAATTCAGCGGGACGAGAATTTTGTACTTTTGTATATTAACTTACTGATTTGGTAAAACCAGTCAAAAATCAACACTTTTTGAGAGCAAATTTCTCTTTTTTCACGATTTCGTTAATAAATAATCTGCGATGAAAGGAATATCTAATATTTGAATTTGTACCTTTAGTAAACATTTCATGTTACTTAATTTATCAAAAAAATTTCGCATTTTCTGTTTCAATTTAAAGTTAATATTGACTAAACCTGAAAAAGACTGACTTTTTTAATACCTAAAAATTAAGGAGTCTGTAACAAATCTTAAAATATAAAACCCAGATAAAACCATTCAGAAATATTAAACATATCTTTTCCAATCAATTTCAACAAAGTTTTAGATATTTGAAGCGCAAATTTTGAAAAAATAACGATCTTAAAATCTACATGTTCAAAAATGTACTTTATTTCCTTTTGCCATAGTAAATTCATATAAATTTTATTTGAAATAAAGAAGGTGTAAAATGTATATTTCAGATTGAATTTTCTGCAAATGTTGATGCAGAAATTGTGATTCTTTTGATAAAAAGAATTTAGTGGAATATGACTTTACGTCATATTCTTTACTAGATTTGCAAAATAGGAAAATAAGTGAAGTTTTCACTTTAATTGCAGTTATATCCTAGATCCTTTATCCAATCAAAATAAGTTGATATGTTTCCAAAAGCCCAAATTCTATATTTTTAAACCATATTAAAAAGTATCCACGGTTCAGTCAGGTGTATTAATAAATAATAAATTTTTTTTTCTAAAAGTTAAATTTGAAAATATTTCAAAAACTAGAGCTAATTTTGAAATTTGGTGTTCACAATCGTGATTTTCATCCTAAAATCTATCAGAATTGATATGTCGCATGCCCGATGCATTTTTAGTGTTGTACTGTGTTATCACTTAATTTTAAAATTTTTTTTCGAAATAAACCCGAATAATTTTTAATCGATAAAAATAAAAAGTCGACTAATTTAATACCCTACAATTTAGTTCATCTTTAAAACCTAAGCTTGTCGAGGTTACAGCTGAATGTGGGTAAATTTTGTAAAAAAAACCGAATAACCAACAGAAAGTAGGACATCCCAGCAAAACTTTGGTAATGGGTGCGATATACTCACGCATTACCTTGTAATGATACCTCGTTACCTTCTGCATTATTTCGGACCAAAAAGTAATGAATTAGCAATCACTGATTACGTAATACATGATTTATAAATGGAAAGTAATGCGTAGAATATTTTTGAAAATCTATTTTTAAACACATTACTTTGTGTTTTTTGTAAGCATGGGTGTAAGGTATATATTTTTCGACATTACAAATGAAAATACGAAGCACAACAATTCAGTTACTTTTTAAGCAATCAAATGTTATATGTGTCGATAGCTCAGGTGGTAGAGTTTTCGGCTAACATGCAGGGATCCCAGGTTTGAATCCCAGCGTGACCACGTTTATATATTTATTAAAAAAAATATTTGTAATAAATTTTTTTTAAATAAAATTTTTTTTACGAAAATCTATTTTTAGACGCATTACTTTTCGCATCCTCGTAACCACATAAGTAACCAATTACTTTATCACTTTCTCCTCATACATTACTTCGGGGCTCATCGCCTGTAAAATTCATCAGTGAAGTAAGGTATAAAGTAATGCATCGGCCGCTATGGCAACACATTACTTTACTCATTATTTGGTAATGTGTGGTTTTGTTGGGATACTTTTAACCTGTGTCATTTTACGGAGTTTTGATACTATTATAACCAATTAGTTACTGTTTGCTAATATGTAGTTTACACATTATACGGAGGTCCGTAAAACAATTAAAGGAAATTCTATTAAATTTTTTTTTTATATTATATTATGATTTTTTTTTTAATATTCAAGTCGCGTTTTTCAAAAAAGTTTTTTTCTTTTCGTGTAAGAATATTTGTGGAAAGCTAAACTAACATTTTCTGGCCCTTACTCCAAAAAAAGATAAAATAAATTTTTTAAAAGACAAAAAACTTAGAAAAAGAATGCAATTTTCTTTTAAATATATTCCGATATTTAAAACTAACGATAACGGGATTTTAAACTTTCTATTGATAAAGTAGTGGAAGAAATCGAAAGAGTTAACTTTTCCATAGAATATTTAAATTCACTTCAAGCAGCAGGTCTAAGTCCACATAAATTGAATTTAAACAAACCTTAAAGCGCACTTACAATGTAGCGGCCAATTTCTAATTGGAAGAAAATCAATTTACTTCAAGTCTTTTTGATTGAATTAAAACTTAATCCAATTTAACAACCGGTTTGGTTAACTATTGTACTTTGTCTTTAAACAAGGTGACTCCAGCATAATATTACATATCAATTGGTTAAGCCAAGGGTCAGTTGACTTACTTGGTATAAAATTGATTTTGCTCTACAATTTAGGGTTATAAAGAATTTTCAGCATTAAAATATCTATCCCTACACAATCCTGTTTAAACAATTTAAAAAAAAAAAAAGTTTATTTAAATGGTCTAAATGATACAACTCTAACTTTAAAAAAAATCTTAAAAGTTCACTATAAAACATACCTTTGGAGCTTATTAAATTTTATTACAAAATCAATTTCAAAAAAATGTTTTAATTTGATACCTAATTGTAATATATTTTACAAACAAATACGGTTTTTAATGAAAAAATTTGTTTGGTCCCGAAGGTTTCCATTAGTAAATGTTAAGAAAGATTCTCTACAAATTTTAAAAATATTTAGGAAAATATTTCATACAATATATACTGACATTTGGCAAATCTTAATATATATATATATACATTTCTTAATAGTTAAGTCGTTGCTTATGCTTAACTTACACTAGAAATTTCTACCTTATTCCCTAAATTCAAGTCATTCAATTATTGATTTTCGTTTTACTAATTAGAGTTTAACTAATGATATGAACAATTTTCTAATGAAATGTTAATGAGTCAATGAAACTCTTAAAACCCTTATAATTAAATAACTACTTTACTTAACTAAATACTAATTATATATAATCTTATATTAGTACTTAAATATTATAAGGGAGCTCTGCAATATCTTTTAACTTTTAGTTGGTTTGGGATTATATATTTGATAAATGGTTAAGGTATTTCCTTTGTTAATGTAGGAATTAATTAATAAATATAATTAATTTGAGGTTAGTAAAAAATTAGCACATCAAGTCACTGTAAACTACATACGTATACAAATTTGATTTATCTTATTGTTCTATGATTTCTTTTTCAAAAATTTAAATATTTTGGGAGATTTTCTATTAATACTTTTAGGGAAAATTTCAACTAAAACAAATATATTTTTGGTGTTTTTTCTTACATTGTGTATAAGGGGTTTTTTTTTTTAATTTTAATAGAAGTGCATGCAGCAAAAACCACTTGAAAAAAACTAATCAAAAAGCATTTTTGTTTTATCAGTGTAATATGTATTTTTGTTTTTGTAAATATTTGAGTAAAGTCTAAAAATTTTAATAAAATTTCTTATTTAGTTGGGATATAAGTCCATTTTTCTTTAACCAGCTTAACTACAGACTACTTAATATCATCTAATTTTTACATATTTTAAGTGTAAGTTTCACAGAAAAAAAAAATAATGTTTACATTGTTGGCTTATTTTCAATAACAATTTTATCATATTAACAAATGACAATAATTTTATAAACAAACTTTTAACATTTTTAAGTTCAGATTGTAAATACAATTAATTTCTGTGTTAATATGGCAAAGTTTTAATTGAAAATGAACCAACATTGAAATTTATATTTTTTTCTGGGTTTTTATTGATGCTCTAATGGAGAAGTTGGCCCAGAGGACCAATATTTATCATATTGTTGTATTAAAAAACAGTTTAACTGTATTTATGAACAATTTGTTTATCTGAAAACACAATTTTTAAACACAATTAATACGTTATAGTAATATAACAATATTTTAATTAAAAATTAGTCTAAAATACAAAGTTCTTCCTTCTCTTAAGCCGGGCAAAGATTTTCAATAAACGACTTTCATTTTAGTGATTTTCTTCTACGCACTATTAATCTATTCAAAAAATTTAAATTCAATTATTAATTGATCACAAAACAACGGTTATTGTGAATATTTTTTCCAAAGCAATTAATTTTATGCTTTCTTAATTTATTTTTAAAAAGAAACTAAAACTTTTAAAAAAGAAACATTTTCAATACTGCCCATACACTTTCCAACAACTTGAAGTTAAAAAACAAAAATCCAAATAATTTTGAATTTTTAAATTTTATTCAACAAATTGTGCAGACTGTCATCTAATATGAAAACGACAAAAAAATTTATTAAAATGTTTTGCACAAACAAAAACAACAGCTGCTTGCTGTATAATTCAGTTAAATATAGTTAAAAATTTGACCAGAAACTAATCAAAAAAAAAAAAAAAATTAACGCCCATTTTCAAATTTCTAGTTTAAAATCTGGTTACTCAAATATTCTTAGACCCGTTATCACAATGTTAAAATTTGTATGGGAAATAGCAACAAATGCGTCAAATTCCCAGTTAATAGTACATTGTGATAATTGGGCTTGGGAATTTATATTCCGTTTAAAATTTTTAAACCAAATTTTAATTTATTCGAATCAGAATTTAAAAACAGAAGATTGGCGTTATTGTTATACATATTTAACATAATTTCTTTTTTTTTGTTTGTATTATAAATTGAATTCACATATTATACTTATTAAATAATCTGTAAAAACCAATCAAAATTTAATGTTTATTTAAATGTAAAATCAAAGTTTTTGATTTATATTTTAATATATTTAAATTATATATTATTATAACTTTTTTTAAATAAATCAAAAAAAAAAAAGAAAAAAATCGTAGATTATATAAAATTTGAAATTTATACATATTTATAAAATGTATGCATAAATTTAAAAGATAAACACACATAAGCTCAATTAAATAATTTATGTTAAAAAACAGCAGATATGTTAATATATTTTATTGTACAACAACAACTTATTTGAATTTAATTTTTATTCGTATACGAATTTACTTATTTTTTTTATATTAAATTATTTTGAAATAAAATTTTGAAAAAAATCTATAGAAAGCCAAACATTTCTAAATGTAAATTAAGTTTTTCAACAAAAGTCTTTTTGGGAAATTTTTAATTTTGTTTAAATTTGGTCGAAAATATTTATCTTTTCTTGTAATTTAATTTTCAAAATATTTTTTTCTTTTTTTAGTTTTCGAAAATGTTGAGCGTAGTTACTTTTGTTGATTGAAGAATTTTATGCCATTACATGAGTGGGGAGAAGTTTGGGATATTGATTTTGTTTTAAATAAATGCTGAATGTTGTTTTAGTTTTAGTTTAGGAAAAAAACCTTACCTAGGCGGCGTTAATGGTGGCGGAGGCGTATATGGTGGTGGTCTTTCATCTCTTTCTAAATTTCGCGGTTTTGGTGTTGTATGTAAATCGAGGGCATAATTGTTGAGTGTTGATTCTGGTGGTCCCATTTTTGATAGTGGACCATGAAATATTGGATACGGATTACTGAAGAAATTATGTTGAGTCGTCATCATGCTGTTTTATGTAAATAGCTGAAATAATAATAAGAAATGTAAATTCAAAGTTAGTTTACTGAAATTAAGTTTAATTTGTAGAGTGTAGGAATAATAAAATTTTCAGTAAATATGTATGTTGAATTTTTTTTAATTTTTAACATTAAAAAGGTTGTTATTTCTTATCATGTAATATTGTGACTCACACTTTCAAATGGCATGTTAAGTATGTAAATTATGTTATAATTAAACATGTTTAAACTCACGCTATAGTTTTAAAAAGTAAATTCTTTAAAAATCGAAACAATTTAAAAGTATGTATTTTTAATTAAGAGCACTAAGATTTTTATTCACTTTCATATCCGTTGGGGAATGCCGTGTAATTTTTCTATGTTTGTTGATAGTTTTTTTGTTTGAAGATAAACTCATAGAAATTATTCTGTATAAATAGCGAAATAAGCTATTAGAATTGGTTAAAAGGTCTTTGCAGAAAAAGTGGTGCCCTTAGGAGAAGTCTGCCAAAAATTAGTAAGAAAAAGCAGCGAAAATAAAACTGTTAATGAGGAATATATATAGAAAAAATTTCTTTTCGATTTTGTTCTTATATTTCATTTGGTAAGAGCATACTTGAAACTTTTTCATTTGCATTGAAATTTCAACTAATGCTAATGCCAGAAAAATTTCGGTACCATTTAGTGCTACTGAAATTTTCTGGCATTAAAATTTGTACTTCTAATTCTAATACAATCAAACGAATGCATTAAAAACTAATTACAATTGAGCAAAAAAAGTACTTGTTTACTAAAAAAGGGGATGGTTAGATTGCTTTACATTGGCTGTTTTATAAAAAAGAATCCGTCGGGATCTCTCCAGGACCTGGCCTATTTATATTATATTATATTGTGAATAATATTTAACCATATTTGCCTGCCGCTTTGTTGTAATATATTGAAGGCAACGTGTTGCTTCCTTTGGAAAGGGGATAGAGAAGAAGTGAAAGATGAAAGGCTTCAGATATGGCAACACTGTTGTAGTATGAGTATCAGTCGTTTATACCGACACAATTATTTTCATGATGTGGATCCAATTACATCAACAGTCAATTGTATATGTTGTCCACCTGTGCTCGACCGTACTGTAGACGGTATGAAATATCCCAGGTAGAAATTGCCGACGTTGCAACAAAAATTGTACTGGGAGAGCACTGTTTTTTACGAAATGCCGGTACTACTTAAAACATGCTTTGCCAGTACTGTTTTCTGAAAATTAACGACCTTTTTTTAATTTATTAAAATTAACAATTTTATGTATTTTTGCATCTATTACCCAATTATTTATGTAAGAGAGACATAGCCATTCTTTTCTTGTGAAGTTTCGAAAGAATACATTAAAAATCTGTGATGTACACTAAAAGGACAGTAAAGTACTAGCAAACTACTAAATTTGTTATTAAATGTACTGGGATAATACCAAAAAAATAAAATCGCAGCCTTCGCCAACGTTGGGAAATAACTACGGCCAAGCGTTTATTGGTGTTATCATTTCGACAACATGCCAGTACAGTGAAAGTGAAAATCCGACGCATTGCCAGTACATGTACTACCATCTCCAATACCGGGCCGACATTGTGCCGTTTGTATTTTTCTACCTGGGATGATTACCATATTGTACAAACAGTCAACTCTACTAGTGTCGTACAACAGACTACTGTTGCTGTATATTTACATATATTGCCTACCAGTACTGTTCATGCTATACGTCCGTGGGAATTATTACTTCAATTATAATAGCTAAGTAAGCAAAATTTTTGTATAAAATCTCTAAGAAAATTTCAATAAAAATCAATCAAAAAACCAAACTCGTTCGAGCGATTCTAATCACTCCGTGTTATTATTTCTCAATTTATTTGGGTAACTACACTGTAATTACGCGAGATGTTAAAATCTTAGAACAGTTGTTGAGCGCCATCTGATGAAGAGTTTGCGAACTTTGTGGAAGCTTTTAGTTAATAGCCCTGTTATATTATTTTACTTCGGTGGGGTTAAGTGCTATGGGAACACCGAAGGAGGAGGACGCTGCGATATGTATGAGGGATAGCAAAAACTCATACATATTAGTATTTTTCATAAATTGATGTTGCCTTGGTTGGGGATCGAAGCCGCAACCTAACGTGTAACAGTCAAACGCGTTAACCATTACACCACAGCGCCCATTTGTCCCCTTTTGTACCTTTATTGTTGTTTATTAAAAGGTGATATACCAACCAATTGTTGGTTTAGTCAGAGATGTATAATATAGAGATGTGACATCGATAACTTTTTATACAAACTGTAGATGTCGCTAACATGTAGGAAATTTTGTCAAAGGAGGATTTTATTGTGTGAAATTTTGTCAAGGGAGGATTTTATTTTCCCAAATGAGGTTTTAACGGAGTTGTCAGGTAAGGGGATTTGGGCCCAAATTAGGAATTTCGACTTTGGTTTGGGGGCAGATTAAAAAATTGTAAATTTTTAAAGATTTGGTTTTATGCCGAAAATTAGAATAATTTTTGAATAAATTATATGCGTATTATATGAAATTAAAGTCGATCAAATTGGGTCTGTTAAAGTTTTTCAAAATTTCTACAAAAATTTTAGTTATTGAAGAAATGTTCTCTGAATATTTAGAGATCTTGTAATAATGAAATGAAACCAAGCTCAATAATTAATCAAAAAAAAAAAAAAAATTTTGTGTGGCTTCAAAAAGTACTAGGGGGTTTCAGTTAATCTCGTATGTGCCTTCTGAATCATCTAAACTAGACTTATGCCAACTTAATGTTCGAAATAGTTTACAAGTCCAAAAACCAAAAACTTGAAGTTTTTTAAAACTACTCGTATTTACTTCTCACATTCCATACAAATTTTTGAAAAAAAAGATAAAGAGTTTCGTGTGAAAATCGTGTAGAATTTCCATCAAACTGAAAAAAACTACAACAATTGCGTAGCCAATGACCTTTTTCGAAAAAATTTCAAAAAAAATGTAAAAATAAAATTAAAAAGAAAAACAAAACAATAGTGATGTACAGACTGTCAAAACATTATTCGAAATTCGATTACTTTTGTTTGCTTCGAATAATATGTTCTAAAAAATTACTTTTTTACACACATTTCCATTGATTTGCTTTATAAATAAAAAAAAATATTTTTAATGGCTTTTAAATTTATCTTAGCACATCATTAGTTCTCTAATTTAAGGAAATACATTTTCACTTCCGAATATTGAGTTAATCGTTTACTAAATTTGTAAATCACTTACAACTTATTTGGGAGAAGAGAGAAAATAAACAATAGTGTTGCCAGTATCAAATCAAAAAATTAATTTATAGTTAAAATACGATTATGAATCAAGATTTCTAATAACTCTTTATTAAGCGAAATATGTACTTTAACTATAGCAAGCTTCAAACACCAAATAAATTTTTTTTTATGAATTAGCACATTAACATTTATTTAATTTTACGTGTTAAAAATACATATTATAAGCTTTAAATTCAATGCTCGTAGTTTTAATAACTAAAATTATTATCGACAAATTTTTTTGTAGAAAAAAAAAACTGAAAATTATTACAAAAAGTCAAAAAAGTTGCATTTTTATATAAATTAATAAATACCGGTAAAATACCGGTAACTACCATTAAAAATAACGGTATCGGTAACGATAACGGTATTTGAAAACATTTTTAGAGGTATTGGTAACGGTAACGGTATTCAATTTGAAACGGTATTTTAGCGATAACGGTATTATAACGATAACGGTAACCAACCTTGTTTTATTGTGATTGTGTCTTTCTTATAATGAAACATTGTTTACTTTCACACTTTAAACAAAGATTTGAGGCCTTTAAAGCTCGAGTGAAAAAGTAGGTATTCTTTTTTAAAATATTCTATTTTATTTACTTTGCTGAGTCATTTCTTAATAATCTTCTGGACTTTATAGCGTTTTTGTTTAAATTAAAATTAATTGGGTATAAAATTGGTGATTTGAATTTGCTAAAATGAGCTAAAACTTTTCGGGCAACACTGCTTCCCACTAAACAGAGAAGTGTTGCCAGAACAAACAAAATAGTAGTCAGCGCCATCTGTTGGATTAAAAACCGGTATTGCTGTAAATCAGGAACATGTGAGACCCCTGGGTTTAGTACTCAATTGTGAATGGATCAGTGTTGCCACCAGTAAGCCTAAAAATTACACAGCTGTAGGTCAAAATGATTTAAAAGTGTATGAAAATAAACAAAAAAGTATATAAAACTTTTTATATTGATGAAATTCACAGTTCGTGCCATTTTTAGTAGTAAATTAGCATTTATTGTAAATTTGACAATTTTTTATGGGTTAAACCAAGAAGCCCTTAAAACTAGGATTTACAATCGCTATCGGATCGCACACCGAACTGGACATCGGGCAGTAAATTGTGGGTTGTCAGAGAACATAATGCCGTTGTCTGACAAGATCACGATCCGATCCGATAGCGATTGCATCTCCTAGTTTTATATGCTTCTTGGTTAAAAATAATAATCGTTATTTCAAAATAATACATACATATATGAGGCCATTTAGACCAAACCTTCTACCCATAAATGAATATTCTTTTAGTTTGACTCTAGATCATAAATTAATATCATCTTTCTTTGATTTGAAAATAATTTAAACAGAAAGTGATATTAATTTTTGATCTAGAGCAGGAGTCGGCAAACATATACAACGTTATTTTGTGCTTGTATGAGTGAGTTGCAGCCTCTCTCTCTCAATGCACTGATAAAGAACGTTTGTATAATAATTTAAAAATTTTAAATGTTTATAATGGGAATATAAAATAAAAATTTAAAAGCAAACAACAACTACAAAAACAAATAGCAAAAAACAAAAAAAATAAAAACAATTGAACTTAAAAATAAATTACCAAAAAAATTTAGCAATAAACATTATGCAGAGTGTAAAAAGTCCGGCAAACAAGCGATCTGACAACCTACTTCATTGAATGTTTGTTTGCGACTGAGTTATTTTTTTGTTCTATGTGTGAGCTTATGTAGGTGTGAGAGAGCGCCCATGGGCATAGGTGTTGCCGACGTCTGATCTAGAGTCAAACTAAAAGAACATTCATTTACTTGAATAAGAGATCAACTAAACATTTTCCCCATTCACGTTGTTAAAAACTTAACATTTTTATAATCTACAGCAAAGGCCTACAATCAGATCTTTAAAAAATAATTCAATCATCAGTAATAATTCAATTTCTAAAAAAAGAATCAATAAAATTTGTTTTTGATTCGCGATTTTTTTTTTGGATGTATTTGTTTTGCGCATATCATTTTGTTTTTTGATTCGCGAATTAAAACTGTATTTTTTTGATTCGCGAATCAATTTTAGTCATTAATACTCCTATATACATATGTTACAAATAAACTTTCATTGACTACATTGATTGAACAATCATTTTAAATACAAAATTAGATCTACTCCTAATAAATCAATGTTATTACATATTTAAATTTCAATGGAATATATTTTTTAATCTTAAAATAGACTCTTCCTCGCAATAGTTAGTTAACAAAATTTTTCTCTGATCATGTAATATACAGCAAAAAGATTAGCGCTAATGTGAAAGCATTAAAACTGGTATAAAAACTTTGATAACTTCTAGATTTTTCAGTCATAAGAATATCAAAAGCATAAAAAATCCAAATTTTATTCTTTCGCTGAATTTCCAAATGGTCCAGCCACACAAGAGAAAAATGTTTATTTCTTACCTGAAGTTGGAAAAATATTTTTGCAAAAAATTAACAACATGCCGGGCTTAAAACACAAACTAAATTTAAAATATTGACGTATTTCATACTTGGGATTTTTTCATTGGCATTGAAATTTCATTATCATTAGTTGACTAATGCTAATGGCAAAAAAATTTCATTACCATTTAATGGTACTGAAATTTTCTGGCATTAGAATTTGTAATACTAATGCTAATGAAATCGCACTAATGCCTTAAAAACTATGAACAATTGAGTAAAAAAAAGCATTTGTTTACAAAAAAAAAAAACAGGAGGATGGATAGATTGCTTTTTTTCAACTAGCCACCGAACTTTGTTCTATGAAATGGATGTTATAGTCCCTAGATTATAAATTTTAAAAAACCGCACTTAAAAAATTGCAAAATAATTGCTGAACGCGAAAAAAGTTTTTATGGTACAAAAATTTAATTAAAAAACTTAATCAGCGATTTTTATTCTGCAAACAAAAATGCAACTTTTGTACCATAAAGAAAAAGAAATTTTGCAAAAAGGAAAATTCTTACATCAGTATATTTGTTCGCAGAATGAAAATCTTTGATTAAGTTTTTTAATTAAATTTTTGTAGCATAAAATCTTTTTTCGCGTTTCACGATTATTTTACAATTTTCTAAGTGCGGTTTTGTTAAATATATAATCTAGGGACAATAATACCCAATTCATAGAAAAAAGTTCTGTGATTAATTGAAAAAAGAAATCGCGAAAAAAAGTCGCGGGAAAAAAATTTCAAAAAAGGAAAATTCTTACATCAGTATGTTTGTTTGCAGAATAAAAATCGCTGATTTGGTTTTTTAATTCAACTTTTGTACTATAAAGTCTTTTTTCGCGTTCCGCGATTATTTTGCAATTTTTTAAGTGCAGTTTTTTTAAATTTATAATCTAGGGACTATAACACCCATTTCATAGAACAAAGTTCGGTGGCTAGTTGAAAAAAAAAAAATCGCGAAAAAATGTCGCGGAAAAAAATTTGCAAAAAGGAAAATTCTTACATCAGTATAAATAATTATTTGCAGAATGAAAATCGCTGATAAAGTTTTTGTACCATAAAGCTTTTTTTCGCGTTCCGCCATTATTTTGCAATTTTTTAAGTGTGATTTTGTAAAATTAGAATCTGGTTACTACATATAATACCCATAACTCATACCAAAGACTGGTGGTTAGTTTGAAAAAAAAAGTTTGCGAAAATAATTTTGCAAAAAGTAAAATTCTTGCATTAAAATATTCCTTTGCACAATGTAAATCGCTGATTAAGTATTTTAATTAATTTTTTATACCATAAAACCTTTTTCCCATTCCGCATTTGCAAGCTCAGAAATGAATTTGAAATCTGTAAAATGACGTTTACAAATGCCAATTCTTTCTTATAATTGAGGCATTAGTAATCGTAATGAATTTACTATACAATTGGCATTAGTAATGAAATCGATGTATTTCAAAGCATTAGCATTAGTCCAAGTAATAATAATGCCAAAAATTTCATTAGCATTAGTTTCAATTTAATGGTAATGAAATTACCAATTAGTTTGTCCAAATAATTAATTTGTCTCATGTATGATGTGAAAGCATTAAAACTGGTATTAAAACTTTGATAACTTCTAGATTTTTCAGTCATTAGAATATCAAAAACATAACAAATCCAAATTTTATTCTTTCGCTGAATTTTCAAATGGTCCAGCCACACAAGAGAAAAATGTTTATTTCTTACCTGAAGTTGGAAAAATATTTTTGCAAAAAATTAACAACATGCGGGGCTTAAAACACAAACTAAATGTAATATATTGATGTATTTCACAGTTTGTACTTACAATTACAGCATGTTAGCACTTAAACTATGATTTTCATTCCTTAATTGGGTTTAATGTTGAACAAATTTATAAAAGTAATTCATCAGAAACTCAAACTTATTTAATCCTTATATCAACTAATTTTCATTTATTTATTAAAAAGCTCTGGGAATGAATTTATGAAAATTTATATAAAAAGTAAAAAAAAACAGTCCCATTTTTTTAATAATTATTCTAAAAATGGCAACACTGGTCTAGATAATTAGTTCTACGCCTTAAGGTATACTCTAGTAATAAACGTAACCCCAGTTCAACTAATAAACAAATGCTAAAAACAAACCAAAATATGGCACAACAAATTAGAGATGAGCGATATTTTCATACCGGTGATTTAATCACAGTTATTGATAAATCACTGGTAACGGCAGTGATCAAATATTTCAAGTCGCAGTTACTCGGAATGTCGTTCTTTTAATATTTGTGTACTATTCTTTCTTGTAAACTTCATTTTTTTTCAATAACAGTGACTTGTTTTCACATTCTTCTGAATAAAATGTCTCCTTCTATCATGTCTTTGTTACCGGTCGCAACTATTCTTCTTTTAAGGCCCAGTTTTTAGGAAGTGGATTATTTTTAAACTTAGTTTAACGCAGTTTGTAACTGAAATACTGCTTTTAAAATGTGGTTTATTTTTTTATTTAAATAAAGAAATAAATTATACTCGAGAAAAAGTTTTTCCGACAAATTTTTGTTAATAAACTTTGAAATGGCTGACAAAATTCGTTTTCGGTTTAACTAAACCAAGTTTAACTGACATCTTAAAAACTCGCCATAAATATTATTTCGTTTATTTATCAGAAAATCGCAGTCTTTTCCATAGAAAAACGGTGATCACGATCACAGTTTAAAAGAACAACGATTTGCAAATCACATTCACTGAGACCAATGTTACTAAAAAATCGCCGGATCGCCCATCTCTATTACAAACGCGTGATCACGGTCACTGTTTAAAAGAACGGTGATTTGAAAATCACGATCACTGGTAGCAGCGTTATTAAAAAATCACCGGATCGCTCATCTCTACAACAAATCCCTTCTGCTGTTTTTTCATGGGAAAAATTTTCTAGCATTTTGGATATTAAGTTAAAAGATGTTGCTAATAAAGATAACCTTGCACCATTAGTTGCTGAAATTATTGAATTAAAAGATTTAAAAATTAAAAATAACACATCACCACGCACGCTAACAACTCACCTTAAAATAATTTCTGTTTCCTTTAGAAACTAAAATGCAAGTTGTCAATGATGTAGCTGCCAAGGGCATAGATTACGCCAAGGGCAAACTAAAAGATAAAGGCATTTTCGTACAAAAGAATACACGAAAGATGAGAAAAGTTTTCGATATAATTTAAGAACATTTAATAGAAATATTAAGAAACTCAAAAAGAATTTAAAGATTCGGATGGGTGAATTTTCTAAATACTCTCGGTCGATGGGTAGTATTGTAGTCTATTCTAATACTGATGCAGAATACTTGAGAAAGTTGTTAGTTAATGAGAACAGCAAAATTAAAACTGTTAAACTTACAGAATTTTAGTTATATTGAGGTTAACTTTTAGTTAATTGAAAATAGCAAATTGTACTGTAAAATCTGCAGAAAATTTTGCAAAATATTGTAGACTAAAGATAGCAAAAATAAAGTGTTAAATCTACAAAATTTTTGCTATTTTTAAGCTAAATTTAGTTGAATGCAAATAGCAGTTTATTCTGATAAAATCAGCAGAAATATTTGCTAAAAAAATGTAAACTGCTGTCCCGTGTAAAAAAGATTAGATCTGTTCGGATCTGTTTAGATCTATGTAGATTGTATTGAATTTATTTAGATCTGGTGCCAGATCAGATCATATATGATCAGATATGGTATATGTGAAATACTTTATGGCCAGATGTGATCAGATCTAGTGCCAGATCTGTTCATATCTAAAGTGATCTGGAAAACTGGGTGATTTTGATGACTAGATCTGAGCAGATCTGGTCAGATTTGATATCAGATCTGGTGCCAGATCTTCTATATCTTATAAGTTTATGGTATAAGTTTTTTAGTTTTAGTTTAAAGTCAAAATCAAATTAGTTCTGATTATATATGGTTCGCCAGATCTGCCTAGATCTGATCACAATCAGATCTGATCAAAAGGCTCGATTTTTATTTGCAATTAGAAACAAATCGAAAAAAATTCGAAAATTTTATATTTTTGGGTGATTTTTTAGGCAGGTTAATTTTCTATTTTCCATTGACAAAAATTTACCTCAAAATAACTAGAATTCTGTATATTTAACAGTTTTATTTTTGCTGTTCCAATATTACTAATATTTAGTAGGTTTTTGAGCAGCATAATTTTTAACTAATTTTTAGTAACTTTTTCTTATATTTTTACAGATTTATTTCTATGAGTGCAACTTTAAGTTATGCCATTTATAGATAATTAAATTACATATTAAGGGTTTTCACAAGGGGTGTGCTATTTGTTGTATCGTTGTATCGTCCTAACAAAAAACTGAGTTGTTAAAAATTAAATTGAAAAACTACAACATTTGAGAATAGACAACATTTTTACGTATGTTTAGTGTCCTATATTTGAGTATGCTAACATATACAAAACCCAATAGAAAATCTTTGTTAAACTCAAACAAAAACTTCAACAACCCTGTTTTTTTTAGGACGATACAACAGATAGCACACCCCTTGTGAATTAATTATAATTATATTTTAATATTTCATGTATTTTGATATCTATTAACTAAATAGAAAAACAAAATAAATTCTCTATATTGCTCCGAAAATTTCAATAGAAAATTCACATGTTTTTTTTTTTTTTTTATAAAATATGTATTGGTCTAAAAGTAATATTCTATGTGTGAACTTTGTCAATAACACTTTTTGTTTGCATTTTTTTAATCTGATATTTTTAAGATCTTATATCTAATAACATGGCACAAGGAAAAGATAAAATCTACATTCAAAAATGCAAAAAATTGCACGTGGCCTTTAAGGAAAAGCCAATGATGATTTCTTAAGGGCAGTCAAAGCCACAACATTTGGGGCAGATGTTGATGGCTTTGTAAATATAAACTATAAAAGTAATCAATATTTAAATATATAAAATGTATGAACAGTAGACCGTATCACCTTACAGTCAAAATAAAAAGTGCGCGGTACACCTTCAAATATAAAGTATTTTTGCAAGGCAATTGGAAAAAAAATTTTTTTTTCCCGAACGTAGGGGTCGCCTTTTATATTTTTCATTATAGCTTGGGCATTTAGAGTCGGATTTTAAAGTGTAATATAAAAATTTAAAAAGGCGAACCCTACGTTTGGCAACCAAAAAAGAAAAAAAAAATTCTAATGGGTTTATCGAAAAACTTCCTTACCAAAAGTTTAATGATTATTTTCAAGCTTTAATTTTCCGACCTTAGAGTGGTAGCAACTGAGATCTGGTAGGTAACAACTAGAACGGGATACTTGAGGTCAATGGCCCATAGAGCAAAACATTGATCCCCTCTAGATAAAAACATTGATGTATCATACTTTAAGATCCGACTGTTAATGCCAAAGATATAACGAAAAATATAAAATGGCGACCCCTACGTTCGGCAAAAAAATTTTTCTTTTTGAAACCTTCTTGCAAAAATAATTTAGAATGGATGGTGTACGGCGAACTGTTTTTTTTTTTGAGGTACGGTCTAGTGTACACATTTTTAAAAGAATATACATATAAAATTTTATAATGCAAAAACACTTTTGGCCTTCAAAGAAAAATCATTATATGTATAAGCAGTTCAACATGGCAATACAGTCGCGATATTTATTAATGGAGTTCAATTTTTTTTATATATTATAATCTCCGAGAAAAGCGGGTTTTGGTGTTTCTCATAAACTAATAAAGATATATAACTGAAATTTGGCATATAGCTTCATTTTATGACTAGAAGAAAACCAAACAACGGATTTTTGGCTATTCGAATGTTTAAGGGATAAAACGGGGAGGAGAAATTTAAAAAAATTGATTTTCAAACTCCATTTTTGGTGATTAGGATGGGAGGAGGAAAATTTTGTTACATATTTTTTTTTAATAATAAAGATACATCCGCAAACAAAAAGTCGGTAGTGAAAGGTTAAATAGAACCAAATAATTACGCAGACAAAAAGTAATTATGTTTTTTGTAGCAACATGTCTTTAAAAATATTTCAAACCAGTACAAAGAATTTTCGTGTCTCATTTATTTGAATACATGTGAAAAGATATTATAATTTTCAAATGATTAGCCTAAAAATAGTTTTGTTTTCGGTTTGTTCGAATTTAGAAATTATCCGAAGCCGGTCGGTTTTTTGAAATTAAAAAAACCGGTGAACCGGTTGCGGTTACGGTTTTTGTCGCTCTAGGTGGAAAACTCTAGAGATTACAATCGTTATCGCTGAAAATATCGTAACTCTGAAGGTCAAATTTGTGATCGCAGAAAATATCGTAACTTTGCTGATGAAACATAATAAGCTATCCAAATAACTTAACTCTAAAACAGAAAATTTTGCAATGCAATTTATATCATATGTTTGCTCAGACTCTGATGAGTTTTTCAGAAAACCCTTTCTGATTGGAAGGACTCTTTTCTTTAGAAAATTCTAAGGACCTTGTCTGAAACCCTCACTTTTTTTATAAACAAAAACTCAGATACTGTACGAAAGCGCTCAGATTCTGAGTACTTTTTACACTCTAATAAAATTTTGTTGAAATCTACTCTATTTGAAGGAGGTAACTTGATACCTACTATAAATTGGGCAAAAATAGACACAGTGCTTAAAATTAAAATATATAGACACATTGTGTTTAAAAGTAATAGACACAATGTGCCTAAAAGTACGTTTTTAATTGTATCAAAAGAGTTTAGAAACAATAAAATTTTGTTGAATTTTAATTAAATGTGTCTAAAAAAACTATACTAAATGCATAAACCTACATTCGAGATGTGCAAATGCTTTCCTGTACACAAAAAGTGTTTTTTCATTAAATTTTTTCAATAAATAAATAAAAATGCATTTTCAATGCAAAATTAATATTTTATTAAAATAAGGAGTTCATAAAAAAGAAGTTTATAACAATTTTCATTACAAATCAATAACATTAAATAAATTTTAAAGCTACACTGGAGGTTTCTTGCAGAAATTAGAGATGTTGCGAACTTTCAGCGTATTTCGGCGAATAACACGTCATTTATAATTTTTTTTGATATAAATTTTATATGTAATATATCTGCAGTTGATATGGAATATATCTGTAATGGAATATAGTATCCCAATAGATTATCTCTTAACCGAATAATTCATCCGAATATGGTATAAAACCAAATAGAAAATATGCAAAATCTGCCGAATCGTGAATAGTGAATAGTTTCGTTTTTAAAATAACGGATTTCTATCCTAAAAATAAACCTTTTTAAACGGGATTTCCGACTGCCTGTTGAATTCGGTCATATTCTCAAGGTTTTCGATGGACATTTTTAGTTGGCAGTAAAGCTAGCGATTCTATAAACATAGCTGGTGGAATAGTCAATGCTTTTGAGCAGTATTAACTCATAAGCACTGTATAAAAACAACACGATTCAAATTTAAAAAGATACATTTAAAAGGTACACTTTAACATATTTATAGCTATGCGATAACAAAAAGTCAGATGCATCAAAAGATTCAAAAAATTATAGCGATTATCTCAAATAAATTTGGGATTACAAATTTTGGTACAGTTCCTCCAAATAAATATTGTTTTATTAGTTTAACTTCTGGAAAAGTTGTTACTAAACACACCCCACTTATTGAAAATCTAATCGAAATTTCAATGGAGAGACATGAACACCATTCGTAGCTAATATTTTTTTTGGAAATAGGAATTCTCTATTATTCAAAATTCCTTCCCAAAATATATTTTAGGTTTCCAGATGACTTTCAAATAGGTAAGATATTTGTAGAAAACTGGTTTTAGCTGCGCATTTTTTGATGTGTTAAAGAGGTGTATTAGATGAGTAGAGAAATTATATCACATTGATGTAGGAGGAAATGTTTTGAATTCCAGTTTATCTGAAAAATCCATATTAATGAATATTAAAATATGTGATTTAGTTCTATTTTCTTCCACTTACTTATAACACAAACAACTAGAATTATTTTCTTTGTCCATTTTGGAAAAATCCCTTCCTTATCCGTTAGTTTATAATGGAAATTGTGCTTTTTAAATATTTTTCAGAAAACGTTTTTATTATTTTATTTATATTTTGACATTTTTGGTAATACTCTTCTAAGTGTGTTTAATTATACACTTTATGCCTAAAAAGAAAAATTAAGCACATTATGTTTACTTATAAAAAGAAAATGTTCACAAACTTATCAACATGTTTACCAACATGGAGTTTACTATATTGTTTGCGTAGTTTTGTAGACAGAAGTGTGTACAAAAATTTTCAAACATATTGTGCTTAAATTTAGGCATTTTCGGTAATTTTACATGGAAACTTACCTCTTTTATAGTAATAGTTTTACATACATTTTTTAGAGTGTATCATAGAAAATCTCTTAAATTTTAAGGAATTTTTTCTGTAGGAAAATCCTAAAATTCGGAGAACTTTTTCCTATTAGCAACCCTCAGATTCTGAGCAAAACAATTAGATTCTGACAAGTTTTTATTACACATAGATTAACATTCAGATTCTAAGATTTTCTCTTATAGAAAACACTCAGATTCTGAAGATCCTAAAGAAAAACACTTTTTTAAACGTTTTTTATAAAAAAATGTAGATTTTGCAAACTTTTTCCAATAAAAAAAGCTTCAGAAATTTCCCTTTAGAAAAACACTCACAAACTGAGGACTTTGCCCCCCTAAATTTCTTATAGGAAAACTCCCAGATTTATAAAGCTTTTTCTACAAAAACCAATGCGATTGCTAGATTTTTTCTTATAGAAAAACTCTCAGATTTGGAGGAGTTTTCTGTAAGAAATTGAAAAACCCTTAGATCGAGGACCGAAAAATTCTTAGATACTACGGATTTTTCCTTTAAAAACCCTCATTTACTAAGGACTTCGTTTCTGTAGGAAAACCCTGAGATTCTAAGGTCTTTTCCAGAGACTTTTTCTCTTATAAATATTCTCCGATTCTGAAAACTTTCTGAGTACTTTTGCTATACGTTTTAATTATACGTTGCAATTAATCCTTTTAATAATAATCATACACAGTTTCATTGTGAGAACTGAAATTTTTGACCAACCAAATGGTTTGGTTGAAGCCACCATCTAATTTGTTTGTGGCAACAGAAATTTGATCAACACAAAAGAATTTCGGTTGAAATAATATATTTGAATTGTGCCAGCAACAAATTTTATTGCGACAATTAAATGATTCGGTTACTACAACAAAACCATTCAGTTGGCAAGAAATACGGTTGTCACAATGAATCTGTTTTCTCTATGTAATTATTATTATTCGGAATTTTAGTGTTAATTGTTAAAGTTTTCTTTTTCATAAATTTCTTTTGTTAATAAAGCAATTATTTTGTTTTGAATCTTATATTGAATTGAATTGAATCTTATAGCAGTTTATTGGGCGTCATTTATAATAGAGTTGGCGAACTTTGAAGCTTTTAGTTCAAAGCCAAGTTATATTATTTTAATTCGGTGGGGTTAAGTGCTACGGGAATACCGAAGAAGGACGCTTGGATATGTTTGAGGAATAGAAAACTCATACATATTATTTTTCTAAATTGGTGTTGCCATCACTGCGAATCGAAACTGCAGCCCTATATGTACGAACTTTTGAAGACATTATCCTTTTTATTTTTAAATGCAATAGACCATATGAATAATCGCCTTTAAAATTTATAAATAGTTCATAAAATAAATTTGTTATATAAAATTAATTTTCTAAACGTGTTATACGGTTTTCAAATTATAATGCTCTAATGTATCTACATATTTACACCTCAATTCATAAATGCTTTATGAAGTTATAGCAGGTTTACAAAACGTCATTTTCATACAAAATTTGTTCAATAAACATCCTATAATTTTACAAAGTGTTTATGAATTTAGGGGTTAAGCTTTACGCATTGTGTCTCATTTTGCCAAATTTTTAGTACACTCAAAATAATAAGTCTGTTGGCTGAAAAGAAAATTTGTTACTTTAACAAAATTTATTTCTGTTTTTTGGCTTAAAATAAATTTTGTTGATAATAACAAATTTTTTGTTAAATTTAACAAATCTAAATTTAAGTAAGAAATTAGTAAAACTACAGTTTTATTTGTAATTATATAATTTTGTTAAAATTTAGGATCACGGGAACCTCCCCGGGCCCAAACCATATCATCTAAGGGCACTCCAAAGGAACAAACATTTTATTCGTTTTGCTCTATCTCACTTAGTTTTCGAGATATGGGTCATTTTATGTAGTGGACAATTTTTATTATAAATTTCCGATGGTCCAAGGCCCCACCATGGTCCATTTTTGGGTAGAGAGAACCCCTTTCACTGGACTATTACACGGCTTGGGGTTATCGAAATTTTTTTCAATTTTGCTCTAACTCCTTTAGTTTTCAAGATATGGGCCATTTTTAACTTTAAGACTTTTAAGCAAATTAGCTTAACCCTTTGGAAAGTGGAGACTTCATCAACTCGTCACTGATTTGAATTTTAACCAAAGCTCTAATCATTTACTGTTATCAGTTCGATATTATGTTCTTATTAAAATTTTATGCAGGCTGTGAAATTTCAAAAGAACATGAGATCAGTAGAATGCGTTTTGTCTTGTGATCATCAACGCTGCTGAGAATGTGTTTAAAGTTAAAAATTCAAAAACTCAAAAGATTTTATATAAAGATTAGTACTAGATAAAATATAAAATTTAAATTTAAAAACAAATTTTAACCCGCTCGGGGTCGGCAGCATGTTAATGTTTGAACATTAATTCCAAATATCTCCTATAGGGGTGCTGCAAAGCCATAAAAGTAATAAACAATATTTATTGCGCGTAGATCTACATTTCCACGAAGTTTGGTCGGAAAATTCCCAGACATTAAAATTCCCTTGTCAAAGAGTTAAAGCATTGTGAAAGTTTATAAAGTACGCCCTTAGGTTTTACCTGTTTTTATTTTTATTCAAAACACAAAGGAACAGCTCTGTATTTACTTAAGTGTATACTTTAGCAAATTATCTCAAAAAAAATCTATTATATTAACAACTTAGGCAACTCTACTTGTTTTGACACCTCATTCAACGCGCACATTGGCTAATTCAAAATGTTTTGCTTAATATTTAATAAAATTTAAAAAATCAATATTGACTACAAGAAATATTGCTTCCATAAATATAAAAATTCAGAATATGCTGCAAACTGAATTGTAGCATATTAAAATCTATTGAAAATGTGGTAGAATGAAACAATTAATTTTTTTTATCCATACAAAACTGAACTAAAATATTGGTTCACCAAATATTATCGGAAATAATATGCAAAAAGGCGTATCAACAAAAAATTCAAAATCGAGTCTTTGATTGATTATGATGCACTAGACTACACTGAATGTCCTAAAAATTTTTTTGGCTTCTCCAGTAATAAAATAAAAAGTGTCGTTACGCCTATTTGCATTTTAAGTACTCGTAACGATATTTCACTTTAAGGCACGCCAACAACGTATTGGTATTTGTTCACTTGTATGGAATAAAAGGTTATAGTCAAAAATAAAGTCTATTTAAAATAAAGAAAGTAATTTTTCCCCTTAAAGAACTCCATAAAATTCCTTGCCAACATTTCTTTGTCCAAAAGCCACAAAATTTTATATGATTTACTTTTATATAATTTCTATTTATATCACACCAATCTAACTCTTAAAATTAACTTTGAAAATTTTTCATATTTTCTAGAAAAACATATAGTAAAGCCGCAAATTTCGTTTTAAATTATAAAGTACTTGAAAATTGCATCAGTTAAAAATCATCCATATACCAGCTAATAAATTAATGAAAAAATCATTAGTTTATCGTATTTTCCAGACTAAAATATTGAATGTTAATTTTTAAAATTTTTAAACAAATATAAAATATATCTATTGACAAAATAAAATGTTTTTATCTTGTTTTTAATTGATTAATAAAACACCACAATGTGAAAATGCTAATATTAAACAAAAGTGGAGTAGAAGGCAGTAAATGAACAACTTTATTCATATTTATATTTTTTTTTTTTTCATTTGAAACAATAAATTTATGATGCAAATGCACAACACATACATACTATAAATATTCTAAAAAATATGGGGAGAAAATGTAGCAAAATCCTGAATACAAAAAACTAATTTGCATATTTAGTATTAAAAAACTGAAAATATTTGTATGGACACTATGTACAAAAAGTCGTTCAAATTTTCGGTTGTATTTTTGTACAATTATTACCAAAAGTAATGGGCGTTGACGCTTAACGTATACCGATCACCGATCAACATTGTTTCCAAAAGCACTTTTTGAGAAAATAATATTTCAGACCTCAATTCTTAACTGATTACAAATATTCTCTATAAAATTGCACACACATCTGTCACTCACGGTTTTTGAATTTGATGTTTTTGTCCTTTTTATTAATTTTTTTTTTGTGAAAATTAAAAACAGCTACACAGAGAAAAGTGTAGTTGGGAATAATTACTATTATTCATCTATCAAATCGAAATTAGAATTGTCATTATAAAATAGCAATAGGAAATATTTAAAATAGTCGTTGTCTATATAAATTACGAAACCATAACTAACAGGAATTCATTCTAAAAAAACCGGGCATCACAACAACTCAAGTAATAAAAAAATTATTTCACATCATTCCGCCGGGCACAATTAACCTATATTAAAGTTTTCGCTGATTTATTAGTCTTAAGAACTAAAAGTTCTTGGTTGTAACTAAAATTCAGTGAGTATTTTAATCATCGTATCTACAACCGATTAAGCGTGGTTCGATAGATCCATTTTTTATATGTGATAGAAATTCGGTTGTTGCTACCAATGTGCAATTATAATTGTGATGTTGGTAAACAGAACCAATATTTAGTTGTTCACACTAGTTTAAAGATATTTGGAAATAATACTGTCAACAATAAAAATGTAAAAAAATTAAAGAATTGTGCCACAAATAATAAAAGTATAAAAACATATAAACAGGTCCGTCAGAAAAGCAAATGTACTTTTTGGAACCCAAAGGAATAGCACTTTTAAAGTAGGTATTTGTTGTAGGAATTAGCAACAGTTATTATTCTCTTCAATCTGTTGGAATTTTTATTTAATTTGTTTGCAGGTTGTTTAGGGCCTTTGTGTAAACTTATGTTCATTTGCCAATCATGGGCCATGGTTTTTGGTATTAATGAATGAGGAATACTTGAAGATCCTGAGAAATTTTTAATTTTAAAGAGCTACAATATATTCAGATAAACCAGAAATAAATTGAGATGCTTTTTACCATGGAAAGGAGGTAAAAATCTAATGTATTTCCTTTTGTAAGAAGGCTTTAGTTCGGCCACATACATATATGGTACTCAATGACTCAGGTCTTGGATAAAGATTCATATTTATTAATTTTTTTTATTAATTTTAAATAAATTTAGTAAAAAATTATTTGTACAAACATTTTGATCGGAAATGGTTCAGCGAATTTGGAAATTTAATTGTAGCTACCAAATTATTTTTAAAGAGGGCGGAACGCACAATTGAAAATATTTAATTTCATAACCGAATAGTAGATAATAGTTGTCGTAACCGCATTAATTCGATTGGCAACAAATTCGGTTATAATTTATTTATTTTTTTTTTTTAATTTATTTCTGGATTGGATCTTTCTTATTTCAGAAAATAACAAGAAGTATTAAAATCTTCAATCAACTAATAATTTCTGGGTCTATTGCCATTGCAATAGAAAATTCAAATGCGTAAAATGTTCATCTTTCATGTGGTTCCGCGAGGGCCAATGTGTCGACCCTCTTGAGGCGAATATGTCCATTATAACATAGTAGATCCTGTGCAAGAGGGTTTGGATGAGTTGCCAGTTTTCGTACATATTTAGAGCAGAAGGTTTTGATTTCGTCGCGAACAAATGGAATATTAAGGTCCTTATGAATAATCACGTTATTAATATACCACGGGTCACCAGTAATTAGCCACAATATTTTATTTTGTCGTCTTTGTAATTTTTCTATATTAGAAGCAGAAGCTGTTCCCCATAGTTGGATTCCATAGATGCATATGGGCTTAATAATAGCTTTGTAGAGTAGAACCTTGTAGTTTAGGTTGAGAGCAGAATGGGGACAAAGGCGCCACTGAAGCTGTAAAGTTTTAAGTTTAAGTTGTGTGGATTTGGATTCAATATGTTGAGACCAGGTAAGGCCACGATCAAGGTGTATACCAAGATATTTTATGTGATTTTGCTCAGGGATATCGATGTTATTTATCTTCAGTTTGGGACAGTTTCCCTTTCTCAAGGTGAAAGTAACATGTGCGCACTTTGTTGGATTTACTTTTATTTTCCACTTGTGAAGCCATTTTTCGAGTTCCTTAATATGAGCCTGCAGACAACTAGAAGCAATTACTGGATTTTTATGTATGCTTATAAACGCTGTATCGTCTGCAAAAGTTGACGTGTGTATCAAGTTATTAGTAGGCATGTCTGAAGTAAAGAGTATATACATGAGAGGACCAAGTATACTGCCTTGGGGAACTCCTGCTGTGATTTTTCTTGAGTCTGAGATGTGGTCTTTGTACTTTACTACAAATGAACGATCCATTAAATAATTTCGCAGTAACTTGTGGGTATTTAGAGGTAACAAGGAGCTTATTTTATATAATAACCCATCATGCCAGACTTTGTCGAAGGCTTGGGAAATATCTATGAAGAGTGCTGAGCAATAGAGTTTATCCTCGAAAGCCTTTCTGATAAGAGTAACTATTCGATGAACCTGTTCTATGGTGCCATGATCCTTTCGGAATCCAAACTGATGAACGGGAATGATGTGGTGGTCGTTTAGGTATGGGGTCAACGCATTTAAAAATACTTTCTCAAAGAGCTTTGATAAAGTTGAATGTAAGCTTATCGGGCGATAAGATGATACTTGGCTAGCGTCCTTACCTTAGGTATCATAATTATTTCTGATATTTTCCATGATTTAGGGTAGACACCAGTTCGCAAGGTAGAATTGAAAATGAATAAAACTAATCTAAGGGCAGATGTTGGTAGCTCACGAATCTTTTTTCCTGAAATTTTGTCCATGCCAGGGGCTTTATTTGTTTTCAATTTTTTAACTGCTGAAGTTAAGGACGAGAATCGAATATTCATTGGGGAAACAACAAGGTCTTCAATAGCTGGCAAAGTTATAATAACGAATTTGTTTTCTCAGTGTAATTTTTTTAAGTTTTTTTCCGGTAATAAATTTAAAAGCTGAGGGATTTTAATGATACATGTCTTAAATTAAAAGTATTTGTTATGTTTTTGATTTTATTAATATTTATTTATGATGTATTTATTTATTTATTCTTTAACCCTTAACAGTCCTGATGATGTCATTCAATGTAAATGGTGAAATATTGAAAATATTTAAATAAACATTTAAACAAAATTTGGACCTCGAGCTCGAATATTTGATTTGAAAATCAAAAGTATTAAAATTCTATTTCGATCTTCAGTCTTTTTAAATATGTTTTTTTCAGCTTTAGAATTATATTTAATAATATTTTTATATGTAATTATATATTTCCATATATAACCCCGTACAGAATTATATGTGTGACTAAGGTCCTGCTAGCGAGCCACAGCTCGGACACAAACAATCATATATTTTTTGTTTTTTAAACTCAATTTACATTTAGCCCTTTCGACCCCAACTTTAAATGGCTGGGAATTTTCCGACCAAACTTCGTGTAAATGTAGATCTATGCCAAGGAAATATTTGTTAATTACTTTTATGGCTTTGCAACACTCCCTAGCGGAGATATTTGAAATTAAAGTTCAAATATTAACATGATGCCAGTCCCGAACGGGATAAGATTTTCCTAAAATTTCTATTTTGTGTTATTTCTACTACTAAACTCTACATAAAAATTTTTTGATTTTTGAATATTATTCATCACACAATTTTTGAGACTAATTTAAACAAAAAATTTATTTTTCCTTAAATTTTGCTGTGAGAAAAAATGTGTGTGGACATTATGAAAATCAGCTCGGAAACGACCTGATACAATTTTATCGCTTTATATGTAATGGTGTCAGGTTTGATCGTAATTGGTTCAATTTTATATAAATAAAATATAATTATATCCAACATTTACCTTATACAATTGTATCAAAGTTTTAAACTGATATCACGTCAAAATTGGTATATAACTATATAATTTTGTATACAAATATATATAAAATTGTATCAGGTCAATAATCAGATACAATTTCATCTGATTAACACATAATTTAATCAAGTCAGATCTAAACTGATGCAATTAGATAAAAATTGATAAACAACTGATACAATTTTATCGGGCCATTTTTCGGATCAAATGGTACATGGATGACTCTAAGTTATATACATATTATCATATAAATCTCTATATTATTTTTTTTTAATAGGGAACATACCATATATGTTGCCATTTAAACAATATATTGTCATATATGGTGCCATTTAAACAGTATATGGTCATATATGGTAACTCAACTACAATATTAACTGTATTTAAGAAGCTATTAATTTTATATCAGAAATTTTAAATTATGGAATGTATTTCAGAAATTATTAATTGTATTTCAGGGATAATCAAATCTACTTCAGAACTTGTTGATTGTACTTCATAGTTAATAGAGAAAGATTTCTGAAAAACATTTCATAATTTCTGAAGTACAATTGATAATTTCTGAAATACAGTTTGATAATTTCTGAAATACAGTTGTGAATTTCGGAAATACAATTAATAATTTCTGAAATACAATTGATTAAACTAAAACTCAATTGACTAGTTCTAAAATACAATTCATAAATCTGAAAAATAATTGATAAGTTCTGAAATACAATTGATGAAAATGAAATTTAATTGATTATTACTGAAATACAATTGATAAATCTTAAAAACAATTGATACAATTGCAAATGGTGTAGAGCGGAAAAAGATGTAAATAAAATTATTTTATTCAAAAAATTCAATTTAATAAAAAAAAAATATAATTTTATAAAAACATTTATAGAAAATAAAATTATAATTTTATAAAAAGAAATTCATTTTATAAAAAAAATGCATAGCCGTGAACGGTATCGAACTCGAGACCTTCTGAGTTTAAACCTTATTTTAACAAAATATTGTAATTTTTATAAAATCTGCCAGTGTAGTATTTTCTAAACTGTTGTCAATATCTGTCTGGGATCTTATTTAATCCCAAATAAATGGGGATCTTACGTAGTACCCAAATATAATGCGGGATCTAATTTTATCTGTCATTTTTCTGGATAGTTTTAGATGTCAATCCCCAGATATATTGCTGTTTCTAATTCGATCTGCCATTTAATACCGAAATAAATTGCTGGATCTAATTCAATCTGCAATTTATGGGATAAATTAAGATCTTACCAAATCCCCAAATATATCACTGGATTTAATTCCATCTGCAATTTATCGGAAAAGTTAAGATCTTACGCAATCCCGAAATATATTACTGGATCTAATTCGATCTGCCATTTTTCGAATCAATTTAGATCTAAGTTTATTCCCAAATATATTGCTGGATCTAATTCGATCTGCCAAAATTGAGATCAAATTAGATTTAAGTTTATTCACAAATATATAGCTGGATCTAATTCGATCCGCCATTTTTCCGATCAAATTAGATCTAAGTTTATCCGCAAATATATAGCTCTAAATCTAAAACTTTTGGTAAGCAGTTTTCAGTATACCATTTACCTGTTATTTGCTGAGCAATTTACAGGTATCAATTTTACTCAGGTGAATTGAATTGACATTAGCACTTTTTTGCTAACTGTTTTTTACCTCCCTTTCTCAGGAAGATTTGCAACTTCTGGGCTCCGTACTATGGAATGTGGTTTGATTTGTCAATAATATTTGTAAAATCAAGCTATATACCCTGTATGCTTTTGCTGAAGCTAGACTTTCTATTCCTGAATTTTCTAAGAAAGCATTGAGCAAAACGTACACATGTTGTTTTATGAACTTCATTTAAGTAAAATTCAGGGAACTCCTCGGGCTGATTTATTCGAGTGAGGATTATGTAATATTCTCGACATGATGATTATGTAATATGGCCTGCAACCCAGTTTATCATCAATTATAGATTTTTGCAATTTTGGACTAAACCAGAGCTACTCTTACATAATCTGTCGAATGATTTGGGCGTCATTTGCGGGACTCATCGAAATAACCTAAAATAGCGTTAACCCTAAAATAACAAAACAAAAGAGCTTCAAAAATCGTTAATGCTAAAATAAATTAACGATACAATTAAGAATACAGATAACCTCAAAATACCCTAACGAAATATTAAAATACCCTATGAAAAATATATCGTTTAAAATTGGGATCTCTATGGAATTTCATTATGCGCTTTTTAGTCCTTCTTTATGGCCTGCTAATATAAGATTTCGATCTTTACAATTTATGCCAAAACCAAACCAAAAATGTTGCTTTTCAAAAAACGTTGACTTATGACTGCTTTTACCCAATCAGACAGTTCATATACAAAGTGCAAAATTCTCATCCCGTTGAATTTTTGAACGTTATGTTATGTATCCATTTGTGTGTTCCAATCATCATTTTCTTATTTGCAGACAACTGAAGTTTGAACCTCATGAAAAATTGTATTGTGTACCATGAAAATTATTAAACTTTTTGAAACAACAAATAAAATCTAATATGACAATACCATATTAGAATTTTACTTAAAGTAGAAAAATATTCTAATTAAATATACGAAAATACAGAAAGTTCGAAAAATTATTTTTGTATTTTTTAATGCAAAAATTAAAATAATTGTCCAAATCTTTAATTTTGAAATAAATATACTATATATTTATTAATTTTGTATTTCATCTTAGTCTGTAAAGAAGTTGTGCTCCATTGACTAAATAAAATGAAATGAAATAATTTTGAAATAACATTATCCACTTACACTAACTTTATGAAGCGGCTGCCAACCTTTTTTAGAAATAATCTGAATTCCTACCCAATTTTTTATCTAAACTTACCGTATACTTTCTGACCAAAGTATACAGTACAACTATACATGTGTGCTAGTCATTGTGGTAACACTCTTTTTTTGACAAAAATGAAAAGTGAAAAATTTATTACCTTTTGATTTTAATCATTTTTCCTCAAAATGTATGAAAAGTAATAAAAACCGAAAAAACGAAAAAAAAAAACGGACAAGTAGAAAAAAGTTGCTTGTTGTCAGGCAGGCTGGCAGGCAAGCGGAGAATTATGCAGGCCGACTAACAGTAAGTTAAATTTGAAAATATGTATAGTTAAAATCGTTTAAAACTAAAACTTACTTAGAAGGCATATATGCAACAAAATGAAACCATATTTGAAATTTTAATTTTTTACACAAATGGTGTTAGTTGTGTTTGTTTGATTTTAAAATATGGAAAAATATAAAAATAGGAGGAATTTTTTGACGGAACCAGGTGTATTCGCCACTATTTATTTGTTTAGAAAATGGTAATGGGAAAACTAATAATAAAGACGTACATATGTATAATACACTGCACGACAAAGTTTTTGCACACACTTCAACAGAAGATTTTTTAAAGTATTTTAATTTACTAAAATCGAATATAGAGTAAATTTTGTAAATCACCTGCTTTCAACACATCATCTACACTCACATCAGCGAGGGGAATGAAAAATTATTATATTATTTTGCATATCCCCACGTCTTTGTGATAGATTTTTTCGTTATCACCTGAATTGTCAAATACTTAAGTTCTTTAAATAAATTAAATGTGCTAAAATCCCAAAACTTATTTGACGAATTGTGAAAAATAATCTGTTGCAGGCATGTCCCTATCCGGATTTCATTATTACCTAAGGAAATCGTCTGGGGACGACGTTTTAGAATTTCTAGAAATATTTATTACGTTAAATCACAAACTCAATGAGAATTTCTTGTTCTCATTTTGTAGCGTCATTTAGCATTTACAATATCAAAGAAAAAACAAAAAAAAAATTACCACAATTTGCTTTGTCATCTTCCGAAATACTACTCTGTTGTTTTGACAGATCTAGCAATGTAGTGACATCTATTTATGTATAACCAATAAATGAAAATCATATGTTTTCTATAATTGGCAGTTACGTTTAAATTTGCACAAGCACTTGCATATTCGTTATTTCAAATTTATTTTTATCGGGATAAACAATAATTGCATTAAATGAATTAAATGTGCTAAAATCCCAAAACTTATTTGGCAAGTTGTGAAAAATAATCTGTTGCAGGCATGTCCCTATCCGGATTTCATTCCTGTCTAAGGAAATTGTCAGGGGACGACGTTCTATAATTTCTAGAAATATTTATTGGGTTAAATCACAAACTCAATGAAAATTTCTTGTTCTCGTCTTAGAGCGTCATTTAACATTTAAAATATCAAAGAAAAAACAAAAACAACAAAAAAATGTTTTCCGGGAAAATGTTAAAATTGCAACTTTTTTTTTTAAGGGAATCCTGTAATTTAATATTGGTAACCCTTGATCGGAAACCCAAATGTAAATAAAGAAAACATGTCAGGCACTTAGCCAGGAGTTTCTTTCAGGGGGTTGTTTTTGATTTTTTTTTTTCAATTTTGCCTATGTTTTTTGTTTCCTGGGGAAACTTATAAAACTCTATATACTAGGGTTATGATTTTTTTGGCAATAGTTTTTGTAATAATTCGCTATGTAAATTAAACAAAATCCTGGAGCAAAAATTATTTTTAGAAATTGCATTTGGTGCGGAAGTATTTTTGCCGAAATGACCCGCAGACACGATTTTTATGATTAATTTAGTATTAAAAATGAGTCATAACCCTAATATACACACACAAAAATGTATTACCCTAATTTAAAGTTAAGTATGTCCCCTTAATTTTTGGGTAATGTTCGGTAAAATAGGAGTAAGCGCAAAATCCTCTCTCTAAATTACAAAATTACCCAAAAATACCGGAACGCACAAAATCACATTTCTAGCTCAAAACTTTGAAAATCCACAAATCAAATATGCAAGTGATTGTGCAAATTTAAATGCTACACTTAGGAAAAAAATTGCCAACCGAATTGCTAAACCAATTTTGGTTTCTACAACCCATAAATTCGGTTGGTGAAAACATATTGGAATGTGATTCCTAGCTATTTTGGGTATTGCAACTAGAATTCAGTTGTATAAACCGAATTTTATTCTGATAGCCAATATTCAGTTGTACCAACCTATTTTAGTAGATGTAACCAAATTTCAGTTGGAAAATGGCATATTTTTTCTGTGTGTGTATACACATTTCTTGCATTTGCATTTTTCTTTGGCTTTGTTCAGTTAATTTTTATGTATAAGAAGTTTTGTTTTGCGTATTTCTTGGCTTAATTAAAATTTTAATTGTAATTTGAGAGTAAGTGAGAGATTCTGGTTTTATGGCATGTTTAGTATCCTTATTGCTAGAAGCCGAAACTTAAAAATTGAGAGGAATCTGTTTACTTATTCTTACCGAATTCTTTTTTTAAATTTCAATACAATGAATTGAAAAATTTAATGTAAAGTTATAATTTTACTTTTTTTTGCTCTCACATTTGACTTAAAATAAATTTTCATACCAACTACTTTTTAATCCTCTAACCGACAATCCCGCCCAGGCGGGGTATATTAAATTGAACATAATTGGGCGAAATGAGTACTTTAAAAATTAGAAATTAAGCTAATAAAAATTAAAATTTTTTTTTCTCAAAAACGTTTTTGTGTACAACGCACGATTTCGAAGTAAGAAAGTGACTAGATTAAATAAATATTTTAAAACAAACAAAATTTTCAAAAATCCTTAAAATATGTTGGTTTTTAATTTTCATTTAAAAAATAAAAATAGTTTTTTTCGACCTTTTTAATTGATTAATTAGAAATTCATTAATTCAGTTCGAGTTAACTCCTTATTATGAGTTAACATAATAAGTACTTCTCTTTTTCAAAAACTGCTATTTTTATACCCTACACCACTATTTATACCCTACACCACTATGTGGTCAGGGTATTATAAGTTTGTGCTGATGTTTGTAACACCAAAAAATATTGGTCGTAGACCCACCTTATAGTATACCGATCGGCTCAGAATTTCTTTTATTTCGATTCAACGATGTCCGTCTGTCCGTCCGTCCGTCCGTCTGTCTGTCCATGCAATTTTGTGCGCACTCTACAGGTCGCAAATATTAAGATATTTTGATGAAATTTGGTACGCAGACCTATGTTGGCTCAAGGACGAACAGGTTTGATTTTCGTGAACATCGGTCCATGTTTAGACCTAGTGCCCATATAAGGGTCCTACCAAAATTATACTGTTTATACGCTGCAGGTCGTAAATATTAAGATATTTTGATCAAATTTGGTACACAGACCTATATTGGCCCAATAACGCAGCCTATTAATTTTGGTGAACATCGGTCAATTTTTAGACCTAGTGCCCATATAAGGGTCCTACCAAAATTATACTCTTTATACGCTGCAGGTCGCAAATATTAAGATATTTTGATGAAATTTGGCACACAGACCTATATTGGCCCAATAACGCTGTCTATTGATTTTGGTGAACATCGGCCCATGTTTAGACCTAGTGCCCATATAAGGGTCCAACCAAAATTATACTGTTTATACGCTGCAGGTCGTAAATATTAAGATATTTTGATGGAATTTGGTACACAGACCTATATTGGCCCAGTAACGCAGCCTATTGATTTTGGTGAATATCGGTCCATGTTTAGACCTAGTGCCCATATAAGGGTCCTACCAAAATTATACTGTTTATACGCTGCAGGTCGCAAATATTAAGATATTTTGATGAAATTTGGTACACAGACCTATGTTGGGCCAATAACGCAGCCTATTGATTTTGGTGAACATCGGTCCATGTTTAGAACTAGTGCCCATATAAGGGTCCCCCCAAAATTGGCTTGGTTACAAACTACAGGTCGCAAATATTAAGATATTTTAATGAAATTTGGTGCGCTGACTCACATTATAGAAAATTTTGACGCAAGCCTCATTTTAACCCATTCGAATTTCGGATCCAAACATTAGTTGGCTTTTAACCAGACTGGTGTAGGGTATTGTATAGTCGGCATGCCCGACTTTAACCTTTTTACTCGTTATTCATTAGGATACTCTCCTGACAAATACTTCACAGATTTTTTGTTTTCAAAAAACCTCTACACTTTCATTTCGTTAATGTAGCAGACTACATTTAATATGAGATTTTGATGATTCAATTTGCATTGCACTACTGATGAAGGGGACCTGGAAAATCCCCGAAACGATCGTCTTTCCATTCCTGTTAGTGTAGAGGTTTTTTGAAATTAAAAACTCTGTGAAGTATTTTTCAGGAGATTATCCTGATGAAGAAAAATAGCAGTTTTTGAAAAAAAGAAGTACTTATTATGTTAACTCATAATAAGGAAATTGTCCTCGAACTGAATTACTAAATTTCTAATTAATCCTTAAAATATATTTATTCAAGTCGATTAAAACTCGCTAATAATGAACACAGAGTAAGATTGAATAGGGCACACAGGATTACATTAGGATATCTTTAAAGGACATCGTATTAAGTTGGTAACGAATGGATGGATTTTTATGAAATTTCGCATAAAGTATATATTTTATATTAGTACACTCCATACGTGGGACTAATTGATTATGTGGACTAATTAATTGATGACTTCAATACCATTGCATTGATATCAATTGCAATGAAATTACATTCACTACCATTTTTTAATTAATGGTAATGATTTTAAAATTTAATTTCATTGATTAATGACAATGGTTTTAAATTTCATTACCAAAAAAAAATAATTTTCATTGATAGAAAAGCGTAAAAATGGGGAAAAACTCGCTGAAATCAGGGATGGAGATGGCTCATTCAGCCTGATGCTCATTTGAAATTAAATATTACTTTCCATTCCATTGTTATTTCTATCCAGTTAAAGTAGAATGGGATGGATCCTCCTTGAAAAATGATGTGCCCTGGCCAAACATGTTCTTCGTTTTCATTTGTCTGAATTTTTTTTAAACAAATGGTTTTCAGTCAATTGTAATTAGTTTTTTTACACATTAGCGTAATTTCATTACCATTAGAAATGTTTTTTTAATGAAAAATATTTCATTGCCATTAAATGGTAATGCAGTTTTTTTTCATTCACATTGGTATCAACCAGTGGTTATAATATTTCAATGGTAATGAAAAATTCGCAAGTATGGTACACTCACAATATATTTTCCATAACCGATTAATGTTTATTTAGTTACAGTTTGTTTTCAATTGAAGAATGAATTAAAATACATGGAAACATATTGTTTAGCTTTTTGTATTAGTCAATAAAAAACAAACTACGAAAAAATATGTATTTTCTGTAGGGGTTGATATTTTCAGTCCAATATTCTATTTTTAGTTTTATATTTTTACAAAAAAAATTTAAATAATTTCACTGTTTTCTGCTTTAAAACAAAAAACCCGAATTTCGGTTTGTTCGGTTTGTTTTTTGTACAAAATTATTCAATTCAAATTACAAGAAATTCTTCACTCATACACCCAATCATAGCCAATAAAAATTTGAACCTTCGTGTAATTGCGTGTGTAGTGTTTTGAAAATTAAAAAAAACTTTCAAATATAAAAACACAAACTACAAAATAGTTTTTTTCTAATATTTTGTCAGTTAAAAATTGAAGGTTGTTTTAACAGACTTTTCGATTGTTTTTATTTCTTTTATAGATTATTTAAACAATGTTTGCATATAAATAGCAAAATGGTTGAAATATAAAGAAACATCAGTAGTACTCTTTTTAGTTGTGTTTTCAATTAATTTAAAATATATTTTAGGTTATTTTTAACGATAAAATATTTTGAGTGTAGCAAAGTTTGTAAGTTTAAACAAAATATATTAAAGTTAAAGTACGTATTCGCTAAATTTCGAAAAAAAAATTCAAAAAACCAAAATCGCAAAATCCACTTAAGTAACAGCACAAAAAATAAAATTTTTTTATTGTAGTTATATCTTGGTAAAATCAATGATTTATGCCTAAACTTATTCATTTTTATGCACTAGTTTTCCAGATTCACTCTTAACCTATTTTGGCCCATATCGTTTAAATTAGACAACGAAAAAATATTTTGTAGAACAACTTATTTGACCTTTTTTTTAATCACCGTATTTATTTTTGGATTTATTTTATTTTGTTAAAAAATCCACATTTTCTTTTTAAATTTAAAAAATTCTATATTTTTATTCAAAACTTACACTTATTCAATAATATAATGTGAAAGAAAAAATTAAAATTTTGAGAAAATACAATTTCTAGAATTAAATTAAGCGAAGTCCAAAACGGATTTATTTATTTTATAAATCCATTTTGGATTTAGCTTAATTCGATACCTGTATTTACATTTTTACAAAATTTAATGATTTTCTTTCACATTATATTATTGAATAAGTGTCAGATTTTGATAAAAATATTCAATTTTGAAAATTAAAAACCAAACTGTGGATTTTTTAACAAAATAAAATAAATCCGAAAATAAATCCAGTGATTAAAAAAACGGCCAATGTTTATTTTTAGTGCCGAATACATGGTATAATTTTCATTGCAAAAAATCGTAGGCCAGTTACAGGGTTAAACAATAACTTGATCAAGAAAAAGATTTAAACTTCCCCGTATTGTTTAAACAAATTTGACTAAACCAAATATGCGAACAATTTCAGATTTCTCTTGTGAAAAGTACAGGTTTATACTGAATTTTGACTGAACAAAAATCACCTGGTTTTTTTACAAAACTTAATTACAAAAACCAAGTCATATTCACTTGTTAGGTAATGAGTTTTTGTTTTGTTATTTGTTACGTCACTTTTTTATTAAACACTTTTCCTTCTGTATGAACTGTATAACAACAATAATAATTTTAATTTAAAACAAAAATATTTTTAAAAATTAAAATACTCATTTTGACACTTGCATTACATCTATACTGATTATAACAGGGTGTATCGAAGGCACCGGGTGTATAAAAAATGCACAATTCAGATATTTTTATTTAAATCGTTTTTGGCAAAAACAAGGTAGAAGTTGGTTTTCAATTTGTATGAAAATTATACTTATGAAAAAAAAATAACTATAAAGTACTAGCTTTTGCCCAGTCGCAATATGCTACTAGAAACAAATTTTGATTAACACCTTATAGAGCTTATTTTTAGTCCTTGTGATTTTACATTTCTGGTTACATTGTATTACATTTCATATCCGCTGTTATTAAAAAGCAAAATTGTTATATAACTGCCACCCAAATATGGATTTCCCTTGGGTTTTTTATATGTGGTTAGAGATTTAATTTTTATTACAGCAATTTTTTTGGAATATCTCATCAATTGTTTGTAAAACAATAAAAGTGTAACTATAATTCAATTTGAACTATTAAAATTCCAATATTTATGACGATGATGATGCCAATAATGCCAATGATGATGATGATGATGGCTTTTATGGTAATATAAATACAAACTAATTCCTGGCGATGATGATTTACGCGCGTTAAACGATTATATGAGTTTAATGAAATTAAAATTGTAATTTTAATTATGAAATTTTATATCAACACACTAGGCTGTCCCGACAAAATATTATTCAAAACATACATAAATAAAATAAGAAATAGATATTACAACCAGAGAGAAATATTGGATTTTTAAGCAATTTCTTCACAATTTTAGTATGCATGCGAGTAGGCTAAAATTTGAATTGGTTTTTTAATTATGTTACGCCGTTTTCTTTTGAAAATAATATTGCCTTTTTTTGACTCTTTTTACAAAATGTATTTTAGTGCATAGTAATAAAAAGTAAACATAAATAAATTTGATATCAAATTAAGAGTCTATCGGCCTGTGTATAAAACGTGTCCAAACATGCCTTAATTTTTGTGCAATTTAACAAACTGAAATTTCTTGATATTTTAATGTTTTAATAAATAAGTTGAGCATGTTAGGAAATATTTTAAACACCGTTAGATAGGTCTGGTCTTTTAAATACTTTTAATTCGATACCTAATTTTCCTGCATTTACTTTTTGTTTCTATGCACAAAAACAAATTTTATAAAAAGGGCAGAAAAAAGCAAAATTTTTTTCAGAAAAGAAAACGGCATTAATCTTTGCATTAAAAAATAAAAAAATACTACTAGTTTTTTCCGACTTTCTATATTTTAATATATTCAGTTACAATATTGTTCTTCCTTAAGTCCAAATTATAATATGATATTGTCATGTTAGATTTTATTTGTTGTTTCAATAAAAAATTTTCAAAATTCTTTTTTGTTTGGTGGTAAAATTTTAATAAAATTTTTAAAAGATATAAAAAACACAACAAATCTTATAACTGAAGTATTTAGCTTTTTTTTAATCATCTGGATTTAGAATTTTTCATACAAAAAGTGGATTTATTAAATCCAAAAAAAGCTGAATTTAATAAATCCAAAATAAAAGCACAAATATATGAAACAGCCTATTAATTTAATGTCAGAAAAAAATACGAATGAAAATTAAAAGAGAAACAAAAAAAATTGAAAAACTAACAAATAAAAGGTTTTTATTAATTTTTTTCTTATGAAATATGTTTAGAAAAAAAAAACTACACCTCACCAAATACATATTTTTAATCTTGGACATGGAGAAATAGCTGAAATAGAAATGGCAATTTTTCACTCTACTGTAAGTAAGTAATTGAATTAAATCGAATTAGTGAATATTAAATATTGCAGTGGAATATTTCAATTGTGTAAAAATATAAATTGAAGTGATAAGACTGAAAAGGCAGACTGTTTATCGCTGTTTTATATAAAATATAATTAAAAATTAAAAGTTAAAGTAAAATCCTTCATCATCGAATTCGGTATTAAAAATAAGGGTGAAAGAAGTGTCGGACAGAAAATTCTTTTTAAAATAGGGAGAATCTAACCCCATCTGTTGAGCACTTTTAGAAATACTTTTTGGATTTATTAAATCCAAGTGATTACAAAAAACGGGTATTGTTTTTACCAAATAAACCAAGGTTCTTGTTATTATTTTTATTATTTTTGCTATTTATTACTGAAATAGCAAAAATAATAAAAATCAACAAAGTTATGTCAACGATACTGCACAACTGAAAAGAAAGAATTTGAAGGACAAGTCCTCTGCCTAAAAATCCGAACTTAAAGGTACAGAAATGTAAATTAAGTGCTGGTTTCGCACAAGCCTCTTTGTTTTGTCGCAAGTCCTATTTAATATTCTCCAGTTATATAGTTTTGCAGAAATATATCCTAGTTCTCCATCATTATAGTTTTACAGAAATATATCCTAAAAAACCTCAGAGAAAAATATTATTTAAATATTACTTTGGATGGTGAAGTTTCTTCTCAGACTAGAGGCAATACCAGATTTTCGACTTCATCATGACAATAAATTAGAAAAGTCCTTTTGGTATCTAAAAAGTGCTCAATATATTATACTGTCTTTGTCAAAATGCTAAAACTTTGGTTTTTCAAAATCTACCCGGTCAGAAAAATACAAACGGGAAAGCGGTGGCAAAGCACTTTAACAGGTGGTGCAAGTACTGGCAAAAAATGCTTTCCCATTCCAAAGATGATAAAATCATTAGACAAAAGGACCGGATGTTCAAAAAGCACTGGAGAAACAAAATTTTTGAAGGTTGGCAAAACTCTGGCAAAACCAATAAATAAGTGGTCTGGAAATATATTTTCCAAAATAAAATTTAAAAAAAGTCATATGTATTTTTTTTTTGGTCCTGCCGTGATTTGAACCCAGGCCGTCAGATTGGCAGAGCTAACGACACATGTAATATTTGGTGGCTGAACACATAAATTGGTCTTGAATGAGCTTTCCCACAAACAAAAAAAATTCATTTTATAAAACAAAAAAAATTTTAAATTTAAAAAAATCCAAAAATTTTTTTTTTCCTCGCAACCGGATTTGAACTCGGAATCTTCTGACTACAAACCTTTTTTAACGAGGCATCAGCATATTTATAAAATCATTGGTTTACCAGTGAATTGATTTTTGTACCACTGGTAGCATTGGCTATGTAGCACTGGACAACCACTTGTTGCAAACCTTGGCATATCACTCTAAGCCAATTCTTTGCCAGTGTTTTTTTTTTATAAACCACCGAAATTTTTGTAAAACAAATACTGGCAAAACGCTTTTTGCAAACGCTGGCAATGCGTCCCAAATGAGTGTTTTGCCAGTCATTTATTTTTAACACCGTGGTTACCCAGTGGTATGCCAGTGCTTGATTTTTTGTACCACTGGCGGTTTCTGACTGGGTATCTGCATGATATTAATGAACTTTTGCATAAAACCAATGAAGTTTCACTGAAACTCGTTCATTGAAACTTTGCATTGAATCAATAGAATTTTTCATAAAATGTTATGAAAAGTTTCATTTTATTTATTAAAAGTTTCATACTCTCAATGACAAAATTTCATTAAAAATAATTTCATTAAATATATGAAGTTTTTTTTATCAAATTTAAGACATTCATTTACTTTGTACAGAAACTTCATTAGTTTACTGAAAAATTTCATTAAAACCCGTCCAGCAAAATCCTCTCTGTGTATATATATATTAGCTGAGTTTTCGACTTAACTATATCCATTAATTCATAGAAAAAACTCAGAGTGCATAAAAACGCATTTAAGATGGAAACTAACATATTACTTTTCGTATACACGCTAACCTTCAACACGGATAATTATCAACTTTGAAAACTCAACAATTATACATTTTCACAGGTAACGTAACTTATTTGCGTTTATTCCTAAGCACTTTTGCAGACGAACGTTCGATTATAACGGAACAATTATAAACATAATGTGTTTTAAAAATTTTTATACTACAATCGCTTTGACGTAGTTTTGCTTTAAATACTTAACTTTGGTATAGGCAAAATACAGCTATTGATAGCCATGAGGCAAAACACAACTATTATTACCCTGCGAGCACTTGGAAGATTACTTAGTGATATCTTCTCTTTTTCATTTGAATGAAAATAATCAAGTTGTATTTTGAAGCTGTCTTCCTTTTACCATTTGGAAGATAATTTTTTATGATAATATTACGCCAGTATTACCCTTTTTCATCTTGAAGATAAAGCAATTTTGTTTGAAAATTTTTGTCATTTTGGAAAAAATTAAAACAAAATTTTCACAAAAACAATCAAAAGATACGAAAATATAGGAAACAAATTCGTCGAAAAATCAAGCTTTAATGCATGGAAAAAATCAGCTACGATGAAATAAAGATAAGTAATATGTCAATGGATTATGTGTGCAGATATTCTTTTTCAGGCTTAAATTTAATAATGCAAAAAAAAAATCGTTTATTTTGTACCGGGGAGTTTACATAGTAATAACACATTTTTATTTTCCAGGTGATTAATTAGCGATATCGCCGATTTATTGTGCTGGGGAATTGCTTTTGTATTGCCTGGAGGTATTGCTTTCGGGTAACAGCTGTTACCAACGGAAGAAACTTATGCAACAAAATTGATATTGTCGGCAATAAATGTTTTCTTCCTGGCGATATGATCGGGGAATCTTCTTAGTATTACCATGGTTGCTGGATACTCAAATGTGTTATTTATGTTCTATATTTTTCATTCAAATATAATTAATACACTAATAGAATTGTGCAATTGCTAAAAAAAGTGTACACTGTAATTGCATTTAAAATTAACTGATATTGCAGTTATTTTAACTACAATTTAAAAATAACTGCAATTTAATTAATTTAAATGCAATTGCAGTGTACACTATTTTTTATCAATTGCAGTTAGTTTCACCGATATAATTCTCTGGGTGTATAACTAACTACAAATTTTTCTATAAATTTTAAAACCATCGTTTCATGACAATTTGCTCAGGAAATTAACAAGACATAAAACAGATAATGCAATGAACAGTCAAAATCTACCCGTCCCTATTGAAATCCCCTTTATATGCACCAGTCAATTTAGGGCTATAATCTGAGCCACTTTGCATGATAATATCCGATCTTTACCGATTTTTACTTCCATATTTTTTTGGTTGTTAATATCTTATATTCACTACAACAATAAGTTGCTATAATACTTTCCACAATTATTTTTATTCAACATAAACCGAATAGTTTTTACTTTGAAACTTATTTTATTATAATAGCAAGAAAAAGACACAAACTTGTATTAAACATAATAGTAAAGGCATCAAATTAAACAGCCTCTTTAGTTAAAGGTTAGACCTAAGCTGTTACAGAAAAAAAGGACACAATTAAAAATGTTTTTCTTTCTAGAACTCAAAGCTAAATTAAAAATATCTTCTTACAAATAGTTTTTTGCTGTTTAAAGAAGACGAAAAGAATCAGCTAACAACAGCAGAAACAGCAACAACATCACAAAGTTCAAAACAGTTGTATAATTATTACGGTCTACATAAATTTAATGATTTCAAGATTGTAATTAATTTTATGCAATTTAAAGGTCTCTTTTTACTTGTTTTGATACTCTACACTACATTATGGTAAAATACGACTTAATGATGTTGCTGGGAAGGAGTTAAATGGAGTTACGGAAGGGCAACTAAATTAGTTATTCGATCCAGTAGAAAAGAACTCAAAAAAATTTAACTGAAACATTACCAGATGTTAGCTACACATTTAGTTTCTTGATAGTGAAATAGCTTTATATTTTAAAACTATGATGTAAGGAATATAATGAGTAGAATTGATAAATTTTAAAAACATTAGTGCAGAATTTAAAAGTGTTTGATACTATTTTAGTTTAAAAGATAAACATCTGTCCGACATGTCTGAGCTTATTGTGAGAATAGAAGTTATTGACATTATTTTTTTTACCCAATTCCAAAATTCGATTATTGTAATGTATCATATATTCGGTATGAATCAAGTACTAATATTTTCCACCTCCTTTTCCCCACGGTTTTCTTAAGGGTTTATTTTCTTAGTCCTCATTCAAAGTATTTTTTATACACAGTTATAATTCTTTTAGCTTTTTTATCACTGTTTTGTTTTTATTTTTAACTCTTTTGCCTTTGCATAAAGATTTACTTCTTACTAAAGTTTGAAAAAGAAAAAAAAAATGTCAAGCTTTTTTTTCTGCCGTCCGTTTTCAAGGGCCAACGGATTAACATAGGATTTTTTTAAGGTTTTTAGTTTGAAAATGGAAATACAAACTATAACGTTCGGTGTCCTTGGCATAAGTAAAACAGCAAACAAAAATTTATCTATGAATTGAATATTTTTATTTAAACAAATCTTGTGTTAGTAAAACGATGAAGACAAATACTCATATATTTAACAAGATCTATTTACAGCAAAACTTGAGAATATATGATACTTATCTTTGTAATTCTTCAAGTAGCAACAACACAACTTTTACTATATCATCCTTACTATACAAAAATTTAAAATAGAATTGTATATTAAATTCAGCACTTTGGGTGTTAGTATGCTTTGACTTGGTTTATTTTTGGAGCATTCATATTTGTTGATTTATTTAATAAAGTCGATTTTAAATTTAAAATATTCTTTTGTGGTAAGGCCAAATGCTTTTATTTATTTTCGTATTTTAGGAATTTTCTATAGTCTTTCTAAAATTTATATAGAAAAATCCCATATTACCATTCGGTTGTCGCAATCAACAATTTGATTCAGTGTGCAAATTTCACTATCATAAAAACATTACTATATATATATTTGTTCCTTTTACTCCTGCAATGAGCATAGGGCCGCATGAAAACATTACTAATGGTAATGAATCAAAGTAATGTATATAAAAAACTAATTATTATTGTTTAAAAAATATTTGAAGGATTTACAATTCTTTGTTCACCATTCATATTTATCCACCGTTCAAATCTCTTCCATCCCTTTTTCACAGAAACCTCACTGAACCAAAAGTCGTAAGTGAAATCAACATAAAAATTTTGTTACTTTTTGATGAAACGAATTGTTAAAACAATATATTTTTTATTCAAATTAATGTGTGTGTTTTTTTAAATCAACTACTTTTTTTTTAAATGAACATACTTATTTCCGTCAATAATTCTCTACAAAACAATTGTTGTTTTGATAATTTTTTGTCCATTTTTTAACAAAATTTAATTTGTTAACTCTAAAAAATTTTGTAAAAAAAAGAGTATTAAATCTGTGGAAAAAAGTTTAGTGAGGTTAGTTTTGTCGCGTTACTAGCATGTGCATTTGTAATTCTCGGAAATATCAATAAATTGACATTAAGTGTTTTTGTTTTTCAAAGTATAGATAATTAACAAATTCAGTAATTTAAAGTGAATTGATAATTGAAGATTTATTAATTTTAATTTAAATAAATTTATATAATTTTGAACGTTCTCAATTAAATCGTACATTAAAATTTCTGTCATTAATTTTGATATTATCTATCTCTTTGTTATTTTGTTTCTGGCAAACTATTAATGAAAGTTATAAATATAATGTATTTGAATTATTAATTTAAATAAAGTTATATGTTTTTGTATATAAGATGGTACATGTGTTTTAAATAAAGAGTTTTTATTATATGCTATATTATAATTTCAATTTTATATTTCATTGTTTTTTATATTTTATCAAATTCATTATAAAAAAGACATTGTATGTATATTGCTTAAAAAAATTTGAAATTGGTGAAATATAAAAATCAAGGAAATATAAGTCTAAAAATTAATAATAAATCGATAAAAAATTAATTAATTAAATAAAATGCATTGTTCAATTTAATAAAATGCATTGGTAAAACAACAAAATCATTATTCAATTTAATTAAATATAATTGTTAAGACAACTAAATTTTGTTAATACATTTGACGATATTTTGTCAAAATAATACCACATACAGTGTGTTCGTTTACTCGACATTCTTACTACTTTTACTACAATTGGATAGTTTTGTTCACTTTTTGTATTGAATTTTTCCAGCTGTATTAAAAGTAGTAACTTGTAGTAAGTAAACGAACACGCCTATAAAGTAGTTAAACTTCAAAATATAAATCTACTAAACAATGCGTTAAATTGATGGACAGGTTTAGTTAGTTGTATAGTGATCACCCATTCATCAATTTAATATGGATTTTAGTTGATTTCACAGCTGTTTTTGGTTCAGTGCAACACATTAAATAATAGAAAGTATATCCGGAATGTTGCTTCTCCTAAAAAAATTGCATATGCTCCAAACATTCACGCTCAGATAGAACCCTTCTGTGACCAAAACATAGTCCGCATCAAACTATTTTCGATGAAGTTCCTCCTTTAGGTACACAACTTTATAAATTTCTGTGAACTTTTGGGCTCGAGCCAATGAAAACTATTGTTAATGTTATTTGATGTGCTAAATTCGAATATTCGATTCGTTTGCCAATATTAGTTCTGTTGTAGTTTTAAAATTTTTATATTTTGGCCACATTGTATTTTCTCAATGACTATCGGGCACTAGCTTCGCTTGATATATCATTTGAATTGTATTCAGTACTTTTTTTTTTGTCTTATAAGGTGAGAAAATGCAGAGACAGCATTGCAAAGTCAAGTTGAAATGTTTTTGTTTCGTTTGTGGATGTTATATGCTCGTAAAAAGTGGCATTATAATAACAAATGCGCTCAAAGATGCGTAGTTGCATTACTTTGTTTTCTTGTAGTTGGCACTTACTAGCCATTTGTGCCGAAATTGTTTTATAACGCGCGCAGAATAAAACTACACAAGTGGTCACGCGGTGAAAATGTGTACTTTTAATTTTCATTGCCACCACTATGGACAAAGTCGACAAACCTTTTCTCTGTTGAATGTTGTCGGTATAAATTGAAAAAAAAACGAGTAAAAAAGTTAAAGTGGGGCATGCCGACTATATAATACCCTACACCAGTCTGTGTTAAAAGCCAACTAATGTTTGGTTCCGAAATTCGAATGGGTTAAAATGGACTTGTGTCAAAATTTTCTAAAAATTATAAAGGAAGAGAAAATCGAAAATATAGCCCATATGGGCGATATATCAAAATATGTCAACAATCGTATCTAGAATCAAGAGGCTTTGTCCTTGGGACTATGTTAGTCAGCGAATCAAATTTCATTGAAATATCTTCGTATTTGCGACCTGCAGCGTGTAAACAAACCAATTTTGGGTGGGACCCTTATATGGGCAGTAAGTCTCAACATGGACCGATTTTAACCAAAATCAATAGACTTCGTCCTTGGGCCGACATAAGCCTGTGTACCAAATTTCATTGAAATGTCTTCGTCCTTGGGCTGTCGTAAGTCGGTGTATATCTTAATATTTGCGACCTGTAGAGTGCGCACAGAAATGCATGGACAGACATACTGATGGACGGACAGACGAACATCGTTAAATCGAAATAAAAATTGATTCTGAGTCGATCGGTATACTATAAGGTGGGTCTAGGTCCAATATTTTTTGGTGTTAAAAAATACCAAACTTATTATACCCTCTCCACGTAGTGGTGTAGGGTATAAAAATAGCACAAAAAGAATATCCTGTCATTCCACGGTAAAGCAATGATCTATTGCCAGTTTGTCCAGGTATGAGTGCAAATGTCATGGAAACTTCGACTTCATCATCCACAAGAAATAATGATTTCGTGATTTCGCCTTGGAAGAAAAACCTTTACTTCTGAGGTTTGAATTTATCGGAATAAAACCCAGAGTTAATCGCATCAAGGTTGAAGAAGTCTAAATATCTTGACACTGAACACAAGTCAGAGTATACAAAAAGGTGTAAAAATCTGAAGGTGTAAAAATAAATTCTATTTAATCTTTAAATAATGAAGGATTTTTACACTTTTCCAACAGACCATGGTTTCTTAATGGGGATACAATCAAGAACCATATAAACCAAGATGGTGCAAACGCGAGCTACCGAGCCAGCCGTCAAGCCAAAAAAAAAACCTCCTAGGCATATCTACACGCGATAGAAAAAAAACTCGCGAGATTTTATGAAAATGCATTTCTGTATAAGTCTACGAAATGCAATCTCTAAACCATTGACAACTGCTGTCATACACAATTTTTTTAATTAGTAACAATTTTGAAAATGTTTTGTAACATTTTTGAACATTTCAGTTGATTAAATGAACTTTTTGCTATTTGAAGAAAAAATTATTCTTTGAAATACAAAAATTTTAATAAAAACAAATTCTTGACAGCTAGAGATGGTACTTTTACGATAAAAATTACTGCCAACAATATTAGAGGTGACAAATTTGACGCAAACTCCACGAGATTTCTATCCCGTGTGTATGACTTAAGGACAAATATTTGTCGATATTGTGCCATCGATTTTTCGATAGCTTTTGGCATGAGGAAAAAAAATTCCACTACGATTTATCAAAAAAATCATTTTCGAGGCGACCAAATTTCATCCCAAACTTGTCTTAAACCCAAAAAAAGCTATCTTTTTTTTGAAAAAATGATATCGCCATCGTTTTAAGTGTACAATTTTACCTTGCAAATTTAAAAACCTTAAAAATGAACGCGTAAAAAAAGATCGATTTTTCGACAAAAACTCGTCCAAAACCTCAAGAAAAACATTTTTTTGGAAAAACTGCTATCGTCATCATTTTTAGCGTACAATTTCATTTTGGAAAGGTAATATTAAAACAAAAAACTAAATCAGCCAATTTTTTTTTATTACCTACTAAAAAAACCTTAAAAATAAATTTTGAGAAAAAGAAAAAAAAATGGAATATGGGCGCCTCGAAAATGATTTTTTTTTTGATATGTCGTAGTTGAACTTTTTTTTCTCGTGCCAAAAGCTTTCGAAAACTCGATGGCAAAATATCGATTGCTAAATCGACCCACCCTATTATGCACCCAGACTGGGAGGAAAGTAGGATTGGGAGTTGTGTATTTTTATCAAGGTCCCACTGTTTTATTAGAGGAAATATTCAAAATAATTAGATTTAAGTATTTTTTTGTTACAAAAAAAATTAACAAGTCTGAAGATTTTATACCACAGATTTCAAATAAAAACTTTTTGATTTAAAAAAGTATATAATTAAAAATATTAATAGATTTTAATTGTTCTGGAAATTAGTTAAAGGGTCCATTTTTGAAATTAAGGTACAATTTATTTGAAATCTGTGGTATCATATCTGCAGATTTATTAATTTTTTTTTTAACCAAAAAATGCTTAAAACTACACCAAAAATATTACATAGTAGCATAGTAAACAAAATCCATAGTCAATTTGAATTTTATATAAATCCACTATTATAATCAGTAATAACTATGAACAAAGAAAAAATTAAACATTTTTTAATTGACCTGTGAAATTTCAAATAATTTTTGTCGCGACAATTCAAAAAAATAAAATTAAAACAATGTGTACACAACGGAAGGACAAATTTTATTTAATTGTAAGTAAATGTTGTTAGCGTTTTTAAAAATAGTTTTAATATTAAATCACAATTTGTTTACAGATTAAGAATTTGAAAAGAAAAGAAGCGTTCAAGAAAAGATTCCAAAAGGAGTACTTCCAAACTAAAATTCGATGAATATGGCGGAATAAGAGGGTTGGCAAATAAATTGTAAATTTTGAAAATATTAATAAAAAGCGTAAAATGAAAAATTCCTTCTTATTTTCTTTTCTAATGAACTCAAAACTGCTGGATTTGTGGATTCTATTAACGATTTTCAAATGAGTCATCGTTGATATCAACTATTTTTAAAATTGATTCCACTTCAACTAGAAAATTGTTGCTAATAACATTCTCCATAGTTAATTTGTTTATTTAAAATAAACCTAGTTAGCTTTCACTACTTTGTACCCACTATGACATAGTGAGGGTTATTTCACCTATGACATAGTTGAAAAAATAGTGTTCATCAACTACGTAATTTTTAGAGTGTAATTATTTAAAATATTCTCTCTAATAAAACAGTGAGACCTAGATAAAAATACACATCTGTTAGTCCTCCTTATCCTCCCAATATTTTTGCATAAGGAGGTTCTTTTGTTGGCTTGGCGGCTTTCTCGGGAGCTCGCGTTTGCACCATTCTGGTTTATATGGTCCTTGATACATTTGCCTGTGGGATAGCCGGGCAACTTAGCGTCATTATGTGAATGAATATTGACTAAGTGTTTAAGAACTTCGTAAAAGAGCTTAACTGTGCAGGAACGGCTTTTAAGTGATTGTTTCCTAAATTGTCGTACATAAAAATCAAAGAAAGAATAATTGTCGGACATGTCATTCAAAAACTAATGGCTGACCGAAACTTTACAAAATGGTTAAGGCCCAAATATAGCGGCATCCGGAGCAACATTTCAAAAAGTTGTTCACAGCTTCCTCGATAAAGCGAAATTCCCGTATTTCAAGAAAATAATTGAAACTTGGTTGTAAAATTATATTAGGATTGGAAATGTCTCTTAAAATACATTTCCTGAATTCACAACTCGATTTCTTTTCCAAAAACTTGGTCGACTATCAGGGGGAGCGGCTACATCAAGACTTGGAGCAAATCGAAAAACTACACCATGGTTTTGGGACGAGGGCTAATTTAATGAAAATTTCGAATACTGGAACTAATTCTAAAAAACGAATTTTAGATTCAAATTCAGCACACCGAACTACCTTAACAAGAGATTTTGGTTGCTCATATCCAAAACCGTGTACACTTGTGTTATCTCCACAATTACGACACGTTGTTGGATTACAAGGATTCATATATTAACGGAAGAATGGGCGGATATCCCTGAGTTGACTTAGGACGTTATTCTGAGTCGATTTTTATAATATAAGATGACACGTCCATTATTTTTAGTAGTTACAAGCATCAGGACAAACTCAATGTAACCTGATACACAGAGTGGTGTTATCCATTTTAATGCCAAAGACTAGTGCTATTCAATTTTATTTTCAGAATTGGAGAAAAAACATCTGAGCTTCTATGATTACATAATAAATTTGCCCAAAATTGTAATTTTTTAATATATTACCTTAAAAAATTTACGTTCTATACAGTAACGAGTTTTATTTGTTCAAGCAAATAGAAAAGTTCTCTTATAACTTTTATTTTTTCGAACAAAAGTTAATACATAAACTGACCACTGACTGGTTCCTTTGTGCCTGTTAAATTTTTCAATAAAAATCTTTTCTTCTTCTCCTTTCTGTAAATGAGCTTTAGCCAAATTTTCTAGTAATTAATTCTAATATTAATTACGATAAAAATTAAAGTTTTTTTACTTTTATTTTTTCAAGCAGAAAAAAATTTTTTTTTAATTTTTTGCGATTACACATTTTTTGCCGATACTTCAAATATTTCAATTAAGTGGCAATACTTGATTCACAACAAGGGTAGTTGGGTATAAAAATTTTTACTTTCCCAAGTACTTTAACTCTATACCCATATAAATCTAAATTTCAGAAATTTCATAGAATAGTAGATTAGATTTTGATCCCACTCTTTAACCCTCTAATGCCCATGGCCGCCTTTTGGCGGTGTTCAGATTTTAAATAGTTTTTTGCTAAATAACAATATTTTATTAAACAAGTTGTATTATATCCATAGAAAACTTAACTGCCTACTTTTATTGCTTTTAAACGTTTTTTGTATAAAGAACGGTTTTCAAGCGAGAAGCATGTAAAGTGAAAATTTAGAATTTTTGAAAAAATTAACTTTTTAAAACAATAAAAAATATTTGAAAAATTGCCAAAAATACATTTACGATCTGGCGTACATTACCGATAATAACAAAGCTAGTCTAGAGCCTCTAATTGTAAAGTCAGTTAAAAATTTTTCTCCAGGACTCACAGGATAACACCAGGATACGTTTTACAAATATCTCTCTAACTCAAAAACTAGCCAACAGATTTTCTTGAAATTAAACACAGATTCTATATTCAGAGGTAGTAGTAAGCAGAACTAATTTCGTCAAAATTTATTGATGTTTAGTGCCAAATTCGCCAAATTTCGTAATTTTCAAAAAGCGAAAATCGCCATAACTTTTGAAATAACAACAATTGATCAACAACTTTCGGTACGTAATTTTATTTTATTGATAGTGTTATTTACAGCAAAAACCGAAATTATTTGACTACTGGGTTTCAAGATACGTCTTCAAACTTTGTTGTGCTATATCGCCTAAATAAAGCGATAAATTAAAATTTTGATATTTGTTTCATAGTAGATTTTCAACGCCAAATACATGGTTTAAATATTATTGTAATCAGAAGAAAGAGCATTAGAGGGTCAACATTTAATCGTGATTGTTTTCTTCTCCTCCATCACCTATCGAAATTTCATTATGATCGTAAAAAACCCATTGGTGTAACTTCCTTTATTGTTTCATTCCTTTTAAATGCACCCATATGTAAAGACAAATAATTGCAAATTCAAAATTTTCCCAAAGATGTTTACAACTTTCATTTCAATAGGAATTTTATGTTCAATAATACATACTAAATCCAAATAATTTAACAATCAAAAGGCGGTCAGTATACCAAACAAAAATTCATTTAAAAAGTTAAGCAACATTTGGTTTTAGTTTAAAGAATGAGAAAAGACATGTCTGAAAGCAAGAAAGGAAAAATGCAAAGTCAGCTAAGGAAAGCTTTGACACAAAACAATAAATTAATGAATATTTTTTTCTCCCTTTCTATCCGTGTCTTTTTACATTTTTTAATACTTACTCAAAATCGTGTTAAACTATTATTACATTGAGATTTATAAATTAGATTTATAAGGAACTTGAAGCGTTAAACCACAACCGACAGATAATAAAATGAAGGTAAAATTAAAATCTAAAAACGGCAGAGTGAAAAATACAATTGTTATAAATACGATTTTTTACTTAACTTAAAGTTGTTTCTCTTATTATGCGTTTTATAAAAATCCCTTACGAAATAGAAAAGGAAACAGTTTAACAAACTGCATAAATAAAAAAAAAAAACTTTTAGAATTAAAGAAGAAATGTAAAAAGGATTTTGATTTGTTCCGCTTAAAGGGTAACAAAAATACAGTAAGCACAGTGGGATAGAGGAGTTGTTGATATAAACATTATTATACAAGACTAGCGGTCTTAACTGTAATACTGTTTTCTACAATGTTTAGGAAAGAGCATATAGTGAATTTTGGTTATACTTATATTATTAAATTTTCTTATTAAACTTAGAGACACCACTTTAACTTTGTAACATTTAAATAAGAAATCTCTAAGAAAACCATTTGCACTTGTTTAAAACAATTGAAAGGAAGTTCTAGTTAAGAAAAAAAGCAAAATCAATTATGTGCAATAAATCTATGAGATATATGTATTTAAAATAATAAACTTAACCATTTAACATTTAACTTTTTCCAAAGTTAAGATATTCAAAATTCCTTGTTAGGTTTCAACACAACTCAAGCCAATATACATGTAAATTTGCAAATAAAATGTGGGAGAAAAACCAGTAGTAACAAGCTTACTTCCAAGCTCCTTAAAACTACATTCATACAAACATACACTTATACATACACTCACACATACACCATAGCATACACTGAAGTTAACCAACCACTTTAGTTACATTGTACTGGTCATGACATGATGGCTTTAAAATAATTTTAGTTTTAAATTTCTTTTTTTTTCATTTTTTTTGTATATTTTTTTGCTTTGGTAAGCCAATGTTATTTTTTTCAACCATTTAAGGATATTGTGGATATAAGGGAGAGCAAAAAACTGGAAAAAAGCAACAGTAATTCATGATGATGTTTTTTTTTCGTTTTTTCAGATGATCTGATTTCCTTTTGGTTGCATGGCTACTTTTTGGATTTTTTTTTTACAAATTTTCCTTTACATTGTTTTGTTTAAGGAAAATGATTAAAAGTACAAAAAAACATAGTTTTAGCCAATTTTTTTGTTCGTTTGAAAACTTTAAACAATATTGTTAAAATTAAATTTAATGGTTTTGTGGTGTTTTCCCAAAAAAATAGATGTAATAAATATGTGATTATTCTTTTGTTTTGATATTTTGAAAAGAAAATCTGTATCCATTGTAAAACGTAATGAATTGTGTTATCACCCTTTTATTAAATTTAATTTTAGAGATTTTTTGTGGTCTACCTTTAACCCTGTAGTGTACAAAAATATTTTAAAAATAGTTGCTATTATTAAGCAAATTTTTTTTTACTTTTGTTGTCACACATTTGGATTAGAGCAATGTTGCCTTTTAGGAGAGGTTTTAGAGCAAATAGGGGCTTTGTAGAAAGTACAGTCAAAATGATATGTCTGTAATTTCAGAGAGCTATTTCTAATAAATTTCGTTGGAACTAACAACTTATTTTGCTAAAAATTACAAAAGATGTAACACAAATTTAAGAATTGAATAGAAATTATTTGTAGGTGTTTGCGTCAGCCCTTTCAATTCCTTTCTTGTTTTTTGGTTCTATTTGGTTTTTTTTCGTAATAAACACGGGAGTTAGGGCCTAAACCACATAACGTGCGAAGTTCGCCTGGCGTTAAAATGCCGCCGCCACTATGTATGTGATTTGGCCCTAATGTCCGTTGTGATCGTGCACTGAGGGTGTGGATACTGGGTATTCGCATGTAAAACCCGGTACTCCATATCTTCAAGACACCATCCTTTTTTTGTTTATTATTCGTAAAATCGTGATCATTAAAAACAGCAGCAACAGGTCGTAAAAGAAAAAGCAAGAAAAATTAATTAAAAGCGAAAAATTATATTTGGAAACTAAATAATAAATTGTGAAATTAAAGAAAGAATTATAAAACGTTTAGAAAAGAAAGAAAGGAAAGAAGAAGTAAATTACTTTAAAAAGAAAATAATTGTAAAACGAAATTTGTAAACTAAAAGAAAACTATTTGAGAAAGGAGAAAAGAAAATATATAAAATAAAGAAACCGTGATTAACTAAACAAAAGAAAAAAGTGTTTGTGCTAAAAAACAAAGAAAAGAAAAAGGGTAAGCAGCCACATCGTAGCTCAAGCATACGGCCACCAGGTACTGACCCCAACAGTAGGTTTACTAATTAGGAATAGTTCTCTTAAATTACAGATGTACACACAAGAAATTATTTACTTAAAATTCTATCACAACCAACAAAATTTGATAGCTATTCAATAATTCAAACCAATATTTTTTAGTGTATGATTGGTAGTTCTTCGCAATGACCACAGATTCTCAAACTCGGATGATTCTATGATGGAGGCGGTAGTCACAGCTGCGATTTTCTGTCAGGAGCTGGGTATTCAGCAGTCATATAAACTTCGCGATGAATGTAGTATTTTTCAGGTGCAAGTTCTGGCTGCTTACTTTGAAAATACCCCTAAGACAGATGGAGAAGGATTTACACACTAAAAGTATGAAGTTGTCGGATTTTAATAAAATTTTGCAAGAATACTAACATTGTGACAGGTAATCCATATGTAGAATGGGGTTGTTCAAAATCATATGGGGAAACAAGACGTAATTCAATTTTTGCTCCTCAAGACGGGATCGTGGTGAATAGAATACGGAAACATCTGCGCCACATTTAAGCGAAATTGGATCACGTTTAGAGGTCCCTTAAAATCGCAAGTTTTTCTAACCTTTTGTATGGAGATTTACATATAAATTAAAAAAAAGTTTAAATCAATTTTGTTATCACTTAAGATTATGTTCTTTAAGATTTCTCCACAATTTTTAAATCACAATTTTACACACTTTAGGAATATGAGATAAAATCTCTCAAAATTTTTAACTATTTTCGAAATATTCGTGTTTTTATGATTTCGCTAAAAACAAAAAATTATTAAAGTATTTAATTCAATATTAAAGTATTTAATTTTTTTGAGCCAGTCTGCATGAAAAAAATATTTTAATATATAAATTTAATTGTCTTTCTTAAAGCTACACTTAAAATAATACGTCAGTAGAACAATCTGTCAAACCGGTTTCAAATTGATTTCACTAATTTTTAACAAATTTTTAGTTGAGACGCTGATTTAAGGAAAGATTTTAGTTATCTTTAACACAATACTAGAAATCGTCAGTACTTTAACTAATTTTGAGTGTTAATTTTAAAATTATTTAAAACTAGTTTTTAAGAACCTATTCGTTAAATTTAAATTTATTTGTTAAAATATAATATTTTCATGTTACTGTTTTTACCCGCCACCAATGTATCCAAAGTTTTAAAGATGGCGCTATTTCGTTCCCTCCCGATTTTTTTTAAATGGCCCATATCCCGAAAACTAAGAGAGACAATTTCGACTTCCCCCAACTGACCAACACCCCAGCGAAAGGGGGTATCTCTATCCAAAAATGGACCTTGGCGGGGCCTTGGACCATCGGAAATTTTTAATAAAAATTTTCCACTTCATAAAATGTCTCACATCTTAAAAACTAAGCGAGATAGAGCAAAACGGATAAAATTTTTGCTCCAATGGAATGCCCTTGTATTAGGGTATTCAATCGATTAATCGATGAACTCCTTTCAAAAACTTGTTCGAGTAATTTCAAATGGCCAGTTTCGAGTAACGAATTACTCGAGTAATTTGGTCGATTAATCGAGTAAATCTAAAAAGGTTTTTTTTTTTAATTTATACCAATTTGTTTTTAATTTGAGTAGCTGCGATGCAAAACTCGTTCGTTACAAATATTAAGAAAACGAGATGACAATTGATTTTGACAGTTCTTTGGCGATTTGTAAGAAGGTTTTCGATTTTTCAACTGTTAAGTTTTTAACCCAGAGTGGCATAACATTTAAAACTTGAAAGTATTCAACTAATTTTGTTAATTTAATTAGCCGCAACAAGTTTTTTGCTTCTTCCCAAAATTTAGTTAATGTGTAACGAACGAGTTTTGCATCTCAGATATTCATTTGCTGACTCCTTTTTTTATTTTTTTTTACAGATCTGAAAGTAATATTTCAGTTAAAGTTTAAATTTAAACAACGATTTGAAATTGAATAAAGTGAGATATGATTTATATAAATTTATATTGATTCAATCTTTAAAGAATTGATTTGTTTTGTGATTTGATTCGATATTGAAGGCAACCATTATTGGTTAAATTAATTTGTTAAAATTGAATCAGTTCGTTTGATTATATGAAAATAATTAACAAAAATCAAATTGATTCTTTGAATAAAATAGTGATGGAATTTAAATGCTTATGGATTCGTTCAAAATTTAATCAGAGTTAAAAATCTAATTAAGAAATTACATTTTTAAAGGTCTGTATTTTACTACATTCGAAGGTACTGGGTAAGCAAAATAGAATTCCCAAAGAAGACCTTTATACACTCTAATAAAATTTTGTTGAAATCTACTCTATTTGAAGGAGGTAACTTGATACCTACTATAAATTGGGCAAAAATAGACACAGTGCTTAAAATTAAAATATATAGACACATTGTGTTTAAAAGTAATAGACACAATGTGCCTAAAAGTACGTTTTTAATTGTATCAAAAGAGTTTAGAAACAATAAAATTTTGTTGAATTTTAATTAAATGTGTCTAAAAAAACTATACTAAATGCATAAACCTACATTCGAGATGTTTAGAAATATGCATGCAAATGCTTTCCTATACACAAAAAGTGTTTTTTCATTAAATTTGTTCAATAAATAAATAAAAATGCATTTTCAATGCAAAATTAATATTTTATTAAAATAAGGAGTTCATAAAAAAAGAAGTTCATAACAATTTTCATTACAAATCAATAACATTAAATAACCCTACGGGAAATTTTAATGAACTGTCACCGAACTGGCCCCTTTATATGAAATAGACTGGTCACTTTTACATGGCGTTGTCATAGGAGGTGGAAATTGACCCCTTGTGACATGTCACAAGACAAATCCCAGGACAGGTCCCTGAACTTTGTTTTTTATGAGAGTTCAGTAACCTGTCTTAGGATTTGTCTTGTGACATGTTACAAGGGGTCAATTTCCACCTCCTATGACAACGCCATGTAAAAGTGACCAGTCTATTTCATATAATGGGGCCAGTTCGGTGACAGTTTGTTAAAATTTCCCGTAGGGAAATTTTAAAGCTACACTAGAGGTTTCTTGCAGAAATTAGAGATGTTGCGAACTTTCAGCGTATTTCGGCGAATACCACGTCATTTATAATTTTTTTTGATATAAATTTTATATGTAATATATCTGCAGTTGATATGGAATATATCTGTAATGGAATATAGTATCCCAATAGATTATCTCTTAACCGAATAATTCATCCGAATATGGTATAAAACCAAATAGAAAATATGCAAAATCTGCCGAATCGTGAATAGTGAATAGTTTCGTTTTTAAAATAACGGATTTCTATCCTAAAAATAAACCTTTTTAAACGGGATTTCCGACTGCCTGTTGAATTCGGTCATATTCTCAAGGTTTTCGATGGACATTTTTAGTTGGCAGTAAAGCTAGCGATTCTATAAACATAGCTGGTGGAATAGTCAATGCTTTTGAGCAGTATTAACTCATAAGCACTGTATAAAAACAACACGATTCAAATTTAAAAAGATACATTTAAAAGGTACACTTTAACATATTTTTAGCTATGCGATAACAAAAAGTCAGATGCATCAAAAGATTCAAAAAATTATAGCGATTATCTCAAATAAATTTGGGATTACAAATTTTGGTACAGTTCCTCCAAATAAATATTGTTTTATTAGTTTAACTTCTGGAAAAGTTGTTACTAAACACACCCCACTTATTGAAAATCTAATCGAAATTTCAATGGAGAGACATGAACACCATTCGTAGCTAATATTTTTTTGGAAATAGGAATTCTCTATTATTCAAAATTCCTTCCCAAAATATATTTTAGGTTTCCAGATGACTTTCAAATAGGTAAGATATTTGTAGAAAACTGGTTTTAGCTGCGCATTTTTTGATGTGTTAAAGAGGTGTATTAGATGAGTAGAGAAATTATATCACATTGATGTAGGAGGAAATGTTTTGAATTCCAGTTTATCTGAAAAATCCATATTAATGAATATTAAAATATGTGATTTAGTTCTATTTTCTTCCACTTACTTATAACACAAACAACTAAAATTATTTTCTTTGTCCATTTTGGAAAAATCCCTTCCTTATCCGTTAGTTTATAATGGAAATTGTGCTTTTTAAATATTTTTCAGAAAACGTTTTTATTATTTTATTTATATTTTGACATTTTTGGTAATACTCTTCTAAGTGTGTTTAATTTCACACTTTATGCCTAAAAAGAAAAATTAAGCACATTATGTTTACTTATAAAAAGAAAATGTTCACAAACTTATCAACATATTTACCAACATGGAGTTTACTATATTGTTTGCGTAGTTTTGTAGACAGAAGTGTGTACAAAAATTTTCAAACATATTGTGCTTAAATTTAGGCATTTTCGGTAATTTTACATGGAAACTTACCTCTTTTATAGTTTTACATACATTTTTTAGAGTATACAAATTTAAGGAAAGTCTTTTAAAGTCTTAGCAAAACACCTTAACTGTATATTTTTAGAAGATCTCTTTAACTTTAAGTAAAAACATCCAGGGCTTACTACGTACAACAAGCCTATAAATCTATTTCTTATTTTTTTTTAAAGGTGTATGAAAAAAACTTAATAGCATCTAAATAACTTTGAATCTAAAATTTGTTTAAAGGCATTTTCTATCACTAAAAAATTTCATTCACACATATTCACAGTTTTTTATTTTTTATCCTTCTCCTAAAAAATCTAGTTGGGTTCATTTTAAATTAAGCCGTCCAAAATTTTTTAGCTTTTTAGGATAGTGCGCTACAAATTATTTTTAAACGAGTATTTCAAAGTTAACTTAAATAAATGATCTAAACAATTTTTTAAACTTCTACGTATGGATTCATTTTAATTGCTAATTTGTTGTGTTTTGTTATTAATAAACTATAAAACCTACAAAAAGTGGATAATTTTTGCGAAAAAATAATGAAATAAAATTGTTACTCGAGTAATTCTAAAATCTTACACGATTAATCGAGTAATTTCAAAACCTCAAAATCGAGTTACTCGGTTACTTGAACAAAGAAAAACCCTAGTAATTTGAATACCCTACCATATATGCCCTCACATAATATAGAATAGGCCAGGGTAGGGTCCCGAGACCCTAAATGTGGATAAATTCTACGACTCAGTATAACTACAGATGAAACTGTAGTTTTACGAATTTTTTACTTAAATTTAGATTTGTTAAATTTAACAAAAGAATTTTTTAAAATCAACAAATTTTATTTTAAGCCAAATAAACGGAATAAATTTTGTTAAAATAACAAATTTTTCTGTACAGCCAACTTACGTATTATTTTGAGTGTATATGGGTTTTTTACAATTAAAAACTAGCAACAGACATTTAAAAACTAGCAAGGTGTATTTAATAAAACTCGATAATCTGCCCTCCCTAAATATTTTATAGATAATTTATTAGTACCACTGTAGGGTTAACATTTAAATTGCTTCAATTTTAATTAAAAATAAAAAACAAAATTTTTTTTCTTTGTTTGTTAACGATAACATGGTGTTTCTATTAGTATAAGTATTATTAATATTATTAGTATGTATTGTGATTTCAAAAGGTAAATTGCAATATACGAGTACTTATAGTAAAAATGTAAATTTTTCGATTATACACGCTTACATGCACTCGACTGCACATGTTTTATGAGTAAAGCTGCCTACACAAACTTATATACAAATACATTTTGGTACCATTCAAAAAAAAAAACTTACAATTAAACAATTTTTCTGACCATAAACACAAATTGAAACTATTGAAAGCTTTTTATTCAATGTAAGTTCAATAATTTTTATTTAAAAAGTTACCAATAGTGATGCGTTTGAATGTATTGCACAAATATGTGTGTATATTGAACGCTGGTTCCATTTAGCAAATTGTTTGCGGTTGGAATTATGATATTTAAGAAGCCTTGATGGAGAGCGATTTGAAATTTATTGTATCGCAATTTTAAAAAAATTATTGAATAAAATTAATTTCTGCTTTTAGTTATTCTAAAAGAATGCAAAAGTTGCGGTATAGTTTTGAAAAATTATGTCACTTTAATTTAATAGATGCGATCAATTGAACTTTTCGTTGGCGTATGATTGTTATATATGTATAAATCGCTCATACGCCTAAAGCATAGGGGAAAGTGGTGTACCGTGAAAAGCAACGTTATATTTTTTTTTTGCAAATTTCTGACATTTTTAACAAAAACGATTTTCTAAAAGGGGGTTTATTTAGCAATGCGCTCATGTTATGTAGGTCTATTTTCCATTAAACTGTATTATTGTTTATATTTTTATGGTCAGATTGTGTCTATATGAATACTTTCAGAAGTGATCAAACAGACATATACAAACATTCTACTTTAGATTTCCTGTTTATCTCCTTATTTCCTCCGTGTTACCTTTTCGCAAATCTTGCCACACTGACGTATGGTTTTTACGTACAAGTGCAGGCAATTTGTGTATATTAGAGACGGACAACCAATAGGGCATTTTTATTTTTTTATTTAAGTGTTGTTTTTTCAAACTCCTCGTATAGACCAAATACAATTAATATTATAATTAATATGTATTTTTATTAATTCTAATTTAGTAGGTTTGAGGTTAAGAAGAAGAATAAACATTTTCTTCAAAAGTTATAAACACATTAAATTTGCAAATCAGACTAGATCCAGTTTCTGCCTTTTTTTTATGGACAGGCTTCATCAGTGATGGTGATTTATTCTTCTTCTTAACCTCAAACCTACTAAATTAGAATTAATAAAAATACATATTAATTATAATATTAATTGTATTTGGTCTATACGACGAGTTTGAAAAAGCAAAACTTAACTAAAACTTTGTTGTTTACACTATTTCGTTCAATGACCAAGTGACGTTCAAAAAAGTCTTGTAAATATATAAATATTTTGTAAAAATACAAAATAATTTTGTTTATTCTACAAAAAATATTAATGATTAAATCTAAAATATTTGTAAAACATAAAAAGGAAATCGTTAAATAAAAAAATTTGTCTGTTTACTAAAGTATTTGGTAATATTACGATATTTTTGTACATTATACAAACATTTTTTCGTTGAACTTTATTTGTATAATTTACGAAATTCTTAAATTTGCCAATTTTTTACCATCAACTTAGTACAAACATTTTGTAATATTACAATTTTTTTGTACTTTATACTAAAAATAATTTACAAAATCGTGTTTGTATTATTTACGAAATTTGTAAATTTATGAAATTTGTTGTATACAAAAGATTTGTAATATAAACCAAAGGATTGTATATTGTACGAAAAAATATTTACGAAAAATATTTTCGTATTTTTAAGCATGGATTATTATGAGTGTGGGGTATTACGCGGTTAGGGGTATTCGAATTTTTCGTCAATTTTGCTATCTCTCTTAGTTTTCGAGATATGGGCCATTTTAAAAAAATCCGAAGAGAAAGCAATAGCGCCAACTTTAAAACTTCGGATACACTGGTGGCGGCATCTACCGGGTAATAACATAAAGATGAAAATTTATATTTTAACAATAAATTTTGTAAAATTTAACGAATGGGTTCTTAAAAATTAGTTATAAATAGTTTTGAAAATTAACACTCAAAATTAGTTAAATTACTGGGGATTTTTAGTATTGTGTTAAATGAAGATAATAGAAATCTTTCCTTAAATCAGTGTTTCAACAGAAAATTTGTTAAAAATTAGTCCAATCGATGTGAAATCCGTTTGACAGATTGTTCTACTGGCGTATTATTTTAACTGTATGTATAGTTCGTTCGTTCGAACGAAAAACATTCATTTACCAAATAAAAGTTCAACTTCTTCTTAACATACTAGATACAGTGAAAAATATAATTTAATACGTCTAGTTGTTAATATCAACATAGATTTATGTTGTAAATATTTTAAAAATGGTTGAAATATGCATTTAAATTTAATTGTAACAAATGTAGAAAATCTCCTATAAACCAAAATTATAAATGATACATCACACAAACTATTGCCTAGCTTCGAAATATTGAAAAAATGTCTTATTCCAAACCAGTACTAATTTTATACGTAGTAACTAGGGTTTGGGATTTCCCGGACTTTTTTATTTCCCGGGAAACGGGAATAAAAAAATTTGATTCCCGGGAAATATTTTTGAACAAAATTGTTAATGAAAACCACCTATATAAGTAATTTTTGTTTAAAAAAACACTATTTCAGTACAAATTCAGTCTGTGTAGTGAGAATTCAAAGTAAGAATATCAGAATGTTGAACATTTGATTTCTTATAAGTTACTCTAAGCACTGCCAAATGAATTGCATGATTCCAGCAGAAAGCACCCACTACTAGACTGTCGGAAACAAACCGTTTCATCACATTTGGCCCATTAGGTATGGTGGCCACAATGTTATTTTCCAAAGACAAATAAAACTCTTCTAGTCTTATTTCTACAATTCTTCTTATTTCATCAGCATTACATCTTCCTGATATATAAACGGTTGGTTTATATATCAGGTTATAAAATGAATTATTTCCGTTTATACATATGTTCAAATATCTCTTTTGTGATATTCTTGGCCATTCATCTAAGATTATAGTAAATCTCCTATTGTTAGAAATATTGCTAGATATTTCTTTTATCATGATATCTTTTAGATGATTGTAAAATTTTTTGGCAATGCCAGGTTTTTATTATAAAAACTTTTTCGAATAAACGAAGATCGAGTTATGGTGCGGATTGACATTCCGTCGACTGCGGCTAATTTGGATACCATTTCAGGAAATGTTTGCCCTACCATAAAACGTTCAATGCCTATTCAGCTTATACTTTTTTCTTCGGGTACTTTGCTAATATTAGGTGGAACGTTATTCTTGTTGTTGTTTTCTTCAAGAGAAGCTGCATGACCATCAATTTTTTTTTTTTTTGTAAGCCAAATTTAGATGTCGGATAACCAAATTTAGATACCTCCGTTAACCATTAGTCTTTTAGGGCAAATATTGCACTGCGCTGCATTGTTCTTTTTTGTGAAGTATTTCCATACTCCTGACATTTTATTCTTTAATATAAAAGAATATATTAGTTTGAAAGCAGGTGTATTAAAATAATGTAAACTTACTTGAAAATATCACGTTGCTTATAAAATTATTGGCCCTTAATATAAAAGAGTATTTTAAACTTAAAGTCGACTTTATTTTTAATCATACGGTTTTGTTAATTTTGTTACAAAAATATTTATATTTTCAAACATTTTAATTGTTTGAACATAAATTTACCAATCAGAATGCTCCAAAAATAAACCCAGTCAAGGTATACTGCCAGCCAATATTTTAACTAAAGTCGACTTTAACTAAAATATACATTTGAAAAATTTACATAGTAAGTGCGATTATTTGTAAGAAACAAAACTTTTTTTTCATATTTCTTTTAAACATTTTACCAAGTTTTTAGGTTTTACTATTTAAATTTTGAATAAGTTATGCGAAAAATCTTTATTAGTTGAAATGCTCCTAATTACTTGGCAAACATTTTTTTTGTGTGTCAAATAAATTGATTCCCTTTTAAAAGATTTTAGCAATGACATTTTTGTTTTGGTATTTACAGGGCTATGGCATCACCAAAATCAAAAGTTATAACGACATCGTTATCACTAGATGGCACTTTGTTCAAAAAATTGACAATTTTGTGTTTTTATTTAAATTGAAATAATAACAAACAAAAAAGCAAAGAAAAAAAAGTAGTTCTCAAATTTTATTATTTAAATATATTTTGCGCTTGATTTTTTCTTGTTTTGCGCAGTTTTCAGCAATTTTTGAGTTTTTAAATATAGGCTCATCTGATACTAAAATAATACTAAATAGTTTCTCAAGTGATACTAAATTTTAGCGCCCCCTACTCACCGGTAGGGGCCTAGCTCTATAATTAATAGTCTCTGGGTATTTAAAATGTTTTTTATGACTAAAATTAAAAAATCCTATTCCAAACAAAAACAATTTAAAAAATTTAATATTTTTAAAATTTCCCATTTTCCCGGGAAAAATATATTATTTTCCCGGGAATTCCCGGCAAACTATTCCCGGGATTTCCTGGAAATTCCCGGGCGGGAACCCCAAACCCTAGTAGTAACTCAAAAACATTGCATTTGATTTTTATGTGAAATGAGTCGGTCTAATTTATATCAAACTAAAAAAGACAATTCATCACACATTTCTATGTTTTGCCCATTTTTATTGACTTATATAGTTTACTAACATACGAGCATGCTTCCCAAGCAGCTTATGTAATATAGCCACAGGTTTACAAATAAAATAGTGACAAACATTTGTTAGCTATTACAGAGACATTCCCTGTGGTAGTATTTCCTTAATATCCATTCACTTTATTTCTCTTTTTGCGAACTATAATTTCGAATGTCGGTTTTAAATTTTGCATCCAGTATTGCATACAATTGCATTTGTCAATGTGTTTTTGTTTACCAACAAACATTTTATGTTTTTATGTTGTAGTGAGAAAGAACATGTTGTGTTTACCGAAACGCCTCTTTATGACAACTAATTCTTAGCATGTGTACATTTATTAACACACATTTCCAAGTCAGCACTTCATATGTAACTATGACAAAAAAAACAACAAGATTATTTCCATTTCACCAAGTTATTCACGCCAAAAAAAAAAAATGAATACAGGAACATAAACCTTAGAGTAAGCCGAAATACAATAACTAAAAACAAGTGAAAAAATTCAAGTCGGGTATGTCGGCTGTGAAATATATAATAATAAAAAGTGGGTAGAGACCACAGCTTTAAAGTATTAATTTCTTTTTGGATTGAATGAATTCATGAATAAGAAACAATCGGGAATTAATTCCTATGAATGAATTCAAATAATTTTAATTTTGCGAATGCATTACCTGACCAAATCATTGAGCATTAAAATTAAATCCTATGAATGAATTCAAATAATATTAATTTAGCGAATGCATTACCTGACCAAATCATTGAGCATTAAAATTAAATCTTTCACCAACGAATTCATTTAAATCGATTTAAGTCAATTTTATATATGGAAGGTATCCCAATTGGTTCTGTCTGATTTTAACCAACTTTTTAACAACTTGTCGTTAAAGACACGTTTTCTTTTTAGAGCCTATAATTATTGATAGAAAGACGATGTAACAACGCAGTAAAAAGCAATTGTTACTCTGAAGCCTTGACTTTAAAAATAATTTTATTTAATATAATTTTTAATTTATTTTTTGCGAATTTCAAATATTACATTATTATTTTATAACAATGTTCTAGAATAAATGAATACTCAGATTTAATATGGCATAAATAAAATATTTAACTAAATAAAATAATAAACTTAAAGAGAATTTATAAAATTTATTTGAAATATCAGTTAGCAATACGTAAGCATTTATAAAAAAAAACAACTATATAAATAAAACTAAAGAAAAACCACAAAAATATGCTGATATTTGTCTCTTGTTTTATGAAATGTTTTTGAGCGATAGAATAAAAAATATGCCAAGCAAATTGCAATATTAAGCAATTATTTATTGTTGTAGACTAATTTTTAATTGACACCTTTTGAAATAATTCAACAAATCGTTTTAATTGAAAAAATTTGAATAATAGTTTTTCTTGTGTATACTTATAGTGGCTGTATTATCTTTCCAATTATTATTAGCCCGTAAACAGAAATAAACTTTTTTGATTTGTTTAATGGGTCAACCATATATTTGTATGAAAAACTTTACAATTCAGCTGATTTAAAAACTGATTATTTTTCAAGATTGGTCTTACATTTCCGTACTGTGCCATTTAAAGTTTAGAATTTTTTTATTTTTTGATTCGGCCCACTCTAATACACATATACACGTGCGCAAATATGCAAGTAAATGTATTCAATTTTCACACCAGTGCGTTGTTTTCATTTCTGTGTTGGTTTTTTTATGAGTTACTACCAACTAAATATTTCAAGTATATTGTGGTGAGGAAACTTCAGTTTATACAATTGCACACAATACACTCGTACTCTTATATAAACCCGCAAAAAAAAATGTTGTTAATACAAGAAAAACTTTATTTTTTATCAAAATAGTTGTTTGGCCTATCTTTTTTATACACTCGGAGAATTATGTCGGCAAAATTAACTGCAATGGCTATTAAAAAAGTATGCACTGCATTCGAATTTAAATTAACTAAATACAATTGCAGTTATTTTCAAATTGTAGTGAAAATAACTGCAATATCAGTTAATTTTACAGACATAATTCCCTTACAAGGAAAGACTCCCAATGCGGACCGGCAGATTTTAATGAGCTTCGGATATTTTGTAGAGGAGAAAAATTTAAAGGACACGTTTTTTAAGCTGCCCAAACTCATATTTAAGGTTTAAAAAATGGGGTCAAAAATGCCCAAGTTTTTGTATTTTCGTTTTATTTCATATTTCTTCCAAAGAAAACAGAGAGAAAAATTTAGTGTCAAACGAAAGGCGTATAAAAAATGCTTAAGCATGCTTATTTGTTTGTGCCATAGCAAAAAACATCAAAGTTTTAGGTCGTTTTGTATGTGGATGTATACAGAGTTAAGGTTCAGCGGAATTCCTTCATCGCTGTAGACGTCTCAAAGAGATTTACATACTTCATCGTGTCGATCAACTCCAAATATTTAATACAACTCTGAAGTCATTTTTTGATGAAATAAATGCAAATGACTTCAGATATATTGCATTTTAAAATTTTTAAATGCTTTTTTGCTATTTACTAAAAAATTTAGTTTACGTAATTAGTTAACCAATTTTAAAAATAATTGTGAATGTTGGACTATAAAAACGCACTTTTTTAAAAAATTTACGCTAGTTCTTTAAAGGTTTGTAATGGTCGTATCCCGTTCCTGGTAGCCTGACAATAAGTTCATATGCATCAAACTAAGATTTCTTAAACTATTTTCTCAAAGTTAAATTTTACTGCACTGCATAGAAAGAACTGCGCAAATTTATAAATCGGAACATTTACATTTCATTTGTCAACGACTATCCAACTTTTCAACAAACAGCTATTTGTAAGTTATTTAGGTAGTGAATTTATTCATCAAGTCTACTAACGCCATTTTGTGTTGATTTGGATCTGAAGGATAAAAACCATGATTAAGAAAAATTAAATTAATGTAAAATCTATTGCAAGTTCCAAGTCAATTTCTTCAATTTCTACACTCGCAATATATTTTCCATAAAGCACCATAAGTTGTTTCGATTTCACGTGAAAAAACTGTTATACTCCATATAAAAAAATGATTTTTCACGATAATGAGTTTCACGTGAAAATTGTGTAGACTTTGTTTTCACGCAAATTTAACGTACAAGACTATTATTTTTCTTGGGAAAAAGTGACATTTTGTATTTTTTGTAATTGTTTCTTTGTTATAAAATTAAAAAATTGTTAATTTTTATAAATTAAATTGAAATTTTGAGGCCTTTAAAGTTCGAGAAATTTTTACACGTGAAAAAAACTTACGGTGCTTTACCGATTAAAGTTTATTTAAAAAGTAATATATAAAGTTTGTATTCAATTGAAGAATCAATTAAAATATATGGAAATATATTGTTTAACTTTTTGAATCAGTCAATAAAAATAAATTACAAAAATACATATTTTCTGTAGGGGTTGATTTTGCAGTTAAATGTTCTATTTTTAGTTTTCTATTTTAGAAAAAATTATTTAAATAATTTCACTGTTACTTGTTTTAAAACAAAAAATTCAAATAATTTCCGTTTGTTTTTTTGTCAAAATAGTTTGTATATATACAACAATATTTGAATTCAAATGACAAGAAATTCTTCACTCTACGAACAAGCATATCCACTAAAAAAATATGAACATTGTGTATTGTGTTTGTTGTAGTGGTTTGAAAATTCAAATAAACAAAAACAAAACTTTAAAATATGAAAAGCAAACCACAAAATCGTTTGTTTTCTAACGTTTTTGTCAGTTAAATATTGAAGATTGTTTTAACAGACTTTTCGATTGTTTTTATTTCTTTTATATATTATTTGAATAATGTTTGAAAATAAATAGCAAAATGGTTTGAATATAATGAAAAATCAGTAGCACTCTTCCTAATTGCATTTTCAGTTATATTATTTTTAACTATATAATATTGTAAGTGTACTTTCAAATGGCCAGCAGTTCAATAAGAAACTCAAACTTCACACCGCCTTAGTTTTGAAAAGTGGTCACACTTACTCAATCTATCATTTCATTCAGTTCTAAAAAATTGAGAAATAAGAGGCATCTAAAGTCAGTTTCAACGGATCTCGAAAATTTGTTAAATTGCCCATATGCCTTTTCATATGAAAAGTTGTATATAAAAATTAGAAATATTCAAAATGATCCAAAAAATATTTTTGTTTTTAATAGTAAAAATTTTAAATTTAGATGCTATACAAATTTATCTACACCCAGAAAACAATCTCAGTTGTGGCCACCGAATTTGTTGCCAATCGAATTCGTGCGGTTACGATAACTATCTTTATATTAAATAATATTTTTCGTCGTGAAAGCCAATATTCGGTTGTCTTATTCAATATTATGTTCCACATAAATATTATTGAAATTAAAAATTTTATTGAAATTAAAAAACTTTTTTTGAATTTTCTGGTATTGAACCGGCCATTCAGGTTAATAGTTCACACTCTTAGCGACTGCACCACAACTACTTTTAATTTTCTTAGCTATATTTACTGTTTATACATATGAGTATTTTATTTTAATTAAAAAAAAACATATAAATTTTTGTCTTGTCCGGGATTTGAACCCGGAAATCCGGCGTACTGGGCCAACTCCCTACCGACTACAGCACAAACAGTTATTAATTTTGAAGTCAAATTTTGAATTTATATGTTTTGCTTGGAAAACAAATATAATAAAAAATTCGTTTATCAATACCAATCAATAGTTGTGTGTGTTATCAGTACAATCCACAATTCTGTTGGATCTACAGAAACTCGACTTTATGGTCATATTTGATTAGGATACCCGTATTTGTAGTTACCACTTTCGAATATTGAAATTTTTTTAATAAAGGTTATCGGTAACACCAATTTTCTTGTATATACACTAAATAAATGGCTGCTTCTACTGCATAAAATTACTAAACTGATACTAATCTTAAAATTGATTGGAGATACCAATAATTTGTTAAAAGGATTGTATTTTAATTCATTTTCCCTATTTTTAATACCTAGTAAAATATTTCTGGTGTAGTATTCACTTATAGGCAACTTCAAATAAAATAACGTCCTGGTAAATTCATTTTAATGGTTTTGATCGAATTCCAACCAATCTTTTTCCTGGGTGTAATATATTGGAAATATTCGCTTCGTACATGCTAAAGTTCAAAAAATTTTTGCAAATAGGAAATATATTTTCAGCATCACCCTACACACAGAAAACGATTCAGTTAGATATCCATCAAAACCACCAAGATTCAGTTAATAGCGCCTTATATTATTTCAGACTATTTAAATTTTATTGATATAATAAATATTTCGTATTGAAAAACAATTTTCTACATTCGCAACTGATTGAATTGCTCTACCGAATTTACATCGGTCTTCTCAACCAATTGAAAGAAAATATATATTTTTTTAAACAATTCCATAATCACAACCATATTAAAAGTATTAAAATATGCATTATTCCAAATTTATTAGTTGTAGCTATAAGTCAGTAGTAACAATATTATAATATTAATTCAAATATTAATTCTTAAATTTTTTTTACTCGGTATTTACAACTAACCGCTTCGAACAAATTCGGTAGTATTAGAGTTTGCTGTTCGGTTTTAACCGAAACCGAAATCGCGGTTTTTGAGGCCTCAAAACCGAAACCGAAAACCGACAAAAATAAGTCGGTTTTTAGCAAATACTTAAAGCAATTAAAATAATTCATTAAATTACATATTACTGAGCCTAGGATTTCGAAAAATTCAGCTCTTATTTTACAAAATTCTGTATTTAATTATAATGATCAATTTCTCCATTAAATATTACTTTAAAGATTTTTTGTTTTTACTACTGCAGATAATATAAGCTGAGGATTACAATTTTAGAAAAAAATTGCACCAAAAGTCATGTAGATTAAGAGATATTGAGTTTCACGTATTCAGTTCAGATTCTCACCGCTTATATTTCAAAAAGTTATATTTCGTAGTCCAAGAAATTTATTGTATAAAATTTCAACTTTATACTGTTTTAAACAAATTGTTAATTCCAAATTCCAAACTCTTTAAAAATAGTTTGATCTGCCAAAAAAAAGAATTAAAAAATTTTAATTTATAACGGCTTCCGCGTTTTTTCCCCAGCGTTTTTATTCGAGTGAGAAGTTCAATCGAATTTTAATAAATATATTGAATGTATTAAAATATTTAATTGTTATACATACATATTAAATGATTTTAAAACAATTCTATTAATATCACAAGAAAACCGAAAAATAACCGAAACCGCGGTTTTTATAATTTTGAAAAACCGAAACCGCGGTTTTAAAATTTTTCGGTTTTTAGCAAACTCTAGGTAGTATTGATCGAAAGTCAATTGGACATAATAATATATAATAAAAAATAAAATCAATGTCAAAAAATTACCAAAAAAACAAAACCAAATCAAAAAAATAAAATATAAATTATAAAAAAACCTTCTGATTAAATTGATCTAATTTTCGGTTATTTTCTTTTAAAAAGACCGTACACATATGTAGGTCAAAATTCTGCTAAAATAACAGGAAATAGTATATGTATTTGCGCCAACACAATTTTGACCTATTTGTATGGACGTTCTTTTATGAGTGTATTAATTTGAAAAGAACCTTATGTGCATATAAAAATTTAACTTTCCTAGGTAAAAAGTAAGTTTTTGATGATATTTTTATACATCTACATTTTCTTCATCTTGTGAAAACAACTCATTTCCTATGCTCAGATTTGGGGATAGAAAACGCTTTTTAACCAAAAACCCTTACATTCTGGTAATTTTTTCCTTAAATAATTCTCTCAAAATCTTACGGTTTCACTAAAGGCAAATGTCCACTTAATTTAGAGGTTTTATTTAGGAAAATGTTCCCCTTACTTTGAGAAGTTTTTATATAAAAACGTCTAAAACACTACATCCTAGGAATCAGAAGTTTTTCTTAAGAACAAATTCTAGGAATCTGAGCATTCTGAGGACTTTTAATGGAATATGAGCGTTATCTGTTGGAGAAAGCCATTAGAATCTAATAGATTTTCTTTAGAAAAAAGTTATTAGAACACGAGAGATTTTATTTACCAAAAACTTTTCAGAATCTGAGCGATTTCTTTGGTAAGAAAATCCTCAGAATCTGGGACATTTTATTGGACAGGGTCTTTAGAATCTGGTAATTTCTTATTCATTCATTTGATAAATATTATTAATTTTCAAATAAAACTTTTTAAAATTTTCCAATAATAATTGGAAACGGTGTTTTATTTAATATTAAAATATTTGGTAAATAAATTCGGTCGGATATACTGAACACCAAATAAAATCGGTTGTGCCAACATTTTCATATTCGAAAATATAGTAGGTATAACTGAAAATATCTGCTGCTTCAATCGAATTATGTGATAGTACACGTAACTACCAAAATTCGGTTGGCAACAAATTCGGTTGCCACAACGAATCTGTTCTCTGTGTGTATCGATTTCTTTGACTATAAAAATAAATTGTTATTTACTTAAAGACAATTGTCATGAAGAAAAAACTTAAAAACCGATCATTTATTTTTATGACTTTTAAGGTACAATATCCCGGTAATTTAGATGAGACTATTATATTAGCTATATTTTCAACGCTATCAACGCTAAGTATTTAAAGCAAATCTACGTTAAACCGATCAGAAAATAATAAACTTTTAGACAGGGCTTTAAAGATATAATACCTTTTTGAATGAATTCACTACCAATCACAATCGATTTTCTCTAGAATTGAATGAATTCCTTTTCTTAAGTAATTCACTGAAATCGTTCAACTGAACGCGTTCATAAAACAACAAGTTTAAAGAATTAATTCAATTGCTATAGTTCTTTTTATTAAATCAAATGAATTAGGTCATTGGTCAACGCGTTAAATTTTATAAATCGAACAGAAAAAAGATTGAATTAATTCCTTACTGCATTAATTCACCACTGAATTCGTTCAGTTTCATTTTCGTTCAGTGAATTAAAAAAAATAAATTACGTTCAGTGAATTAAAAAAAAAAAAAAATACGTTCACTGAAATAAAAAAACAAAAAATTACGTTCACTGAATTGACAAAAAAATTACGTTCACTGAATTGAAAGAAAATACGTTCACTGAATTCAAAAAACAAAAATTACAGTCACTGAATTCAAAGCCTGTTTTCTACCGTTCAGTGTAAGAAACCACTTATTTATAAATAAAATTTTGTAATGCGAGTACTAAGCAATTTTACAGCACTTGCCTGTAAAATTAAACAAATTATATATTAAGTGTTACAGAAACCATGCTTTCAACATGTGAGAGAAGGTCGTTCTCTCAATTAGGAAGTGTTCGCAAACGTGAATATGGTGTTGAAAGCATGAGAAAAGGGCGTTCTAAACTTCGCAAGTTTAGTGAACTAAAAAAAAAATACGTTTACTGAATTCAAAAAAAAATTACCTTCACTGAATTGAAAGGAAAAAAATTACGTTTACTGAATTAAAAAAAATACGTTCACTGAATTGAAAAACAAAAATTACTGAATTCACTGAATTCAAAGCCTGTTTTCTGCCGTTCAGTAGAAGAAAACATTTATTTATAAATAAAATTTGTAATAATTTGTAGAAATAAACAAACTATTTCCAGAAAGGTATTACTTATGAAAATCTGATAAAAAATGTGGCAACTAGAGGTAAAAGTATATAAGTAAAATTATTTTCTGCTTGATGATGAAATGATAATAATGATCAGGGCAAGGACTTTCATGCACTAAAAATCGAAAATATGCGCTTAAAATATGCACTATAAAATAGAAAATATGCACTTAAATATGCATTTATAACGAAATATGCACTAAAAACCAAAAAATATTCAATTAAAAATAAATGTTTTTTTTAATTATATTTATTAAAAACTAACATAAACGTAAAAATTCAGGTATCGGTTATAATAAGCTTGTTCGTTTACTTCCCAGCAAAAATGTGGGAGCAGTGAAAACGATTACTGCTTCCTTACTGCTACTTTTACCGCTTCTAAAAATGTATAGCTTCGTAAACAGCAATAATGAAAGGCCTAAGTTGATTAATTGTTTATCGCTTTTTGCTGTGCTTTTCAAAAAGGCATGAAATGAGCAATACATTTTGATTGCTTAAATATTTTCGCGGTTCTTTTATCAAAAATTTTTAAAATGCGGAAAAAAGTTATTTTAATGAAAATAAGACGTTTTACTAAAAATAAGAGGCATTTTCTCTTCACGGAAAAATATGCAGGAATATTGTGATTTTGAGAAGACATGATATTAAATAGTTGAAAAGCATAAATTATCGACATTTTAAAAGAAAAAGAGGAGCACTAATTAAAAGCGGTGAATTGATGCCTTTTCGGATCTCGAAACAAGTGATTTCACCCGAGCTATCTCGAACAAAAATCAGGCATGATATCATCAATAATGCAATCGCTTCACTGCTCAACTTTCCTTGACAAAACTGCTTCCAAGCAAGCAGTAATTTCTGCTGGGTTACTACAAGTTACTATATTTACTACAGCTGGAAAAATTCAATACAAAAAGTAAACAAGACTTTGCAATTGTAGTAAAAATAGTAAGAAATTCGAGTAAACGAGCACACTGAATATGTCTTTAAATACACATAGTTAAATATATTTTTAGAAAATTCAGTGAAAATAAAAAGAAATACAGTCTATTGTAAATATTAAGGCTGTGTGGCATTTTACCAGAAAAAAACTTTATTATAAAATAGAACTTAAATATGTGTACTATAAAATCGTACTCATTTTCGTAACTCAGAGAAAAAAGTGGCAGAAATTAATACTCGGGGACAAGTTTCCTTAAAATAATTTTTATAAAATTTTTCAACTTTCCACAATAACACCCGAAAACGTTAATTTAAAACAGTGTTGCCAATTTAGCATATTTAATGCTAGATTTAGCATTTTTTTAATTCATTTAGCATGAAAAAAATGCATCTAGCATATGGCATTTTTTTCAGCATTTTTCCAACAAAATTTAGCATATTTTTAGCATTTTTTACAGTTTTATTTTCTGTTTTCTTTTAGAATATTCTACATTAATTTGAGTTTAAATGTAATATGAAAAATAAATATTTTTTTTACTTTTAGAGTAAGTACTAGGAACTATTTTTATACGTACACGTTAATTACACTGTGCAGTCGCAAATTTTAACAAGCTGGGAACGGTACTGGTAAAGCTAATTCGAGTACGCTGAATTCAATGGTGATAGCAGTTTTTCAAATTTAGCACTCGTATTCGCGATATTCGCAATTAAAAATTTTGACGGGTACTAAAAAAATTTTATATTTATATTTCTGAGATCATTTTTAATTATAAATTTATCAAATTTGATTAAATATGTAAAACATTAAGGAAGCTGTCATTTTTTCACTAAATTTTTTTATAGATTTCGCAAAAACATTTTTTTCTGCAAATAAAAAGTATGTGTTATGTTATTTTGTGTATATTCAATAGGGTTTAGAAAAGTATTTAATAGAGTTAAGAAAAAAAAAAATTCTTTCGAAAAAAAAACAAAAATCGGGAAAAAAAATGTTTTTGAGGAAAAATAGCGAAAAATTGTATTTAACAGGGTTGGATTCAAAAATGATCCCAAAAGTATAAAAAATATTGCTTTATGGTACTTTAATATTAAAATTTTAAATCGGCATGCCCGGCTTTAACTTTTTTACTCGTTTTACTTTTTGTTGTTGTTATGGTGAAGGAGTGATTTTGCACAAAATACTCCAATTTTTGGTAAAAAAAAAAAAAAAATAATAATAATTTAAAGAATAGAGTTTAAAATAGAATTAATAGAATTGCAAAATGTTGATAAGGTTCGTTTTTAATCTTTGCAATTTTTATTGATTTTTTCAGGTTTGGGTCATAGAGGGTAATGTGGATAGCGTTTGTGATAAATTCCTATCTTTTAAGAATTTCAGTGAATTTTGATTTTTTTACTGTAACACCTGTACACTTTTCATTTAATCATACCAAAAATCTTACAACGTCAACCAACACCACAAAAAGTATTAACCCTGATCGCGAAAATAATTTTTTTAAAGAATTTCATGCAGGTAAGCCCAAAGATGCAGAAATTTGAAAACGGTAAACAGAGAGTGGAATAAAAACCATTAAATTAATTTAGAGTAGATAAATTAAGGCTGAATGGGAAATTCATATTACACGCCAAAGTATTCCACATTACCACCTATTTTAGAATTAAAACATTTTGAGGTACTTTTGTTTATCCGCCTTTAATTTTTGAGATAACATATTTTCAGTGACACATTTGGGAAATCAAATAATAATAAATTTATTTTAACCCTTAAATACATGGTGTAGCTATTTGGCAACATACCGGTTTTTTAATAAAAAAAAACCCTTGATGCAGAAAACTGCATTTTTAGGCATTAGAGGCCCCTTCTGTACATAGCGCTCCTATATTTTAGCGCAGAATTTTTAAACAGTTAGAGTAAAAATCTTGGTTTTGCTCTGTATATTTGTGAAAAATCTAAAACACGCGTTTTTTTACAAAAAGTGTAATATTCAAAAATATTTGTTTAAATATTTAAAGTGGTATTCTCGCAATAAAATTCAGTTTGGCGACAATAAATGTATAAATTACAGTTTATAGATTTTTTTTTGTTTTTTTTTCATACACGTAAAAATAATCACAATTTAGAAATTTGGCAAAAAACCATATTTCTCAATAAAAATCACCTTTTTTTAAAAATATTTTTTTTTGGTATTTTTCTTGAAATGTACACGCCTTTAGAAATCATATATGAAAAAATGGTTAAAATCGAAGAGATCATGCATTTAAGGGTTAAAGGATTTTTAAACTTTTTTACAAGAATTAACTTTTGAGTTGTTTTTAATTTTTCTTTTATATAATTTTAGTTAATAAAATGAACTGAATTTATAATTAGAGATGACTTATTTTCAGTCTAATTGTAAAAAGTCGCTAATATAGTATTTTTTTAAACAAATTGAAACATTTTATTATAAAATTTTTTTAGCATATTTTTTCTAGCATATTTTTTTAGTTTTTAGCATTTTTTAGCATTTTTATGCAAAAAATCTAGCATTTTTTCTTAAATAAGTTTTGGCAACACTGATTTAAAATTACATCTATAAAAAATGTGTTAGTGGATGACAACATATTGTATACTCTCTTTCTCGTGTAGTGTTGTATTACCAACAGAGCTTCCAAATAATTAATTCTTCAGAATTTTTTTTAGTTTTAAAGTATGAATTCTTAAATCGAATTTCATATTTAAAAATATTAAAAAAATATGCAAAAATATGCAATAAAAATCATAAAATATGCAATAAAATATGCACTTAAAAGCAAAATATGCAAAAATATGCATTTATAACAAAATATGCAAAAATATGCAACAACAAATCGATGCCATTTTCTTGCAAATTCTTTGATTTGGAAAAGTATTTGGTCAAAATCATTTTTGGGCCACTGAATACAAGCATGCATTTGCATGAAAGTCCTTGCCCTGATAATGATTATGAAATGCTGATGATGTTGATGAAAACAAGCAGAAATCATTTTTGGTTCAAAACTTGATGGACTCCGAAAATAATCTTATTGTGGAGTCAATCAAGGGTTATAAATTTTGAGGGCTCAGAAGTTTGCTGGCTGGAATTATAAATTTGACATTTATAAGATATAGTTTTTTTTTAGCTGGACAGTTGGTATGAAAAGCCTCATATATAAATTTTTTTTTTTTTGTTTACCACACTCTTATACAGGTTGCTTTAACCCTTAAGTAACAGTAGCTCGATGATCTTATATTTGTGCTTAAATTTTTTGACGTTATCAAAGATATTACTTACGTAAAGTAAGAACCATCTATGGCCTGGTGGGAACTTAGTAATCTTTCTTTTCACATAAATGAGGGGTTAATTGTTAATAGAACTAAGTTTCATTAAACTTCTTGTTTATGTTACGGTCTCAATGTCTTGTTTATTTAAGGTAATAAAGTTTTCTCATTCTAGCGTTTCTTGATTTTTTTTGGTTACCATTTAACAACAACTTTCGTGTTTCTTAATAGCAAAAACGAAATAAAAAGCCAAAAAATGTAAAAAAAAACCCAAAATATCGTTAAGGTTACTATTGAAATAACCAAAATACTTCAAATATACTCAAGCAATCTACACTAACAAATATGTACGTTACATTTCTTTTCATGTAGTCATCGTTTTGGTACATGATGTTGCTATTTCTGTTTGCTGCTGCTCCTGTTTATTATAGGAAAGTTGTTCAAACAAAACCATGTTCAAGTATCATAATGGGAATTGTTAGTTTTACTTTACAAGCATTTATTTTGGAAAACGAAACATAAAAGAAAGACATGAAGAAAAAATAAACAACAAATAGAAGTTTATAGACAATTCTATGCAAAATGATTTAAAAGATTGCATTTTGTAATCAAGGTGTTACTGTTAATATAAATAATCGACTACATTTGGATGTCTTGCTCGAATAAGGGCATTACATCCATTTAAAAGAGACGAAAAAACGTGGAAATCCACTATATATATTTTTAATTACGCACTGCAGCAAACTTTCTGTGACCTCAACCACACTAACTGGAAACGAAAGTAAGAACTTGCATGTGGAAGTAAAATCCCCACTGGGTTTTTGTCTACCTGATCACTATTGCTTTCTACAGCCAAAAAAGGCATTCTGAGTGCTTGATTTGTCTTAAATCAATCAGAATGTTTGCAAAAAAGGAAAAAGCCCTGCCAAATAAAGATTCATAATGTATATTTTTGTTAAAGTCCGCATCAGTTAAAATTGCTGATGATTGATTTCGCTTGGTTAAGTATTCTGTTTGGTAAATTTATTTTGAACGAATCAGAATGTTTGAAAATACCCAGCCAGCAGTATACGAACGGTAAAGCATTGGCCTTATTTATTGTTTATTATTATACTTAATTGTTTAAAGAGATAAGCATAGTTCTCCACGAAGTTTTCTCCACGGAGTTCTATCAACAAATTATTTTAAAATGTAGAGTAACCACTGATTCCCAAACTTCTGGCTAACCCTTTTTTTACGCGATTTTTGGGTAACAACCTATTCTTTAGCTATGGGTAACCATCCTGGTAACTCATTATTTTCACTTTTTTCGTAAGCGAGATGGTAATGAACACACATGAATTTTTGGACATCGCGAACAAAAATAATGTAGCGAGTAAATAGCCTGTTAACCAGTGAAACTTTTTGCGTACTACATACTCGCTGAATTACTTCTTAATGCCTGTTTTTGCTGGGTTATAAACACGTTAAAAAAACTAATAGTTTTAAATAAATTATTCTTTGAATACACTAATAGAAAAAAGTCTGTAAAAAATTTAGTTAAAACTACTAAAAATTAGTTAAAAATGATGGTGTAGAAAAAAACTGCTAAATTAGCAGGTTATTTTTGCTATATATTTTTAAGATAAAAACAACAAAGACAAAACTGTTAAATGTACAGAATTTTAGTTATATTTGAGTTAAATTTTTGCCAAAAGAAAATAACAAATTAACCTGCTAAAATTAGCAAAAAGTTCGCTAAATAATTAGTACACTCAGATAAAACAGTTTGTAAAAAAATTTGTAAACAGTTTCCAATCGCACTATACTATTTTTATACTGATTACTAGTACAATTTTTATTTTTAGTAATCATTTTTGCTATTCTCTTATTACAAATTACGGATTTTTTTACTAATTTTCGCTGCTGATTTCAGAAAAACATTTTACTAAATTTTCAAAACCGAGTGCTAAATTTAGCAGAAAAATATACTAATTTAAAAATATTTTTTTTTGATTTTTTACAATTCTTGTTTAGTTTATATTTGTTACTATTGATATATTCTTAGTTTAGAAATAACACCCAGCAAATTTGATTGCATCTCCAATGCATAAAACGGCAATAACTGCAGAACCGTTTGCAATTTTGACTCAAAATTTCAAGTACTATGAAGTAATTATACGCTTGTTACAATCGAAAGAAAAATTTTAAAAATTTTTCAAATTTCATAAAAATTTGGAAACCTGAATTTAGTTTAGATTTTATTTAGCCAGTTCGCACCCACCCTTAGTAAGTTTTTTAACTGATTTTAGCAAATCGATTTTGAATTGTTTTTTACATAAATTTTACTAAAATTTAGTAGCGGCTACTAATTTTTTCTAATAAAATTATTATACTACAGATCAGCAGACATGTGTTGCTAAAATAGAAAAAAAATACCGCTGATCTCAAAACAGTTAAATTTCCCGTATTAACAGCAAAATTTTCAGTAGCCATTACAGACTTTTTTGGTTGAGTGTAACCTAAAAAATCACAAAAAATTTAAAATTTTTAAAATTTTTTTTCGATTTTTGTTGAATGCAAATAAAACTCGAGCCTTTTGAAAATAGCAGTTTATATATTTTTAGCAAATATTTCTGTTAATTTAACAGGAGAGACTGCTATTTGCATTCGACTAAATTTAGCTTAATAACAAAAATTTTGTAGAAATAACGGTTTCATTTTTACTGCTTTTATTCTACCAATATTTAGCAAAATTTTGTGCAGATTTTACAGTAAAATTCGTCATTTTCAATTAATCAAAAGTTAACTTAAATATAACTAAAATTCTGCAAATTTAAAAATTTTATTTTTGCTGTTCTTATTTTACTAGTACTTAGCAAAAGACAAATTTGCTAATTCAACAGTTTTTTCTGCAGCATCATTTTTAACTTATTTTTAATTGCTTTTTCTGCTATTTTTGCAGATTTATTTTTATGAGTGTAATTCCTAAGAAAACTAGACGATGTAGTAATAGTGTTTATGTGGGAAAATTTTTATTTCTGCTTAAAAAATAAGAGTCAAAAAATAACTTTTATTTTTGCTCGAAAAAATAAAAGTCAAAAAATTATTTTTATTTTTTCTCGGAAAAATAAAAGTCAAAAAATAACTTTTATTTTTGCTCAAAAAAATAAAAGTAAAAAAATAACTTTTATATTCTGACTTTTATGATAAAAGTCATAACCGTTACGGTCCCTGATTTTTAGTACACCATTTAATAGATCTTAAAAATACCTTTCATTTGATAACTAATTTCTATACATTTCAAAAAAACTAAAAAAGATTTTGCTTTTTTTTTTAGAAATCCCATAGATTCTTTAAATTTTTGCAAAAAAAAGTTTGTAGCCCAGAAAATTTTATATTTAGACGTGTGCGGTGTCGCTAAATTGGTGGAGACAGAACGAGGAACGAGTGTAATTCAAATTTTTGACAAGTGAAATGAAATGGAATGGCAACGAAATGGAATGGAAAATGCGTGGGACTGGAACACTAAAATTGACAAACGAAATGGAATGGTGAACGAGTGGAATTAAACACTTTACAGATGTAACAAAATGTAATAGAAGAGGGAAAGGTAAGAGGAAGATATATTTAAAACACTAAACACAATAAAGAAATGAAATAGACCAAGTCCAGCTTATAGTGATATTTATTGATTTGGAAATATTTTTTTATTTACTGTAGCCATTTTTTTCAATTTTGCGTTTTTTGAAAAGAAATTTTAAACCACTCTCTTTAAAAATTAAAAAGTGATAATGACAATAATTTTATGACAATTAGTATGAATCCAATAGTATCAATATCAACTAATTGGTCCACTTAGCAGAGACAAAATGACTTTAATTTCCCCGTACAAGATATTTGGAATTTCTAAGAGGAAGGGGAGAAAAGGGAAAAAAACCTCTTTTAATGACCCGTGCAAAAATTAAAAAAATTACTAAAAGAAAAACAACCTTAGATAAAGAATGTAATTTTCCGATATTTAAAATTACCGGTTACAAGGAATCGGCCTTTTAATGTATCGCAATGTAGAAACGGTAATGACACATCATTATTTTTGGACTACCAGAAATGACACCGCCTTACTCTCTGCATTATTTTAAAATATATAATAATTAGTTACTATTAACTGGTTACTCCCTCCACACTCTCAGAACAATTAAGTTGTGGCAACGGAATTTTTTGCCAACCGAATTGATTCGGTTGCCGCAACCTCGTCATTCGGTTGCAGCAACCGAATTAGATTTCAATTCAGTTGCGACAACCGAATTCGATTTCAATTCAACCACATTATCGGTTTCCATAACTGAATTCGGTTGAGGCAACCGTATTACGAGGTTGCAGCAACCGAGCCAATTCGGTTGGGAAAAAATTCGGTTGTCACTATGGAATTGTTCTGAGAGTGCATTAATTTAAAATAAAAAATAATGCGTTACCAGTAATGACTTATTTTTTATCATTATTTCAAATATAAAGTAATGTTCTAAATTTTTTGTAAATTTTTTGAAATCTATTTTTATACTCAATATTTTTTCAACATAGTAAGGATATATATAACCATATATTTTTAATTTTTGGTATGCTCAATTATGTCTTTATCTATCAAATATAATATGTCGAAATAGCTCAGATAGTAGAGCTATCGACTGGTAATCTGGAATCCCAGGATCTATTCCCAGCACGAGCAAACTTTTTTTAATTCTACAATAAAAAATATTTTTTTTATAAAACTTATTTTTTTTTTTGGAAATCAATGTGTGGACTCAATATTGTTGTCAATACTTGTAAGGGTAACGGCATATTTTTTGATTTTTCGTATGCTAGTGTGGAAGCATAACTCATTATTTTACGCGATATCGTCATGCAAAAGTAATAAGAAATGTAATAAGAAAAGTAATTAGCTACCATAACGAAGTATGTAGTGTGACGACAAAAGTCACCTGTTCGTTTTTGCCCACATCAGTCTTATAAAGCCGTATGTATTATATAATCATGTAATTAACATCAGTCCCCTCTCTCCCCTATGTAGCCACATCTAAACCCATTCCTAAAATTTCCCAACATTCCCTTTCTTTTCCCAATATATTATATACGTCACTCCTTATATTAATATTATAATGAATATTGTCTTATGTAGATCTATAACGTACTTTATCATAATATTATATTACTTATATTTATCATAATATTATATTACTTATATTTATATTTGCACTTTAATTATATTAGTTATACCTATTCATTGTCCCGACCCTTGTGTCCATATTACTTATTCAGTTATACTCCTTGCCCTTGCTACAAATAATCAGTTTTCTTATCTGCTCTATAAATTCAAATGTAACGGAAAAACCCCACCTATCGTTCATTAGAATAAGTACAAATAAATTCAATCAACACTGTTCATACTTAATGTTACCCCCTTGTGTTATAGACAACTGTGTGTTTTTTGTATTTGTGTATACGATCAACATGTATAAAAGGAGGCGCATCGTATGAAATTAGTTAGTTAGTCGACAGCACGCGCTGAGGTAAGACCTACACGGATAGCTTTTGCCTATATTTGAGTGCCTTAACTAGAAGTCTCACCAACTACTCGTGTCTCTATTGGCATTCTGTTGAAGCTGGTGTTTCTTGAATGTTGGTTATGCTGACTGCCGAGAACCATTGGTGCTAACAGTCTTTGCCACGCGTACCCTTATTAAGCATTCTGCTGACGCCGATGCTTCTTGAATGTTGGTTATGCTGACTGCCGAGAACCATTGGTGTTAACAGTCTTTGCCGCGCGTACCCTTATTAGCATTCTGCTGACGCCGATGCTTCTTGAATGTTGGTTATGCTGACTGCCGAGAATCATTGGTGCTAACAGACTTTGCCACGCCGTACCCGTTTTGATATTCTGCTGACGCCGGTGCATCTCGAATGTTGGTTATGCTGACTGCCGAGAACCATTGGTGCTAGTAGAGTCTGCTGCGTCGTGTCATTTTGTCACTCTGCCCAGGCCGGTGTTTCTCGGATGTTGGTTATTCTGACTGCCGAGAACCATTGCTGCTAGCAATTTCTGCCCTCTGCTACGACCCTACTTGATCGGATCGCATACCTTTCGTGACGTCTCACTCGGTGCGTTCTGTCGAAAATCGTCTGTATATATGTTGATCGTGTTGTGTCGTCCCGAGTCGTGATAAGATAGATTTTCTTAATAAATATTTATAACGTTTTATGAAAAAACCAACAAAATCGGCGTTCTCTTTTGGGACTAAAAATAAATAATTGTAACGAACCCTGGGACCGCGAGTTTACCCCAGCATACTGTGGAAAACACGTCGTTACAGTAGTTACATAACCACATATCTGCACTGATAGAATTTTGTGCATAGTATTAATGAATTTGTTCATTAATCCAATGATTTTTTTCATTGAAAAGTCCCCAAAGAACGCGTTCATTAAATCAATGAAACGTATTCATTAAATGAAAACTAATTGAAAAAAATATATTTTTTTTGCGTTACTTTTTTTTATTTATTATTTACTTTTATTTTATTAATTTTTAGTTGTACATATATTTTTTTTGACATCTCCCTGAACTCGACTTGAACCCGCAATCTCCAGTATGTAAACATTACCGCATTACCGATTGATCTAAAGAGCCAAAACAAAATGATGCCATTATTTGAACTTTTATATTTAAATATTTTCAGTTTGCAACCCTAGCGTTCATTACTGGAACTGAATCATAAAAATTATAGCATATCTTACGGGTTAGTTGTAAATATATAATAAAAAAATTCATTAAATTAATGAATTTTTCATTCATTCAATGAAAATTTTTCATTAAACCAATGAATTCAGATTAATGAAATCGATTCATTAATAGTATGATCGAAAATTCTATCAGTGTGGTATCTACTCGTAAAGTAGAAGAAACTGAAGTAGTTAGCTTTGCAACAGAACTGTTAAATTTAGAAAACAAAACCGTGGGAGCATATGGCCTTTATGGATGGTGTATATCAAGAAACTCTATTGTGGAAATACTCCAACGATATCAGTCTAAAATTTGAGATCTTTAGCAAATGCTCCGTGGTACATGACAAACAAACAGATTCATAAGGACCTGGAAGTTCCTTTCATAAGAGATGAAATAAACATGTTTAGCTCTAGGTTTGTACAGTAGTTTTGATCTAACTGCCTTTTTCTTCAGTGCACATTTAATATAACTGCACAAAATTTTAGTTTTGTTTCTACTTTACAAAATTATGTACGCAAGTGTCTTCTTTAAGAGCACTTTTTTACCTGCGCATTTAAGATAACTGCCTCATATTTTTGGCAATTTTACATTATTTTCATAAAAAAGATCACTGTTAGCTACCTCTTGTGTTTTGCTTTATTTTTCCATTCTAGGAAAAAAATCACTTAAATAAATGTGTTGTCAACTTTTTTGTGACAAAAGTATCCTACTTTAGTCATTTTTTAACTATTAAAATCGCAAGATCTGGTGCAAAGCGCAAAGTTGTTATCATTAGCTTCATTTTTTTTTTGTTTGTTTTCAGTCTGTATTGGTATACCTGCACATAAAGGCAGGTAAACAATTTGACTTAGCTGCGTTTTTGGCTTACCTGCACAAAAATTCTTGCAAAAGTTGGTTGTGCAGCTAAGTCAAAATTACTGTATATAAAATGCTTTAGCTACATAATCACAATGTCCTGTTAGCTACTAACTGAGCGAATTTGTTGTTGTTTCCCATTTAAGTATTGAATTTAACTTTAGGTTAAACCCATTGTGTTATCGGGGATTAGTAACAACTGTAGCGTGTTAGCAATTCATTTATTGAATGATACTGATTATACTAGTTGACTGAAACACCTTTTAGATTTGACTTTGCTGAAGCTTAACAACGTGTGTTAAGTATTGCAAAATATATTTTAAATAAAGTTCTTTAATTAAAAAGAACGGAAAATAAAAATGTATACTCTTTTTTAAACAAAACAAGCCAACATTCAAATGCTGGTTAGTACATAAAGTTACTCTTGAATAAATTTTGCATATTTTTTCATAATAAGCATTTAAATAAACAACATTTCAGTGTCATTACTTTAATTATTTTTTCAATGAGCTATCTTTACCTGTATTTTATTGTTATTTTGCTATAAAAACTGATTTTTACATAAAATGAAATCAATTAAATTTAAAATCAATTCAACATTAAAAGAATAAAAACCGCATTTGTATTTCAATTACTTTCCAAATTGACTGAGCAAAACCAGACCTTTAAGAAAATAATTAAATCATCAACAAAATATCAATTTCTAAAAATTAATTAATGAGCATTTAAATTTATCGGAGATATCTTAAATTACTCGATTTGTATTTAATTTTTTTAATCAAAAAAAAAAAAAAATTGCTTGTTTTAATACGCAAATTAACTTTCTTCTTCAATATGTACCTATGTAAGAAAGAAACTATTACTTAACAAATTGATTTATTAAAAATATGAACTACAAATTTAATTAAAATCGCATTAATTTAAAGAACTAAAAAATTTACATTAATTCGGGAATCAAACAAACAATTTATATTTCCACATTACAAAATTTTTCGCCCTTTTTATTTTGTGATTCGCGAATTTATAAATCATGTTTGAAAATAATTATTTTTGAATCAGTTATTCAAAGCTCTGAGTGTAACTGTCAATACGAATGTTTGTAATGTGTTAATTTATATGGATATATATGAATGCGTATATAAACAATAATATAGACATACTAGTTATCACCTAGATTTATATTAGAATGGCACTTATTTTAAGGGAAAGATTTCACATAGCGTAAATTTTAGTTTCCACAAACTCAAAGAAATTTAAATTGCATAGTGTAAATTTAACTATAGATTTAAAAGCAATTCAGCTGAATGTAGAAATCAGAGGTGGCCAACTAAGATCGAATGAGTCTAGTAATGACATATCATTATTTTTTGGTCTACCAGTAATGACATTCACTTACCTTCTGCATTATTTTTAAACATATAATAATGAGTTACTGATAATGACTTATTTTTATCATTATTTCAAATAAAAAATAATTTTCTAGATTTTTTTGAAATCTATTTTTAGACTCAATATTTTTTAAACACTGGTAAGGATATTTGTGACCACATAGTTTTTGATTTTTTGTAGGTTGGCGAGTAAGCTTACTTGTGTGCAGCAGGTTAATTATGTTTTTATCTATTAAATATTACATGTCGATATAGCTCAGATGGTAGGAGAGCTATTGACTGGCAACCTAAAAAAAAAAATACAATAAAAAATATTTTTTTTATATAATTTATTTTTTTGGAAATCTATTTTTAGACTCATTATTTTTGTCAGTACTGGTACGCACATAGGCAACGATATATTTTTTGATTTTTCGTATGCTGGTGTGTAACCATGATTCATTATTTTTCGCGACATCGCCATATAAAGGTATGTAATAAAAAATGTAATAAAAAAAGTAACTAGTTACCATTACCAAGTATGTAGTTACATAACCACATATCTGGTAATGATTTTCTACATTGGGTATTTTTTTAAAAAGCTCTGAAGTCAAAATTAAAAGAGCTGCTCAGATTAAAAAAGCTCGCAGCTAAACAAAATGTAAATAGCTTATAAGAATGAAAAGGTTCGTAGACAAAGCTGAATAGTTTTTTTTTAAATCGAGCAGCTCGTTAAAAAAAAATTCCATAGAGCTTTTTTATGGAGCAGCTTGTTAACGAAAATTAATTAAGCTTTTTTGAAATCGAGCCGCTCGCTCTCATCCAAATTATTTTCGTTATTATAAAAATCAAGAATGGCACCTTTATTACACTGTATCCAACAGTATTATAGAATCTAATTTTTGTAAAAAATTTTTTACAAAATTTTATTTTGCAAATAACCAGCAAACTTTGCTACTTGAAATGGGTATTTTAGTCCCCATATTATAAATTTAAAAAAACCGCACTTAAAAAAATTAATAATATATGTATACTCGGAGGGCGAAAAAAACATTGTATAGGATATGGATGCATAGTCCTCGGATTGTGAATTAAAAAAATTAGAATTAGAAAATTTCAAAAATAATGTCGGAATGCGAAAAAAGTTCTTTGTGGTGATGAAAGCCAATTAAAAGGCTTAATTAGCTATTAACATTCTGCAAATGAATATGTTGATGGAAAATCTTAGTTTTTATTTTTTTTCTTTCCTTTTTAACCATTATACTTTGGTTTAAGATTTGGGTACTAAAGTCCCTTATGCAGTTAAACAATTTTTAATAACACAGTACAACAAAATAAGAAAAATTTTATGGATTGCGACACATCGTTTCTAATAGACTTCGGGGCGCATATTGCGAATATCGCCATGGAATTTTAATCGTAGATTTAGTTTAAAAATTATTTGCAAAGACGGTTTTGTAGGAAAATTAAAATTTTTAATAAACTTTCTGCAAAAAAAAGTACAAAATTGAAAGTCATAACACATCATTTTAAAATTATGTAATATCCCAGGTGAAAATGTTCATATATGGTCATATATGGCAACATATATGGGTTCATATATGGGTTCGGATCCGAAATTTGAGGGTATATGGCCATATATGGAGATATATGAATTTTCATATAATTTTTTTTTTATTTTTTAATAAAAATATTGCTTTTTTTATTCAAATTAAATGTAAATATTATAATTCTTACTGATGAATTTGTACATTTGAATAAAATTGAGAAATTATGAAATGTTTAATGGACATAAAGATTTTACTTCAAGTTTAGAAATTATTTAATGACTGTTTTTTGATTATTTAATGACTGTTTATACACTAATAGAAAAAAGTGTGTAAAAATTTTAGTTAAAGCTACTAAAAATTAGTTCAAAATGAAAAACTGCTGAATTAGCAGAGTATTTTTGCTAAATATAAATAAGATAGGAACAGCAAAAATAAAACTGTTTAATATATTTACAAAATTTGAGTTATAATTGAGCTAAATTTCAGTGATTAGAAAATAAAATTAAATTGTAGTAGTAGACAAAAAACATCACATAAAATTTAAAATTTTCAAAGTTCCTTTTTCGTTTTTTGTTTTTAATGGAAATACAAATCTAGCCTTCTGAAATCAACAGTTTAATATTTTTGGCAAATATTTCTGTTGATTTTATAAACTGCTATTTGCATTGAACAAAATTTAACAAAATTTTTTTTATATACATCAGTTTGTTTTAGCCATTTTTAGTTTACTAATATTTTGCAAAATTTTCTGCAGATTTTCTAAATTTAGAAGTTTTATTTTTGCTGTTTTTATCTTACTGCAACATTTTCAATTGTATTTTAAAATTTATCATTTTATTTCAGAAGTTATCAATTGTTTTTCTGATTTATCAATTGTATTTCATAAATAATCAATTGAATTTCAGTTTACTCAATTGTATTGTAGAAGTTATGAATTGTTTTTCAGATTTACCAATTGTATTTCAGAAATAATCAATTTATTTCCAGTTTTAAAATTGCTTTTCATATTTATCATTGTATATCAGAAACTACCAATTGTATTTCAGAAATTATAAATTGTATTTCAGAAACTGAAAATTGTATTTCAGAAATTTATTAATTGTATTTCAGAAATTCGCAATTGCATTTCAGAAATTATCAAATGTATTTTACAAATAATCAATTGTATTTCTAAAACTGGCAATTGTATTTTAGAAATTGCCAATTGTATTTAAGAAATTATCAAATGTATTGTATTTCAATATTTTTTGAATCCGTTCACGTAATTACCCCCATGATAAAAAAAACTTAAAACATTACCCATATATGGAATAATATATGAATTCATATATGAAGATATATGGAATATATGAACCAATATATGGACCGATAAATGCAGTATATTATCATATATGGATTCATACATTTGAATGTATTTACCCATATATGCTTCCGTACATAACATATATGTTCATATATGATCATACATTAAACCATATATGCTCATACATGAAACCATATATGACAATATATGAACATATATGAACATTTTCACCTGGGATGCCCTTAAATTTAATATATTGCACGTTTTAACAGGTGCGATAACATTCCCTATACGGGTATTTAAATTTGAAACTTTTCACGATTTCATTAATAAATAATCTGCGATGAAAGAAATATTCAATATTTGAATTTGTACCTTCAGTAAACATCTCATGTTGCTTAATTCATCAAACAATTTTCGCATTTTCTGTTTTAATTATACCCTACACCACTATGTGGTCAGGGTATTATAAGTTTGTGCTGATGTTTGTAACACCAAAAAATATTGGTCGTAGACCCACCTTATAGTATACCGATCGGTTCAGAATTTTTTTTTATTTCGATTTAACGATGTCCGTCTGTCCGTCCGTCCGTCTGTCTGTCTGTCCATTCAATCTTGTGCGCACTCTACAGGTCGCACCTATTAAGATATTTTGATGAAATTTGGTACGCAGACCTATGTTGGCCCAAGGACGAACAAGTTTGATTTTTTTGAACATCGGTCCATGTTTAGACCTAGTGCCCATATAAGGGTCCTACCAAAATTATATTGTTTATACGCTGCAGGTCGTAAATATCAAGATATTTTGACGAAATTTGGTACACAGACCTATGTTAGCCCAATAACGCAGCCTATTGATTTTGGTGAACATCGGTCCATGTTTAGACCTAGTGCCCATATAAGGGTCCTACCAAAATTATATTGTTTATACGCTGCAGGTCGTAAATATTAAGATATTTTGACGAAATTTGGTACACAGACCTATGTTAGCCCAATAACGCAGCCTATTGATTTTGGTGAACATCGGTCCATGTTTAGACCTAGTGCCCATATAAGGGTCCTACCAAAATTATACTGTTTATACGCTGCAGGTCGTAAATATTAAGATATTTTAATGAAATTTGGTACACAGACCTATATTGGCCCAATAACGCAACCTATTGATTTTGGTGAACATCGGTCCATGTTTAGACCTAGTGCCCATATAAGGGTCCTACCAAAATTATACTGTTTATACGCTGCAGGTCGTAAATATTAAGATATTTTGATGAAATTTGGTACACAGACCTACATTGGCCCAATAACGCAGCCTATTGATTTTGGTGAACATCGGTCCATGTTTAGACCTAGTGCCCATATAAGGGTCCTACCAAAATTATAATGTTTATACGCTGCAGGTCGCAAATATTAAGATATTTTGATGAAATTTGGTACACAGACCTATGTTGGGCCAATAACGCAGCCTATTGATTTTGGTGAACATCGGACCATGTTTAGAACTAGTGCCCATATAAGGGTCCCCCCAAAATTGGCTTGGTAACAAACTGCAGGTCGCAAATATTAAGATATTTTAATGAAATTTGGTGCACTGACTCACATTATAGAAAATTTTGACACAAGCCCCATTTTAACCCATTCGAATTTCGGATCCAAACAACACACCAGAGTGGTGTAGGGTATTGTATAGTCGGCATGCCCGACTTTAACCTTTTTACTCGTTTTAAGTTAAAATTGACTAAATCTGAAAAAGATAGACTTTTTTTTAATAAAAATTAAGGAGTCTGTGACAAATCTTAAATTATAAAACTCAGATAAACCCATTCAGAAATGTAAAACATATATTTTCTAATCAATTTCAACGAAATTTTAAATAATTTAAGTGTAAATTCCTAAAAAATAACGATTTTAAAATATGCATGCTCAAAAATCTACTTTATTTCCTTTTTCCATAGTAAATTTATTTAAAATTTGTTTGAAATAAAACCCAGCAAAATTGTCGGTTGCAAAGAACCGGTTGTAGAACAACCTGTTCTTGCATGCAACCTGTTCTAATTTATGTTCTATCATCGGTGATTTTTGTTTGAGTTTGTCCCAAAAGCAATAGGTTATATTCCTCCAAACTAGAACAGGTTGCTTTGGAACCGGTTCTAGAACCAGTTATAGAACCGGTTCTGCAACAGTGAGGCCTTCCACTTTGACTTCCAGGAATCAGTTCTAGAACCTGTTCCACGGAACCGGTGGTAAAAACACCTATTCTAGAACAGATTCAAAAGCAACAAGTTCATAAAAATTTTGCTGGGAAGAGATATTAAATTTATATTTCAGACTGGATTTTCTGCAAATGTTGATGCAAAAGTTGTGATTATTTCAATAAAATGAATTTAATGGAATATGAAAGCCGACTGAGGAATTTTATTAAATTTGCAAAATAGCAAAATAAGTGAAGTTTTCACATTAATTGCAGTTATATCCTAGATCCTTTACCTAATCAAAATAAGTTGATATGGTTCTAGAAGCACAAAGTCCATATTTTTAGACCATATTAAAAATTATCCGTGGTTTATTCAGGTATATGAATAAATAAAAAATTTTAAAAAAACTGCCGTTTTGCTAAAAGTTAAATTTGCAAATATTTCAAAAACTAGAGCTAATTTTGAAATTTGGTGTTCACATTCTTGATATTCATCCTAAAATCTGTCAGAATTGATATATCTCTTGCCCGATGCATTTTTAGTGTTGTATTGTGTAATTTTAGTATGCAAAAGTTTGTATTTGTAATACGCCTCCATTATTTAGCCCTGCATTACTCGACAAAACTCAGAGTATATGTTATATAAATTGCTAGTTTAGGGGCACCTCACCGAGTGACTCAAAATGTTTACCACTGATGAAACTATTTTTTGGGAGTCCTAATATATATTTTATTTTTTTTCGCGGAAATGCCTATATTGGGAGTTATTTCGGTGCAAATTCACAAATGGACTTGGCTATATGTTCGTCGTTTATGGTCGGATTGGGACCATATATACACCATTGTAAAGGTAATGGAAACATCTTTTAAAAATTTTTTTTATTATTATTATTAATCCATTAAGACCCGCCGAATGAATTTCCACTTTTTTAAGAAATCTTTTTATTTCGTAAAAAGGGGTATATAAGAATAAAATTTGTACTTATTTATATATTGTCAAGATTTAAAGCTCTCATTTGAGATATATATAAAAGAAGCTTAAAACTTAATAAAAACGCATCGTCACTTAAAACATTCTAATTTGCGTCGCACGAGTAATTTTTAAGGTAATGTCGTTCAAAGCATCTAAAATTTTGTAATGCATTTTCTTCTCCCAATGACGAATCTTCTTACTTAACATTCCCAAAAAAAAAACCTTTTTCCTCATAACTTTTTTATTTGTAGAGCTACAATTTCAAACTAAGCCTTTAATGATAACTGCTTTTCTTCAAAAAGTAAAAAAAAATGTTAATTCCTTCCCCGGTTGTAGTGAGTTAATAAAAAAAATGTCATGTTATGCCTTTCCAATGAGGTATATGTATATTGTCGCAATCGGACTATAAACGACGGAGATATAACCAAGTCCATTTTCAAACCTTGCACCGGCATAGGTGTTTCCGCGAATTTTTTTAAAGCACTACAAAAAGCACTATTTGGGCAAAAATCGTTGAGGTACCCCTAAAGTAGACTTGTTCTACATAACTTATTAGGATTATGTTTATTAATTTAATTTTTATTGAATTAAAATTGCCAAAGGAATAAAACTCCGATACTGAATACCAGTTCGGGCAATACGAATATATAAAGAATAGAAAATAAGTTTAACCCTTATAAGTATATATATTGGAATGTACGTATATGTTATTTTTATTGTTTTTTAATAATAATAAACAAAAACAAGTAAAATTATTTTTACACAAAAACAAATAAAATTCCGGCATTGATTGCATTTGTAAAAATCCACATTGATTCGGTTTGTGGTATTATTGATGGTCATACAAAATTGATGGCAATATGGTGAATGGTGTATGGCATGGTTGCAAATTATATTCATGGTAGTAGTGGTATTTTCTGTTGGTGATGATTTAAATGTGTTTTACAAGGGGTTTGTATTTAATTTTCTCTTTCAAATACAACAATAATAACCAACAACAATAATAATAACAATAGCAGCACACCAAAAACACCAACAACCATTGAATAATAGTAATAATTTCAGTAGTGCGTGCACTTGTGCAACTTCTGCAGCTTAAGCGATTGACATGAAAATTGCATTTTTTGGGATTATAAGTAAATTTTGTATTTCTGGTTATTTTTGCTACAGTTTTTTTTTTGTTATATCACACAATTAACATTTTGTCAACAGCAAAAATAACAAAAATAATACCTGTAATCATTTACAAGGAAAGTAGCAAAATGTACACCCATCCCTCATATAAATCGTATATTAACACACGCTGAAAAAAAACGGCCTGTCTCAAACATATTTTTGCTGGTAATATATATATATTTGGACAAATTGTTAAACATATTCGCCGTGTTTTTAATAGAAGCAATATATATTTACAGGCAAACATATTATGTTTGCAAGCAAATATATTATGTTTGCCTGTAAATATATAATGTTTGGATGAAATGAAATGACGCTATCGACAAATATTATATGTTTGCCAGCAAACATATAATATGTGTGTCATAAACAAATTATGTTTCCATGCAAATACTATATATAAATAATATATTTAGTTATAAAGCAATTATTAATATATGCCAAACAATAGGCGTATTTATTCTACTCTCCAAATTTCTCTATATTTTAATGGAAAAACATAAAAAGTAAAATTAATACATCTACTGTTTGGCGATTATTTAATAAATAAATATATTATAAATCACATTGAATTTTACATCTAATACAAATCTTTCATTAAAAAACAATAACTACAATTTCTTCATTTATTTTTTATTTATTTTTATTAACAAATATTAATTAAAAATTCTTATTATAAGTTAATACTTTAATATATACAATTAAATATTTTTCTTTTCTTTTTAACACAATTTTATGTTTTATTTACACTAATTTATTTTATTTTTTCACATCTTTCACAATAAAATTAATAAATAAAGGAAAAATATCACTAAATTTTCTTACTAGATGCAGTCTAGCTAAACTAAACGATTATTACCAACTACAAAAGTTATAATGGCTACATACAACTTTATATGTATCAAGAATGGAAATTCGCCGTTTTTCCAAATATATGGTAATTGTATCCACAAATATAATTATTACCGGGAAATGTATGTATAGTAACTATAAAAACAATATAATTGGAAGCACAATGCAAATACATATATGGTAGTTTGTAAACATACATTGATTACCTCCATACATATACAAAAACGTCTTTTTCCTCCGTGCATATACCATTTTCCTTATAACGGGTACAACAATACTGATGCGAACGAAATATAAAAATTTTTTATAACAAATATTTCGTATATCGCGGTGGTATGACGTATGTATATTAAGAATTTCGTTTTTTAGTGTTACTTAAAAATAAAATATTTTATAAAAAAATGATAACAAAAATAAAGATTTACACTGAATATAATATATTGCACACGTTCTTAAATTTATAATATACGAACAAAAACCAAAAAAAAATCAGCATATGCACACGGAGGAAAAAGACGTTTTTGTATATGTTTGGGGGTAATCAATGTATGTTTACAAACTACCATATATGTATTTGCAGTATGCTTCCAATTATATTGTTTTTATAGTTACTATAAATATATTTCCCGGTAATAATTATATTTGTGGATACAATTAACATATTTTTGGAAAAACGGCTAATTTCCATTCTTGATACACAAGGGGCAATTTCAGCTGCCCGCTTTGAATTCGAATCATGCTTTAATATGTATATCTTTAGATCTGGCAACTAGCGCAGAAAGCGAAAGTATTTTCTACAGAGATTATAAATCCTTTAATCTTATTCAATGTGTTTCAGAAATAAGGTCTCTTGATTTTTCGCCTATATATGAAAGTCACATGCCCGATATACAAATATTATTTTTTAATGCCATGATTTATGATTTGTTTGATAGTCAAGTCCCCTTACGACAATTTAAAAAGCAAAATTCTTTTAATTGGATGAATCATCCTGAAATTAAAGTTGCTAGGGATAATAGAGATTTGGCTTTCCGGGCCATGCGTGAGAATAGATCAGAAGATACTGTGAGAGCTTACTGCACGTTACGAAATAAAGTTAAATCTACCATTCGGAAAATAAGAAGAAGATCTTATATAAATTTTTTTGGAAACTGTAATCAACAACAAATGTGGAAAAGATTGCGATCAGTCGGAGCCTTGGGGGACAATCCAGTTAATTCAGTAATTGATCCGAATGTTTTTAATGAATATGTTAGAATGCCACCAATATTGGGTCCTTCGATATCATTTGATCAAAATGTACGTGATAATTCCACCGGTTTTTCTTTTAGAAATGTAAATGAAATGGAAGTGTCAAATGCAATATTAAGGCTAAAATCAGATGCTGTGGGTGCAGATATGATACCTTTAAAATTCCTCAAACTAATTTTTCCTGAAATAGTATCACACTTCACGTATATCATTAACTCATGTATAACAAGATCTTATTTCCCTTTGGACTGGAAAGTTGGTAGAGTTGTTCCCATACCTAAGGTTAAAAATCCGAGTTCAGAAGAGGACTTTCGTCCTATTACAATTTTACCTTGTGGTTCAAAGATATTTGAGATGTTATTGAGAGATCAGATGCAGTCGTTTTTAGATGAAACTAGTATTATCAGTTCATATCAATCGGGATTTCGGAAAGGCTTTAATACGTCAACCTTGATGTTAGATATTGTAGAGTCTATTCGGTCGCAATTAGATAGGCATTTGGTAAGTGTGTTAGTGTTTTTAGATTTCCAAAAGGCATTCGACTCCTTGTGTCATGAACTATTAGCTAGAAAATTGATTAGTCAATTTAATTTTAGTATGTCGTCTAGTAAACTTTTATATTCTTTTCTAAAAAACCGATCACAATATGTTAAAATAGGAAATCAATGCTCTGATCTTATTAGTCTCTACAGAGGTGTACCTCAGGGATCCATTTTGGGGCCAATGCTTTTCTTGTTATATATTAATGATATATTTACTATTTTTTCTACTTTTAAGTGCTACACTTACGCGGATGACATTCAGTTATTAGGAAGCTCTCAATCTGATAACTTAGTGGCATTTGAGAGGAATATTAATACTGATTTAAATGAAGTTTGTAACTGGTCTCGGGAAAATTTCTTGGACCTTAATCCTGCAAAATGTAAAGTTATGTTTTTTTCAGGACACACATATTGTCAACTTAATATTTTCTTAAATGGGGAGCGTATTGAGTCGGTTAATAATTATAAAACGCTTGGCTTCTATATTGATAATAAATTAGATTTTTCCCGGCATATTAACTCTATTATATCCAAGGTGTCTTGGACATTAAGAAGGTTATATAATATGAGTTGCTATTTGCCACCTATGATAAGGCGCCGAGTAGGAGTAGCTCTTTGTCTCCCATTGTTTTTATATGGTTTAGAAATGTATAGCTGTACTTCTCGAGATAACGTAGCGAGACTTAAGGTATGTTTTAACAGGGTAGTTAGATATATTTTTGGTCTTAAAATACGAGAACATGTGTCGGGTTTTCGAATGCAATTATTGGGATATGACTTTGATGATTACATAAGCTCTCGTCAGATCATTTTATTTTTTAAAATTATTAAGTACAATTGCCCTTCATACTTGGCTAACAAATTTGTCTTCGGAAGTTCTACTAGATCAATTTCGATCGTTTATCCAATGCATTCAACTCTTATTATGGATAGGTCGTTTGTGGTAAAAGTGGGGAGATTATGGAATGAGGTAATTCCGTATGAGGAGAGAAGATTTTCGCAGACTGTAGCACAATTTGAGAATACATTTAAGACAAATATTTGAGTAAAACTTGTCGCTAGTATTAAGTTTTTTTTCAGTAAAAAGTTTCGTTTACTACTTATATCGGAATCTAATTCTTAAACTCGAATTTAGGATTCATGTTGCTGGTCATCGTTTTTGCGGTCAAGTTGTGTTTGTATAGAGATAATTGGGGGGAATTAATAATAATGAAATTGTTACATATTAAGTTTTTTATAATTATGTATATTCAAATTTATCAAAATATTTATATATAAAAATATCTGTGTCAAATTTTGAAATTAATCTGCAGCTATTTGGCCCTGTGGGCTTACAGCTTGCATGTAAATAAATAAAATAAAAATAAAATAAAAATAAATAAAGTTGTATGTATCCATTATAACTTTTGTAGTTGGTAATAATCGTTTAGTTTAGCTAGACTGCATCTAGTCAAAAAATTTAGTGATATTTTTCCTTTATTTATTAATTTTATTGTGAAAGATGTGAACAAATAAAATAAATTAGTATAAATAAAACATAAAACTGTGTTAAAAAGAAAAAAAAAATATTTAATTGTGTATATTAAAGTATTAACTTATTATAAGAGTTTTTAATTAATATTTGTTAATAAAAATAAATAAAAAAAATAAATGAAGAGATTATATTTATTGTTTTTCAATGAATGTATTAGATGTAAAATTCAATGTGATTTATAATATATTTAGTTATTAAATAATCGCCAAACAGTAGATGTATTAATTTTACTTTTTATGTTTTCCATTAAAATATAGAGAAATTTGGAGAGTAGAATAAATACGCCTATTGTTTGGCATATATTAATAATTTCTTTATAACTAAATATATTATTTATATATAGTATTTGCATGGAAACATAATTTGTTTATGACACACATATTATATGTTTGCTGCCAAACATATAACATATATATAGAATTTCTAAAACACTTAAAAAAAAAATTTGTAAAATTTTTGTAAGTATTTTGCAAACATCGAAATTTTAACCATTTTTTATACATATATGTAACCATTTTTTATACATATTATTTAAAAAAAAGGTGATTTTTTATTGAAAAATATGGTTTTTTGCTAAATCGCTAAATTGTGATTATTTATTTTAACGTGTATGAAAAAAAAATTATATAAACTGTGAATTATACATTTATTTTCGCCAAAATTAATTTTATTGCAAAAATACCACCAAGGTTGGTTACCGTTATCGTTATAATACCGTTACCGCTAAAATACCATTTCAAATTGAATACCGTTACCGTTATCGATACCTCTAAAAAAATTTATAAATACCGTTATCGTTACCGATACCGTTATTTTTATGGGTAGTTACCGGTATTTTACCGGTATTTATTATTTTATATAAAAATTACAATTTTTTTATTTTTTATTTTATAATCTTGAGTGTTTTTTTTTACAAAAAATTTATAGATAATAATTTTACTTATTAAAACTACCAGTATTGAATTTATAGCTTAAAATCTGTATTTTCAGTACTTAAAATTAAAAATATGCCATTTTTTTACTTGTTTTTATATGTTTTTAACATAATTTTTAATACCGGTACGTACCGGTATTGCTGTTTCGATAACGGTATACCGTTACCGAAACAGTCTTAAATACCGTTACCTTTACCGTTACCTAAACAAACGAAATCTGATACCGTTACCGTTATTCGTTTCGGTAACCAACCTTGAATACCACTTTAAATATTTAAGCAAACTTTTTTGAATATTACACTTTTTGTAAAATATCCCGAGTTTCAGATTTTTCACAAATATACGAAGCAAATGCAAGATTTTTCCTATAACTGTTTAAAAAATCTGAGCTAAAATATGAGAACACTTTGTACAGAAGGGGCCCCAAAAAATGCAGTTTTGTGCACTACCGACTTTTTGTTTGCGGATGACTTCAGATTCTTGTTAAGAGTCCTCAAATTAGAAAAAAATATGTAACATTCAGCGCAACAAAAAAATTAAGATCAAATTAATAAGTGTGTGTGTACAGCGAAAATTGATGTAAAGCCTAAAAATAAAATCCGATCTGTTTAGCACTTTCACATAATGACAGCTATGATAAGATATACCGTTCCAGATAGATTGGACTCCATAATTCTTAAAACTGTGGATGTGCCTTCAAATTGAATTTAACCTTTTAGCGAATTTTGGAGAAAGATATGTTGTAGAGAATACGAAATTCTTCCATTCCGTTTAGCACTTTCAGATAATAATAGTAGTGAAGATATGTACCATTCAAGACATATTTGATTCCAAAATTCTTTAAACCGTGGATGTGCCATTCAATTTTGTGCTGCAGTTTTGAGGGAAATTTATATGGGCACAAGTCCAAACATAGACCGGTTTAAACCAAAATCAACAGACTTCGTCCTTGGCCCGATATAATTCGGTCTTCCAAATTTTTTTTATTTTTATTTTATTTTTATCAAAAAATCTTAATATTAGCGATCTGTAGCATGCGCACAAGTTTACATGGAGAGACAGATGGACGGACGGAAAAATTAAAAAAGAACATTACTTATAATCAATAATGAAAATATAGCGCAACTATGCATTTCCGAATAAACTTACCGTGATGATTGAAAAATCTGTGTCATCTTTTTTCATTAAATCGAGGTAAAAGTGTGTAAAAACGACTCAAAAATAGCCAAACTTTGACCTAATTTTTCTCAAAAACGAGATGGAAAAATTTGGAAATCAAATTCGGACTCAGCCCGGAAAAGTTACTTGAAAATGTGTGGTCGCATGATTACTTCTTTTTAATGTATTTTAAATAAGTTAATCTAGAAAAAAAATTTGTGCCACTAATTTGAAATTTTTCATTTTTAAAATCTGAAATCGACCTGTTTCGTAGATTTTCTCATATATCAATCGAATCGCGTGGGCATTCATCGTTTTCAAAATTAAGGAGTTTATGCCCAGGTCAGGCAACCGAAATTTGGTCTATTAGGTAGGCCTCGAGTTCTACTTTGCGAGTTCGTACGATTCATTTAACAAATTTGTACCAATAGAACATAAAAATGAGTAACAAACCTAATGTAGGGCATGCCAACTGTATGGTAACCCATAACATTCTGGTTAAAAGGTAAGTAATATTTAGATCCGAAATTTGAACTGATGGAAATGGTGTTTAAATTTTTTTATAAAAAAAAAATAAGCAAATTAGTAGGAAATTTTGAGTGTAAGGTATATTTGACAGCAAATCGAAAATATATTCCATATTGGCGCTAGGTCTAAATACGGCCCCATTCTATCTTGAATCAACAGGCCCTATCATTGGATTCATATCATATCATCCCGACTAAAAAAGATGTTATATAATCATATATCACCATATATAAACCCATATATACGTCCATATCTAATTTGATCCGAATATTGGAATATATAATTATATCAAGCGAGATAAGCATGTTATCTCATCTGATACAATTTGATCCGAAAAATGGGTCTATCTAACTGCATCTAATTATATATAAATACATATAATTTGATGAAGATTTTCAAAGAAAATTTTATTAAATATTATTGAGATCACTTATTTCATTCATATTAAATACTAATGCTTAATGTTTAGAACAATTTTTGCTAATAAAATTGGAAATAGCTGACAAAATAAAACATTACAAAAATTTGTCGGAACAACTTTTTCTAGGTTAGAGTTTTGGCCTTTCTTATAAAATAAAAAATTAACTAATTAGAAATTTATTAATTCAGTTCAAGGCCAATTTCCTTATTATGAATTAATATAATAAGTACCTTTTTTCAAAAACTGCTATTTTTCTTCATCATGATACTCTCCTGACAAATACTTCACAGAGTTTTTGCTTTCAAAAAACCTCTACACTTTCAGGAATGAAAAGACGATCGTTTAATAAAGAGTATTTTGCCAACTATTTGAAAAATATATGTTAAATTCAATTATAAACTTTTATTTATATTTCAAAGTGCAATATTCAAAACCAGATCCACAATTTCTGAGTTTTTTTTTAATTTTTATAGTGCAATTAAACTTTATAAAATTTTGTATAATTAGATATCATGTCAGATAAATTTATACATAAAAAAATTAATACAATTTTATATTAACTTTGTTATACATATATATTGATATAAGATTGTTTAGAGAAGTTTATACGCCATTATATATAATTATGTACAAACTATATTTGCAGATCTCTTAATATATGGCTGGAGACCATATCGCATATTTGACAGCGCATAGAGAAAGGGACCTAAGGGTAAAAAAATCAATTTTTTTTTGTGGACAACATCTGAGCATCGAATGAGACCGATCCCATGCTCTCCTGAACAAAACCGGTTTTTACCCTTAGGTCCCTTTCTATTTTGCGCGTCATATATGATTATATATAACGTCATATCAAACATATTTATAAAACCATGTATATGGTCATATAAAGCCACACATATAAACATTTATAATTATATCAAATCATATAAGATTATATGAAAACTTTTATAGTCGGGATACCAAATTTCAATAAAATATCGTCAAATTTGCAATTTTTGGGGAAACTTTATATTGACACTACACATAGGGAATTTTACTGCACGAATTTTAATGGAATTTTTCAATAAACTGATAAAGTTTTCTTTTCATAGCAAATGAAAAAGCTTCATATATTTTATGAATCTAGTTTTAATAAAACTTTTTCATTGAGCGTATGAAACTTTTAATAAATAAAATGCAATTTTATTGTAGATTTTTAGTTGATCTGAAGATTGTTACAATGAATGTTATTTTCGTTCGGTTTAAGATCAAATATTACAAATTCTAAATAGAATTTACAATTTTTATTTTACAACCAATAGAGAAAAAACTTATGAAAAAATTTTCCTAGAACCAATGGTTGACAATTAATGCAAATTTTTCACAAAATTTTATGAAAACTTACATTAATTCAATGAAAAGTTTCAATGGACGAGTCCCAGTGCAACTTCATTAGTTTTATGTTAAAATTCATTAGTATCATGCCGATAATTCTCTCAGTGTAGATCTACACATGTACCGATCCTAACAAATGTTAATAATCTTTAACCCTGGGCCCAAATGAATCTTAATATTTGCGATATGGGTAGTGCGAACTAACTTAAGAGTCATTTTTTGGGGCTGGGCCCAAACAAGGACGAGTCTAACGAAAATCGTCTGGATGAATGGGCTCATATGAATCCGTGTACGCAATTTTATCAAACTATCGTAATATTCGCGACTTGTGGCGTGACCACAAAATATATGGACAGGCAGACAACAGAAAGACAGACGACCATAGCTAAAGTGAATCAAAAAGTGATTCAGAGTCGATCTATATTTTAAAACTTGTGTCTTGGCCCAATATTTTTTGATGTTACAAACATCAGCACAAGTATCATCAGTACATTCTGATTAATGAATAGGATCATGTACATCCCATGCAATAATAAATATATTGAGCCAAATTGTAAAACCATTTTCGAGCTCAGATAGGACATGGACATGTCCTATCTACTGGGTCAAAACAGATACCAATTCTGTAGTAGTGTGTTTATGAACATATAGATGGTCAGACACCAGCATACATTCAATATATTCTGTTCCACAGAGTGGTGCAGCATATACAAAATTAAAAACAGGGACACTGTCAACATAATGATGGATATTAACTGCAACTTTTTTGCAGTCTTCGAAAATATCATCCCAGATAAATAGTTGATTTGTACCAAACTACATTAAGTTCAATAAAAGATAGTTTAAGTCTTCGTTTAGCAAAGTATTTCAAAAACAATTTGTATTATAGATTCTTTATAGACTTAGGGCCAGTTTTATAATCAGAGCTATGAACGATCTTTTTCTTTTACAAAAACCTAAGTTAAAAATTTGGTTCTAAATTTTGTTTTCCTATTTTGTTGTTAGAAAGAATTCTTTCTTTGACTGCCTACAAAACACGCCCTCTTGTTTTAAATGGTAAATTATTTTTCAAAAATGTATTATTTCACTACAATACCAGGCCGCAGTAAAACGACAAATATTGCTATTATCCTTAGTATCCACATGGATTAAAATTTTTATTTGTTGTCAAATAACTTGATAGTAAATTAAGATATTGTTATCCTTTACACTTGTATTTTGTTCTTTTTAATAAAATAAGAAAAATCCAAGAAAAATAAACAAAAACTAAAAATTCGATAAGGATAGTAAAAAGTTTCTTCATATTTCTCTCTTGACAAGTTCCACTACAAGTTCATCGAATGTAACCCAAAGCACTTTATTGTTTGTTTGATATGCAAATAAAGTTGTATTTAAACATTAACTTTTTCAACACATTCAAACATTGCTATAATAACTATATTGTGAATACATTAAGAAAAACTGTATAAGAGCATTAAGTTAGAAAAATAAAACATACAAAAAAAAAATAAAAAATACCCTTCCCTCCCCCTTAAGTATAGCGTGGGTAATTCGATTTACAAAAACACTGCATTTTAGAAAACCTGCTTTATACAATTTTGCGTATTTTATTGAAAGCATAAAGTGCACCTAATGCGTTATGGAAGGAGCGTTTTAGTTTCAAACCGCATTAGAATAGAACGTGGTATGAAATTTCATCATACGAGGGATTGATATCAGTTTCATTAAATTTTTTTGTATTTCTCCAATCATATTTGTATACAACACATATTTTAAGAGTTATTAAAATTAATTTTGCTTTTATTTTAATATTTTACAGTGTACCTACTGTCTTTTTTTATTTTGGTTTTGTACAACCAACTTACAAATTTCAACCATATGAATATTATAGTATATTAATATACATACACACGCTGTCTATATTTTTACAATAGTTCATAAAATATGTATTAAATACCCAATAGTAATGACCAGGGCAGCGACTTTCATGCAACTGAATGTCTGTAGTTAGTGGGCGAAAGACGATTTTGAACTAATAAATACTTTTCCGGATTAAAGAATTCTTGCTAATTTTTTTAGAATTGAACATTTTTTCATATTTTGGATTTTAGTGCATATTTTTTGTGTATTTCTTTCTTTTACATATTTTTGTATATTTTGTAAAAATTAAAATTGATTTTTAACTAAAAACAAGAAAGAAGTCATATCCTATGCTATTCAATCGGTTTACCGTTGCTCGATTAATCGATGAATATTTTTCAAACAATTTTTCGAGTAATTTAAAATGGCCAATTTCGACCAAGGAATAACTCGTGTAATTTTGGTCCATTAATCCCATAACTTGAGAAAATTTAAAAGGATGCTTCAATTTTAATTTTAACTTTGATTTTCAAAGTAACCCAAATCGGCGAAACTGCCAGAAACTTGGGGGCATTCGTCAAAATAACTAGATACAAATTCAATAAAAAAATTTGGTAATACAGCAAAGTCAATATTTTAATGATTGAAGTAAATAATTTAGAATAAGTTGTTTAAGATATGTGATTTTTTTTAATGAATAAATCTCCACTATTTCGGTTTAAGATCAAATATGATACATTCTAAATAGAATTCACAATTTATTTTACAACAAATAGAGAAAAGACTTATAAAAAACTTTCCTAGAACCAATGGTTGACAATTAATGCATTTTTAAGTGCAACCAAACACTACCCAATAAGCACATATGTTTTAGAAATTCAAGTGCTTTAAATTTTGGTTGAGTTAAAGTAGATTTCAAATTCTAGCACTTGTTTATTTAACAAAAATATTTCAAACTTGAGTTTTTGTTTCCCTTTTGCTGGAGTATGCTATTGAAATAAAATGTAACGAAAGTTGTATTCAAGCCTTGAAATTGGAAAACAGGGCTGGAATTGAACTTTATTTCAACTTGAATTCCAGTGAAATTGTTAATAGGGTATCATCAGATTGTCTTTATGGGGCTCTTTCTAGGTTATAACGTAGATTTTAGTTTTTTTTATATATATGTTAACTTTTAAAGTGAAAAACATTTGGAGAAGTAAACTCAAACGTTTTTACTTATTTATTTCATATTACAACGAACATCACATGTTTTTAACAAAGGTATTATAACAAAGCATCACACAAAAAATTATAAAGGTAAAATTAACTAAAATACAATTTAAAACAAATAAAATTTCGGTTAAAAACCGGTCTACTCACATTTTCATTTAATTTAACAATTTCTTTATTTGTTTCTGACTATCAATAATTGACTATAAGAAACCGTAAAATCAACTTAAAGTTTATTTATTTTTACTAAAAAAATAACAAACCAAACGATGCGAAGAACTAAATTTATATTTGATTTTACCAAAAAATTTAAAATGAAAACAATTTAAATAATTGTATTGGCGTTTTTTATTTCAAACAACTTTTACTACAAAATACCTTTTTTTGGTTCATTTTTTTAGTTTTACTTTAAACCAATAATAATTGACTAGAAAATTTGACTGTTACGAAATATCTGTATTTTCATTTAGTTAAATTTTTAAATAACTTGTGAAAAAAATTAAAAATTATTTTTCTTCTACGAACAACTGTTATTACTTTAAAAATAACTCAACGGAAAAACTTCCGAAACAACTAAAAAAAAGTGACTGTGTTTATTTTATGAGTGATATCTCGAAAACTAAACGAGATAGAGCAAAACGGACAAAATGTTTGTTCCATTGGAGTGCCGTTAAATGCCCTCGCATGATATGGACTAGGCCCACGGAGGGTCCCGAGCAGAGATACAAGCCAGCCGATATAAGCCGGTCAGCCGCCGCCAACCGACACATTTGCCAAGCCGATTCAGCCGCCGACAGCAATCGGCTGAGCCAACAGCAAAAGTAAAAAATATTTTTTTTTTAATTTATTTTTTTATTTAATTATTTATAAATTCGTTTAAATCTAATTACTTGAAAAGTAAAATTTTCTTTTTTTACGATATCATTGCTTTTTAAAATGTTTTTGCATCAAACTGGCGGTAGTACAACTAAGCGGTTTTGTTGATACAAAAATTCTACGGGTTTCATTATACACTAAAAGTTCTATAAGTGTTACCGACCCTGATTCAATTTTTTAAAAAATATGTCTCTTCTAGAATTTTCAGACAATTAAAGCATACTGGGAATTTTTTTTTTTTTTAATTTTAACAAATTAACGAATAAATATCAGAAAGCAACGTCTTTTAAAGCATGCAATTCATAAATTTAAGCTTATAACTTTGCACAATAAATAAAGACCATAGAAAAAATACATATCGATTGAATAAAGAAATTAAACCTTTTATAGGTTTAAATACTTTGGAATGGTGGCTTTGTCAGAAAGTTTGGGCAGGATGCACAAATCTTGTAGGGACCCATTAATTAGACGCCCAATTAATAATGTGGTTAAATGATAAAATTACGTGATCAATTCGAACATTGGTTTAAAAATGTTATCCGTAAAAGTGTCCTTTCCTAAACATTATATGATTTTGCAATACTTTTGTTACAAAATGTTTAATTTGCCCAAAATACTCAACTGGAATATTTTTAAAGATGAATTTTAGATTTGAAAAAATAATAGAGGTTTACATATAAACTCGTATTCTACTCGTAAATGGTGTAAATCTAGTATATTTATGAGTTGAATGTCAAACTCCATATATAAAAAATATGGCTTGTATTTATACAAGGTTTACAAGAAATTTACGAGTTATAATGAGTCCCCTAATATATTTCCCTACGGGAAATTTTAACAAACTGTCACCGAACTGGCCCCTTTATATGAAATAGACTGGTCACTTTTACATGGCGTTGTCATAGGAGGTGGAAATTGACCCCTTGTGACATGTCACAAGACAAATCGCAGGACAGGTCCCTGAACTTTGTTTTTTATGAGAGTTCAGTTACCTGTCCTAGGATTTGTCTTGTGACATGTCACAAGGGGTCAATTTCCACCTCCTATGACAACGCCATGTAAAAGTGAACAGTCTATTTCATATAAAGGGGCCAGTTCGGTGGCAGTTTGTTAAAATTTCACGTAGGGTTCTTAAAGACATTATAGAATAATTTAATATACTTTTTACGACTTTAAAAGAAGAGTGACAATTAAAGTACTACATGAATCAAATTTTCCGGCCTTTAAAGGGGGGTGACAATTAAAGCACACCGAAATTTAAAGTAGGTGACAATTATAGAACTTTTACGATGGGTCTCATACTGCAGGTTTAAACTTTAGTTAATAGTTAACCCAAATTTTGGTTGTTGTTTTGTGTACATTTTATTGACATTTTCTTTTGTTTAAAGTTAAGTTAAATTTAAACCTACAGTATGAGACCCACCGTTAGTGTATTAATATTTTTCAGCAAGTTAACGATTAGTGACCAGAGCTTCGATGAATTAATTCCTTAATTCAATTTGTGAGTTCTGAATAGGAAATTTAACTAGTTCATAAATACTCAACACAGAAACAAATAATTCATATATATACTGAATTTTTTCATATGCTGTATGAATTGAACATGATTTTTTTCCCAAAACTTTTCCATTCGGAGTATGAATTTGTTCATACATATAATGAACAAATTAATAACATGTATGAACGAAATTTATTATATGTATGAACTTTTTGTACTCTGAATGAAAAACACCATTGACATTTAGTGAAGAAACCCAATTTTTGCATATTTTGTATATAAAAGCATGAATTTATTTAATTATTTTGCACAGAAAGAATTGTGCATGAAAAATAAATATTCATTTATTTAAATCAATGATTGTCCACATAGCAGAAGTGCAGACTCATTGACAAGGAGAAACATTAGCAGCTTGTAAAATCTCCTCGAGGTAGAAAGGTTAAACTGTCCATATTATATTTATTTGCATTCATTATCAAAAATCATTTAATGACAGTGATCCTTAGAATACATTTTGTATTACATTCTGTAATTAGTTGCGAATCTGTAAGTCGTCCTTATCAATAAGCAATTTGTGGGTTTAAAATATGAAGCAAAAATATGTTGGTTCTGTTATCGTTGCACCGACGAAAACTGGAAGAGATTCTAAAATGAAACACTTTATTAGATAAAAACATATTTTTTTGGCTACCACATGCTTAATTGCAAACCTTTAATCCACGCAATATAATCATTTCATTGCATAATGTTTGTTCTTTTTTAAATTTTTTGGTTTAGTTTAACAATAAATTTCTATTGCCATTTTATTTTATTGTTTTTAAAACGACTAGATTTTTTGTAAATTAAAAAGATAAAGATAATTTCATACATTAAATATTACGAATAAATGTACATATTATGAATACAAATCAATGAATGCTATTCGTACTATTTATGTACACATTTTGTTGTGTGTACATTAAATGGAATAAATACAATTTTGACACCGTTCGATTTCTTTTTTAACGAATTAGTTCAATTGCTACTTTTTATTAAATGAAATGGAAAAATTCACTTGTAAACGCGTTTAATTTAATGAATCAAACGGATAAAAATTTAATAAATACCCACTAAATTCACTCACTATAGAATTTATTGAATTTCAATTTCGTTAAGTGTACTAAAAAGTGTTTTTTTTTCTCATTCAAAAAAATTATGTTTACTGAATTAAAAACACAAAATTATATTCACTGAATTCAAAAGTGTTTTCTGCCGTTCAGTAGACTTACAAAAATTGCATTAAAATGACGTCATTAAACTTTTCTTTAAGTTTCATACTACATTTAAGATTTAAGTTGCATTTACAACTGCACCCTAATACCGAGATTGCGACTCAAATTGAAATCTCAGTGAAAATCTCATAAGAAACTACAAGATTACCCATACAAGCAAAATCGAGTAAATTCCCGAGATTTGTAAGAAACATCCCATCCATAATCAGTTTTACTTGACATATACCACATGCTCCTAGAAATGGCAATCAGGAAGCACTAGATGATGAAAACTTATTGCCTGCTGTGTTAGGTGATGATTAAGATGTGGTTTATCTTATGATGTCAAAGTACATACATTGTTTTTCCCTTTCAACTACTTACATTTTTAATATATTTTTCAAATTTGTGTAATGCCATAGTGATCTAAGTAATTTGTTCTTCGCAAAAATACGAATATTTTCTTTATTAAATAAAGTATATAGATAAAACTTGTTCCTAATATATTTCATACTCATCAGAAGTACATTTAACTTAAAAAAAAAATAAAAAAAACCCCATAGCTATCTCACAACAACGAGTAACGCGTTTCTTTAATTTTCTCAGAAACTTACTTTTGTGCCGTAGATCAGTCTGGCTCCAACGTCGTCAAATGTATTTATAATTTTAACAACGACATTGTAATATTTAAACTTAATTTTTTGCATTTTGCTGTTGAAATTCTTGGAAAATTTGCATTTTAACCGACGTTAGCCGATTAGCCGCCGCCAGTCGACACAATTTTTTTAAGCCAGCCGCCGCCGATGCTTATGCGGCTCATCTCTAAAAACAATCGCCGCCGATCATTTTAGCCATTAGCCGCCGCCAGCCGACAGAATGGACCGGCTTTAGGGTCCCGAGACCCCAAATTTGGATAAATTCTACGACTCAGTATAATTACAAATAAAACTGTAGGTTTAATAATTTCTTACTTAAATTCAGATTTGTTAAATTTAACAAACGAATTTGTTCAAATCAACGAATTTTATTTTAAGCCAAAAAACAGGCATAAATTTTACTAAAGTAACAAATTTTTTTGTCCAGCCAACAGATGTATTATTTTGAGTGTACACATCTCCTTTAAAAAAGATTTATTAGAAATCTTGATTTGTAATCGTATTTTAACTAAAACTAATTTTTTGATTTGATACTGATTGTTTTTTCTCTTCTCGTAAATAGGTTAGACTCACAAATCGTAAGTGAATATTTATTTTTTATATTAGAAAATGATTTAAGATATGGGTATTATAGTTTTTGAATTATGAATTTAAATATACCGGAATTAAAAAATTCCAAAATAACGGCGGAATGGGGAAAAGGGAATTGTGTAGCAGAAAATGAATAAAGAAACTTTTTTTGCTAAATAACAACTTTTTGTTAAAACAGTTATATTATATCGATAGAAAACGCAATAGGATACTTTTTTGCTTTCAAACTTTTTTTGGAGAAGGAAAGAAAAATCTAAAATTTCGTAAATTTGAAAAATTAACTTTTTAAAACAAAAAAAATTACTTGAAACACCATCAAAAATACATTTACGATCTGGCATACAACGCTAGTTTAGAGTCTCTATTTGTAAAATGAGTTTTTACTTTTGCTCCGCACCATAACTAGATCTTCGTTTATTCGAGAAAGTTTTTATAATAAAAACCTGGCATTGCAAAAAAATTAAACCGATGTAAAGAACATTATATTAAATTACTACAATCATGTAAAAGATATCATGATAAAAGAAATATCGAACAATATTTCTAACAATAGGAGATTTACTATATTCTTAGATAAATGGACAAGAATATCACAAAAGAGATATTTGAACATATGTATAAACGGAAATAATTCATTTTATAACCTGGGGTTGGTTAATATATCAGGAAGATGTAATGCTGATGAAATAAGAAGAATTGTAGAAATAAGACTAGAAGAGTTTTATTTGTCTTTGGAAAATAATATTGTGGCAACCATATCTAATGGGCCAAGTGTGATGAAACGGTTTGTTTCCGACAGTCCAGTAGTAGGTGCTTTCTGCTGAAATCATGCAATTCATTTGGCAGTGCTTAGAGTAATTTATTGAAATGTTCAACATTCTGATATTTTTACTTTGAGTTCTCACTACATAGACTGAATTTGTACTGAAATAGTGTTTTTTTTAACAAAAATTACTTATATAGGTGGTTTTCATTAACAATTTTGTTCAAAAATATTTACCGGGATTCCCGGGAATCCCGGGAATCAAATTTTTTCATTCCCGTTTCCCGGGAAATAAAAAAGTCCGGGAAATCCCAAACCCTAACTGCCACCCAATATTTTAATTAAAGTTGACTTTAACGAAAATATACATTTGAAAAATTTAGATAGTAGGGGCGATTATTTGTAAGAAATAAAACTTTTTGTTCATATTTCTTTTAAATATTTTACCAAGTTTTTAGGTTTTACTCAAGGTTGGCAACCGATAGCGTTATAATACCGTTATCCGTTTCAAAATCGTTTCAAATTGACAACCGATACCGATACCAATACCGAAATTCTTGATTTCAAAAAATACCGGTATTCAAAAATCTTTTCCCTTAATACCGGTGTCGTACCGGTATGGAATCGGTTTTAAAAAAATTGTTTTTTTTTCACGTTTTTAGCAAAAATACTAATTTTTTTAATATAAAATTGCCAAAATTGTTAAACAATTAAATTTTTTATTCATTGTTAATAGAAAATCGTGTTACAAATTCAAAGTGCGGTTATCAGCATTTAATTTGCATTGGCAACATTGTTTTTAATTTATTTAACTTCATAAATATTCTCTAACTTGTGACAAATTTATATATATATATTATGTCCTATGGTTCCATTAGGAACAAAGGGCCACAAATTAACAAATTTTTAAATAAAATTTAATATATAAAGTGGTTTCTTAAACCTTTAATATAATTTACAGTTTCTTTTAGAGAATCCTTTTATTAATTTTATAAATTTATTTTTTCTTTATTTTATTATATGATCTCAATACAAATATAAAATATTTGTAGTGAATCAGCTTGGGTTCCTAATAGATTTAAAAACATGTTTGTGTTTAAAAAATAAAACACTTAGAAATTTTTAATAACTTATTGTTTTTTGTTTTTATTATAAAAACATATCCATAAACTATAGTTATCCTTTATAAAAATTTAATAAAATTGAATTTTTCATAATTAAGAACGTTTTTTTATATTTTTGTAAATTTTTTCAATAATACCGGTATATACCGGTATTAATGTTTCGGTATCGGTTATACCGATACCGACATGATTAAGATACCGTTACCGATACCGAAACAAGTAAAAAATCGACACCAATACCGATACCTATACCGTCATTTGTTTCGGTTGCCAACCTTGGTTTTACTACTTAAATTTTGAATAAGGTATGCGAAAAATCTTTATTAGTTGAAATGCTCCTAATTACTTGGCAACGATTTTTTTGTGTGTCAAAGAAATTGATTCCCTTTTAAAAGATTTTAACAATAACATTTTTGTTTGGTATTTAAAATGTTTTTTATGACTAAAATTAAAAAAAATCCTATTCCAAACAAAAACAATTTAATATTTTTAAAATTTCCCGTTTTCCAGGGAAGATAATATATTTTTCCCGGGAATTCCAGGCAAACTTTTCCCGGAATGTTCCGGGAACCCCAAACCCTAGATATAACAACACTAGCTCAACAATTTTCGACATGTAATTTTATTTTACGGGAGGTCTTATTTCTAACATAATCCGGAATTATTTGGCTATTGAATTTTTTGATTCGTCTTCAATTTTTATTGTATAAATAAAGCGATAAATAAACATTCTAATGTTTATTCCATCCCTGATTAACAGATCTGTGTTCGAGCCTGTTTGAAGGAACATAATATTTTCGCAGAAAAAGGATTGAGATTCTACTTCATTTTAATTGTTAAATGTATGTGTTAATACTAATAAACTATAAAACCTACCAAAAATGTGTAATTTTTTTAGAAGAAGTGATGAAAAAAATTATTAAAATTATTCTAGTTACTCCAGTAATTTTAAAACTTTACTCAAATAATCGAGTAAGTTCGAAACCTATCATTTGCCTAAAACGGGAGGCATCTAATTATCATATACCAACGATTTCGTATATTTAATAAATTTTTAAATTTTTTAAAAATGATAAATTCATATTTGTTTTTAACTTTTAGCGGATATTTTTCAGTTTTTAGGGCATATTTTTTGGTTTTTAGTCCATACTTCTATAAAAGTTCATATTTTATGCGCATATTTTCAATTTTTTGTGTATCAAAGTCGCTGACCTGATAATAGTGATGGTAGGTATTTAATAGTGCTGAACATTACGGTCGCCATAAAGTGTTGACAAATAATTATGTATAGAGCTTATTAGCATAAACCGTTTAGTTTTTGTTATTTTTATACTTATATAAATGTAAATCTCAGTTAAAGCCAAATAGTCGTAAAATTGCATTTAACATATGCATGAAAATTACATTTTAATACAATTACTAATGTTAAATATTTTAAACACACACATTGACACACTACTAGTCATCATATACTACTATACAAATACTTGCATGCACTCCAATCTCATTCACAGAATCTACCAAATTACATACATATGACCATCCATAGTATTTGTAGAGTACAAGTATATAATTTTAGAAAATCGCTAAATTTCAACAACAGGCACGCACGCACACATTTGCCACTAGTTTTAAGTCCCCCACGTGCTTCTACTATTATGCGAATGTATTGTTGTGTTTGATGGTTAAATCTCAGTGATTGAATGTAAATGGTTATTTAAATAAAATATACCTACACGTGTCAATGAAAATTTACTCCATAAAATGCTCGGTCATAAAACCCCTTTTTATTGGGGTTTATTGCGCAAATTAACTGTGGTCTCACATTAAGGGGACACATTATTTGCAACAGAAATGATGCATAAATGACAATAAATTCCGAGTTATAATTGTATTTAACTTTAAATGGTTTCAGTTGGTGGTGTTTTTAATGAACTTAAGAACTATTCAGTACTGCTAAAGTAAAAAGAAAAATTTATACAGTGGGTGACTATGCATTGGAAACTTTTACAAAATTCAGATATTTCTGATTTTAGAATTTGATTATTTTCACCTTTAACATTGTTGCATGACAAAACAATCGAAACTTTTAAGGATTTGGGTCGGAATAGATTTTAGCTAGATAAATGGAAGCTAAAGTGATAGATATTGTGTGAAATGTTGGACATTATATAATAATTTCTATTCTTTACGATTATCTGGCAACTTGTTTTTTTAGAAAAATTTGCATTTTAAATGTATAAATACAAAACTTAACAATATTAAAGGATTTGCAAGAAACAGTCCTTTAATATTATTCAACTGATTATTAAACTAAATTAAACCCAAAAAATATTGAAACCGTTGCTTATTAGTAAGAAAATTCATTCGAAAATTCTGTGAATTTTTCCATAATTAAAACAATAGTAGTAAAATATTGTGGAAAACTCCTATATTTGCGAGTATGTTTCGTAAATGACTCAGAATTAAGAAATATAATGAAACAGAGGCTTATAAAAATGAGACTGAATGAGACCGCTTCAGACTTTCAAAGTTCTGGTACGCAATCATTGACATCTAAGAAAAACCGTGCTGCTTTTTTAAATACCTCTAGAGGAAATCAAAACTAGTTTAGCAGATTTAATATACTGTTTTATTTTTTGATGTGTCCAAGATTAAAAAAAAACAATTTTTGTAAGACAAACGAAGGGAAAATACTATACCCTCCCAGCAAAAAAAGTGGAAGTGATCTTAAGGAATCAATTTTTCATTGATTCTAAAGTATCACTAAGTTCTGATTTTCTGCTCCTAAAGCAGTTCTTTTTCACAACTTCCACAAATGTGATTTTGAACGAATTTAAGTATTTTCAAATCTATCTAACTACAGATATTTCCATAAAAATTTAATATTTATAACTATGGTTAAGCATTTAACTTTAATTATTTTGAGACAAGTTGTCAGGTCCAAGTGATTTGCTTCAATTTTTTACGAATAAAAATTAATTCCTTTTCACCAATTAAAAAGAACATCAAAAGGATCACAAAAGAAAACTTCCACCCTATGACAATCCTATGTAAAATTCATTGGTTCCGATCCAAATTTTCACAATATCGAATCCAAATCACTGCTTCTTTTTCTCTTCTTTTGCTGGGCTAATGAATAATTATTTAAAAGAGCTAAGTTCGGCGGTGTCAATATCTTACTCTGGGATGGTTTCATGAGGCAAGGAATGCACATGATGATAAAAGATATCGTAACCGAAATAGGACACAAACACATGCTCAGTGGATGTATTCACATTTGTAGAAGTTCGAGCCTCTGGTGTCTGGACAATGACCAGACAATGACTTGAATGCTGTAAACAAGCTATAGCTTAAAAAAATTGTGTGTTTAAAATGATCTCTTTGATCTCAATCCTAAAATCCTTTGCATTGATATTTATTGATCATCAATTACGGACAAGAAATATAAAAAAACATTGCAAATTCCATGGACATAGGCTAACTATTTTCAGTGGAAAAATATTTATATGGAAATTATCAACAATTTTATTATCTAAATATCATGACGCTTTAAAATAGTGCTGAAAAATAACAAATATCCAACAAAATATTGAACACAAAAATTAATCTTTGTTTTTAATTTTGCTATGGTTTGCAAGGTTTTGTTCTTCAAACTTTTTTCTGAAGTTATTGTAGTTATTTTTTTCTAATATTTCAATTCACATCGATAAACAAAGTATAAAAATTATCAGGTTAATAAAAAAGTAACCTAGAACTTTCCATTGTTTTTTAGTCCATTATATGTATCAGAGACTATTAATTATAGAGATAGGAAATCAAAACTTACACTACTCACCGGTAGGGGGCGCTGAAATTTAGTATCACCTGAGCAGCTATTTAGTATCACTTTAGTATTAGCTGAGCCTATATTTAAAAACTCAAAAATTGCTGAAAACTGCGCAAAATAAGAAAAAATCCAGGGCAAAATATGTTCAAATAATAACATTTGAGAATTCCTTTTTTGTTTTGCTGTTTTGTTTGTTATTATTTCAATTTAAATAATAAAAGAAAATTGTCAATTTTTTGTACAAAGTGCCATCTAGTGATAACGATGTCGTTATAACTTTTGTTTTTGGTGATGCCATACCCCTGATATGTATTTTCAACTACGACCTTATGCAGGATTGGTGCAAATAGCTGCACAACTAATATGTGTGAAATTCGATCGGTGGTCACCTTGTGTGTTCCCCGATCCTCGAACTGTAGGGCGTTTTTAAAAAATAAAACTTGGTCTTAAAGTAAAGGAAGTAAATGTAAAGTAAAGTATGACCATTACTCATTCTTATTACCATTACATGTAAGTAATTTCAATGAAAAATGTTCATTACTTTTGTTTTCAATATTTATAATGAAACATTTCTTCATTTCCATTGTAATGAAATTAATTTTAATTTCCATTACAAAATTAAATATAAATTTTCATTACCCTTACAAAGGTAAATATTTTTAATTTTTAGTGCCCTTTAATTTTAGTGATCTTTAACTGTCCGTATGCACGCATCCATCAAAGCTTGTGTGTGTACGGAAAATTAACGGACTGTGTAATCGAATTTCGGACATAACACTTTTTAATTCCGTTTTGGTGTATCCATTTCGGTACCATTAAATACGGACTTCACCGGTGTTAGTTTGTTTTTGGAAAAAAGTACTGAAATTATTTTAAAAAATACAGCTCAGGCCTTCAGTTGTTAGAAAATAATACTGGGACCAAAAATAAGACGTAATAGCGTGAATCCGTCCTAACACCCCATCAATCAAACAACTTCAAGTCACATTCACCGGTAAATTATATTTTTCCAACGCACTTTACAAATACATGTAGCGCTCTAATATATGTTTTTCTTGTTAATAAACTTGCTCTATGATCAATTATCGACTCCAATGTTTTCTAAGCATGATTTAATATTTCTAACTTATAATATTCAACCAGATTTAAAGGAACACACATTTGAATATCGTGATTTTAAGAACATAAATATTGATCTTCTGCTATTTGAAATGCAGACTTTTAGATGGGACCAAATATTTTATATTCCAGATGTTGACCAGCAACTAGACTTTCTACAAAACAACATTCTCTCCTTATACAATAAACATGTTCCAATAAAAACCAAAACGATAAAGCACAAAGATAGGACTAGGTTTTCGAATGATACCAAACGATTAATAGAAGAACGTGACGTTGCTTATGAAACGTGGAAAAAGTTTAAAACACCTGAATTTCACGAAACCTATCGTAGACGGAGAAGAGCAGTGGTAGCTCAAATAAGAAGGGATAAAACATCTTATTATGAGGAAAAATTTCATTCTGCTCTAGGAGGTAATAAAACGTGGAAAGAAATAAAGAAAATTGGACTTTCAAAACAATCATTTTGTAAAGGTGATGATTTAAATGCTGATGAGCTTAATAAGAAGTTTGTCAATATTGAAATGCCTGATGTCAACCACTCATTTTACAATAACCAAATTGCTGATACAAGGCAATTTCAATTCATAGAGTTTTCCCAATTCGATGTAGCTTAATGCTTTTCCTCTATTAAATCAAATTCTATTGGATATGATGACATTCATCCTAGATTTTTTAAAATCTTGTTGCCCTATTTGATTTCTTATATAACACAATTATTTAATACTATACTAACTACAAGCTCCTTTCCTTCTAATTGGAAGTATGCTAAAATAATACCGGTCCCTAATGAACTACTACACTCAAAAAAAAAAGTCAGTAAAGTCAGCAAAAAATGTTGCTGTGTCAGCAAATTTTTAGTCAGGAGCGTGCTTGCAAAAAAGTTGGTAATTTCAGCAAAAGTGTTTGCTGAAAAGCAGCGAGCTGATTTTTACCACAAAAAATAGTAATCTTAGCAAGTTTTGCTAAAACTTAGTCGATTGCAAATGAAAAAATCCTTGCTGAAATCACTAAACTTTTTGCTGAATATTAGTAGACTGAAAAAAACTCAAAAAATTTGTAGATAAATTTTACTTTAGTTAATTTATTTGCTGAAAATTTAAATATAGAAATTGTGTGGAGTTGTTTTTTTAATTATCATTTCCGTTGTCTGTACTACATCCAGACAAGCTGCGATATCTATATCCTGTCTATCTGGTTGTCGTCCACGCTATAATTGTGGTTATCAGCACAATTTTTAGCAAAATAAATTAGTACAACATTAGTTCAAAATTAGTTTAGTGCTAAAAAAATAACTAAATCTTTTGCTGAAAACGGAATTTCAGCAAAAAAGTTGCTGAAAACTAGTAAACTTGATATACAAGACGTTTTACTAAATTTTTTACAAACTTATTTTTTTGAGTGTACTACTACTAATGAATACCGTCCGATAGCAATATTGCCATACCTATCGAAAGTCTTTAAAAAGCTCATTCACAGACAAATGTTGCAACACGTTCTTGATGAGGGACTACTCACCAGTTTACAATCTGGTTTTAGATCACAACATAGTTGTCTAACTGCTCTTGCGGATGCTGTTGAAGATATTAGGAGTAACATTGATAATGATCAAGTCGGTTTTTTAGTACAACTAGATCATTCGAAAGCCTTTGACACAGTTCATCATGATACATTGTGTGATAAGTTACGTTATTTTTTCAATTTCTCGTCAACCTCTACCAAGCTCATCTCGACATATTTAAATGGAGTTAAATATTTCCTACACCGTTTCAAGAAACCAAGACACTTGAATGCTTCTTTCGACACTTCATTCCAACGACATCACATTGAATTCGCGTGCCCAGAACATCATACAAACTGATGACCATAATGGCGCCACAGACCTATGGGTCAACATAGAACATTGCGTCTTATGTGCATTGAATTCGACCCTATTCGCAAGACCCCACTCCGAGATGTTCGAAAGGTCCCGATTGAGTGTGTCATTCATAATTTGCCTTTTGCTTCCAACCTCGAAAAGGCTTGGCCTACGATCGAACGAAAATGAATAAAAATATTGCTGTCATCAGCAAAAGAGTAGACAGAATTGAAAGTTTGATCGAGAAGATCATTAATAAGATGAGAAAAAGAAAGGGAGAAAAAACCGAACTTTGCGGTGAGACCTCATCTATAACAATACATGTAATGCGATCTCTGAGAAAGCTCTAAGTAAATCGAGAGAAGTCATTACCGACACCAAAAGCAATAAGCTTTGATACCGGTGCGCCGTGCCACACACGATCGAATGTCTTGAACATCAACCGCTTTACTTTCACCAAACTGGTGAATAGATTGAATCCAACGTTCCGAATGCTAACAGGTCTCCCGTAGAACGATTTCTACGGAAGCAATACTGGCGGTCATTAAGAAGTGAGTTAGACTCTAGATAATTCACAAGATGATAATTACCCATACACTCCAACGTCCTTGAGAGCACACAGCATATTGCGTTCGGGCGGAAATTTTCAGGGTTGTTAGCCGCACCCTTTATAGGGATTGGCTGGACATTGGCAACCTTCCAGCACGAAGGGAAAACTCCCGCATGGTAAGAAGCGCTAAAAAGGTTAGCCAATGGACGACCTGGCGTCGAAGAGCACTATTTCAGCACCAGTGCAGGTATACCATCCGGCCCCGACGACTTGGTTACATTGAAATCAGCAAGAACCCTTTTGACTGCTAGAGCTCCGAAAAATATCTTGGGCATAGTACTCGATACACTTTCAAGCTCGGGCAATGGTTGATCGTTGGAATTACCTGCAAACATCTCAGCTTATTAACCGTGGCAGTGAATATTTGGTAATCTGTTAAAAGATTTGGGATAGCTGAACTACCAATGTCCCTTACTTTTGTGACGAATGACCAGAAGGTCTTTCTGCCCCGAGGAGCAGAAAGAACTTTGGCACGAAGATGCTGTTTTTCATGTTTTAGTACTTTGGAATACTCGTTTCTCGCCTGTTTGCGCAGCAGTTCAGTATTAAAATTTTTGTTATTACGCCACATTCTGAACCTCTCTAGATCTGACTGCATTCTTGTAAGTCTGGCTAAACCGACATTTATCTTTTGGTTTAGCCGAAACTTTTTTTTGGATTGAAGGATTTCATTCCAATCAATATAATATTTTCCACCATTTTCGCAGCAGCATCAATATTATCGTTGAGGAAACATAGTTTCCAAGTAAAATGCCGGAAAAAGTCATTGAATTCGGCCCAACGCGCTTTTTCGTATATAAAAACCAAACGCTGTTGATGAAACGCTAAGAAGTTGAGAGACGAATTACCGAGAGGTGCAAATGTTCTCAATGCCTACTTGTCAGGGTGTGAAGTGAGGAAAAGGTCGAGAGTATTTTCGTGTTCACCTTCCATCAGATTTGGCATTTCTGACTTAAGGTCACACTAGATCTCTTCCAAAAGAGTTCCAATTTGAAAAGTAATTGAATATTTCGATTAATACAGGCCAAAGAACCCTGCCTGAGATTGTTGGCAGATTTTGCAACTTTTGGTAAGAAATATGTTTCGAAAAGAAATACTGCTAGTATATTAAAAATATTCTACAAATAAGTATAGGACTAACAAAAAATATTGTTCAGTAAAAATTTCTGAATATTAAATAGTTTTTCTACAGCAGAAATAATTTAAAGTTAGATATTTTCTCTATATAAAAATTATTTTCTTGAGCGCAAAAGTTATCAAAATCTGAAGATTTATCATAATATATTTTCAAAATCTGAAGGTATTTCTGTGAAAAAATTTCGCATAATTGATGATCTTCCTAATGAAATGGTTCAAAAAACCTCAGCCTCAAATTCTGAAATTGTTTCTATGGGGAACGTTTCTAATTTACATATATCTAAATTATGATTTTTTAATTTCTATACTGATTTCAAGCAAAAAGTGTTAATTTACTAGAGCGACTACCGTGTTCACCGTTTTTTTCTTGTGTATCGAACTTGGGAAACCAAATGAGAACATATTTTTACATCGAAAAGTTTTCATTGCAACATGTTAACTAAAAATGGTTGCCAAATACTGAATATTTAAAAAATGTGTTGAAATATTATTAAAAAATATGAAGACAAGTTAAGTAAGAGAGTGTAAAAACTCAATGTTTTCATTTGCTTTGCTCGACTTCACGAACAAAAATAAAGAACAAAGGTCGAGCGAGAAAGAGAAGCATAGAAGGCCACTGTTTTAAGACAGAAATAAATTACGACCCTTTAAAATGGTAACTGTAGGAAAGGCTTTGTTTTTTTTTCATTAATAATTCAATATGTCAAGCGCAGTTTGCCAACATTAACCCTAAAATATAAATACCGATTTAAAAACCTTTCAAATTACTACAATTAACCTAAAAATATCCTTAACGAAGTAACTTAAAATACCATTAACCTTAAAATACTTTAACGGAATTATTTAAAATACCGTTAAACCTAAAATACCCTAACGAAAAAATTTTAAATATCTTAGGGACTATCGTTAAGCTTAAAATACCACTAATATCTGGTTTACATTATAAGATTTTCGGCATGGTTTGGCAATTTGGGCAATCACACCGAGTGGCTGATTTATATTATAAGATTTTCGGAAAGATGTTGCAACCAAGCCCATATGTTTTACATGTGTACTAAAGCAAAATCATACCGACAACGTAAACTAGCCATAATGAAATGACTTAAAACCCCTTAACATAATTAATCGAAATAACTTTAAATACCGTTAATCCTAAAACAACTTAATGAAATAACTTATTATACCTATAACCTTAAAATATCCTAACGAAGTATTTTTGAAATAACGTTATCTATTATCACTAACCTAATGAATCGGTTGCCAACCCTGATAAAAACTCATAATACATATAAAAAAACATCTAAGTAGCACCTTTTCTAGCATTTTCTATTTTGAATCTAGCACTTTTTTAGACGATCTAGCAACTTTTCGCATTTGTCTTATGGTAACACAGATTTCAACCGACGACATAGTTTTTTATAATCTACAAATTTTAAAATCTTTTAGGCAAATTTAATTTAAAGCATATTTTGTCCCTTTGGTCAATTTTATACGTTGACACTTGGAATTTATTGTATCGCGATTATCAATGTAATTGCTAATGTGGGCTTACACAGTAATTATATTGCTTAGTAAAAGCAGTATCAAATATTGATATTCAAAACACACACACTTAATTCCGTGAAAATTTTGTTCATGTGTTTAATTTTACACCAGCAATTATTTTAGAATGCCCATACACCATGAATGGTTAAATGATAGATAAAATGTCACATATGTAAATGTTTCTAATAATAGTGTGCGAATATACATCCATACATAGATAGAAAGAAGATTGATAAACCTTTGATAACCTGTTATTATGAAAGTGCATTTTTTTTATTTGGCAAATTACACTATGCGACAGTCAAAGTCGGGATGGGATAAAACCAACGGGAAATGTTATATCGGTCAAAAACAAGTTATACGTGTCCCGGCGTTTCGCTGGGTCACCCCTAGGAATCGAGATATATCTTTTTCCCGATCACTGACCCCTACCATTTGTCTCACAGTGTTATATATGTATATAAAATAATTTTCAATTTTAATCGAAAGAAAATTTATAATTCTGTGTAACTAAATAAATATTCTTTAACCAGTTGTTTATTTGTATTATATCTATATTAAAAAATAATGTTGGTTTTTAATTTTTATTTAAAAAATAAAAATAGTTTTTTCGACCTTTTTAATTGATTAATTAGAAATTTATTAATTGAGTTCGAGGCCACTTTCCTTACTATGAATAAAACCAACATTTTGACAACACTTACAGTACGGAGAAAAAATGTTTTTGCCTCTTCTTGTATTAACAAAGAAGGGTAAAATTAAATTTGTATTTATTTATACCGATGGTATGAAATACAAAAACAAAAAATTTTCATAATATTTATATTGTTGGCTATGCTTTGCAGAATACTTCGAAAACATATTTTATTGTTTGCTCCATTCCCATTTTGTTAATGTAGCAGACTACATTTAAGGCTGAGTTACCCAACCGTAAACGTATCTGTAACGAATCAGCTGTTCCGATACCACAAGAAGAAATGTATACGAATGGTTACTAACACGTAAATGTAAACGAGCTTGTCGGATCATTCTGTTGAAATCAGAATTTTCTATCCGGCATCGAAACAGCTGAATGATTTTAGTCGCAAAAAATATGAAATGAATAAAGAAAATTGATTCAAACAACAAATAAGGAATAAAAACTAACAAATAAATGGAAAAATTTAGAATAAAATATAAAACCACATGAAATAGATGCTAAATAGTAATGTCGTTTACGATAATTTATAAGTGTACTTTTAGCTACGACACGGTACATTTACATCACATTTACGTTTACGGTCCCATAATCCGCCCTTTAATATGAGATTTTGATGCTTCAAATTGCATTGCACTACTGCCACCACTTTCTAAAGAAAACTGAAGAAGGGGACCTGGAAAATCCCCGAAACAATTGTCTTTTCATTTCTGAAAGTGTAGAGGTTTTTGAAAGCAAAAACTCTGTGAAGTATTTGTCAGAAGAGTATCCTGATGAAGAAAAATAGCAGTTTTTGAAAAAAGTACTTATTATGTTAATTCATAATAAGGAAATTGGCCTCGAACGGAATTAATAAATTTCTAATTAAAAAATAATATTGAAAATTGTTTTGTCGAAATTCCTACAGTTAAGGTCATATGCATATACACTATTTAAATTTATAAATTAGAAACAAATTTTTCATACAAAATTCATTTTATAAACACCCAGTGTACAATTAGAGTCCGAAAAGACTCATAAAAGAGTCCTCAGACCTTCTGAAATCATAAATATATGAGGGTGTTTTCTTTTACAGATTTTTTTTTTTAATTTTTATTCTTTATTTGCAATCTATCCTAAGACAATAAGCAAATTTGATAACTTATACATTACATAACAGGAGTTATGGAGTTCCATTGAACTACATAACTATATAAAAATTCTAAAAGTTAATAATTATTTACATACATATTTATAATATAATTTTATTAGCCTCTAAAAGGTAAATCTAACATATGTACACGTTTCAGTCTTTTCGTTTCGTTACTGTCATCTAAGAGAGAAATAGCCAGACGATTTACAGCCTCTTTCTGAGCGTTCTTTTATGACTCATAAAAGACACCTAATTATGGGCTTTGTGAGGGGAAATTTCCCTGTTTTTTATGACCCTTTTCTGAATATTTAGGGAGCGTAGTTTAAAAGGTACTATTTTGCAGTGAAAAAGACTCTTTTTTTGTATATTTCTGAGGCTTTTTAGCCTCATATATGAGTGTCTTTTGAATTTTTACTGACCCTTTTGCGCAGGATTTTGAGCTCTTTCTGGATGGCCCTAAAATTTCTATATTGTCCCTTTTTGCGAATTAAAATAGAAAAAAATATTTTTTTTTAATTTTATTTAAAAATTATAGTTTTAACAACAAACTTAAACAAAATAAGAATTATCAAAATTAGCATTAAAGCAATAAAAACAATAATATACAATAACAAGTTAAGTGCAATAGAATTAACAAAATAATAGGTATTAAAAAACGGTACATGATAATTTTTCAGAATTTGAATATGTTTATGAGGGGTGATACTAGTGATTCAACCGTACTTTGTTTTGGTTTAAAATATTTTACCCTGTCTTTGGATGTTTGAAACCATTTAATTGTAGTATTTTTAAATTCTTCTTCGCCAATCTTGAATTTTGATGCAAAAGCAGCTAAATTAACAAAATTTTATTGAATATTACGATTTAGCTGTTAACATACATTTTACTTACACCTTATAATTGATGTGATATTCAATAAATGCACTGGGAATTTCTTATTTGCGCCACTCCACGAACAATCGATTGCTACTTCATCGCAAATAATTTCGCTCCATACTGTTCTAACAAATTTTTTATGGTCTGAAATCTTAATATTTGTTATTTCTTTTTCCTGTAAAAGTAAAATCAAAATTATGATACAAAGTATTCAAAAATTCGGGCACAAAACACTGATTGACTATCATTAATACTTATTAGTATGGGCCAAGTTTGTAGCTTAGAGCTTTTAGCCAATGGTAAACCATCAATATTTATATCAATGGCTAGGGAAGAAATCGGAAATTCGGAATTTTTCATGAACTCCTGCAAACATTTTTCGATGCTATAGTGGATATATTCACCACCACCGATATTTATAATATTGTTCATTTTTGGTGTACTTTTAAGCGTTCTTCCATCGGTTGGTAAATAGTTAATATCCAGCTTCAAAATTGATAATAAAGAATTTATTGCTTGAAGCGAAATATCATATTGGGTTGCCCACTGTGCTAGGCTGTCTCTTAAACATCCTCTTGAGGCAATACCATTTTCGCATTCGGACGAGCGATCAGAACCAACGTCAGGAAAGTATTGTTCTACAACACAAATAGATTCATCGCCAGCGCCAACAAAAGATTATTCTACACCTTTTAACGATTCATCTGTATCTTTCAAAAGTGATAACGTTGACTCTGTTAATGATTGTACCGCGCTCATGCGTGGATGCTTGCACAATTGTAAAATTTTTTCCGCTTCACGCCTTTGTTCTTGTCGAGAAGACATTATTTTATTACTTACCAAATTCTGGTTGCGGCACACAATTTTTAACAAACCGTGGATTAAAATTGTTATATTTTTTGCAATTCACAATTGGAAAATTAACAAAATTAGCACAATGTTTACGAAGACACAAAATTATTTTTAGTTGAAAAAAATTGTAAAAAACATTTGACAAAAATTAATTTGAAAATTGTAATGTAGGCTCATATTATGCTCATAAATATGAAGCTTTTTGGAGTGTTCAAAAACAAATACATTGTTTCTACATTTATGACTCTTTTCAGAACCACATTTTAGAACAGTCAGAAAACATTCACAAATAAGTGTAATTTAAGAGCACATAGTTTTTAATTTCCTTTTTTAGAAAAATTCCCTCTTGTTCAATATTCATTTTTGATTCTTTTATGAGTGTTCAAAAATGAGTCAAAAATAAGTGTATTTTCAGAGTCAAGCTTTTGAAGGGCTCATAAAAAGGAATCACATATGAGTCGTTTATGACTCAAAATTATGAGCGTTCAGAAATTGCACATATTTTGGACTCCAATAAGAGTCACAATTTATGAGCACTCAGAAAATTGTTGGCTGGGCAGTTTTCAAAGTATTAACAAATACCTGAAATTTTGAAGATTGCGCTATATCGAATACAAATTTCCTTAATTTCAGAGTTACTATATATATTGTCGCTGCACCTCAGGAATTAGCTATTTGTTCTCAAAAATTATTGGTGAAGCACCTAAACTGTGTCATTATTTTGTGTATCGGCTATGTTTCTTGGATGTAATTGTTTTATAATACCTCATTCATACTGAACCCAAAGCTGGTAGTTTTCAAATATATTTTGTTTTGGATTGTCAAATCCCATACAAATTTCAAATCGAAAACTTAAAAAAACGAAAACTTCTAGTTTTGGGTTCAGTATGAATGAGGCTTAAATGGAAAGTTTGGAATTTTGTTTAGGCTGAAAAAAAAAAGTATAATTGGAGATATGCTATGATCCGAAAAATGGTGGATAAAATTATGTCGGATAAGATCTAAATATATTAAATCATATAGAATCTTATCCGGATTTTGACCCGATATAATCATATCTAATTTTATATAAAAAGACATAATTATATAACGCATTATATTTCAGGATCAAAACAAGAACTATTAAAAAGTACTAAAAAATAACACCCTTAAGTTAAGATTTCAAAATTTAAATAAAACTTTAATGTTTAAATTCATAAATCTTTTATAAAATTATAGGAGGTTCACAAAACAAATTTTCCATACAGAATTTGTTTCATAAGCGTCCTATAACTTTATAAAGCATTTATGAATTTACACATAAGTATTTAGAAGTAGTTGTACATAATTTTAACCAAGCATTTTAAGCCTTCTTATATAAACTTGTATTCTACCCGTAAACTGTGTTTATGAGTTTAATGTCAAATTCCATACATAAAAAATATGGCTTGTATTTATACAAGGTTCACAAGGAATTTAAGAGTTATAATGAGTACGCCTTTTATATTTTGAAATCATACATACATAAATATATCTCAGAAAAACATAGAATTTTTTTTTACATTGAGCTATACTTAAACATATCTAAATCAACTTAGAAAAAAATTTAACATTGAGCTATATAAGACTTTATATGTTTACCGATAAAGCCATTTTTAATTATATATGACGCTGTGTTAAAATTGTCATAGCATATTTAACTAAATATGGTATATATTAATATATATGGGGACATATATATTTATACTGATCTATATATGACATCAAATAAGAAATTTTTGGAAAACTCAAAGCTATATATAATTATATCCACAAGGATAAAGTGTCACATTTGACTACCCTAATTATATCCAATTTGATATTGTTTAAGATGTGCTGTAATATCTAGCTGATCCAATTAGATCTCAAAATTGGGTGTATCCAATCATATCGTATTAGATCCCATTGTATATGTGGGGATAAACTAAGATCAAGTTATATCTCAAAATTGGGAGGTCCAGTGATATCTTTGGGGATAAACCTAGATCTATTTTGATCCGAAAATTGGCGGATCCAGCTATATATTTGCGGATATTTTTAGATCTAATTTGATCCGAAAAATGGCGGATCCAATTAGATCCAGCTATATATTTGGGGATAAACTTAGATCTAATTTGATCTCAATTTTGGCAGATCAAATTAGATCCCGCAATTTATTTGTGGATAAACGTATATCTAATTTGATCCGAAAAAGTGGCAGATCGAATTAGATCTAGCTATATATTTGGGGATAAACTTAGATCTAATTTGATCCGAAAAATGGCACATCGAATTAGATCCAGCAATATATTTGTGGATAAACTTAGATATAAATTGATCTGAAAAATGGCAGATCAAATTAGATCCAGCAATATATTTGTGGATTAATTTAGATCTAATTTGATCCGAAAAATGGCACATCGAATTAGATTCAGCAATATATTTGAAGATAAACTTGGATATAAATTGAATAGAAAATTGGCAGATCAAATTAGATCCAGCAATATATTTTGGGATTTAGTAAGACCTAATTTTATCCAAAAAATGGCAGATCGAATTAGATCCAGCAATTTGTTTCGGTATTAAAATGGCAGATCGAATTAGAAACAGCAATATATTTGGGGATTGACATCTAAAAGTATCCATAAAAATGACAGATAAAATTAGATGCCGCATTATATTTGGGTACTACGTAAGATCTCCATTTATTTGGGATTAAATAAGATCCCAGACATATATTGCCAACTGTTCAAAAAATAATAGACTGGCAGAGCACTGATTGTATAAAAATTACAATATTTTGTTAAAATAAGGGTTAAACTCAGAAGGTAACGAGTTCAATATGCATTTCTTTTACAAAATTAATTTCTTTTTATAAAATTAAAATTTTTTTTCTATAAATTTTTTTATAAAAGTATATATTTATTTTTTTATTAAATTGAAATCTTTAAATAAAATAATTTTATTTACATCTTTTTGACGCTCTACACCATTTCCAATTGTATTAATTGTTTTAAGATTTATCAATTGTATTTCAGAAATAATCAATTGAATTTCAGTTTTATCAATTGTGTTTCAGAACTCATCAATTATTTTTCACATTTATGAATTGTATTTCAGAACTAGTCAATTGAAGTTCAGTTTTATCAATTGTGTTTCAGAAATTATTAATTGTATTTCCGAAATTCACAACTGTATTTCAGAAATTATCAAACTGTATTTCAGAAATTATCAATCGTATTTCCGAAATTATGAAATGTATTTGAGAAATTTTTCTCTATTAGCTATGAAATTCTGAAATAGATTTCATTATTTCTGGACACAACTAAATAAATAAATAATTAAATTTGCGTAATATTGTAGTTTCTGAAGTGCAAATAATATTTTGTGATATACAATTAAAATTTTCTAAAATACATTTAATAATTTCTGGAATACCTTTTTTCGATGCTTATAAGTTAGCTCGAAATGCTTTTATCATTCATTTAATTTGTAGCTATCACACATCTATAACAAGTCTCGTTAGATTAGAGTGTAGAGGTCTTGGCTGACAATCTGGTGGACTGGGTTAAATTAAAAGCAAATATTAAAAAAAGTTTTCTCAATTTTTTCAAAAATGTTTTTTGAAATCTATTTTTTTGCCAAGATAGTTAATGCAACGTTCTGCCAACGCATAACCGATCATCGCCAACGGTTTGCCAGCATTGTGCCGAATTATATTTTTCTGTCTGGGATGTTAAACTTAAACCTATTGTATATTAACATTAATTAACACTATATTTTTATTTTTAGGAAATACATTTTTATTTTATTATAAGTTAACATTAAATTAAATTTTAGATAATGGCACCAATTTGTAGTTGTAATTATTATATATTAAATCGTATATTCATAAACATTCTATACAGTTAGACGAGGTTTATGGAACTATTTAACTTTATAAAGTGTTTATAAATTATAACTTAAATGTACATATATATATGTTAAATGTACGTGAACAAATTGTTGATATGGACCCACAAATTGTATCTCAACTGATATTGGAATTATTGTACCATTACCATACATCAATATATATTGAATGATATACATATATTACAATATATGACACTGTATTATAAATATTGTTAATGAAGTAACATATCTGATAATATTTTTTATAGCGCCATACATAGTTTTACATTATTCAAATTAAACCATATATTGAATTGTATTCAAAATGTTGATGTGGTACCAAATTTGACCATATATTGTTTAAATTGTGCCATATATGACAATATATTGTTTAAATGATACCATATATGTCTATATGTTAATATTATTTAAATGACACCATATATCAATATATATGGGACTATATATGGTAGCATATATTATCATATCTGCATCTGTATTAAAAATGTCGTTCATCAGGTACCATATATGAGCATATATTGTTGAAATGGCACCATATATGACAATATATGGTTTAAATGGCACCATATATGGTAATATATTGCTTAAATAACACCATATATAAATATATATGGCACTATATATGGTAGCATATATTATCATATGTGGAACTGTATTAAAAATATTGTTCATGAGGTACCATATATGGGCATATATTGTTGAAATTGCAGCATATATGATAATATATGGTTTGAATGGCACCATATATGATAATATATGGTTTGAATGGCACCATATATGATAATATATAGCTTAAATAACACCATATATAAATATATATCGCACTATATATAGTACCATATATTATCATATCTGGAACTGAATTAAAGATTTGGTTTATGAGGTACCATATATGACCATATATTGTTTAAATGGCACCATATATGATAATATCTAGTTTAACTGTCACCATATATAATTATATATTGCTAAAATGCCACCATATATATTAAGATATAGTTCTATATATAACTATATATGCAATAAGATCAACCATGTTATGTAATATATAATTATATATGCCATATCTAATATTATGAAGGCCAATATCTAATTAGATGAAATTATATATGGCATAATATAAGGAAAAATTTTGTGAAAAAACGTCATATATAATTATATATGGATATACATAACGACATGTATAATTATATATTGTAATATATGCCATATATGATTATATATAATTTTTTTTACTCGGGTATATATAAACATATTAGTCCATATTAAATTATATAATTTCCTATATAACTATTTTTACTCGGAAAATTTAGGTTAATGTTTTAAAAAATTAAACCATTAATTTTCATTTACGTGTAAAATATTTGATCGTGTGGACATTAATAATCCACTTTAATTTGACACTATATATTTGCCTAAAATGCAAAGTATTTCAATTTGACACAAATGTTGTCTCTGGCGTAGCTCATTGGTACAAAATTTTGGCCGCTTAGACCACTTAGCTCGCGAAATTTAACCACTTAGCTTTAAAATATAAAAATGATTAAAAATCTACTTATATGACATCAAATTATAAGTAATGCCAGCTGGTCACTCTCCTCCTCTTAGGGGATCTAGATTATTAAACACATTAAAATGTTGCTTCATTTTAAGTTCAATAAATAAATACACTGCATGACATACAAAAAATTAATGGAGATCTGACCATCAGTTCTATATATTTCCGACATGCGGATTACAATGCCGTACTTTATTTTTCGATAAATGGTACAGATTTTTCGCTAAACGTCTTTAAAATTTGGCGGTTGTCCATTCAGTTTTTCATATAAAAAAAAATTTTTCAAATTCAATTAATATGAATTTTTTGTGTTAAAATGTAAGCACTGGACCTCTGGCCATATTTACGATATAAATGCGATGTGCTTATCTTGATATTTAAACCACTACTTAGCGTCTTATATAGGTTTTTATGGTTTTTTGCTATTTTTACGTTAAAATCGCGATTTTTCAAAAATTTTGTATGACAGCATAGCTTTCCAAGCTGTCCCCAAAGTCCGACTTTTAGTATAATATGAGGTCACCTCTAAAAACTGTTATTGCAAAATTTCAAGCAAAAAAGTTTCCATTTGCAAAAGTTATATCAATAAATACATTTTTACTAAGGTTAGTAACGTACTAAAGACACTTTATCTTAAAAAAATAATGCGTTTGAAACTAATATAGTAACTTCGGTTAAACGTAGATTTGCCTTAAATACTTAACGTTGATAGGTATGAGCTTATATTAACGCAACTTCCTTATTAATCGAAGATATTCGTGGCTGTTTTGTGTTATCTGTGTTATATATTGAGTACTTAAAATCCCTTGGTCATCGATAACATAATATGGGGATCAATGATATCTCTACCAAAATGAAAAGAACTACCTGAAGCAATAAGAGAATGCGAAATCATATTTTTAAGTACAGGAGTACCACCTATTAACCAACAAATATAAATAAAAAACGAGTAAAAAAGTTAAACTCGGGCATGCCGACTATACGACACTCTACAACAAATAGTGCTCAAACATTTGGCAGTGCTGAGCATTAGACCGTACTACCTTACAGGCAATAAAAAAGTGCGCGCTACACTTTCAAATATAAAGCATTTTCGCAAAGCAATTCCAAAAAAAAAAAATTGTTTGCCAAACGTAGGAGTCGCTTTTTTAATTTTTCGTTATAGCTTTGGCATTAGGGTTTGGGATTTCCCGGACTTTTTTATTTCCCGGGAAACGGGAATGAAAAAATTTTATTCCCGGGAATCCCGGGAAATACTTTTGAACAATAGTGTTAATGAAAACCACCTATATAAGTAATTTTTGTTAAAAAAAACACTATTTCAGTGCAAATGCAGTCTGTGTAGTGAGAATTCAAAGTAAAAAATATCAGAATGTTGAACATTTGATTTCACATAAATTACTCGCAGCACTGACAAATGAATTGCATGATTCCAGTAGGCACCTACTACTGGAATGTCGGAAACAAACCGTTTCATCACACTTGGCCCATTAGATATGGTGGCCACAATGTTATTTTCCAAAGACAAATAAAACTCTTCTAGTCTTATTTCTACAATTCTTCTTATTTCATCAGCATTACATCTTCCCGATATATAAACCAACCCCAGGTTATAAAATGAATTATATCCGTTTGTACATATGTCCAAATATCTCTTTTGTGATATTCTTGTCCATTCATCTAAGATTATAGTAAATCTCCTATCGTTAGAAATATTGCTCGATATTTCTTTTATCATGATATCTTTTACATGATTGTAGTAATTTAATATAATGTTCTTTACATCGGTTTCATTTTTTTGCAATGCCAGGTTTTTATTATAAAAACTTTCTCGAATAAACGAAGATCTAGTTATGGTGCGGATTGACTGCAGCTAATTTGGATACCATTTCAGGAAATGTTTGCCCTACCATAAAGCCTTTAATGCCTATTCAGCTTACACTTTTTTCTTCAGGTACCTTGCTAATTTTAGCTGAAACGTTATTCTTGTTGTTTTCTTCAAGAGAAGTTGCATGACCATCAATTTTTTATTTTTTGTGAACCAAATTTAGATGTCGGATAACCAAATTTAGATACCACCGTTAACCATTAGTCTTTTCTTTTCACATTTATTAATGAAAACGTTACTTATAAAATTATTGACCCTTAATATAAAGGCGTAATTTAAATTTAAAGTCGACTTTATTTTTAATCAAACGGTTTTGTTCATTTTGTGTATGAAAACCTTACAAAAATATTTATATTTTCAAATATTTTGATTGGTTGAAAATAAATTAACCAATCAGAATGCTCCAAAAATAAACCAAGCCACCCAATATTTTAACAAAGTCGAATTTAACTAAAATATACATTTGAAAAATTTAGATTTGTAAGAAACAAGACTTTTTGTTCATATTTCTTTTAAACATTTTACCAAGTTTTTAGATTTTACTACTTAAATTTTGAATAAGTTATGCGAAAAATCTTTATTAGTTGAAATGCTCCTTATTACTTGGCAAAGATTTTATTTGTGTGTCAAATAAATGTATTCCCTTTTAAAAGATTTTAACAATGACATTTTTGTTTTGGTATTTAAAATGTTTTTTATGACTAAAATTAAAAAATCCTATTCGAAACAAAAACAATTTAAAAAAATTTAATATATTTAAAATTTCCCGTTTTCCCGGGAAAAATATATTATTTTCCCGGGAATTCCCGGCAAAATTTTCCCGGGATTTCCCGGGAATTCCCGCCCGGGATTTCCCGAACCCCAAACCCTATTTGGCATTTATAGTCGGATTTTAAAGTGTAATATATCAATTTTTTTGGATCGAGGAGACCAGTGTTTTGCAATAAAGGAAAAATGCAATGAAAAAAAATTTAAAAATGCAAATCCTGCGTTCGGCAATAAAAAAATAAAAAAAATTTCTGCTGGATTTATCGAAAAACTTCCTTAGCCAAATTTTAATGGTTTTTTGCGAGCTTTAATTTTCTGACATAAGGGTGGTAGTAACTGAGATCTGGTGGGTAAATACTAGAACGGGATATTTGTGGTTAATGGCCCTTAGAGCAAAACATTGGACCCCTCGAGAGAAAAATATCGATGTATCATAATTTAAGATCCCAATGTAAATACAAAAGGTATAATGAAAAATGTAAAATGGCGACCCATACGTTCGGCAAAAAAGACCTCTTGAAAAATAATTTAGATTGGACTGTGTACGGCAAACATTTTTTTTGAGGTACGGTCTATTATGGGAAAATATAAAAAAAAAAATTCATAGAGTAATTTTGGTACACCACAGATATGGTGAAAATATATCAAATAGTCAATTCATTTCATAAAAAGCCACTTTAATTTATGAGAAAACTCTAGTTCCAAATACATTTCTAAAACAGACCAAATCAAAATAATATACTTCAAACTGTACCAAAATGAATTTTTTTTAAATTTTTTCTTATAATAAGCTGAGCACTAGCAAATGCTTGATGATTGTTATTTTTTCGTCGTTAGCTCAATGATATGCATCATTTGAGTGCTTTTACATCACTATATAACCGGATCTACTAGACCCTTTTATAACTAGAAATATAAATTTTCTTAATCTTAAAATTGATTCGTACTTTGAATCGTGTTCTGACCATTCGCCATTATACTTATATATCAATCTAATTTTATACTTGAAGCTGGGATTGCTATAAAAAAATCTTGGAAGCAAAACTTACTACATAAAAGTATATCGCTAAAAACTGAAGATAAAATTGATAGTTCAGTGATTTAAAAACAATAAAACAATTTAATATCTAAACAAATTGTAAAACGAGTAAAAAGGTTTAAGTCGGGCATGCCGACTACACAATACCCTACACCAGTCTGGGTAAAAGCCAACTAATGTTTGGATCCGAAATTCGAATGGGTTAAAATGGGGCTTGTGTCAAAATTTTCTATAATGTGAGTCAGCGCACCAAATTTCATTAAAATATCTTAATATTTGCGACCTGCAGTTTGTAACCAAGCTAATTTTGGGGGGACCGTTATATGGGCACTAGGTCTAAACATGGACCGATGTTCACCAAAATCAATAGGCTTCGTCCTTGGGCCAACATAGGTCTATGTACCAAATTTCATCAAAATATCTTAGTATTTGCGACCTGCAGCGTATAAAAAGTATAATTTTGGTAGGACCCTTATATGGGAACTAGGTCTAAACATGGACCGATGTTCACCAAAATCAATAGGCTTCGTCCTTGGGCCGACATAAGTCTGTGTACCAAATTTCATCAAAACAACTTAATATTTGCGACCTGCAGCGTATAAACCATATAATTTTAGTAGAACCCTTATATGGGCACTAGGTCTAAACATGGACCGATGTTTACCAAAATTAATAGGCATCGTCCTTTGGCCGACGTAAGTCGATGTGCCAAGTTTCATCAAAATATCTTAATATTTGCGACCTGTAGAGTGCACACAAGAATGCATGGACAGACAGACGGACGGATATCGTTAAATCGAAATAAGAAAAAATTCTGAGCCGATCGGTATACTAGAAGGTGGGTCGAAGACCAATATTTTTTGGTGTTGCAAACATCAGCACAAACTTATAATACCCTGACCACATAGTGGTGTAGGGTATAAAAAATAAACCGGCTGTATAATGGACGATGGGATATCGCCGACTATTCGCAGCTGCCAGGACAAGATTTTTAAGTTACTGATGCCAGAGAAACATTGGAGGTACAATAAAGTACCAAAAAGCCAAAAAAATTTAAAAAAAATTCATATTGAGGCAACCAATTTGCAGTTCTGGCAAAATAAGCAAATCGTTTTTGACTTCTGGTTGAATTAACTCGGAAATATTACAAAATATTATTAAAGAGTCTACGGAAGAGACTGCTATCATTATTTCAAAAGCTCAACCTCCCCATATACTTTAAGCCAGAATTGTTATCATGTTACTATAGTAAACCTGCTCTCTAGTGGTGTTAAAAAAATACAAAAATTTTTGTACCCAGGAGGCAAAAAAGAGTATGAGTTCTTTGGCTAAGAAACAACAATTTATAGCAAAAAGTGTTTAAAATATTTTAGCTAAACACAAAATAATGTTAAAAACTAAAATAAAAAGTACTCGCTTAAAGAAAAATAATACAGTTTAATCCTTATTTTATGTATTTATACAATATTGAAATGTCTACTGTATGTGCATTGAATTTATATAAGATTGCAATACATTTGAACTTGTAAAATTTTAAACTAAACACTTGAATTTTTACTTAACTTTGTGTGTGTCGGTTTTTTCGATTTCTCTCCTTAATTTATAAATCCCAGCAAAATATTGGTAATGACACCTCATTACTCTCAGCATTTCTAATAATGATATACTATTACATTTTGCATTATTTTATAATATAAAATAATGGTTTCCAAATAAAGGCCTATTCTAGTCATTGTTTTCAAATATAAAATAATGATTTACTCGTAATAGTTTAAACAAATACTTTTTACACAGTTAAATTTTATACATTCTGTATAAATGTGTTTTGTATTTAAATTTTTTAGACGAGTCCCAAAATTAACCACCAGAAAAAAACTTAAAATTTTCTGAATGCATTTTCTTAAGCCAATAGTATTTATGTAACTCCTTATTTTTAAGAATTAAGTAAGCAATCGGATAACCACTTATAATTCAACTTTTCGTAAGCATGTGTGTAACTACTTATTATTCAAATTACCATAACTACTTACTTTTAATTTTTTCGTAAGCGAGCGGGTAAACGTGACTACTTATAAAAACGACCATGCCAAATAATGAGTTTAGAAGAAACAAAATAAGTTGTGCGAAATTATGAATTTCTATTATATAACCACTTATTTGGTAATAAAAGATTTTACTGGGATATTCTAGCTAAAAGCGGAAAATACAATTTTAGGAGGAATTCCTGCAAATCTAAATTCAAACTTTTTTTTTTTTTAAGAGAAGAAACACTTCGGAAATTCTTCCTATTAATTAACGTGTTGCTTTCTTTAGAAAGGGTATAGAGGAGAGGTGAAAAGTGGTGAAAATTGAAGTACTTCAAATATGGTAACACAGTAATTGCGCGAGTTGTTGAATCCTAGAACAGTTGTTGCGCGCCATCTGATATAGATTTGGCGAACTTTATTGAAGCTTTTTAGTTCATATCCCTGTTATGTAATTTAATTCGTTTGGGAGAACACTGAAGGAGGAGGTATTAATAAATATTATCCTTGTATTAATATTGTGATCTCAGAAATAGTTTAGTTTTAATAAGAAAGTTTACCTATTCATTAAAATAAAAACGTAATAGTGTACAAACGTGATTTTTTAAAGATCAAATAATAGCAACATAATAAAATATTTATCAAAAAGATAAGAAAAAAAAATTTATTGCAAAAACAAAGTGAATTTTATATATATATGTAAGTTAAAAATATATTTATGTTTTACAATATGCGATTTTTAATAAGAATAAACAATAAGAATTTCTTTTGAATACAAAGAGAACCAAATATATGCATAAAGCAAAAATACTTTTACAATGCTTATTTAGAAACTTTGATGAGATTTTACAATAACCATGATATTTTATTCATTACTCGTAAAAACCAAAGAAACCAATTTAAAAAAAAAAATTCTTCCAAGTGAGACCTTTTGTAATTACTTTAGTGGAATTGTAAACTTGGTTTAACAGTATTATCTTTGAACTACATACCCCCAGTCTAGATTAGCAATAAATATCTTAGCAATAAGTTAAGTACGTCGGCAGAATAACGGCATAAAATTGATTATTGCCGAGCTTATGTTAAGGGTATGAGAATACGTAATTATATTAACTCATAATTTGCAATAATTCAATGAAGAAGGTTATGCGACACTTGTAAAAATCCAAAATCGATAAATTTTTTTGTTTTTTATTTATAATTAGTTGAATTGTATTTAATCCTTCTTAATTTAATTAGTTTTTTATTGTTTTTCTTGCTTTATTTTCTCTTTTTTATAAATGTCAAACTAAAATGTCATCTGAGTTTGACATTTCATATCAGCAATATGTCGGCAATAATTGTTAACGAATCTTCGTTTCAATAACTGTTGTCAAGTAAAATCTTAAAAAAGTTCTGTTGAAAATAGAAATTTTCTATTTATACCCTACACCACTATGTGGTCAGGGTATTATAAGTTTGTGCTGATGTTTGTAACACCAAAAAATATTGGTCGTAGACCCACCTTATAGTATACCGATCGGTTCAGAATTTTTTTTTATTTCGATTTAACGATGTCCGTCTGTCCGTCCGTCCGTCCGTCCGTCCGTCTGTCTGTCTGTCCATGCAATCTTGTGCGCACTCTACAGGTCGCACCTATTAAGATATTTTGATGAAATTTGGTACGCAGACCTATGTTGGCCCAAGGACGAACAAGTTTAATTTTTTTGAACATCGGTCCATGTTTAGACCTAGTGCCCATATAAGGGTCCTACCAAAATTATATTGTTTATACGCTGCAGGTCGTAAATATTAAGATATTTTGACGAAATTCGGTACACAGACCTATGTTAGCCCAATAACGCAGCCCATTGATTTTGGTGAACATCGGTCCATGTTTAGACCTAGTGCCCATATAAGGGTCCTACCAAAATTATACTGTTTATACGCTGCAGGTCGTAAATATTAAGATATTTTGATGAAATTTGGTACACAGACCTATATTGGCCCAATAACGCAGCCTATTGATTTTGGTGAACATCGGTCCATGTTTAGACCTAGTGCCCATATCAGGGTCCTACCAAAATTATACTGTTTATACGCTGCAGGTCGTAAATATTAAGATATTTTGATGAAATTTGGTACACAGACCTACATTGGCCCAATAACGCAGCCTATTGATTTTGGTGAACATCGGTCCATGTTTAGACCTAGAGCCCATATAAGGGTCCTACCAAAATTATAATGTTTATACGCTGCAGGTCGCAAATATTAAGATATTTTGATGAAATTTGGTACACAGACCTATATTGGCCCAATAACGCAGCCTATTGATTTTGGTGAACATCGGTCTATGTTTAGACCTAGTGCCCATATAAGGGTCCTACCAAAATTATACTGTTTATACGCTGCAGGTCGCAAATATTATGATATTTTGATGAAATTTGGTACATAGACCTATGTTGGCCCAAGGACGAAGCCTATTGATTTTGGTGAACATCGGTCCATGTTTAGAACTAGTGCCCTTAAGGGTCCCCCCCAAAATTGGCTTGGTTACAAACTGCAGGTCGCAAATATTAAGATATTTTAATGAAATTTGGTGCGCTGACTCACATTATAGAAAATTTTGACATAAGCCCCATTTTAACCCATTCGAATTTCGGATCCAAACAATACACCAAACTGGTGTAGGGTATTGTATAGTCGGCATGCCCGACTTTAACCCTTTTACTCGTTTTACTTGACATTTAATTCTATGCACAAGAAAAAGATAACAAATACATTACCCGAGTAAAAATAGTTATATAGGAAATTATATAATTTAATATGAATTAATATGTTTATATATAGTCAAGTGTAACACTATATCTTTGCGGATATAATTATGTATAGCTTTGAGTTTTTCAAAAATTTCTTATATGATGTCATATATAGATCAGTATAAATATACATGTCCCCATATATTTTTATATGTGCTATATCTATTTACATATGCTATGACAATTTTAATACATCGTCATATATAATTAAAAATGGCTTTATCGGAACATATAAAAAGTTTTATATAGCTCAATGTTAAATTTTTTTCTAAGTTGTTTTAGATATGTTTAAGTATAGCGCAATGTAAAAAAAATTCTATGTTTTTTTGAGATATATTTATGTATGATTTCAAAATATAAAAGGCGTACTCATTATAACTCCTAAATTCCTTGTAAACCTTGTATAAATACAAGCCATATTTTTATGTATGGAATTTGAAATTAAACTCATAAACATACCAGGTTTACACAGTTTACGGGTAGAATACAAGTTTATATGAGAAGGCTTGGTTACAATTATGTACAACTTCTTCTAAATTTTTATTTAAATTTTTAATTCTTAACTTAAGGGTGTTATTTTTCAGTACTTTTTAATAGTTTTTGTTTTGATCTTGAAGTATGAAGCGTTATATAATTATCTCTTTCTATATCAAATTAGATATAATTATATCGGGTCAAAATCCGGATAAGATTCTATATGATTCAATATATTTAGATCTTATCCGATATAATTTTATCCACCATTTTTCGGATCATAGCATATCTCCAATTATATTAAATAAGATATCATTACATATAACATCATATTATTTTTTTTACCCGGGTTATTTTTATTTTTTATACTCTTTTTATACATTATGAGAATGATACGTTACTTTTTTTACGATACTTCCAAACTAATTTGGGCTTTAGTTGTTTTTATAACCAGCCAATTACGTGCGACTACTTTTTTTATATTAGACCAACACTCAGGGGATGCCCCCTACTAACGCAGTGCATTGTGTTGGTATTAGGAAAATAGGTTATGGGGAGGAGAAAAGAGGGAGTAGTGTTTGTCGAAGAGCAGAGTTTCAGCACCAGTGCGGGTATACCATCCGGCCCCGATGACTTATTTACGTTGAGGTCAGCAAGAACCCTTTTAACTGCTCGAGCTCGGAATAATATCCCTACGGGAAATTTTAACAAACTGTCACCAAACTGGCCCCTTTATATGAAATAGACTGGTCACTTTTACATGGCGTTGTCATAGGAGGGGGAAATTGACCCCTTGTGACATGTCACAAGACAAATCCCAGGACAGGTCCCTGAACTTTGTTTTTTATGAGAGTTCAGTAACCTGTCCTAGGATTTGTCTTGTGACATGTCACAAGGGGTCAATTTCCCCCTCCTATGACAACGCCATGTAAAAGTGACCAGTCTATTTCATATAAAGGGGCCAGTTCGGTGACAGTTTGTTAAAATTTCCCGTAGGGATAATATATAATAATAATAATAATAATATAATAATAATATGTCTAAGAAGACATAGTACTGAATACTCTTTCAAGTTCTGGCAGTGGTTGATTGCTTTCCGGCAGGAATGAATTACCTGCAAACATCTCAGCTATAAAGTTAGCCTTATCAACCGGTTCAGTGAAGATTTGATCATTCTTTATAAGAGTTGGGATAACTAAACTAGCATTATCCTTTACTTTTTTAACGAATGACCAAAAGCTCTTGCTACCCCGAGGAGCAGAACGAACTTTAGTACGAAGACGTTTTTCGTAAAGAAACTTTTCAAGACTAAGTACTTTGGAACACTCATATCTCGCCCGATTTCGAAGCAGATCAGTATTGGCGTTCTTATTATTCCGCCAATTTTTGAACGCTAACTCTCTGGATCTGAATGAGTTTCTGCAAGTCTGATTAAACCGACATTTATATTTTGGTTTAACCGAAATTTGATTCGAAGGAATGAAAGATTTCTTTCCAAGCAATATAACCAGTTCGACCACTTATTTAATTCTTATACTTATTTAATTTCAAAAATAATGTGGCATTGGTAACTAGCTATTTTTTAGTTCCTAACAAATATATCGTCGGCTTGCCTGAAAGTAGTGCTATGTGTTTTAATAGCTTTTCAGAAGAGCGGACAAACTGAATTATATTATCCTTTTAATCCGTACAGTAATTTTTGTCTAGCAACCAGTCTTTTTTATTTGTTTTGTTTGAGAAATATATGTGACAGCGCATAGAGAAAGGGACCTGAGGGTAAAAAAATCAATTTTTTTTGTTTTATGGTACACCAAAGATACACGTATTTAAATCTTTAAAATGGCTCTCCTGAACAAAACCCTTTTTTACCCTTAGGTTCCTTTCTATTTTGCATGTCACATATGTAAAACTTGAATTTTTTCATGAATTGCAGTGGCAAATAATGAAATGAAGTGGCTATTAGACAAGTTTCCACCATATATCCAAACCAAAAAAAAAAAAAAAAAAACTAAATAAAAATACTACTTTTTTTAAAGTAATTGATGGTATGATGTACCAAAATAACTCTATGGAATTTTACCAATTAATGTAATTTAAATTTTAAAAACTGAAAGTGATTTTAATAACAATTTTCAATTACATTTAGAATTAGAAAATGTTTTTTTTTTTTGTTAAAATTTTGAAAAAACATGGGATTGGCTTAGTGAAGCATAAAAGGAGTACGTCTTGTTGCGCTGATCCCTAACTTGCGCTTTTTTCATTATTTATTTTCCCAATAAAATATAATTGCAATTGTTATTTTTGCAACTACAATTAAAAATATATAAGTTAACACAGAAAACATTTAAAACTCCAAAAATATAAAAACAATTCACACGTTAACAAAGCTGACGTTGCGTCTACAATTACAACACATTCCAACAGCAACGTAGCTTTGTTCCCATTGATATTGCTGACTATGCGTCTGGCCAATACACAAGCCAACATTAAGCTGACGATTGTGTCTACAATTACAAAGTTGTTCCCATTGAAATTGCTGACCGGCGAATACACAAACAACATGAAGAGGTGGCGTGATCGGCTGACTGTTAGGGTAATTTAAGTTAAAATTAAAATTAATAAGATCACTTGTATTTTTACCATAAACCAATAAAGAACGTTGTGTTGTTCTAACGGACACACAACAAAATAATTTTTTTAAAAAATTCTGATAATAAGAATTTAATTGGCGCCCGAGCAGGGACCCTTCGGAAAAGGTCCCCCGGTATAAGAAAAGTAGAAATCAAGTCAAGCCTTGACGTGGTCCCGCAGTAGTCCTTAAAAAAGAAAAGGACAAACCGGTTTTGCGTACGCAAACGCCCGTTAAGCCCGATAACTCGGAATCCTAAACTAAGTGAACTTAATAAAAAAAAAAATAAAGTAAAATCGTGAACGTGAAAAACGAAAAAAACAAAATTTTATATATAAAGGAAAGATACGTGTAAAAATAATAAATAAAAGAATATAGTAATAAAAAAGTTAAATTAAACATAAAAAAACAAAATTTTCATAAAATTTTTTTTTTTTTTTAAAAAATAAATTAAAACGATAGAATAAAATAGTGTAAACACTTCAAAAGAACATTGAAGCAAATTAAAATCATTAATAAAAAATTTTTTATTAAACACAAAAAAGAAAAATAAAAAATAAATTTTTCATAAAATTTTTTTTATAAATTAAGACGAAAGAACAAAATAGTGTAAACCCTTCAAAGGAACATTGAGGCAAACTAAAATCATTAAGAAGAATTTCAAATTTTTGAACATTTAAGTGTGAAAGAAACCAAAGTAAAGTGAAAATTTCTAAAAGGAGCAGTGAAATAAGACAATTCCAACATCAGCTCCCAACATCAACATTCAATTCAACATCTGTATGCAACACTCAACACAACATCTGTATCAACACCAGCTGTCAAAACCCACAAGGATGCTGACAACATTTTTAGCGTAAGAATCCTTATTTTTACTTTAAATTATAATATTTTTTCTAAACTCGAAATTTTATTTTTTGACTTATTAATCATAAGAAATTGCCTGAAATTTTATCGGTTTTTCTTGAGTTTTCATTTTTCAAAAGTTTGGCTATTGTCAGATTGACTATCGATTTTCCTTGAGTTCTCATTTTTCAAAAGTTTAATTGTTGTTAGATTGCCTATCGGTTTTTCTTGAGTTTTCATTTTTCAAAAGCTTGGTTATTGTTAGATTGACTATTCAATCATATGTTCTCTGGTATTCAGAATCTTGTAGAACAACCCTTAAGAGTGAGATCCGTCCCTATCAGTTACCATGCCAGATGAAACCATAGAACAGTTAACCGAAAGGTTGGGCAGAAGTCTCACAGTGACACAACCGGGTGGTGGAACAGCCGCTACAGGGGTCTTGACCACGATTCAGAGGGAGCAAATCGCTTCAATGATAAAGGAGGCCCTTAGGCCACCCACCGATCTTTTATCGGAAGAGGGGGCGGACCATCCTATAGTTTTGAATACAACTAGATTAGAGGAACTGGATAAGGTTCCTGATATAGTAAAATCTCTAAGAGAATTCTCCGGCAAACAAGGGGAATTCAATTCTTGGAGGAAATCCGTTGATAGAGTCTTAGGACTATACGAATCTGTGAAGGGGACTGGGCGATACTATGCAATCTTGCATACTATTCGCACAAAAGTTACTGGGGAAGCAGACGCAGCCTTAGAGTCATACAGGACTCCTCTGGATTGGCCCAGAATTAAGAAGTGCCTCATGATGCACTACTCTGACAAACGTGACATAGGCACGTTGGAGTACCAGATGACTAGTCTGTGTCAGGGAAATAGGACGATAACGGAGTTCTACCAAACCGTGTACCAACACCTGTCGCTAATCCTTGATAAGGTTTCTTGTTTAGATTTGGGGGAAAGCAGCCTCCACACAATGACGAATACTTACCGTGAGAAGGCATTAGATACCTTCATTAGAGGTCTCAACGGAGATCTCCCGAGATTATTAAGTATCCGTGAACCGAACTCCTTGCCCCAGGCATTACACATTTGTCTTAAGCTAGACAATATGACATTCAGAGCGAATTATGCTAATGGCCGAATACCCAGGGCAAATGGGTATAGGGATGGAATTGGCACAACAAGGTCACCTCTGGGGAATGGGAAATTTTATTCTGAACTTGCTCATGCCGGTGGAGTGATGTCTAACAGACCACCACTACCGCCTCGTTATAATAATAATCCAAATTTCAAACCGAATTATCATTACCAGAACGCGAGTCCTACTGTCTATCAAAATTTGGGACCGAGACCCCAGTTTGAGCAGGGTAGGCCTCCGAATCAACAGACTCAGACACAATACTGGAACCGAACCCCTAATATTCAAGGACAAACTAGAGTAGAGCCAATGGATATAGACCAATCGATTCAAACACGACAAGTCAATTATACCAATAGACCGCAGGATAACATGCCTTTTAAAAGACAAACAACGGCATCTATCCAAGGTCCAGTTAACAAGTTGCAGAGGAACTTTCATATAAATACTAACTATATGCCAGAGGAACTATTTGATTACGGATATCCACCAGAGGGAAGCGAGGTAGATCAGCGGCCGGAAAACGAAGAACCTGATGATGTTCAGGAAAACTTCCAACATATTCCCAAAGAAGTAGCTGCACTCGAAAATGAAGAGAACCCACTTGAGGAGATTCAATATGAAGCCAATTTTTTAGATTAAATTGTTCCTCGTTACCATACTTTAAACTAAAAACGAGGAACGGACAAATATTAAGATTTCTTTTAGATACGGGCAGCAATAAGAATTATATAAAATCTAATTTAACTACGAATCACATACCTAACATAAAAAAATTCAGCGCAAAATCAGTCGCAGGGAACCTGGAAATAACTCATCACACCTTTTTAAATATGTTTGGTATCAATGACATCCCCATCAAATTTTTCATTCTACCGGAGCTTAAGTCCTTCGATGGAATACTGGGTCACGATAGTCTTAAGGAATTATCGGCTGTCATCTATACCTCGGAGAATTACTTTACAATCAAGGGAGGAAGAAAGATTCTTTTATACCAATGTATTTCTCAGGATGTTAACAACATCGAGATCAGGACAGACCATCTGTCGGAGAATCATAGGAAAGGTTTGGAAAAGATTGTAGACCATCATAAGAGTTTATTTGCAGATCCAGATGAAAGACTTACTTACACAACGGAAGTAATAGGGGACATTCGTACTTCAACTAATACCCCAACCTATTCTAGGAATTACCCTTACCCTATGGCATTGAAGGGAGTAGTTGAGGAGGAAATCGGCAAATTGCTAAAGGATGGAATTATAAGGCCATCACGTTCTCCATATAACTCGCCAATTTGGGTAGTACCCAAAAAACAGGATGCATCAGGAAAGGAAAAGTATAGGGTTGTTGTAGATTTCAGGAAACTTAACACTATAACGATTCCGGATAAGTACCCTATACCTGATATAAATGACGTGCTTTCGCATCTGGGGGGAAACAAATACTTCACGGTTATTGACTTAAAGAGTGGGTTCCATCAAATACCCCTAAAAAAGGAAGATGTTGAGAAAACAGCTTTCTCAGTTAATAATGGGAAGTACGAATTTTTGCGATTACCTTTTGGGTTAAAAAATGCCCCTTCTATATTCCAACGCGCACTTGATGATATTCTTAGAGAACACATCGGGAAGATGTGTTATGTCTATATTGATGACATCATAATTTTCAGTAAAGATGAGGAATCTCATTTTAGATATCTAGATGCCATCTTTAAAACATTGGATAATGCAAACATGAAGGTACAATTAGATAAGTGCGAATTTTTCAAGGAGGAGGTTGAATTTCTCGGATTTATTGTTTCTCGTGACGGAATTAAAGCGAACCCGAAAAAAGTGGATGCAATTGTAGAATTCCCTTATCCAAGGAACGTAAAGGAACTCCGATTCTTTCTTGGCCTTTCAGGATACTATAGGAGGTTTATTAAAGGTTATGCGGATATCGCCAAACCATTGACCAAACTCTTACGGGGAGATGGGGGCATGATATCTAAATCAGAATCGAGTAGGAGAATGATAATACTCGACGAAGAAGCCAAGCAATCTTTTGATGAGCTGAAAAACGCGTTAGTATCACAGGAAGTAATACTGTCTTATCCCGATTTTGAGAAAGAATTCCAGCTAACCACTGACGCATCTAATGTTGCGTTAGGAGCTGTATTAAGCCAAGACGACAGGCCAATATCTTTTATCTCGAGAACGCTTACCGGAACAGAAGAAAATTATGCAGCAAATGAAAAAGAGATGCTTGCAATAATTTGGGCGTTAAATTCGTTGAGAAACTATCTCTACGGTTCTAGAAAGGTAACTATTTATACTGACCATCAACCACTTACTTATGCCCTTAGCAGCCGTAATAACAACACAAAGATGAAAAGATGGAAGTGCATACTTGAGGAGTATAATTACGAATTGAAGTATAAACCCGGTAAGACGAACGTAGTGGCCGACGCTTTGTCTAGGAATCAGTCAGGAGTAAATGTTCTTCAAGACAATTTGGATTCATCGACCATGACTCAACACAGTGCAGAAAGTTCTTCGCAGGGCTTAATACACAGTGTGGAGACCCCTATAAATGTATTTAAAAATCAATTATTTATTAGTATTGATAATATGCCTTCATATCAATTCAGGATTATTTTCCCAGGATTTCACAGACATTTAATTGTGGAAACCAGTTACGACGAACAGAAACTTATAGATATTCTCAAAAGGTATCTTAATCCATCTGTGATAAATGGAATTAAAGCTCCCGAGCCTATAATGGGAAAGATTCAAACAGTATACCAGGGTAATTTTTCAAATTATAAATGCAGATTTACACAAATAGTGGTTGAGGACATAACATCGGAAAGCGACCAGGAAAACATAATAATCGAGGAACACAATAGGGCTCATCGCAATGAGAAAGAAAACAAATTGCAGATTCTAGAAAAGTATTACTTCCCAGGAATGAATGGAAAAGTTAGGAGAATCATAAAATTATGCTCCACATGTAAGAAAAACAAATATGAACGACACCCAAATGCTCCGGTACTTAAAGAGACTCCAATTCCAACATATCCAGGCCACACCATCCATATCGACATATTTTCCACGGACAAGAAATTAATATTAACGTCAATTGATAAATTCTCTAAATATGTACAAGTCAGAAAACTACAGAGCAGATCTACCGAAAATATTAGGAGGCCTCTAAGAGAACTCCTGCTTTTTTATGGAGTGCCAAAGAACGTCGTCATGGACAATGAACCTTCATTAAACTCTGCATCGATCATGTTTATGATGAAGGACGACTTAAAAATTAATGTTTTTACTACACCTTCTTATAGGAGCGAATCAAACGGGCAGAAGAACGATTTCACTCCACACTAGCGGAATTAATGAGGTGTCTAAAGGAAGATGGAACATCGAGGGATTTTGACGAATTGCTGGAAAGATCAGTAAATGAGTATAATCACACAATTCATTCTACTACTAGGAAAAGGCCTGTAGATCTTTATTTTGGACGCACGGTCGAGTTTTCCCCACAGGATTATGAGAAAACAAGACTGTCAAACATCGAAAGACTGAAACGGAAACAGGAAAAGGATCTTGCTTACCATAACAGGAAAAAATTACCTACTAAGAATTATGTGCCTGGTCAACTGGTATATGTGAGGAACAACAAAAGATTGGGCACGAAATTGAGTAATCGCTTTAAGGGCGAAATAGTGAAGGAAAACAGGGATACAACAATTGTCACGAATAGTGGCCGTGTGATCCATAAGAGTCACATTAGGAATTAGAGATTCTCCTCTTTTTCTTCGGACTACTGTACCCCTGAGAACGAACTGAGCTTAAACACTACTAATTTTTTTTTCAGGATACTTCTAACCTTCAGGTCTGTTATGGGTGAGTTTCAGATAATGGATTATTCCAATTCGAGATTGGTCGTTGTAAACACCGGCCCGGTGAAAATTCAAACAGGTGTCTTTAGATTGATTCACACGATTGACTTGGGACAATATGAGGAATTGGTGCAGAAACTTGAGGATGGAATTCACATGTATAACGACACTGACAACTCGATTCTACCCTACCTATCGTACACCATATCCCAAATGAAATCCAGTCTAACCAGACTTCGATCCAGGACAAGGACAAGGCGATCACTTGACTTTATTGGAAGTGCGTGGAAGTGGTTGGCCGGTAATCCCGATCATTCTGATTTTGAAATTATAGAGAACAAAATTAATAATGTTTTGCAAAATAATAATAACCAAGTTATAATTAATCAAATGGCACTGGATAAAGTGAACAAATTATCAATCATGACGAATAATATTTCAAAATTGTTAGAGAGTAAAATTCAAGAAAAGCCTTTAATAGATTTTAAATATAAGTTACAGATTGTTAAGGAAGAACTATCTAACATTGAGTACGCAATTCATTGGGCGAAATCAAATATTGTAAATTCTTTTATTTTTTCAAATTCTGAAATTGAAATTCTAAGAAATATTTTTAATAATGATAATATTCCATTTGGGAACATAGATGAATTGTTAAATTTTTCCAAAATTAAAGTAGCTTCAAATGATAGAGAAATAATTTATATTGTAAATATCCCAATAACGAATAAACAGAATTGCGAAAACCTTTTAATTAGACCTGTAAAAAGTAAGAACGTAGTGATTAAGACAAATTTCAAAAATATCTTAAAATGTTATGGTAAAATATATGGAATTAAAAATGAATGTAAAAATTACAATAAGCTCAGTATTTGCGAAAAAGAAAATACCATAGATCTAAGTGAATCTGAGTGCATCCCTAATTTGCTGAAGAGTAAGCCATCACGGTGCGTAACAACTAACGACGAACATGTGCCTCTTGTCGAAAAAATTGACGAAAGTATGATACTACTGAACCAGTTCGCAGGAAATATATCAATCGATAATTCAACAACTGTGCTAAACGGAACCTTTTTGATTCATCATCTAAATTCTACAATACGGATATGTAACCAAACATATTCAACAACCCAAGTTACCTTTACTAAGCCATTACCTGCATTGTTCCAGCCGGTTAATGTGAATTTTCAAGAACAAGTTATAACCTTGGAAAGGATGGAAGCTTTAAATGTTAACAATTCCCACTTTATACAACAGCTACAAATTGAAAACAAAGTTAATTTGTCCATTAATATTGCGCTAATATTAGCCGTGTTAATACTGATCATTATTATCTCGATCATAAGGCGAAATCGTAATAATGCAATCAAGGAACATAAAGTTTCTGAAACCGACAAGAAAACACAAACTCCTCAAGAAGAGGTAAAGACAACAGAGGACAATGTTTGCCTGAACCAGATAGAACATTTATCATCGCCAACAGGAGGTTTAGGAAAAAGTAAAATTCACAACTTACCATTTTTTTGAAAAATTATCATACGAGGACGTATGATCTTAGAAGGGGAGGAGTTAACACAGAAAACATTTAAAACTCCAAAAATATAAAAACAATTCACACGTTAACAAAGCTGACGTTGCGTCTACAATTACAACACATTCCAACAGCAACGTAGCTTTGTTCCCATTGATATTGCTGACTATGCGTCTGGCCAATACACAAGCCAACATTAAGCTGACGATTGTGTCTACAATTACAAAGTTGTTCCCATTGAAATTGCTGACCGGCGAATACACAAACAACATGAAGAGGTGGCGTGATCGGCTGACTGTTAGGGTAATTTAAGTTAAAATTAAAATTAATAAGATCACTTGTATTTTTACCATAAACCAATAAAGAACGTTGTGTTGTTCTAACGGACACACAACAAAATAATTTTTTTAAAAAATTCTGATAATAAGAATTTAATTTATATATGTGATTGTAATTGGGTTTTTCGAATTAAAATTACTTACATGTAATTGTGTAATTACGTGTCTAATTAGTTACGAAATATAATAATTAATTTTGTATATTGGATATTTTGGCAGCTGCGATAATATTCCCTATATATTTATTTAAATTTCTCTTTCTTCACGATTTCGCTAATAAATAACCTAAAAAGATATTTCATTAAAATTATGACTTTTGTATATTTAGTTAGAATATTGTTCTACCTCAAGTCCAAATTCTAATATGATATTGTCATATTAGATTTTATTTGTTGTTTCAAGAAAGGTTTATCATTTTCATGATAGAAAATACAATTGTTTCGTAGACAGCACCCCAACTCTTCCGTTGTCTGGAATAAGAAAATGATAGCATTATTACACAAACCGAGACATTACATAAGGTACAAAAATCAACAGGACGAGAATTTTATAATTTCGTATATGAACTGTCTGATTTGATAAAACCAGCTATAAATCAACTCCTTTTTGAAAGAAAATTATCAACCTTTTTTGAAACAACAAATACTTAAAATCTAATATGACAATATCATATTAGAATTTGGACTTGAGGTAGAACAATATATGAAAAAGAGGCTTTTCGCTAAAAGTTGAATTTACGGATATTTTAAAAAGTAATTTTGAAATTTTGTGTTCATATTCATGATGTTTATCATAAAATCTATCAGAATTGATATGCCGCATGTCCGATACATTTTTGGTGATGAACTGTGCCGGCCCGGCTCCAGGATTCGCTCAGGGGGGAGAGCTAACCATTTTTTTTATATCATATACTTAAACGAACATGTCAGTATAAAAATCTATCAAACCGGTTTCAAATCGATTTGACTAAAATTTTTGGTTGAAAGACTGATTTAAGCAAAGATTTTAGTTATCTTCATTTAACACAATACTAAAAATCATTAGTAGTTTAACTAATTTTGAGTGTTAATTTTCAAAATTATTTATAACTAATTTTTAAGAACGCATTCGTTAAATTTTACAAATTTTATTCTTAAAATATAATATTTTCATGTTACTGTTATTACCAGGTAGATGGCGCCACCAGTGTATCCGAAGTTTTAAAGATAACACTATTTCGTTTCCTCCCGATTTTTTAAAATGGCCCCTATCTCGAAAGCTAAGAGATATATAGCAAAATTGATGAAAATTTCGACTACCCCTAACCGCATAATACTCCAGCAAAAGGGGGTATCGCTATCCAAAAATAGACCTTGGCGGGGCCTTGGACTCTCGGAAATTTTTTATAAAAATGTTCCATTTCATAAAATGGCCCATATCTCGAAAACTAAGCGAGATAGAGCAAAACGGACAAAATGTTTGCTCCAATGGAGTGTCCCTATATGCCCTCACATGATATGGGCTAAGCACGGGGAAGGTCCCGAGACCCTAAATTTGTATGAAGTCTACGACTCAGTATAATTACAGATAAAACTGTAGTTTCACAAATTTTTTACTTAAATTTAGATTTGTTAAATTTAACAAGAGAATTTGTTAAAATCAACTAATTTTATTTTAAGCCAAAAAATAAGAATAAATTTTGTTAAAGTAACAAATTTTTCTGCCGAGCCAACAGACGTATTATTTTGAGTGTACGGTTATCATATCTATAGATATTTTATGAACTGGAAGCAGGTTTTAATACATGTTTTAGCATAGGTTTGCTAAGTTGTTCCAAAAAGTACCAAACAGGGTGTTCAGGAAAATCTGCTCAACCCTATTTTGACATTTGTTGAATGTTTAGCTAGTTTTTTGTCACTAAAAATCTGCTTGATTTGTTTGGTCCTCTATCTTCGTTAACGATTTTATCAATATAGCTTCCAACTTAAGATAACTGTCGGTTGAGTTAATGTAAAGCTTATTCTATAATTTTTTAAAAGAACAAAAAAAATTAATCGGTTTGTTCGTTTACTCGAATTTCTTACGACTTTTACTACAATTGAAAAGTTTTGTTTACTTTTTGTGTTGAATTTTTCCAGCTGTAGTAAAAGTAGTAACTTGTAGTAAGTAAACGAACAAGCTTAATATGAGTTTTAGTTGTTTTGAAAATGTAAGAGTTAACCAAAATATTGTTAAAATAAACTTAGAAAAATTTCCTATTGTAATAAGTTAACCAGGGGTATGGCATCACCAAAAAAATAAATTCAAAGATGTCAAATATAAAGATATAACAAAAGTTGCCAATATTATACACCAGATGGCAGGCATTTCCAAATAACGCTAACGAGTCCTATTGAATAACGCTTATGAGTACTACCGGAAGTCGTTATTAAAATAATTTGACAAGAGAAAAATAAACACCCTACACTATAAATTTAGTTAATATACATTTTATTTATCGGTTTGCAACATTAAAATTTATGCATTAAACACATAGACGACTGATTTTATTCCTCCGTTTGCAACATTAAAATTTAAATATGAAAACAAAATAGTCGCACAAACTAATTAACATTTTGTAAAACAAAGTAACTGAATATCAATTTTTTTACAAAACAGGATTTCCAGTTTTTTTTTGAATTCAATATAGAAAAAACTATTTGCTTTTGCATTTAAATAAAATTCAGAATCCCACCGACCGGTTTCGGCAAAAACCCTATATTTGGCAACTTTTCGGAAAAATTGTGGCCAAATGCCGAAACATTTAAAATTGTTTTAAATATAATTTAGAGAAAAATACTAGCGGTAAATCAGAAACACATCTACAAAAACTAGATTGTGAATGATTTCTGCTATTTGGAGCTTATCATATCTGTTTTCTTCCCTCATCTAGAAGTGGCTTAACATAACGTCTTTTGTTAATTTTATTTTCATAATAAATAGAATTGATCTCATTTAAAATTTAAGATCTTATTTTCAGTTTTTTTTCTAATTACGTAATTTTAAGGAAAATATTAACAAAAACTTTCGGTTTCTTCCGAATAAAGCGAATATTCGGTTTTGTTTTTGGTACTGACAAAAGCCAGATTTCAGTCGGGATTTAAAAATTACACTGAAATAGTAATTAGAATATTATCAGGCATGTTATAGGTTTTTCGGAATAGATTTGATTTTGCAATTTCACTTTCGCGATCTTTTTTATAAAACAGTTCAAAACAATTTTTTCTTTCGGAATTTGAGGTTTAAGTTGTTATAGACAATTTTGTGTTGAAAAGAGTTTTTTTTTTAAATATCGACTATGCTACGGGCTTTATAGTGGTAATTAGAATGTTAAAAGCTTCTCAAGAAGAAGTAAAACAAAAAAATCCTTTTCTTTTGACTTTCGGAAACCAAAGTGGAATTGATATTTAGAGTAGCTTTAACTCACAAAAAGTATTTAAAGTGCTTTGTATATACATATACCCTAAAATGTCTTTAACTATTTGACTTAAAATAATATATACCCGAGTAAAAATAGTTACATAGGAAATTATATAATTTAATATGGACTAATATGTTTATATATAGTCAAGTGTAACACTATATCTTTGCGGATATAATTATGTATAGCTTTGAGTTTTTAAAAAATTTCTTATATGATGTCATATATAGATCAGTATAAATATACATGTCCCCATATATATTTATATTGACGATGTATTAAAATTGTCATAGCATATGTAAATAGATATGGCACATATAAATATATATGGGGACATGTATATTTATACTGATCTATATAGCGCAATGTAAATAATGTAAATAAAATTCTATGTTTTTTTGAGATATATTTATGTATGATTTCAAAATATAAAAGGCGTACTCATTATAACTCCTAAATTCCTTGTAAACCTTGTATAAATACAAGCCATATTTTTATGTATGTAATTTGACATTAAACTCATAAACATACCAGGTTTACACAGTTTACGGGTAGAATACAAGTTTATATGAGAAGGATTGGTTACAATTACGTACAACTTCTTCTAAATTTTTAATTAAAATTTTTAATTCTTAGCTTGAGGGTGTTATTTTTCAGTACTTTTTAATAGTTTTTGTTTTGATCTTGAAGTATGAAGCGTTATAAAATTATGTCTTTCTACATCAAATTAGATATAATTATATCGGGTCAAAATCCGGATAAGAGTCTATATGATTCAATATATTTAGATCTTATCCGATATAATTTTATCCACCATTTTTCGGATCATAGCATATCTCCAATTATATTAAATAAGAAATCATTACATATAACATCATATTATTTTTTTTACCCGGGTATTAAAAAAACTTTATTGGTATTTTTTTTTCTGAAAAATTAAAAAACTTCACTCTGTTCGGCGATCCTACTTTTCTATCAAAACAAGCAATTGAAACACAAAATTACCACCAACATTTTTTCTTACCTTTTTAGAATTTTAAAGGTAAAAACCATTCCTAACATATAATTGGCTATGATTATCTATTATATTTGGTATAAATATGCAAAAATATCATTTATTTCGGGAGAATCAATTTGCGTTTATTTATTTTAATATTAATATTTTAATATTAATTTTACCAACATAATTCTCCGAGTTCCCCTAATAAAAGCTTTTATGCACTGAGATATTGTTGGATATAAAATTTTTTTTTAATGTGTAATAGTATATAAATGTGAACATTTAGCTGAAACATAAATTCAAATTTCTATCACTACTTTGATAATTTAATTTTTGTTTTTATTTTCACTCCCTATAACAAATCCTAAACACAAACATTTAAAAAATGTTTCAACTGAAATATTTCTAGTTCAACCTAAAGACAAGCCAAACAATGAATGGTGTAGGGTAACATATTTGTTGTGATTTTTTTTATTTCAACAAAAAGAAATTGTTTAATTTTTTACAAATACGTTTTAACACTTGAATGGTTATATATTCTTTTATGGTATAATTATTATTTATCTACACGAATTTTAATTATGTGTTTTATTTATAAAAGTTGCAAAAATACTACAAAAACATGAATATTTTTCAAAATTTAAAATTTTATTTAAATTTTTATTTTTTGTTTTGATTTTGATATTTTGATTAACAGCCATATTTGTTTCGAGAGAATTTTTAAATATAATAACACAAAAATGCAGTGACAATATCGCCATCTGTTGGAAATTTTTGGAAATAAACAGGGATGCATTTTGTTACATCTTTAGGTTAGAGGTCTTTGATAAATTTTAACAAAATCGTTATCACTAGATGGCACTTTGTTAAAAAAATTGACAGTTTTCTTTTTTTATTTAAATTTAAATAATAACAAACAACAAAACAAAAAATTTCTCAAATTTTATTATTTGAAAATATTCCGCACTTGTTTTTTCATTATTTCGAGCAGTTTTCAACAGTTTTTGAGTTTTTAAATATAGGCTCAGCTGATACTAAACTGGTACTAAATAGTTGCTCAGGTAATACTAAATTTCAGCGCCCTCTACCGGTGAGTAGTGTAAGTTTTGATTTCCTATCTCTATAATTAATAGTCTGTGATGTTCACTCTATTAACTAGGAATATAGTGTCATAATTTTGGATGAATTGTGAAAATGCTGAAAATACTTTGTAGTTTAAATTAACTGAAAATGTAATTTAAAATAAAAGAAAAATCACTCGAAACCCGATTTACTAACTTATCATTTAAATCAAAAGAACTTTTCATTTATTTTTAAATGCCCAGTGTAGAAACAGTAATGACATATCATTATTTTTTGGACTACCAGTAATGACAATAATAAAACATATAATAATGAATTACTGATAATGACTTACTTTTATCATTATTTCAAATAGAAAATAATTTTCTAGATTTTTTTGAAAATTTTTTGAAATCTATTTTTAGACTCAATATTTTTTAAACACTGGTAAGGATATGTGTAACCACATATTTTTTGATTTTTTGTATGTTGGCGACTAAGCTTACTTGTGTGCAGGTCAATTATGTTTTTTTCTATTAAATATTATATGTCGATATAGCTCAGATGGTAGAGCTGTTGACTGGCAATCTGTAGACCCAGGTTCGATTCCCGCACCAGCAAATTTTATTTAGAAAAAAAAATACAATAAAAAATATTTTTTTTTTTATATAATTAATTTTTTTAGAAAATCTATTTTTAGACTCATTATTTTTTTCACTACTGGTAAGCACATAGGTAACGATATATTTTTTGATTTTTGTATGCTGGTGTGTGACATCACCATATAAAGGTAATAAGAAATGTAATAACAAAAGTAACTAGTTACCATTACCAAGTATGTAGTTACATCACAACATATCTGGTAATGATTTTCTACACTGGGGCTGTAATTTAAGTGTCATATTTTTATTACTAATAATATTATTTTCAAATCAAAAATCGAATATGGTCATCCCAACTATATTTTTTCTGTGCATGTATCGATTGAGGTACTCACCTATGTTTTTAATTTTACTTAATATAAATATATTGAATAAATGGAATAAGTAATGAAAAGTATCTTTGGTAAAATTATAAAGAAAAACTCCCTGTAATTGTAGATCGCTTTACCAGTGGTCATAAGATGACTTGTATTAAGTTGTTATCTTGACGAAAAATATATTTTTTATAAATTTTCAGTTTAAGTTTTTACTAGGAATACATTATGCCATATGCATATTTAAATATTTAAAAAGCCTAAAGTAAGTAGCAATGCATATTTAAATTTGTATGTATGTAGGAACAAGTGTTAAGGGTGAATTTGACTAATTATAACAAACATAGAACGGCAAAAATTATAACATGCTACTGATTACAATATGGAACAATGATTACGGTAAACATAAGAAACAGAACAGATGTGTTGCTTACATTTCGCTTTAAAGGTGTATATGGCAGTTAAAAGATTAATATTAAATATAGTATTAACTTTATAAAATAAAATCAACTAAATGGTTATAAACAATCTCAAACTCTCAATCTTTATTTTTTTTCTGTTGGCTCAACAGAAAAAATGTTTAAATTTAACAAAATTTATTCCTGGCTCAGAACTGATTTGTTAATTTTAACAATATTTTGTGTTAAATATAATAAATACAAATTTAAGAACAAAATAATTAAAAATATGCCTTTGCAAAGTTAAAAAATCTATTCATGCCATTCAAATTTATGCATATCGAGACATTCCCCGGACCTGTTGGATATTTCACTAATAAAATGTGACATGTCTATTGGGACATATATTCAAAATGTTCGTCCATTTTTCTTAGATTTCAAGATAATTTTCATTTTAAAAATCGGATGGCAAGAAATAGTTCTATTTTAAAAATTTTAAATACAATGGCGGTGCCATCAACGCTATTAGAAAAAGTACTGAAAACTGTTTCTTAAGTGACATATAATTAGTTCTAAAAAAAACCTTATAAAATTACTAGATTTTTTTTGTTAAATATTTGTAAGGCAAGAAAAGTAAAAAAAAAAACTGTAAAATATACAAAATTTATGCATTACTTAATTATTGTAACTGAACATAAATATTTGACCTGCTAAAGTCAGCAAAAATTTTGCCAATATTAAAAGACAAAATTCGAAATTAAAATTTTTTTATTAATTCGAATAAAAATCTATCCTGTTAAAACCAGCAGTCTACAACTTTTTAGCAAATACCAATATTTGTATTGATTTTTACCAGGGTAGACTGTAATTTGCATTCAACTAAATGTAACTTAAATATAACTAAAAATAAAAACTAAACTAAAATTTTGTATTTAAAACAGGTTTTGTACAGTTTTTTGTCTATTCAGTAAAACTTTTTGCTGATTTGAGCAGCGTAAATTGTCAATATCTATTAACTAAAATTTAACTTAAATACAAGTAAAATTTTTCATATATAAGTGTTTTTTTTTGCCGTTCCTTACTTATATCTCTGCATTCAAAAAATTGTTTCCCAAGGTCATTTGAACCAAATTTAAAGAAATTTGGGAATGATTTGGCTCCGAAGAAATTTTAACATCAACCACCCAGTCAGAAAAATACAAACGGGAAAGCGGTGGCAAAGCACCATAACAGGTGGTACAAGTACTGGCAAAAAGTGCTTTTCAGTTCCCAAAATGATAACACCATTAGACAAAAGGACCGGCTGTTCAAAAAGCGCCGGAAAAGCACTGGAGGAACAAAATGTTTAAACGTTGGCAAAACGCTGGCAAAACCAATAAATAGGTGGTCTATAAATATATTTTCCAAAATAAAATTTAAAAAAAGTTCATATGTATTTTTTTTGGTCCTGCCGTGATTTGAACCCAGGCCGTCAGATTGGCAGACGATTTCTCTACCTACTGAGCTAACGAGACATATAATATTTAATGGCTAAACACATAAATGAGTGATAATAGCTGGACAACTACTGGCTGTGCCAAAATGCTAGTACTGGCAAACAATTTTTTGTAACTAGTATGCCAGTGTTGGGTGGGCAAAAAAAAAAGTTGGTCTTGAAGGAGCTTTCCCACAATCAAAAAAATTGATTTTATAAAACAAAAAAAATTTTAAATTAAAAAAAATCCAAAAAAAATGTTTTGCTTGCAACCGGATTTGAACTCGGAACCTTCCGACTACAAACATTTTTTAACGAAGCGTCAGCATTTTTATAAAATCAATGGTTTTCCAGTGAATTGATTTTTGTACGCCTGGTAGCATTGGCTAGGTAGCACTGGATAACCACTGGTTGCAAACCTTGGCATATCACCCTAAGTCAATTCTTTGCCAGTGGTTTTTTATATAAACCACCGAAATTTTTGTAAAACAAATACTGGTAAAACGCTTTTCGCAAACGCTGGCAAAGCGTCCCAAATGAGTGTTCTGCCAGTCATTTATTTTTAATACCGTGGTTACCCAGTGGTATGCCAGTGCTTGATTTTTTGTACCACTGGCGATTTCTGACTGGGCAGTTACACTATTTTCTTTAAAACAGATAAACACAATGCAACGAAAACAATAAAATTGTTTGTTGTTGTTTTTGTTTTTTCTCTGATATTTTAAATATTTAATAACGCTCCTTGACGAGAACAAGGAATTCTCATTGAGTTTGTAATTTAACTTAACAAATATTTCCAGAAATTCTAAAAACGTTGTCCCCTGACGATTTCCTTAGGCAAGAATGAAATTCGAATAGGGACATGCCTACAACGGATTATTTTTCACAATTTGTTAAATACGTTTGGGATTTTAGCACATTTAATTCCTTTAATAAAAAGAAATCATATCTACGCACTCACAATATAAATCAGTTGGAATTCCACTTACACTAATATTGTTTTACCTATGCAACTATATTTTTATTATAATTACACAAAAATAGTTATATTAGTAAACTATTGGCGTTAGTAACTAAAAATTGGAAACTTTACTATCAAAAGGTTAATACTTCTACAAAAACCTGCTACCACAACCAATTTAAACTAAAATTAAACTTTATAATTTCATTCGGTAGTGGTAACCATCTGTAAATCCTAAAATTTTACATTTTCCCTCATAAATTAGTAATATGCATAATATGTTGACTGTACCGAACAAATTTTTAAAGTGTTTCTTTACCAACGCTGTACTAATTATTTTCTACCATCTGATGGTTGCATGTAGTGAATTTAAAAATAGTTCTATCAGTTATATAATAGATTTTCTGTAGTACCCAAATACATTCTAATAATATTGGTCACCATAACCAAAATAATTTAAATACAACCGGAAAACATTTGCATTTTAGTGAATTGTCTTTAAATGTCAAAAATCAACAATAGCAATTAAAACTAAAAATAAAACAATATAAAAAAAGAGTGAAATCCTAAAAATTGAATTATTTAATTATAGTGGTGCATAGGTATATGTTGTTTTTATTGTTTCAAATCTCGGCGGTACAGGGAACTTAAGGTATACAACTTCAGGAAAAATACTTTTTTATATATTTTAAATATGTTTTTATATCTCTATATTCCAGTTCTACAGTGAAGCTTAAAACTACAAGGGAATCTAATCGAACAAATTTAATATTTTGAGATATATGTTTATTTTGAAAACATTTAAGTTTTAAGAATTTATCCTCTAGAATACCCCTCAAATTCTATGGAGTTTTTCGAAATAAAATCAGATATCGAGAAGGCGTGCCGCATCGACCCTGAAATTTTGAACAATGATTACAAGGGGAAGATATGACTTTTTGTGTTTTTCTAACTCGTTTTAAATTAGTGCCAAAAGTTAGTATTTTAACACTGCTTTCAAATCTACAATTTTAAATTTTTAAAAATTTAAAAAAAAAAATTTTATTTAAATTTTTTTAAACATCCCAAGAACTAATTTCAGAACTGGTTCTAGGGCAACCGGATCCATTTTGGAGCTATAGAAGCGGTTGCTTTTGGGACAATTTCAAAGAAGTGGTTGTGAAGGAAAAGTACAATCGATTTTCCTGGGTATTAACATAACAGATATTCCTGAGCGCATATTAATGAAATTTCTTGATATTATTTTTCTAGGTCTAAAAATAATATTTTTAATTTAATTTGATAAAATTAACCCTTAAGCGCTCTTCGATCTTTTTTGTCCCTATTACGAAAATACACTAATATTTTTTTTCAGTGGGGCATATAGGCCCCAATATTGATCTAGTAAAATAATATTAAGATGCTTTATCAATATTCGCTAAGGAATATATGTTATACCAATATTTACAAAAATTAAAATCTCCTGAAATTTGACCTTACACAGTGGCAATTTAGTGTATTTCCATTTTGCCTTAATCCTCAGGAATTAAATATCTAATCTTGAGTTTAAATTTCTTTAAAAAATATAAAAAAAATTAAAGATGTAGATTTGAAAACTGTATTTTAAAATTCTGACCTCTTTGGCACTTATTTTAAAGGAGCAATATAAAAAAGTACTTCTTATGTGCACCTACAAAACAATTTGTTGTCCCAACCTAATTTGGTGCCTACGAAATCGTTCGGTTGTGACACCGAATTATCGGTTGCAGCCAAATTCGGTTGGGACAACAAAATTTTTTTGTAGGTGTGAGTTTCTTGGAGCTTATAGAATAAAAAATGTTTCTGTATTATTTAAGGTATTTTGTATTAAAAGTTGTTTGAAATAAAAAAACAACAATACAGTAATCCAATTTGTTTTTTTAACTTTTTAGTAAAATCAAATATAAATTATATTAAAACTTTAGAATATGCTAATACCGTAATAGAAAATTCAATATACATTTCACCAACCAACGAAAGAGAAGTATATAAAATTTTAAATAGCTTAAATGCTAAAAAAGGTGCCGGCGTAGACGGAATAAGGCCAAAAGATCTTAAAGCTAATGCTAGCTTTATAACGCCCGTAATAACAGCATTCATTAACTCCAGCATAAATAACTCTGTCACACCAACTTTACTAAAAACATCTCTTATACGGCCAATATATAAAAATGGTACAAAAAACGATTATAACAACTACAGACCTATAGCTATACTACCTGTAATTGAGAAAGTACTAGAGGAAATTATTGTAAGAAGACTTAAAAACTTCTTGCAAAAATATAATATTATAAATCCAAATCAATATGGCTTCCAGAAGGGTAAAAATATAAATAAGCTATTGGGTAACTTCTCTAATTACATTAATGGGTGCTTAAGTAAAAATATTCACTGCTTAGCATTGTTCATTGATTTTAGCAAGGCCTTTGACACTCTATCTCATAACAATCTATTGAAAATATTATATAGAAATGGGATCAGAGGTGACTGCTTAAGTTGGTTTACAAATTATCTTGAACTCAGATCATACCGAGTTAAAATCAAAAACACTTTAAGTGACGAAATCACATCTACCTATGGAGTACCTCAGGGGTCGAAATTAGGGCCCATTCTTTACCTGATTTACGCAAATGAAATGATAAACATGCTGGGAAATAGCACAACGTTTGCATACGCAGATGACACGGCAATCATTGTGGCACATGAGAACGTGAATACTGCTACAGGAATCATGCAAAACGAGCTGAACAAGATAACAAAATGGTGTCATGATAACGGTCTTGTAATAAACGCAATGAAAACCAAAGTTATGCATATTAGACCGCCTAGCCGTAATTCCACCAATATCAGCCTAAAATTTCATGATTCTCAATGCCTGCACAACACAGCTAACCATAGCAACTCTTCCATTACTGATACGTGTACTACTCTCATTGGGGTGGTAGAAACTTACAAATACCTTGGAGTCTATATCGACGATAACTTTAAATGGTTACCACATATACAACATCTAAGGAAAAAACTACGTAAAACAGCATACAGTCTTTATCACCTAAGTAACTGCTCTACTTTCAATGTACTTAAACAAGCCTACTTTTCACTATCCGAGTCTTATATCAGACATGGCATAACAGCATGGGGAAGTGCAACGCACTGCAGATCCATTCAACAAACACAAAATCAAATATTAAAAATACTGTTAAAAAACCTAAAACGGCAGAATACGCTAAATTATGCATTGATTTACATCGACATCCCGAACAACACGCTCAACAGCAACATTCTCAACAATACGCTTAATAACAACATGAGCAACAACAACAACAATAATAATAATAATACATCAAATAATAACGGTATAAACAATAATATCACCAACAACATGCTACACAACTCGCTAAACAACATTGACGTAACATTAAATAACAATTTGAACAATCCTAGCACATACAACAACATCACGTCCAGAAACACCAGCATCTCATCAAACAACATCACGACAAACAACGATAACAGCACGGTGAATAATAGTAATAACAGCGCACCAAACAACAACAACACAGCAAACAACATTAATTCGTCAAACAACAACAACTCGTCTAACAACACTAATTCGTCAAACAACAACACATACAATACACCAAATTATAGCAACAATCGAACACCAAAAACCAATAATATACGAACAACATCCAACAACAACATAGCCAGTGAACTACAAATACTAAACGTGAACAGCATTTACTGCACAACACTTATAAATGAATTTTTTAACGATCCTCGCTTCCTAAAAGTAATTGATCATCCACATAACACGAGACTACGAGCTGAAGGAAGATTTCAGGTGGAACGTCATCGCAACAATTACGGCAAAAACACCTTAGCCGTAGTATTGCCCAACATACTCAACAAACTGCCTATTAATCTCTTAAATATTACAAACCTGAATAGGAGAAAAAAAGCAATAAAGGAACATTTTATAGCTTCGCAATGAAATTATACAAATTTAGTGAATTCATAAATCTCTCATTATTAAAAATATATTTTTGTCTTTTAAAAAATTTATATATCCTACAGATAAGCCAAATGGCTTCGTAGGATCCGAATTAATTTAAAATGTATATTAATTATTTTTTTTAATAAAAAATGAATTGAAAAAAAAAAAAAAAAAAAAAAGTTCTTCGCACCGTTTTGCTTGTTATTTTTATATTAAAAATAAGTTAATTTTAAGTTGATTTTACAGTTTTTGATAGTCAAAAACAAATAAAAAAAACTCTTCAATTAAATGAAAATGTGAGTAGACCGGTTTTTAACTGAATTTTATTCGTTTTAAATTGTATTTTTAGTTAATTTTACCTTCAAATGTAGTAGATTATTTCAATAAATTTTAAAATTTGAACGGAATTTCTTGATTAAGTGGTCTGCGATACATCAGTTGCCGAGGGAAACTGTAATGACTCGGCTGTTTTTTTAGCCGATTTAAGTCGCGATTCTTTAATGTTTTTAATTCGAATTAGTTCTAAAATATTAATATTTTTCAGATAATACATAAAAAGTCATTGTTTCCCTTGTAATCCATGTTATAAATTTCAGGGCCGATGCGGCACGCCTTACCGATATCCAGTTATCCAAATTTTTTGTAGGATATTTTTACAATCAAATAAATATTTCCAGGGTGCAGCCCGGTCAATACCTCAAAATTTATTTTCCTCCTTATAGGCTTGGATTACCTTATTTGGACATATATTGAAAACCGTTTAATATGTGTTTAAAATACCTTTAATTTGATACCTAATTTGCACATGTTTATTTACTTTTTGTTTCTATGTATAAAAATACATTTTGTAAAAATACCACAGAAGAAAGGCAACATTTTTTTCAGAAAAGAAAACGGACGGAAACGGACAATAATTTTGTGATTTTTTCGATAATACAAACATTTATATTGTGAAATTTATTCATAGATTTTAATTCCAAAAACTAAAATTCTTAAATAAGACAAACTACAAACCAAATAAGGATTCCATATTTAAAATATTTTAAATAATTTAAGGAATCTGAGAGAAAATAATTATTAAGATTTAAGAAGTTTAATATATGTTACTTGCTTTAAATACTTAAGTTAAAATGTCTAAACTAAATTTAAGAAACTTCACTATTTGAAATTTGGTTTATCGTACAATTTTAAATTTTTTGATTATTAGTTTATCTAAATTCTTAACATATATGTGACCTTCTCCGGGAAAAGGGACCTACATTGAGAGAATTATCTGCATGATATTAATGAATTTTTGCATAAAACCAACGAAGTTACACTGGAACTCGTCCATTGAAAATTTTCATTGAATTAATGGAATTTTTCATAAAATATTGTCAAAAATTTCATTTTATTGATTAAAAGTTTCATACACTCAATGAAAAAGTTTCACTAAAAGTGGATTCATAAAATATATGAAGCTTTTCAATCGAATTTAAGAAATTTTTCATTTATATTGTGAAGAAAACTTCATTCGTTTACTGAAAATTTTCATTAAGTGTGAAAATGAAGTTTTGAGAAGAACGCATTTAAAGTTTCATAACGCATTATCACTTTGAACACACCTTCAGTTGCGAGATGCGATTTGGTATGGTTAGTCTAAATCATTTCATCTTATTCTACACCCTTTTAGGTACCAGAATCCACTCTTAAGTCCAAACCCGTTTTTTGACACACTAGGGCCCATTAACTTTACTCGAGAAGTTAACTTTACCTTAACCATGGGTAACTAACCAATACTAAATATTTATCCCTATGAAAATTTAACCATAATAACTTATCAATATTTTAACTCTGGGTAGTTAACCTTAGTATGAAATGTCAGAATAAAAACAAAAGGAGAAACAAAAATTAATAACAAAAAATTTTTTTGCAATACGGAAAAATTAAAAGTTTTTCTCGCGGTTTTTTGTGCGTTTCTGGTCGTAAAAAAAATAATACACTGGACCACGTCGTTTTTTTTAAGATTCGCGGTCGCTAAATGCTGTAAAATGATTGTGTGTTTTTTCATACTACGAGAGGTGATTTAGTTAAATCCATTTGGTAAGTCTATAAAATAAAAGTGGATTATTTGAGCTATTAATAAGTATTTCGTGCTAATCGAGACAACCGCGGAAAGATTCGCGCATAAAATTAAAAAATAAAAAAATAGTGGAAATTTTGTGATATACTCGTATTATTAAATTAAGGCAATTTATGTGCTCAGCACATAAAAGTGAGTAGAAAAATAATCGCTGTACATGATTTTGTATCTTTTTGTAACTGCGAGTCAAAACTGTGGGTTTTCCAGGGATTCCTCACATACTTTTAAAATATTTAAAACATGATTGGTTCACATTTCGTAAATTCGAGAGTGATTTCTATGCGCTTTTTTATATTTAAGAATTAAATTCAGTAGTCTTGTACTTTATTCAGTAGTCTTGAGCTACATGATTCATTTTGAATTTGATACGCTGATTCCAAATTCTTAATGTAAGTTACCCAAAATTGATGGAATAATTGTTTTTCTAAGAGTGGTTTTCAAAAGAATTTTTCCATATAACGGTACACAAATTAATAAAATGTTGTACTATGTATTTTAGAGAACAAAATTCATTTTTTACTACCATCGTAACAAAAAGTCATAAGCTATTTGAATGCGTTTTATATAGTATTTTCAAATACGTAAAAAGCTATCTCTCACATTTTTAATCACGATTTTCTCAAAATTGAGAGGTCATAGAGAATTCGAAATAGATATTTGGAAACAGCAAGTAAAATACTAAAAGTATGTACCAAGCTTCTACCGACAGCGACTTTTCACTTTGTAGAGGTGTATAATTCGTGTCAAATTGTTTTAATATTGGTCACCATTTTAATTATTCAAGACAGATTTTGGCTCCTTAAATCAATAAAAAAATTAATTTTTCCTATTACCTTATATTTATGATGCCAATTTCTGTAAGCTATCACAGAAACCTAAATCCTAAATAGCAAAAATTTGTGCACGATTTTAAGTACTGATGCAATTTTTGTAAGTTTTGGTAAAGTATGGAAATGCACACCGAAAATACTTATATGTATCATAAACGATTCTTAGTCAAAGTTTGGTTAAAGCTGCGCTTTAGTTTTTTTTTATTAATCATCACTACAAGTTTAATTTATTAAAATATTTTATGTAGGGTGAATTGTTCTAAAATAGCCTTGGTTAAGTTTCTTAACCACAGAAATGTCTATGGTTAAATTTTAGCATTGGTTAGAAGAAATACTTGGTTAAAATTTAGATAAGTTATTCAAAAAATATGTTTACCAGTGGTTAAGGCTAGTAGAGGTCTTAACCAGGGTATAAATTGAGATAAGTTAACGGGCCTAGGTCTCTTTTCTCGGAGAAGGTCACATATGATTTTTAACTAATAAGAAATACCTTTTCTTACATTTTTAAGAAATGTTAACCTAATTCAAGAATATAAAATTAAGGAAAGCTCTTTGTTGTTTTTCAGTTAATAAGAATGTCGAACAAATTTAGAAAATTTGCATTATTTGAAAGCAATTTTATTTATTTTTAGAAAGAACTCATATGTATTGTAAGATAAAAACTCAATTTTAGTTCATTGATTTTATTCTTTTTTGATGAGTGTATACAAAAAAATGAGGGCATGGTCTAGTGTATAGAAAACACATGTCAGTAATGTATTAGGTTAGCATAGTGTTTGGCGCTGTGTGGGTACAGTCAAGTTCTATTAATTTCTGTCTGAAACTGTATAAAATAGTATAAAAGTTCTTCTCAGATTAATGCTGTATTCGAATATCCACATAAAAATCTTAAGTACTCGAATTTATTTTAGTTCTATTTCTGCTTTTATTATGGATTTTTATTAAAATTTTATTAAAATTTTCAACAAATACCAGAAAAGCCTCCTACACTTAATCAAAAGTCGTAAGTGAAATCAACATAAGGATTTTGTTACCTTCTGATGAAACAAATTGTTAAAACAATATCTTTTTTATTTAAATTGATGTGTGAGACATTTAAATCAACAATTTTTTATTAAATACACATACTTCTTTTCGGCAAAAATACTCTACTCTAATTGTTGTTTTAGTAATCTACGCAGCGATTTCAGTTGTCTGCTGCGCGGCGTGTTTGACTGATTGCTCTTGTTGGCGATTAATCGCTGAGGTAATTCCTCACTGCTGTCATATGCGGCGATTGTGCCAAAACGTGTGTCATCATGTACACAGGTAGTTTGTCATAACCCCTGTGTCATTACAAACACAGCCCGTATGTTATCACGTACACATCACATCGCGTGTCATTACCTACAAGCCCGTGTGTAACTCGAGTACCATCAGGTGTGTCAATACCCGTGAGACATTACGTGCACAGACCGTGTGTCATCAAGTACACAGTCCGCCTCTTGCCGAGTGAAGATGGAGGAATGCTGTTCAACGAGTGTTATTCATATAATTAATAAACAAATACATAATTGTAGAAGCAAAGTTAAATAAAGCATAAGATTAATATTTTCCGCCAGAAATTCCAAATTAATTATCTTATTACTTACTCACTTAACGTTTTAAGGGCCCTCAAGTAGATCCTGGTGGCAACTAAACTACCTAAGCCCATGAATAAAAACCCATAACATTGGTATATGTGCGCAGAAAAGTTCTTGACAAACAGTTGTAATTAACTCTTCAAGAAGGTCATAATTAGCTTTTCATTATATTTCCTTTATTAATTTACTTCTAGTACATACCTCAATTATTATGTATTATGTCACAATTATCAAAGAGAAGCCTCTTTAAAGTTTTTTTTTCTGAAATAAGGATAATACATGTTTAAAGTGTTAATAATAACATAATGTCCGTAATAATATTATCGCTAAGTGGTAACAGAATTTCCTTTCTTGAATGCGTTTACTATGCGTTTCAAGTCAACAAAAATGCCACTACTTATATTAAAATTGACTTCCGGAATTGACATGATGCGTTATGATAGATGAAATGTCGTTACTGATGTTACGGATAACGAATATACATAATATGCTAAACACGTTCTTAAATACAGTATGGAAGGGCGAGACGGTTGTGCGATTGATATTTTCCGCAATAACACAAAACAATGTCTGTGATAACGGTGCGTCTCATGTACTCATACTGTACTGAACCGTACAGTACTGCACATGCAGTGTGTGTATAAAGTATACACGGTGCGGATGAATGTTTTCAATTCAGACAATATGCGTATGCATGTTTACTTGTCATTGATGTTGTGTAGTTGTCGGCAGAATATAAAAAGGTGAAAAGACTGATGACTTCAAACGAAACGAGTTACAAATATGTGCGTACACAACACATGTATGTTTGAATACATACGTAAATATATTACAACATGCTGTAAAAGTTACCGGAATTGGAGAATTAAGATGCAAAGAGAATTATTTTATGTAGCCAGACAAAATATCCTTTAATATTTTAATTATTATCACAATTATAATAATGGTCATTGCACTTTTTTGTGTATTACTTGTGGTGTTTTCTTTTCTGGAAAAAAATGTTGCCTTGTTAAAGTTTAAGCCCTTAATTCATAAATGCTTTGTAAAGTTATAGCTGGTTTACAAAACGACATTTTCATACAAAATTTGTTCAATAAACCTCCTATAATTTTACAAAGCGTTTATGAATTTAGGGGTATAATTGTAAAAATGTTACCTTCACCCCAATAAAATGCTACATTTTTCCAATCAGAATAGAACGATAAAATCACTTATTTGCAGTTTTCAAAACACATGTGTATGTATATATTAGCTGTGTTCGGGTACTCAACATTGGAATCCCGCGGGATCCCAATTTTACCAAAAAGCGTTTTCTTACTACACAATTGGGTAAATGAGAGCTGTCATGAGAGAGTAATATTCTTGTTCTTCTTGCACGAGAAAGCCCAGACTTTTTTTTCGTGTAAATTTGGGTAAATTGTTTTAATCAGCTGTTATATCATCAGTTGGGTGCAACTAGTTCAATTAAACTCTGCACTGATTTCAACCAAAGACCTAGTTCACAACTAATAGCTCTTTTAGTTCAATCGCTCATTTCATTCATTCAGAAAATATGTTTATCATTTACAAAAATTAGTATAATAGTTGCAAAAGCCTATCGGTGATTTTACAACTCCATAAAATTACCGACAATTTTGTGAAGACGCTTGTTTAAATGTGTTAAAGAGTTAAATATGTAAATAAATCGAAGCTTTCGTTTAATAATAAAATCTTTTCCAAATTAAATAAACTATGTATTCCTTTTTGTAAATAGAAATGTCTAAAAAGGAAATTTTTATTAAATTTTTGATTTAAAAAGGGGTTTAACTAGAAAAGCTATCTAGATTTTTACAACAAATTGAACAAGAACTAGAAAGAGCGCTCACCAAAACGAACTATAATGCACAAATCTATTGACATTTGTTTTTGTGCGTCAAATGTGGTTTTTCGCGTTCGTTTTCTTTTGTGCATTTTTGTTATTTCGGGAGAGTATTTCTTGTTAACTCTCATTTTACCGAACTTAACGCAAAAAGTAAAGAAACAGAGCTATTGTTGTTTCATGTATATGCAATATTGTTTATGTTAGCTACTACTATATGATAGCCTAGTGGTCATGTTCCAGCAATTAATATAAGGGGAAAAATCATACGCCACAGTTGACAAATACATTGAGTTGTCCACTGAGGCGTATGATTTTTCCCCTTATATTAATTGCTGGAACCGCGCATGGGTTGTGATGCTTGCCTTTCGCTCGGGAAGGCCAGGTTCAAATCCTATCCAAGGCGAATTAAATTTATATCACTCTCTTTTTCTTTTTTCAATTTAGAAGATTTCCTCCATATTAAAAAAAATTGTATAATTTTTTTATTTATTGGTAGCGTAAAAACTAGTAAACACTAAATAAAACAGAGCAAATTATTAAAAAACTAAATAAAATATTATAAAAAAAAAAATTATAAAAAAAAATAAAATTTTATAAAAAAAAATTAAATTTTATATAAAAAAATTAAATTTTATATAAAAAAAAAAAATAAAATTCAAAAAAAATGTTGTGGTCCAACCGGGGTTTGAACCTGCGACCTTCTGCATCAGAAGCCAGGATAGTACCCCCTAGGCCACCAAGTTGCAAGTTTGCTGGCAAACAACATTGCAGTTTATACACATAACTTTGATGAAAAGAAAAAAAAAACAGGGCAACGCTCTACCCCGTAAATTTTTTGAGAGCGGAAAATGTTTCACTTTTGCACTTTATTAGACAACATTTTTAGAAAAGAACACGATGCCCTCTCAGAATATTACCCTTAATTTAGAAAAGAACACAAAAAGGCAATTCAAAAACATAGTGCAAAAAAAATGCAACATTTTTCTCAGAAAAGAAAACACCATTATACTGTAATATCAGTGTTGCCATTTTAGCATATTTTCTGCCAGATTTAGCAGATTGAGTTTGAAAATTGCATATTTATTTTATAAAAATATGCTAAATGCTTTTTGGCATATTTCGTTTGACAAAAGCAGATTTTTAGCATATTTTTTTTATGTCGTAATTTAGCACATTTTTAGCATAATGAATATTTCAATATTTTTGTTTGGCATACCTTTCTTTTTTCACAATTTAGCAAAATTAAGCATATTTTTTTCGGTGATTTAGAATATTTGGAATGAAAGTTTCTGGCAACACTGTGTAATATAAAAGGGCAGTTAGTTTATAACCCAGATAAAAAATGTCGAAACAGTAGAAAAAGCACTACAATTAATAATCTGGATATACTTATGTTTTATTCAAGGTTGGTTACCGAAACGAATAACGGAAAGGGTTTCGTTTGTTTCGGTATAAACAATAATACAATTTAATGGAAAATCACTGATGAAGCCTGTCCATAAAAAAAGGCAAAAACTAGATCTAGTCTGATTTCCAAATTAATAATGTGTCTATTCTTCTTCTTAACCTCAAACCTACTTAATTAAAATTAATGCTGGTAGTTCTAATAAAGTTTCATCGTGTCACTCTAATTCGTTCAAGAGAAGATATTTGTTAAATAATATCCATCTGGAATATCCAATAAATATTCAGAAATTTTTTCCATAATCAGTTAGAAGCACATTATTAGTAGTATCTTTTATTTATACAATTTTCAATTAAAACTATTGCATTTAAATTTTTAATTAAATAAATTATAAATAAATAGTATAATACGGCTTTGACATAGTCGCCAGCCGGAAAAACATGATTTAAAAATAAATAATATACGGTAATTTTTTATTTTTATTTACAAGAATTTTACGATATTGCACAGTAGACCGTACCGCAAAAAAGAGTTCGCCGTACACCCTCCAATATCAAGTATTGTTGCAAGGCAATTTCAAAAGCAATTTTTTGGTTGCCGGACGTAGGGGTCGACATTTTTAATTTTTCGCTATAGCTTCGGAATTTAAAGTCAGATTTTAAAGTGTGATATATCAATTTTTTTGCCTCGAGGAGACCAGCGTTTTGCTATAAAGGTAAAATCCAATGAAAAAAAAAATTTAAAAAGGCGACCCCTACGTACGGCAACCAAAAAAAAATTCTACTGGGTTTATCGAAAAATTTCCTTAGCAAAAGTTTAATGATTTTTTGCGAGCTTTAATTTTCTTACATTAGGGGCGTACATTAGGGTTGTAGCAACTGAGATCTGGTGGGTAAATACTAGAACGGGATACTTTAAGTCAATGGCCCTTAGAGCAAAATATTGGCCTCCTCGAGATAAAAACATCGATGTATCATACTTTAAGATCCGACTTTAAATGCCAAAGATATAACGCAAACCCGACCCCTAAGTTCGGGAAAATTTTTTTTTTTTTTTTTAAATTGCCTTGCAAAAATACTTCATATTGGAGGTTGTACGGTGCACTTTTTGCCTGTAAGGTAGTACGGTCTATTGCACAGCGTTGATAATATATTTAACTAGTCGTTCTCATCTATAAAGTTCCCCATTTAAAATCCTACTACAATTTTCTTCTAATATGTTATACAATGAAACTGTTACAATCTAAAGTTTTTAAGAACTGGGCACCTTTAAATAAAGTGCTGAATCGTTTCTTCCTCTCTTAATGAGTTATTCCCGGAGAACCGTGTTCCATTCAGCCTTATTAAATCGCCTTATCAATCGCTTCTCGTGAAATTAAAGCTCTCTGCTAGCAATCTTCAAAGTACTGCATTTTTAGTGTTTATTAGAAGCACAGTAGTAGGAGTTTTCTTTTCACTGACTTTGTCATTTCCCGGGACAGCGGGAATTTTTCTCGAATTTCCCGGGATTCGATGATATATAAATTAAATATAAATATTCTTTAATTGTTTGATCTACGAGTATTATGCAGAACTTTAAAAATCCTATTAAAAAATTATAGAAGTCGTGTGTTAATTACAACTAAAAAAAAACCAATCAAAACCATTAATTATTATTTTAAAGTTGAAAATTTTTATTTTCTATTAAAGAAATAACAATTGAAAATAGGACATTGAAAAACTTACAATTCAGCATGATGCCTTGTGACCCAGTAGAAAAGTTTTGCAAATACTTTCCATTTTATACCGGATCTACCTTAATTAACTTAAAATTCCTTATACCCTCATATATTTAGTTAGAATATTCTTCTACCTCAAGTCCAAATTCTAATATGATATTGTCATATTAGATTTTATTTGTTGTTTCAAAAAACATACAAAACAATTTTTGTATTTTTAATCCAAAAACTAAGATAATTGTTGATTCCTTATAGCCTTTAAGTATGAGATCCTTTCAAAAAAAATTTGTGTTCATTAATTTTCTACCCTTCATTACATCTACGAATTACGCATAAAACACTAGGGGATACCTTTCCTGTTAGTAGTATACAGCAATTCTCATTCGGTTCTCAAAACTTTATATACCCAGTTATAAATTGCCAGTGGCACTAAAAATCAAGCATTGAGTAACCGTGGAATGAAAAAAATGGCTGATATTCATTTGGGTTGCTTTGCCAGCGTATGCAAAAAGCGATTTACAGTATATTTTCAACAACAGTTTCAATGGTTTATACAAAAAAATCCTAGAAAATTGACTTATGGCGCCATGTCAACGCACTGTGGCGCCTTTTATTGAAAGGCATGGCAGATGGGGGTAACTCAAAAATTTTATGAAAATTTTGTCCAGGGCACCGTGAGAAAATGTATAAAGTTGCAAAATTCCAAACTATATACAGTCAGCTATGATTTACTTGTCAAAAACAAAAGTTTTGGTATCCATATTCCCCTATTTAGAACATATTGCTTCCACCACATTGAATTTCTGACTAAAAGCGAACAATCGCGAATTTCTAAAAAAAATTTGAAAACACGTGTTCACTTAAGCTGGTTTTACACGACATGTATTTTGTCATATGACTTGTCACTTTTTACATTGTAAAATTTATACATGCCGTGTGAACCCTTTCAAACATTGCATGTGTAAAAACCCATATGCAAAAGTCATATGACAATATTTTGAATAGAGCGTGTTCTATTTTGACGTGACAAAACCAATGTAATCAGCTGTTTTTGGCAAACAAAAAAGAAACTGTCGGCAAAAAAAAACCAAAGTAAAAACTGGAAAATTTTTATAAAGCTGTTAGAATCAACAAATGTCAGGCGTAAATACATATATACGTTTGAACGCAAAAATTATAAACCTTATGTATTTGCTCATTTTGACAGACATACAGAATTACATATGGGTCCTTAAAGTGACAGGTCACATGACAAATACATGTCGTATGAAACCAGCTTTAAATAGACTATAGATTAAGTTTGACATTTAAATCACAAACATAAGTTTGACATTTAAATCACAAACTTCTCCGTATGGATATGCTTGAATATGTTACATATTCTGCTGGACACGCCTCAAAAAAATCTTTCATATGATGCCCATATTGTGTATGTTGTCTTCAGTTAAAATTCAAATTTCATCCAAAAATTAAAAAAAGTGTCAATGCTAGACAGGAAATATTTTGGAAATCATCATAAAATAAACCAAGGTGTATTTTGAGGGGGCACTTTTT